>CM060888.1:128402967-129602967 GCA_030762935.1 Hymenopus coronatus | reverse complement strand
TGCAATACTTTCTCTATATCCTATGTACATAGTACGTATAGAGAAAGTAAAAATCCGGCTTTAACAAGGCACGTTTGGTGTGCAGATTTATTATTTCGTCAATGACTCTAATGCTAACAAAATAATCTCCGTTACTGGGATCAAGAGAATTCTCATTGGCTACATCACACGCAGACTTAGCGGGGTGTTGACATTTCATACGGCGATATGGCAGATAAGCTGTTTGTTTTTACCTAGGCAGCTTTATTTACAATTCCTGTTTCAACTAGCTTTAAAACATTGGTTTCGGCTGTGGTACATCAGCCCATTATTCTAGAGACGTTAAAGAAAATCTCAACAATATGCATCCTGAACCATTAATAGAACATGGTGGTTTTATTCGGTAACCAGTGAGATCGTCTTCTTGATTTTTGTCCCTTCTTAAGCGGATTTATCAAAGCCAGGGTTCAGGAAACTGAACCACATAATCCCGGACGAAAGGATAGGCAGACATGTATCTGATCAAGTTTATCGTGAATAATCCCCCCACCTCTAACTACCCTTTACATTGATAATTTTTCGAAGATGTTATTTTGTAGATCTTGTTAAAATACACAGGTTACGTCACATACATTTTTTTCGTGGAAGCTAACGTTTTCGAGCAGTTCCTTTTTTTCAGTTTCAATTGTGAAGTACTTATATTTTTCTCAGACGGAAGCAGTGTTGCCAAAAGTATTTCTCAAAATTTCGTTCGAATCATTAAATAAAATCGCATAGTTTCAGTTGAAGTCACCGATTTTTTTTTTTATTAAAATGTGCAATTTATTTTACTATTTTACATAAACAAACACACACACACACACGCTTGGAATATGTTCAAAAGATTCTTATAACTGGTTTCTTTATAAGTATAACGCAATCATAAAAAATGGCATAATATTGGAATACTAACTAGTGTGAGCTGCGCTGACACAGATTCAGGAAAGAGTATGAAAATACGAGGCGTTTGCGCCGATAATTATGTTGAAACATTACCTGAAGTATTTATGTTATTAATAACTTCCTTCAGTTGATAGCTGCCTTATAGACATATAGACTTATAATCACACAATCTTATTAACATAACGATAAATGTTACATTTCAGGAGCCGATTCTCCGATGTGTTGCTATGGGCACGTACTTTTTATTCGTATGGTTTTACTTCCCGCACTAATGCTTTTGATCATGATTAAATTTAATTGTTATAATATCGATAAAACCAAACTAACAGTTCTAATATATAAGAAGTATAGAAACATTAGCTACCAGCACGGAAATTTCTTTTGCTTTCATTGAAACCACATTGCAGGTGAGAATGTCAACTTTTGATCCATCCATAGCAACAATATTAATAAGTAACGCAAAATAACTGTATCGCGCCAAAAAAAAGGAATTATTGACAGGCTTAAAATAGCGTTGTGTAAATAAGTTTTACTCACATCACAGAGGATTTAGTATTTGTCTTTCGTCAATTTAGATTTAGAGCTCTCCTCCCTACCAAACGGCGCATAAAGTCAGAAACAGACATTCATAAAAGTTATATTTTGCAGAAATATTTTAGTAGCCTAAAAATACGCAAATCGCCTTCATTAAATTTGGTCGTTAAAAGCGGATTTTAGTAGCCAAATCGGCGACTTTTCGCCCAATCTGGCAACACTGGACGGAAGTGTCCGTTTTTCTTTTGTTCTACTCCTGGCCAAGCAAAGAAGAGGTTTGCAATGACAATCGCATAACGACAAATTTTAAAACATTTGACTATGCATTTAATGCATGGCGTATTCCTTTAGTTTCCTTCTACTTATAAGGAACTAAGTAATTAGAACATTCTGCTAATGTTTATCTCGATTAGCATTGTGTAGAAAGAAGAATTATCTTTTGTAAGAAGTTGTTTATATAGTAGCTAGAGAAAGTCATGTGAGTGTAACATATCAGATTTTTTACTTTCTCTATATGCACTATGTACATAGTGTATAAAGATGGTATTGCACTCCACCCAAAAATTCGATACCAATATTTCAACAGAAATATAGGTATTTCGAAAAATTTTATTTTCTCAAAAATGGCTCTAACGATTTTGATTAAAATTTCGTATATTAAAGATATTTACCTGACAAATAAAATGCATATCTTGAGTTTTCTGGGAATAGCCTCTGAAGAGTAGTTTATTCTGGATGAATTTTACTGAATTTTGAATAACTGCTAAACCGTAAGAGATGGACAAAAACTTACTACACAAAAAATGTAGAGCACGTTAAAACACACAATTGATGTCATTTACATTTTTTTTCGTGGAGTTCGTCGTTTTTGAGACATTCCTTATTTTTGGTTTCTGCTATGAAAAACTTATACTTTTTTCATACAGGAATTTGTCAATTGCGGTCCATACAAACAAAGGAACTTCAGTGACATAGCCGCCAGCTTTTGATTATCACTTTAACCTATGGTACTCCCTTATTTCAATTTTACTTACAAGGAAGCAAGTAATATGGCTATTTCTGCTATTTTTTTACTGATTAGCATGAAGTAAATAGAGGTATAAGCTTTTAAGCATAATTTGTTGCAGAGATGTAGAGAAAGTCTAGTGAACGGAACACATAAGATTTTTTACATTGTATGCAAGTAAGCATGTAGTTCTAAATGTAGCAATAAGTGAAAAGGACAATTCAAATACTTGAAAAGGGGAGAAGACAGAGAATTTCCTTACTTGAACGTAGAGTTAAAGGTAACTTTGTGGCAAGAATGAAAGTCTGTGTTTCACGAGTTCCTTACTTTTCATCGCTGGCATCTAAATCTCTTCTCAAATCCTTCTGTGCTCTTCACCACACCACCACTCATCCTGCCCCGGAATTGAAAATTGCCAGCGTACGACCTCTGGTTTCAGAAATCAGTTTAGCGCTCCAGGGATTTGAAAGTGATGCAGTGTCCCCAGCTTTTTCCAGAGACAATCTGGTTAGGCCTGTCTTCTCTACGTCGCATTTCCAGCTCGGGAAGATTGATGACTGAGTGCAGCTGTAATATAATGTTGTGTATAATCTCTCTTCCATCTGAATATAATGGAAAACGTTAATGCGATTTTCATCGCAGAGACAAATCCCACGGCTTTATTTTAAATTGCGTCCGCTTGTTTTATTTATCGACAACCACAACTAAAGACAGACACACAATGAAAATGAAAACATTACCTACATGTCCTGCTTCCAACTCCAGAATTAAAAACACGCACAGGCCATTCCAAATGAAATCGATTGATAAAAAATCTGATGTGACTTTCTCTACATCTCTGCAACAAATTATTTTTAAAAAGCTTATGCTTCCATTTACTGCATGCTAATCGACAAAAAAATTAGCATAAATAGTCTTATTACTTGCTTCCTTGTAAGAAGAAGCGAAATAAGATGGTACGATATGTTAAAGTGATAGTCAAAAGCTGGTTACTATGTGACTGAAGCTATGTATCTTTAATATACGATATTTTAATCAAAATCGTTAAAGCCATTTTTGAGAAAATGAACATTTTCGACAATTTTTCCACTTAAAGAATAGTTTGGGGTGGGGGGATTTTTCTCAAAATGTTCGTGTCGCATCCCTGGAAGATACTAAACTTAAATACCAAGTTTGGTATTTTACCGACTTTTCGTTTTTGAGTTATCGTGTTCACAGACACGCGGACACATTGACACACACACATGTAAAAATGCTTCTTTTTTTTGGATTCAGGGGTCCCAAAACAAGTATTTTCAGTATATTACCTTCTCTATACACTATATACATAATACGTGTAGAGAAAGTAAAAAGTGTAATACCTTTTGCAATGTAATGCTTCCTATTTTAAGCAGCACTGTGTAAGTAATATATATGGCACCGAAACAGAAGGAAATAATGACAATAATAATTACAAAATATTTAATATTAGGAGTTCGTTAGCCACAGGCAAATGAATCTCTTATTTCAAAAACCAGCTTAGTGCTCATTTACAACTTTTGGGAAAAATGAAGGTCTTTGAAACCAATTAAAATCGTGGTTGGAAATGCGTATCTGAATTAGATATTGCCTTAATTATGAATATTACCATTATTTGTTTTACGATAATTTTCTCAAAATAAAATGGTAGGTTTCTACAATAATACATAGTTTTTTCTCTTAAATGAGTAGTTGTAGATAATGTCAGTGTGCTTTGATAGTAATAGTTCTTAAAATATAGGAAAACAAAACAAAAACTTATTTGATTTATTTTGTATTCGTTTTGTTTCCCTAGCTTGCAAATATGTATTTTGAACATCCTTATTGGATGAGGAATAAAATAAATCTGAGTGTTTCATTCATATGACTTTCTCTACATCTCTATAACGAATTATTGTTAAAAAGATTATGCCTTTATTTATTCTTCATACTAATCGAGAAAAAATAGCAAAAATAGTCTTATTACCTGCTTCCTTGTAAGTAGAAGCGAAATAAGGGAGTACCATAGGTTAAAGTGATAGTCAAAAGCTGGTTACTATGTGACTGAAGTTCCTTTGTTTGTATGGACATGAGCTGACAAATCCCTGTATGAGAAAAGAATAAGTTATTTAAAGCTGAAACCAAAAACAAGGAATATCTCAAAAACGATCAACAGCACGAAAAAAATGTGTACAACATAAATGGCGTGTTTTAACGTGCTCTACATTTTTGTTGGTATATTTTTGTCCATAACTTAAGGTTTAGCAGTTATACAAAATTCCGTAAAATTCATCCAGAATAAAGTAGTCTTTGGAGGCTATTTCCAGAAAATTCAAGATACAAATTTTATTAATCTGGTAAATATCCTTAATATATGATATTTTAATAAAAATCGTTTGTGCTATTGTTGAGAAAATCAAAATTTTCGATAAAAAGTCCCAAGTAAAGGGTAGTTTGGGGTCGGGTGATTTTTCTCAAAATCTTCGTGTCCCATACCAGGAGGATAATATACTTAAATACGAAGTTTGGTATTTTACCAACTTTTCATTTTAGAGTTATCGTGTTCACGGATACACACACGAACCTTTTTCTGAAAATGATTTTTCTTTTATTCAGGGGATCCTAAAACGTGTATTTCAGATGAAATCTCGGCATACATAGTACGTGTAGAGAAAGTGAAAACCACAAATTGCAAATGTCCCTTATTGAAAACATGTGTTAGATTTGGTAAACTAGTATCTACCGGAATTCGAACCCTGGTTTTCAGTAACGAAAATAAAAAAATATAAACATTTTGCATTAATCTCCATTTATGGAGATTAATGCAAAATAAATAACAATGTAATAAACAGAAAGAAACCTAAAATTACTTTCCTTGTGCAAATTAAGAAAGCATAACTAAAGCATAAATGCCCTTCTGCCTAAAGAGTCGTCCCTACCCCTTTTATAAGGCATTTTCGCGAAAACTGCTGAAATTCAGAGAAAGTGCAAAGTTGCTGCAGGCAACATATTAATCAAGTGATCCTTGAAATATTCTATAATAACTCACGACAACTCACAAGGAATCTTGGCCTACCGCCCGGCCGCTGCGTCCTCGATCTCGACACAGGACAGACGTCATGGATGGGGTGCAGTATTGGAGGGTGGGGACGTGGTCAGCGCCTCAAACATTGACCCCCCAGGGACCTCACGGGGCTGAGTGCACCCCGGTCTTCCGGAGGGGGAAAAATCCCCACGCAGGTACCGGGAATCGAATCCAGGTCTCCCGCTTGGTAAGCAGCTGCGCTGCCACCGCGTTAAGGAGACGACCTCTTTGCAGTGCCATCAAATGTCAAATCTGCTATGTTAGTTCACTAAGTAATGTTCTAGCAGATATTGATTTTGTCTTAGCTTTCCTGGAAGAGCCCCGCTGACTAGCACTTACGTCACTATCTTAAATTTTGTCGCGATAAATTCCTATAAAAGTTGATAACTCGGTATAGATTTCGTTAAAGGAAACAATTTTATGTACGTATCTCAAATAAATGTTTTCAGGCGTTAATCATGTGCAAAATACACCCCTTGTGATTAGTATCAATTTTCAATAATTTTGTCAAGTGGAAAATCGTTATTCATTTTTTCTTGAGTTTCCTCAGAGAAAATATAGTTCCAGACCCATCACCCTCTTAAAAGTTTTGACTATCGCTTAAAGCTCATTCCCTTAATTATCATCTTAATATCTTTGTAATTGTAAGTTAATATGCAATGCCACCATCTTGTTTATCTAAATTTATAAAGGGTACGTAGAATAATAAGCATCTGTAGGAATAGTGTCCTGAAGAATTAGTAGAGAAAGTCTCATAAACGTTCCTTAACTTACTAGCTGAAATAATAGTTGAGGGTTTTCTGTACGAAGAAAAAAGTCTATTTGACAAAACGTATGTTTCAACATCTTCATGTGCAATGGATGTAGTGCTCGTGAACAGTGAAAGAGCTTATATCATTAATTCGTGTCTTATACGAATAACAACGGTGAACTAATGTATTTTTCAAACAGTTCAAAAAAGAGAAAAAGCAAACAATAAATTGATTTTATTTACTTCTGTATTGGCCCTCAACATTCATCCCAGCAGTTTTAGATTCTGCAGCACCGATCGACTACTGGATTGCTGTGGCATGCACGAATCCCATATATCTTGGAAATATATACAGATTAAGTTCAAATTATGGAATTTCTTCATGAAAAATGTTTCTAAGCAATTTTATCCATCTTATTAATACCTATTAAATTCTTGGAGCAGCCAGACTTCAGTCACAAGGAAATCGATTTAACAAAAGAAGAATGGTTTATCCTTCTTCATAAATAAATAGCAAATTATTTAAAATAACATACAGGAATAGGTTATACAACGGAGGGGGACACCTCGCACACTGCGTCCTATATACATCTACTGTGATGAACTGAAGGAAACGCATGAGGTGTCAGGCAGACCAGAAACATGCGGAAGTTAGTAACAGTTCCAGATTCTGATAGCTACTGGAACTGCCCATATCGCTAGTGTCCAAAAGGAGTAAAATCTTACGTTCCAATAACACAAGCCATTCCTACCACAATAATATAAATAATTGTAATTAACTCATTAATATTAATAATATTTTCTTTCAGTAACCATTTGCGTCATCTGTTCAGCACGAGTATACGTCCCAAGCCTATAGGCACACTTTAAAGATGAGAAGGAAACGGAAGGAAAAATAAAATAAAAAAGGTTACAATGTGAATGCAAAAGCTACCCCCGTATTCGCCTACCGACTAGGAAAAACCACGAAAACATCAAAATCACAGTAGGCGGTCGATGGGAATAGATCCTCTCGAATGCCAGCCACTCACGTTACCGCGGGCTCATCTGGCTTAGTTAAAACAAAATAAATAGGTATCTACACTTTGATAAATATATTTTGGTATATATGAACTACTTTCATTTTCTTATCCATAAAACACATAGAAACATCCTGAATATATACATACCGTGTGTTAATTTTTACTTTCTCTAGCCCCATCTGTACAATGTACATAGGGATAGAGAAGGTATTGTAATGCACCCAAAAATTCGATACCGAGATTTCACTGGAAATATATGTTTTGGGGTCCACTGAGTCCAAAAAAAGCATTTTTAAAAAAAGGTCCGTGTGTGTGTGTGTGTGTCTGTGTGTATGTCTGTAGACACCATAGCCCCAAAACGAAAAGACCGGTAAATACCAAACTTGGTATTTATTTAGGTTTAATATCTTCCAAGGATGCGACACGAAGATTTTCAAAAAATCCCGCCCACCACAAACTACCCTTTACATGGAAACAATTTCGAAAATTTTGATTTTCTTAAAAATGGCTCTAACGATTTTGATTAAAATCCCGTATGTTAAAGCTATTTATATCAGAAATAAAATGTATATCTCGAATTTTTTGGGAATAGCCTCTGAAGAGCTCTTTATTCTGGATGAATTTTGCTGAATTTTGCTTAACTGCTAAACCGTAAAAGATAGAAAAAAGTACTACACAAAAAATGTACCTCATGACAAAGCACAGTTTGTGTCCTTTACGTTTTTGTTGTGGAGATATTCCTTGTTATTGGTTTCAATTGTGAAGTACTTAAACTTTTCTCACACAGAAAGTGTCTGTTTTTCTTTTGTTCTACTCCTGACCAAGCAAAGAAGTGATTTGCAATGACAATCACATAACGATAGCTTTTAAAACATTTGACAATCACTTTAGCATAGTGCATTCCCTTATTCCCTTCTACTTGTAAGGAACTAAGTAATAACATTCTGCTAACATTAATATAACATTTATCTTGATTAGCATTGTGTACAAAGAAGAATAATCTTTTGTAGGAGTTTTGTAGAGCAGCTAGAGAAAGTCATGTGAGTGTCACACATCAGATTTTTATCTGCATTTCTCGCGCAAGAAATGTCGTCTTGGATGTCATCGCTCATAAAGCGAGTTTATGTACAATCCCTGTAGTGAAAGAAGATCACACTTAATACGAAGTCTTCCTGATGATGCGAGCTGGGTTTTTCAGTCTACAGACAGGAGCACCCGATTAATGTGAGGTCATCGTAAATATGCGACTTGAATAATGCCCTCTAGCGGCAGGTGTTCGTCCTTCATGGCTCAGAGTAAGTATCATATCTCGTATGTATCAATGTAAATAATATGTATAAGTACTGCCTACCTTGTTATCAGAACACATCAAGAATAATAACCACAGATACAGGGTATGGTGTGTTCAATTTCAAGCTATTAACAAAGAACAGGGTAAGCTTTGAATGTTATTCATTACTGCGCACTGAGGGGGTGAAAAATAGATAAAAATCCGAAATCCGGATTTGACCAATAAACATTTGGCCTTAAATGTTTGTTTTTCAAGTTGAAAACACAATAATATGCGCTAATAACTTTAAAAAAAGTGAGTATAGTAATATGTTTCAACATTTACAAAATGGGTCTCACACCGGTTGCTTCTACCTGTCCCGTGATCACCCAGGCATGCGGTACCACCGATTATTTAACCTGGGCCCTCCCCATCCTAAACCACAGTCGAGCTAGAGAATCCGGCGGGCCTCCCCACGCCCCACCAACAGCATATTTCCGGCAGTGAAATAGAGACTATTTTGGCGGCAGAGTGCAGCTTGACTCGGACCAAATGACTTGCAGTTTTTCTTTGCTTTATATCTTACTCGGAATTAGTGTAAGCAGTCCGTGAGAGTTGATAGATATCATTGATATAAAAATTGCTGCAGAAGAATATGAAATTCTAAGATTTACAATCGTTTAAAACTACGGTCGAGTTATCTCGATCGTAGCACGAAAGGTTTAATTTGGAGTGCTGTATTTTACTTTCTCTTCCGCAATCCATCTTTCTAGGTAGAGGTCGCTGTGATAGTTTTCTCTTCCACATATGATCACTGCTTCTTATCAGTAGAGAACGCTGTGGTTTCAATATAAGCTGACCATCAACCTATTCTAGCTATGGCAGAACTTCAATATAACCGGTGTTGGGTTTACTCTATTAGAATGGTTGTGAATATATGATTCACTTATATAAGCCGGTAACTATTCCCCTATGGCTTGCCAGAAATTGTCATATCGTGCCGACAATTTCTAAGTTAGTCGCGCTATGACGAGCGTCTAGCGCTACGATCATAGCGACTAGCATGGGTCAACTTGCTGACGTGGACTGTAGCATACATCTCAACCCAAAGCATAAGTTCCAAGTCTTCCAGAGCCTGAGCGCCCGGTTATATAGAGGCAAATGCCACTGCAATGGTGGCTTTTACCATATGTGGTCTGCGTGGGCTTCTAGGACTTTCCTAGAGATATCTCTAAAGTTACATTTAATGCAAACATTATGCCGTAAGTTTCTGTCCGGAATTTACGTCAAAGTCCACTGAAAATAACGACTCACATTCCGTAGACAGCTGAAATAAACTTCAGCAAATTAAGAAAATATGAAATATGATATGAATTTAGAAGATTGTGATAGGTTAATAGAGTATTATAATAAATCAAATGTTTTAAACTAATGGATTTAACATCGGTGAGTTAACTTTTTTTACGAGGGTTGACTGATAAGTCCCGAACCTTACACAGATATGGCGCCTCTAGGCTAGTTAGACGGTAGCATCGTATAGCTTAACTCTAGACTAACTTGTATCCATAGTTACAAGTAAATAGCTTCTTTTTTTTTTTGTTTTTTTTTTTGTTTTTGTTTTCCAAATACAGCATTTTAAACAAGACAAATTTAGAGTTTTCACGAAAATGGAGGATTTGGAAAGACGAGCAGTGATGACATACTTCCATTTGAAATGCTTAACGCCCAAAGAAATCAAGGAGGAAATGAACAGTAATGTGAAAGACCCTGCCCCTTCATATTCAATGATTAAAAGGTGAGTTGCAGAGTTTAAAATGGGACGTACGAGCACTAGTGATGAGCCTCGCTCTGGACACCCTACAGAACTGTCAACTCCAGAGATCATTGAAAAAAATCATCGTTTAGTAACGGAAGAACGCAGCTTAAAGTTATTTGAGATAGCAGAGGCTGCAAGCATATCAAAAGAACGTGCAGGTAATATTTTAAATAATGGATAAAACTTGGATACATAACTACACTACAGAAAGTAAGTCACAGTCCAAGCAGTGGATTGCGCCAGTGTTTGGCGAGTGTTTTCTGGGATGCATAGGGAATTATTTTCATCACGACTATGCTGCGGCCCATCGTTAAGTCATTGCAAAGGGGAAAAATTAATTCGAATTAAAGTTCGAATTGCTTGAACATTCACCCTATTCGCCAGATCTAGCACCCAGTGATTATCACCTGTTCCCAAACCTCAAAAAATTTCTTGGAGGACGAAGATTTCACAGCAACGAGGAGGTCATTAATGTGGTAGAGAGTTACTTTGAGGGCCTTGATAAGTCACACTACAGAGATGGTTTAATTAGGAACACAGATATGACAAATGTATTAGCCTTTCTGGAGATTATGTTGAGAAATAAAGCAATTCTTTTTAAATGTTGTTTTCATTGAGAGGCCTGGGACTAACCAGACGACCCTAATATTCCCTATAAACATGAAGGATTTCTGCACATTTGGGTTTTGGGATCATATAGAATATAGATTCCATGGAAAGTCAGCAATTCTTCTCATTTGTTTAAGCAAATAGTATTGCAAAGGTTTAATTTCCAAACCATAGAATGGTGTTGTACTGTGCTGCAATCTAAGGGCAAACAAATGCTTTCCGTTCCTACATAAATCTGCTGCATCAAATCTGCAACTCTGACATAATAGCCCTCTCACATATTATCCAAATTCTTTGCATTTCTGTAATCTATTACTACTGCAGCACAGCAGCCTATCGATGAGAAAGCCCTTAAATGGGCCCATAAACCGTTGGCTATGTCAGTAAAGCCATTGCTGTGAGTGCTGTGCGTCGAGCTCTGTCCATCACTATTAGTTGTAATGGGTCGCAAAGCACGGATCACATTAATCTGATTAAGTGATCAAATCAGCACACACATTGCAGCCTCCTTTCAAAACCTAACTGGGCGAACCCTATGCAGCATTTATACGCTTTAAATAGGGAAAATTGATTTAAAAATACTTTCTAGCTCGTAGTCTGTAGGAGCTTCTTCTATATCCGCCTAATTAGTGAGTTATTCAAGCCAATAATATAATGAAATGAAGAGATTATATTTATGAAATACGGAAATGCTGTCGAATATGACACCAAATGTATTGAATGCAAATAGCATCGAAACCAGCAGCTTTATGAGAAGGCTCTTTAAGCAAGGTTTGGTAGAAGCTGTGCCAGTGTCCGAGGTAATGCAGCAGCATCAGATAAATATCATCGGATTTAAGATATTTCAAGGAATATAAGAAGTATTCTAAAGCTTATTACTTTGTCTACTGTGTATCTCTAGTAAGTAGGTTAAGTTTGCTTTCGACACAAAAATGTGTACCAAAATGTCACTGCAAATACACATTTGCTCACTGAATCCACAGAAAGCATTTTAAGTAAAGCTTTATATGTTACTGTATCCCTCTTCTTTCAGTTAAATTTGAAACTTAATATTTAAGTTTAAGATGAGACATTTGATTTTCCCAAAAATTGTTAACGATTTCAATTAAAATACCATGCATTTTAGTTTAATGTCAAATAACAGCCTATTAAGTCCTCCTCATTGTGAATAACTTTTATAAAATTGGTAAATCATAGAAAAATCTTATCATAGAAAAGATGTAGACCTTCTTAAGCATACAATTTATGTCAAACGTTATTTAACGTTTTCCCCATAAACCAACTTCAGATCAAATTAGGGCAAAATATATCATCTTACCGCATAACAAACCTGGCAACGTTGTGCGTACATAGAAGACAACGCTGGTTGGTTCCCCATCGATGGAGTGGACTAGCGGCGAAACCAGGAATTGCTTCCCGGGCAGCTCTCCGCTTGGCAAAGATAGTCGGAGTCCAGATACCAAGGTGGGGGAGAGCTAGTTATTCTCGGTATGTAGTAATTTGTAACTAGTTCATTCTTTTCGGCCAATCGGGAGGTTAATTTAAATCAACATTAGAAATTAAGGAAGTTAACACATAATGACCGAATTCCGTAGTATGAATTTTCCTATCGAATGCTTGTGAAATTGAGTCAAATATAGTGGGCAATATTTATACACACGTCAGGTATGTAAATCAAAATGGAGAATAGCACGTTGTAGTTTATACGCCAAAGTTATATTAATTGATTCATTACATCTCAAATATTTATAATTGTTCACTCCATTATAATTTTTATATTTGCACAGAATTATGATATACAATTTTAACAAATATTATCAATAAAGTCACTTCATGTCATTTTGAAAGCAAGTTTAATAGGTACGTACCTTCTTACCTACTTACAAACCATTAATATGCTTACATCTTTTTAAAGAAAAACGATCCACGAAGTTGAAGCGTAATTCGCTTCTGACATGATGTTATATTGCCAGAACCGAAAGTTAAACTTGTCAATTATTTGTATGGTGGCGTTAACTATTACCCAGACATTTTTGTCATCGCTTTAAATTGCAAATTCTTATCTAGTCTTTCCTCAACTACAACGTAGTTATTCGGCTTTCTTGTGGTCGTGCAAGGAGCATAAAATTCCAAAACTGCTCTTTAAAAATCTCGTTTATCACGTTAGTCTTTATACTTTCTCCTGCACGTATGTACATATCATGTACATAGTAACTAGACGAGGTACTTATTTCACCCATAAACTCGATGTCAAGATTTCACAGAAAATATATGTTTTAAGGTATCCTGCGACCGAAAAAAAGGATTTTAAGAAAAAGGTCCATGACTGTCTGTTTGTGTGTATGTGAGTCTGTGGACATCATAGCTGAAAAAGAAAAGACTGTTAAATACCAAAGTTGGTATTAATGTTTAGTATCTTTTAACAATGCGACACAAGGATTTTCAAGAATATCCCTCCATCATAACCTATTCATGGAAAAAGTTTTGAAAATTATGTTTTTCCCAAAAATGACTAACGATTTGGATTAAAATACAGTATATTAAAGGTATTTACATGACAATTTTTATTTCTGGGAAAAGCCTTTCAAGACCTGTTTATTCTGGATGCGTTTTGCAAAATTTTACATGACGGTTAAACTGCAAGAGATAGACGAACAGTTAATCACAAAATATGTATATCTTGTTAAAATACCTAATTTATGTCATATACGTTTTTCTTGTTAAGTTGACCATTTTTGAGATATTCCTTGTTATTAGTTTCAGTTTTAAACTAACTTTTCTCAAACGGGACCATGCAAAGCGTTCCGAACCGCAATTGTTCACACAGCCACCATTTTATAAGATTTGATTATTGCTTTAGTTTAATGATTTCTCCTGTTTCTATTCTTCTTACAATGCAGCAAGTAATTTCATCAAGTCTGCTAATGTTTGTGTAAAGGGTATGGGGGAATTTTCTTGAAAAATCCTTGTATCGCAACTGAAGTACTAGGTATGGTTGAGCTATGCTGCATAGACACACATCATACACTCACACACACACACACACACACACACACACACACACACACACCTATCAAACGAACATGGACGAAAATACTTCTTTTTTTTTTCCGATTCGGGGTCTCAAAACATATATTTCTGTAAAATCTCGGAATGAAATTTTTGGGTGGAACACAATATCTTTCCTATCCACTATTTACATTGTACATGTGTGCTAGAGAAAGTAAAAATAAGGTGCAAGTCAAAACAGTAGCTTCCTGACTTCTTCACCTGTCTCGGTTTGGCGGCGGCTGCAGTTCTCAGTAGGTCTTACACTCATAAAGATATGCAAAGGCAGGCTGAAGCAACATTACTCTGTTAGTGCAAAAATAGGTATCTTAACGGGAATTGTTAATAATATAATATACTCCTGCTGCTGCTCCGTTGACGCTACCACCACCACTACCAATATCTCTATATCACTACTGCTACCTTAGTCTATATAAATAACATTGTACCACTACTACTACCTGCATACAACTACCACTATACCACAACTACTACCTCCATATTACTACTACTACTACTACTACTACTACTACTACCTCTATACCACAAACCTCTAGCACTACCACTTCCTCTATAGCACTACCACTACCACTAGCTCCATACCACTACTAACTACTACCTCTATACCTCTACCTCCACACCACTGCCACTACCACTACTTCTATAGCACTACCTTATCCCAGGGGCTTACTTCTGGTAAGTACGGGCCTGGCGCACCCGTAGTTCCTGAGCTGGATTCTCACTCTTCTTCATATTTTCTGGGTGAGATCCTCCTTTCCTGTTTTCTTCTTCTTCTCCCTTTTCTTTCCTTTCTTCTACCTTCTATCCGGCCTGATGTTTTGTTGTCGACCGTTGGTTCTTATATATACTTCATGGATTATTTTGTACCTGATAATTTGTTACGGGAGGGGCTTCGGAACCCCAGAACCGGTTGGTGATGGTAGTCAGCAGGCAGGCTCCACCGGACCGTCATCAAGCGACTGCCAGGATCCAAAGGTGCTGCTCCAGGCCTTGGATTCCTCTACAGCTACTGGGGATTTTGTTGATAGTTTACCGACTCAGCCGGATAAGTTCAATATTGGGAATGTGAAGATCGGAGCTGCTGGAAGAGTATGTGATTCTCTATGTATGTCGTCATTGGAGTCCACGCGTTCTTATGTTCCTGAGGGAGCGTCGACTATGGTGAACAAATCTCGTCGCACAGCTAAGCGACCTATTGCAGCTCTTACCGAGGATGAAGCCGCTGAAGATCTTTCTGAGTTGATTGATCGGTTGTCTGGCGTTGCTTCAAATCTTATGGACCTTATAGGAAACATGTTAACACTAAGATGGAGATTAAAACTTCTATTCAGAAGGTTAAACACATATCATATTGAAAGAGACTATTGAACTCAATGGCGGTTTGTCCATTGCCCAACATGGTTTTAGAGAAGGCCGGTCCACTTTGACTGCCCTACGGAGAGGGCAGGAACTTGCCGAGGAGGCGAAAATAGTGTTTCGTGGCAAACGGCGATTGTTTGTGCTAATCACTTTAGATATTCAAAATGCCTTTAATTCTGCTCCATTCGGCGGAATTCTCAGAGAACTGTCGGCTCTTAATGTTCCAGCATATATACAATATGCTCGCTAGTTATTTGGATGATCGTCTACTTCTTGTGGGTGCGAATGGCCACCTACGAATGACGTGTGGTGTACCGCAGGGTTCAGTCCTGGGTCCTATTGTGTGGAATATCTATGATGGAGTATTACAACTGCCCATGCCTCCGGGTGTGCATCTTATTGCTTATGCTGATGACTTAGCCATAGTTGCTACAGCTGAGGATGTTTTTACATTGGAGCAGAATGCTAACCATGCGTTGACTACAGTCAACGACTGTTTGCTACGGCAGAAGCTGAAGTTGGTCCACCATAAAACTGAGGCTGAAGGTCCACACTATCCGTCTGAAAGTATGGGCTTTATCAGTCGTCAGCCAGGAGTCCCTGAAATATTTGGGTGTTTATTTGGACCGTAACTTATACATGTGATATCATGTACGCAAAACGGCAGAGAAGGCAGGGCAGGCAATTGCCCACATTAGTCGTTTAATGCCCAATGTAGGCGGCCCAAGGGAGCACACACGGCGCATTCTATTCTCTGTGGTGCACTCTACTATTTTATATAGAGCACGTATATGGAGTAAGACCTTGAGACGTAACGTATATACTTCCAAGCTCCTGAGCGTCTAGCGGAAAGTGGCTATTCGCATCACTAGTGCATACAGAACCACATCCACTAAGGCTTTGCTGCTTATTGCCAGAACTCCTCCGATTGTTCTGCTTGCTGAGGAACGACTTTTGTTGGAGGCACATACCATCGGAAGAGTGGAGGCTCGCACCCTATTGCTTGCCAAGTGGCAGGGACTTTGGGATTATGATGATGGGACTGCCCATTGGACAAAGCGCTTGATTAGAGATGTCGCCATTTGATATAACTGTAAACGTGAGAATGTAAATTTCTATCTTACTCAATTGTTGACCGGACATGGTTGCTTTACCGCCTATCTACATCGTTTTGGTTTAAGTGCTGCATCCGAAAGCTATTATTGCGGAAAACATGACACAGCTAAACATAACTTCTTTCACTGTGTTCGGTAGAATCATCAACGCCAACAGGCCGAAAGCCAATTGGGAGTTTTGACGCCCGACAACCTTCTGTCTAAGATGCTTGCCTGTGCACGGAATTGGAGCATTGTTTCTAGATTGGCCAGTGACATTTTGCGCAGTAAACGATTGGAGGTGAATGACAGCTGAGACCAGGACACATTTTCCTAGATGATATAGACCAATAATACTTACCATCTTGAATCGCTTCCCCCTGAAGTAATGCCGTCTTGGGCAGTTCGGAAGGGAATTTTACATTGATTCTTGCAGGGGTTTTTAGTTGGTGAGAATCCAACTCACCTAAGGCGTCTTTGTAAGATTTTTTCCCCTGCTCAAAAAAAAACTTTATATCACTACCACTACCACTATACCACTACACCACTACCACTAGCTCCATACCACTACTACTAACTCTATACCACAACCTCTACACCACTGCCGCTACCACCCCCTCTATATCACTACCATCCCTTCTATAGCACTACCACTACCTCTATAACACTACCTCTATAACACTACCTCTATACCACTATCACTATTTCTATAGCACTACCACTACATCTATATCACTACCATTACATCTATACTACCACTACATCTATATCACCACCATTACATCTATACTACCACTACCTCTATATCACTACCATTACCTCTATATCACAACCATTACATCTATACTACCACTACCTCTATATCACTATCACTACTTCTATAGCACTACCACTACCTCTAAAACACTACCTCTATACCACTATCACTATTTCTATAGCACTACCACTACTTTTATATCACTACCATTATATCTATACTGCCACTACCTCTATACCACTACCTATATACCACTACATCCATACCACCACAACATCTATACTCCTACCACTACCTCTATATCACTACCATTACCATCATACCACTACCTCTATACCACCACCACAACATATATACTATCACCACTACCTCTATGACACTACCACTATCTCTATAACACTACAACTACCACTATCTCCATAACACTACCACTACCACTAACTCTATACAAATAAGATCTCTATACCGCCATCTCTATACCACTACCTCTATACCACTACATCTATACCGTTACCGCTACATTTATACATCTACCACTATCTCTATACCACTACCTCTATACCACTACATCTATACCACTACCGCTACATTTATACATCTACCACTATCTCTATATCACTACCACTACCTCTTTATCACTACCACTATCACTATACAACTACCATTACTTCATACCACTACTCCTATACCACTGCCTCTATATCACACCTCTATACCACTACCACTACTTATACCTCTATGCCACTACCATTACTTCTATAGCTCTACCGCTATATTACTGCTACTATATACCACTACGACCTTTATACCACTATATAGCACTACCACTACCACTACCTCTATACCACTATCTTTACAGCACTACCACTACATCTATACCACTACTACTACCTCTATACAACTACCATTATATCAATACCACTACTACTACCTATATACAACTACCATTACATCTATACCACTACCTCTATAACAATACTTCTATAACACTACCTATATGACTATCTCTATACCACTGGCACTACCACCACTTCTATACTACTACCACTACCTCCGTATCACTACCATTGCCTTCATACCACTTACCTCTTTATCACTACCACTACATCTATACTACTACCTCAATATCACTACCTCTATACCACTTCCGTTATTTTCATACCACAACCTCTATATCACTACCACTGTACCACTACCTCTATCACTACCACTACCACTACCAGTAGCACTACCACTACCACTTCCTCTACCACTAGTACTTGGAGTGAGATTATTGTTACCAAACAAACAAAATAAGACATTTTAGAGGCTGAACTTTAGGCTTATTGTTTCATTTATACCCGGTCTTCAATTGTAATGGTTTTATCACCGGCCTTTTTCCTTTGGGACAATGTGTCTATCGGCAATGATATGCACTTGTGAACAAATGCCTTTGAATTTCTATTTTTAAATGGGTTTCATAGTTACACACATAAATGCACACATTCGTATTTCCAAACCTAGTGGAGGATAGGAATAATTTTGTTTTACATTAAAATGTGTATCTCCCAAGCGAGAATTGAGCTTGGGACTTCTTACAAAGCACACAGGTGCTCTACCGACCGAGCCAAGGGAGTAGCACATATCCATTTGTTTTCGTGAAAATATCTTTATTAGATTTTCTAATACGATACATTCATATGAAGTTCTGGGGTAGAGCTATTCATACCTTATCTTATCTTCAAACGATGATGTAGAAAACAAAGAAAACAGCACAGCCATTCAAATATCTCATGGACTCCTGTCAGTATAGGCAACCTGATTAGTTTAACGTTAAAGAAGAACAATGGAAAATGAGCATCATTAATTAGTACCTTTTTTTCTCAGATCTTAGAATAGCATATTTTGGCTTTTGCCTTTGTTGCCAACGAAGACCTTGCCTCTCCTCGTGTGCCTTCATTCCCCGATAAAGCCTACACTGAAAATTCTGAATGCTGTACAGGTCAGGATTGGCACAGATCCATAGAATAGTTACATAACGGTGTAGATACACATATACGTTTTGTTTTCTATTATCAGGCAAGCGGTTTATTGCGCGCTAAACAATAATACGCATAGCATTCTTGATATATGCGAACCTCCACGATTATAAGAGGCCGTTAGTATCAAAAAGAGCAATCTTCACCGACCCACTTTTTACTTTGTCTACACGTATTATGTACATAGTGTATAGTGAAGGTGTTGCACTCCACACAGAAATTCGATATCGAGATTTCCGCAGAAGTATATGTTTTAGGGTCCCCTGTATCCAAAATAAGCTTTTACAGTATGTGTGTGTGTGTGTGTGTTCGTGTGTCTGTGAACACGATAACTCAAAAACGAAAAGTCGGTAACTTAGTATTTAAGTTTAGTATCTTCTAGGGATGCGACACGAAGATTTTGAGAAAAATCCCCCCCACATGCAACTATCCTTTACATGGAACTTTTTTCGAAATTTTTTATTTTCTCAAAAATGGCTCTAATGATTTTGAGTAAAATATCGTATACTAAAGATATTTACCTGACATATAAAATGTATATCTTGAATTTTCTGGGAATAGTCTATGCAGACAACTTTATTCTGGATTTACGGAATTTTGCATAAGTGCTAAATCGTAAGAGTTGGACAAACACCTACCACAGAAAAAATGTAGAGCGCATTAAAACAGGTTTATGTTATATACATTTTTTTCTTGGAGTTGATCATTTTTGAGATATTCATTGTTATTGGTTTCAGCTTTAAAAACGTATAATTTTCTCAAACGGGAATTTGTCAACTCCTGTCCATACAAACAAAGGAACTTCAGTCACATAGCAACCAGCTTTTGACTATCACTTTAACCTATGGTACTCCCTTATTTCGCTTCTACTTACAAGGAAGCAAGTAATGTAACTATTTCTGATAATTTTTCTCTCTCGATTAACATGAAGTGAATAGAAGCATAAGCTTTCTAAAAATTTGTCGCAGAGATGTGAAAGTCATGTGAATGGAACACATCAGAATTTTTTTTTTTTTTTTTATTGTTTCATTTATATAGCCTCCTTTAACGTCTAAGATGATATCGGGGCTTTTCATTAGAAACAATTCGTTGTCTGAAGGTTCTTCATGTGGGTTTAAATCCTTTTTTTTTTACTTTCTCAACACATACTATGTACATATTGTATAAAGAAGGTATTGCATTCCACACAAAAATTCAATACCAAGATTTCACCGGAAATACGTGTTTTCTGTCCCCCTGAATAAAAAAAAAAGCATTTTTAGAAAAAAGGTCTGTGTGTGTGTGTGTGTGTATGTGTCTGTGGACAGCATAGTACAAAAACGAAAAGACCGTTGAATACCAAACTTGGTATTTAAGGTTGGTATCTTCCAAGGATGCGCCACACACCCTCTACATGGAACTTTTTTTTTTGTCGCCCTCCGTGGTGTAATGCTGACTTCATATACCCAAGGTCGCGGGTTCAAACCCGGCGGAGGACGATGGATTTTTATTAGCATGGCTTCCTTCGGAAGGGAAGTAAAGCCGTTGGTCCTGTGTCGTAGATTTACGGCACGTAAAAGAACCTCAAGCCTGATTGAAAGGTCTCTGAGCAAAATTAAGCGGTCTTTCACGCCCAATTTAGAATGGGACGCTGAGAACCACAGCAGTTAAAGAGCGTCCATAAATAACACGACATTTTTATGGAACCTTTTTCGAAAATTTTGATTTTCTCAAAAATAGATCTAAAGATTTTGATTAAAATATAGAATGTTATAGATATTGAAAAATAAAATGTATATCTTGAATTTTCTGGGAATAGCCTCTGATGGCTACTTTATTCTGAATGAAGTTTATGGAGTTTTGCATAACTGCTAAACCGTAAGAGAAACACACTAAAATGCAGAGCACGTTAAAACACCCAATTTGATATATGCATTTTTTCGTGGAGTTAATTGTTTTTGAGAATTTGCTTGTTATTGGTTTCAGCTTTAAAAAACATATACTATTCTCATACGGGAATTTCTCAAGTTCTGTCTATACAAACAAAGGAACTTCAGTCGCATAGTAACCAGCTTTTGACTATCTCTTTAACCTATGGTACTCCCTTATTTCGCTTCTAATAAGACTATTTCTGCTAATTTTTCCCGATTATTATTTTGTATTGTTTAACGCCTGCTTTTACTACTTGTGGACACTAGGCTATGACACATGGAATGAAGATGGAGCACCGGTGAAATGCGATGTCGGGGAAAACCGGAGAAAACACATAAATCTCACATGCGGTCGCTTGGGATCGAACCTGGGCGTCACGGCGCAGCCTTTTCTCAATTAGCATGAATTAAATAGAAGCATAAGCTTTTAAACAATAATTTGTTTTAGAGATTTGTTCATTATCACTTCCAGACTCTGTGAGGGATAGTTAAAGAAAACCTCCCAGCCCCAGTCAGGAATTGAACCCGGGACCTCCGGGGGAGAAGTCAGCTCGCTGACTACTCGATCACGGAGGCAGTCCAGCTATATGCTATTGTTCAAGAAAATCTGACTTAAACGTTGGCCTTTTTTCGTAAGCCTATTACACTGTCTAACCGCTATTTAACCGAAAATGCACTTAAAGGCAGAAATTGATGTATTATTTGGCCTAATATACATAATTTTTCATCATAAATATTCTAGTAATGATATAAATGTGGTAAAATCCTTATTTTTGGTCTGGCTTTACTTCTTCTAGTGTTAATTGCCTAATTTTGACATTTAATGTCATTTAAACACGTGTTAAAAGGGCAGGGACATCTTGCGGCAGCTGTAGAACTAGTACAGTTTGCCAGTTTTTTTTTCGGTAAAAATCGCTTCATTTTAAGGCCTGGTGTAATAGCGTAGGCGACGGTGTATGTGAGTATAGAAGTCGTCTGTCGATATAGATTGGTAATCGATGTAGTAATGTAAGTTCTTTACTCTTTACCATAAATCTTATACATTAACAATTCCATTCCATTCCTTCTGTTATTAAATGATAAACTAGAATATGTTACAACCAAATACACAGCAAACACGTTTTATATGTTTGAAGTTGCCAATCGAAGAAAATTGTCTAGTTGAGCATGGTTAGACCAGTAAAGAAGCCGGTGGTACTATTATTGATTTTATTTTTTCTTCTCAGGAACATAACCTCATTTATGTTTATACAGATAAATAACAGAAAACAAACATATACAATTCTTATTGATAATAGGTAACATTAAGTTCTTAACTGTACAATTATGATGAAAGTGTGATATTTATTGTACAATTATTATAACTGGAAATGTTGCTTCCTTGTGATGAGGTACTTGGTGTGTTTGTGTTGCTAGATTCAGACATCATTCTATTATCAGGTGGCATTGCAACGTCAGAAGAAGTGTTTGGAAGGAAGAGTGTAGCTATCTTCTTATTTTCTATGGAGTTCTCAACGATATACCGATCGGACTCCACTAGCAACGTAACTCCTTCAAAACCACAACATTCTATATAACGGATACAGCGATAGTAACAAAAATTAAGTTGGTAACATTGGAATTATAAATATTTTATACATCTAGAGTTATAAAGAACAATTTTAGTTCGAGTTTTTAGTGTTAGAAAGCTTACTTTTAACAGTGTCTGTCTAAAAAGTTTTTTTTTTTTCCTTATCTGTATCGTTTCTATATATTTGACCATGCACATCGCATGAATGAGGAATTGATACGGAAACAAATGGTTTATATAGCCAGTTTTTACTAATGGCCGTCTATACTTTTTAGGACAGATTACTCACGTACGTGTACTAGGGAAAACTCCGAATGTTCCGGCTTTGTTTGTGAATGGATAAAAAGTTATCTCCCCCGGTTTAATATATCTGGGGGGGGGGGGGTGATCTGCAGAGTACATTTCCCTTCGATGTTTGCTTGCAATGGCTTCAGCTCTCTTGCCGCATTTCCAAAGCATTTTCTGGCAGCATTTTTTATTTTCCACTTCAAGGGGCGATATCCATTGCGATAACATCTCTTCCTAATTGATTTCCTATAAACGCTGTCCTTGTGCGCGCAGTTTTAGGGGAATGTGTACCGAGAGGAAAAGAGAACATGTGGAACAATGACGCTCTGGATGGAGAAGCAAAGCAAAACTAAGACAAGAATTGAAATCAGCATAAGGTAGCACTACTGCTTTTAAATTTGAATGAAACAAAACATAAAAGATGAAATGACCAGTTGTAAGGTAAAGGCACTTAATATGGTGCACAAATGTTCCAAAGCACAAGGGTAACATTCGATATTTATTGAATTTAATGTATGCAAATAAAATATTATTAACTGTCTTTGTTTGGAAGATAAAATTGAAAAAAATAATATAGTGGTAATTTCTGCTAAGCTGATGTCCCACGGTCAAATATTTTGGTACATGGCTCTTCAAACTACGAATTGGATCGTGGGACATCGGATGATTTCATTGTATATAATTTCCGTCTTATATTTTGGTTCAATTACAGTTTACTACAACAGGATACAGTGGTTAAATTTTTGGTCCAAACGTTTCTAATCAACCAATGACGTAACAAGATGGCAGCTAGTACTGGTTCTTCCTTCCCGCCAACGTGATTGTTTGTGTGGAACTTTGATGTATCTTGTAGACTTTGTCCTAAATAATAGGGTTATAGTAGCTGAGCAATGGTATAAATGCACATTTTTTTGTGCTGCAGAGATTTATGAAATAATGACTTGTGTATTTTTAACTTCAGCAAATATATTTTATCTGGTCTATTTGTACCTAACCTTCTTTTCTCAACAAAAATATAAAAACGTGGTCTTATGTTTGATTTTCTAGTATGGACTGGTTCATATTTATGTCTTGGTGAGTGATTTTTGCCTCAACTAAGGACAGCAACTTTCCAAACAAATTTTGGTCCATCCTAAGGAAGTTAAAATAATTTACAGGGTCAGAAACGAGTTCATTTTGCAGCATATGTAGTATACCTCTTCCTTGGCCTGCATTCCTACGTCCCAGTCATCATCTAGTCCACCAACACCTCTTTATTGATTTTTCCTTTCTATTATAATATTCTCTTGCAATGGATACATAAACTTTGCTTGCGACAGCGAACGTAAATAATTGTGGATCAGCAACCTCCACCATTTTCTATCAGCTATTCATGTGCATGCGAGAAATATTTGGAGCAATACACTCTTCCGTGGGAATGGTACGGAGAGATTGTACACAACCTTTACGTAGTATAAAAATTTTTGGACCAGTGAAAATGGTGATTTTCTCAAAAATGGGTCTAACGATTTGGATTAAAATATCACATATTATAGATATTTACCTGGCAAATAAAATAAATATCTTGAATCTTCTGAAAATAGCCTCTGAAGACTACTTTATTCTGAATGAATTTTACGGAATTTTGCATAATTGTTAGACCGTAAGAGATAGACAAAAACTTAACACACAAAAAATGTAGAGCACGTTAAAAGACACAATTTATGTTATATACATTTTTTTCTTGGAGTGATCTTTTTGATTTCACCTTTAAAAACTTATACTTTTCTTATACAGGAATTTGTCAACTCCGGTCTATACAAACAAAGGAACTTCATTCACATAACAAACAACTTTTGACTGTCACTTTAACCTATGGTACTCCCTTATTTCGCTTCTACTTACAAGGAAGCAAGTAATAAGACTACTTCTGCTATTTTTTTTCTCGATAAGCTTGAAGTAAATAGAAACATAAACATTTTAGCAATACTTTGTTGCAGAAATGTAGAGAAGGTCATGTGAATGGAATACATCAGATTTTTCTGTCATAGGGAGATGATGAAATGATACATGCTTTGCCAGTTCGTGCTGAAGACGCCGTTGTAATTGTAATTGTAGGAAGAGTCCTGATGTCGAATGGAGGAACTATTGTGTGAGAAGGTTCTGCAGTCGGTCCTGCAGCAGGGGAAGCAGGGAGTTCTTCTGAAAAGTTTCTGTTTCCACCAGGAATAGATAAACATGGTCACGAAATATTTGATCATTTAAGGGAATCAACCCAGAATTGCGGAATGCATTTACTGATATTTCCATGGTTGCTGCAGTAGCAAACAACTTAGCAATCACGAAGGGCGATACAACACGTGTTCCTCAACCAGTTTACAATTTCTGTTGGGTAGTAGATTTTTAAGGCATTCTGTGGCTGCATGTTGTGTAAACTGTGAGGTGGCAAACAGACATCTTCACAATGTTGTCTCTGGCTTTGTTAACAATGGACATATTCCTTGTTTGGCAATAATGTCCGTCTAATACCAGCAGTACCGGATCAACAGAGGCTTTTGTAAACTTTATAAACTGGTCAAACCAAACTGTGGATAACTAGTGGTACTGGTAGTAGTAGTAGTAGTAGTAGTAGTAGTAGTAGTAGTAGTAGTAGTAGTAGTAGTAGTAGTAGTACTAGTGGTAGTATAAGTAGTAGAACTAGCGGTAGTAGTATTACTAGTGGTAGCATAAGTAGTAGAACTAGTGGTAGTAGTAATAGTAGTATTAGTGGTAGTAGTAGTAATAGTAATATTAGTGGTAGTAGTAATAGTAGTACTAGTGGTAGTAGTAGTAGTACTAGTGGTAGTAGTAATAGTAGTACTATTGGCAGTAGTAGTAGTAGTACTAGAGGTAGTAGTAATAGTAGTACTAGTGGTAGTAGTACTACTGGTAGTAGTAGTAATAGTTGTAATAGTGGTAGTAGTAATAGTAGTACTAGTGGTGCTAGTAGTGGTAGTACTAGTGGTAGTATAAGTAGTAGTAGTAATAGTAGTACTAGTGGTAGTAGTAGTACTAGTGGTAGTAGTAATAGTAGTACTATTGGTAGTAGTAGTACTAGTGGTGGTAGTAGTAGTACTAGTGGTAATAGTAGTAATAGTAGTACTAGTACTAGTGGTAGTAGTAATAGTGGTACTAGTAGTAGTAGTACTAGTGGTAGTAGTAGTAATAGTAGTACTAGAGCTAGTAGTAATAGTAGTACTAGTGGTAGTAGTACTAGTGGTAGTAGTAGTAATAGTAGTATTAGTGGTGCTAGTAGTGGTAGTACTAGTGGTAGTATAAGTAGTAGAACTAGTGGTAGTAGTAGTACTACTGGTAGTAGTAATAGTAGTATTAGTGGTGCTAGTAGTGGTAGTACTAGTGGTAGTATAAGTAGTAGAACTAGTGGTAGTAGTAGTAATAGTAGTACTAGTGGTGATAGTACTAGTGGTAGTAGTAGTACTAGTGGTAGTAGTAATAGTAGTACTATTGGTAGTAGTACTAGTGGTGGTAGTAGTGGTAATAGTAGTAATAGCAGTACTAGTACTAGTGGTAGTAGTAATAGTGGTATTAGTAGTAGTAGTACTAGTGGTAGTAGTAGTAGTAATAGTAATACTAGTGGTAGTAGTAATAGTAGTACTAGTCGTAGAAGTAGTACTAGTGGTAGTAGTAGTAATAGTACTAGTAGTAGTGGTAGTAATAGTACTAGTAGTAGTAATAGTAGTACTAGTGGTAGTAGTAGTAGTAGTAATACTAGTACTAGTGGTAGTAGTAATAGTAGTATTAGTGGTGGTGGTAGTAGTAGTAGTACTAGTGGTAGTAGTAAGTAGTAATAGTAGTACTAGTGGTGGTAGTAGTAATAGTAGTAGTACTAATGGTAGTAGTAGTACTAGTGGTAGTAGTAGTAATAGTAGTACTAGTGGTAGTAGTAATATGAGTACTAGTGGTAGTAGTAGTACTAGTGGTAGTAGTAGTACTAGTGGTAGTAGTTGTAGTAATAGTAGTACTAGTGGTAGTAGTAATATGAGTACTAGTGGTAGTAGTACTAGTGGTAGTAGTACTAGTGGTAGTAGTACTAGTGGTAGTAGTAGTAATATGAGTACTAGTGATAGTAGTAGTACTAGTGGTAGATTTAGTAGTAATAGTAGTACTAGTGGTAGTAGTAGTAGTAATAGTAGTACTAGTGGCATTAGTAGTAGTAATATGAGTACTAGTGGTAGTAGTAGTAATAGTAGTACTAGTGGTAGTAGTAGTAATAGTAGTACTAGTGGTAGTAGTAGTAATAGTAGTACTAGTGGCAGTAGTAGTAGTAATATGAGTACTAGTGTTAGTAGTAGTACTAGTGGTGGTAGTAGTACTAGTAGTAGTAATAATAGTAGTACTAGTGGTGGTAGTAGTACTAGTGGTAGTAGTAGTAATAGTAGTACTAGTGGTTGTAGTAGTTAGTATTAGTAGTAATAGTAGTACTAGTGGTAGTAGTAGTACTAGTGGTGGTAGTAGTACTAGTGGTAGTAGTAGTAGTAGTAGTAATAGTAGTACTAGTGGTGGTAGTAGTAGTAATAGTAGTACTAGTGGTGGTAGTAGTAATAGTAGTACTAGTGGTAGTAGTAGTAATAGTAGTACTAGTGGTAGTATTAGTACTAGTGGTAGTAGTAGTAATAGTAGTACTAGTGGTAGTAGTAGTAATAGTAGTACTAGTGGTAGTAGTAGTAATAGTAGTACTAGTGGTAGTAGTATTACTATTGGTAGTAGTAGTAATAGTAGTACTAGTGGTAGTAGTAGTAGTAGTAGTAGTAATAGTAGTACTAGTGGTAGTAGTAGTAGTAGTAATAGTAGTACTAGTGGTAGTAGTACTAGTGGTAGTAGTAGTAGTAATAGTAGTACTAGTGGTGGTAGTAGTACTAGTGGTGGTAGTAGTAGTAATAGTAGTACTAGTGGTGGTAGTAGTAGTAATAGTAGTACTAGTGGTGGTAGTAGTACTAGTGGTAGTAGTAATAATAGTAGTACTAGTGGTGGTAGTAGTACTAGTGGTAGTAGTAGTAGTAATAGTAGTACTAGTGGTGGTAGTAGTACTAGTGGTAGTAGTAGTAATAGTAGTACTAGTGGTGGTAGTAGTACTAGTGGTAGTAGTAGTAATAGTAGTACTAGTGGTGGTAGTAGTACTAGTGGTAGTAGTAGTACTAGTGGTAGTAGTAGTACTGGTGGTAGTAGTAGTAGTAATAGTAGTACTAGTGGTGGTAGTAGTACTAGTGGTGGTAGTAGTACTAGTGGTAGTAGTAGTAGTAATAGTATTACTAGTGGTGGTAGTAGTACTAGTGGTAATAGTAGTAGTAATAGTAGTACTTGTGGCAGTAGTAGTAGTAGTAATATGAGTACTAGTGGTAGTAGTATTAGTACTAGTGGTGGTAGTAGTAGTAATAGTAATAGTAGTACTAGTGGTAGTAGTAGTAATAGTAGTACTAGGGGTAGTTTTTTTTGTTGTAAAGAGGGGGAAAAACCCTCATGGGCATCAGGGGAGATAGCCTTGATGTGCCGGACTCATACCGACTAAAAAAACCCTCTTTTATTCACTACTCTCATTGCGGAAACTGCTTCTCAGCATTACTTCACAATGAAGCAATCATGTTTATCTCTGCTTTTCATCCAATTCTTTAGCTGTTATTATTTTTATTATCATGTCTTGAATAATCTTCCATTTATTTTCTGTTTCCGGCATTAATTTATTAGTATTTTTAGCAGTTATTTCTTGTCCAATTTGTTTGATAATTGGTTGTATTATATTATTCTATTTTTTACATTTTAATACAGTATGTTCAGGAGTATCCTTTTCCTGACAATACAGACAGTTTTCACTATTAGTGATAGCCATTTTAAACAAATAATTTTTGAAGTCCCTGCCCCGATAAAAATTGGGTTAAATAGTACTCCGTTTGTCCGTGTTTCCGGTTTATCCAGGGCTCTATATCTGATATCAGTTTCTTGGTCCATTGTGCCGTCTTGGTTTCCTGTTCCCATTCTTCTTGCCATGACTGTACCATTTTTTCTCTTGTCTTACACTTTTGAGCATTTCCATGTTTTTCAGCTGCGTGTGCCCGCTCCCGAGCCACTAGATGTATTGGTATAGTGCTGGATATTACTTGAATTGCCCGCGTGGATACGGTCCTATAGGCACTAGCAATTCTAATCGCTATCTTGTGCGTTACACTTTCCATAATTCTCCGCAAGGTCTCTATTTCCACCCATATTTTTCCAGGCAGGTATATAGTACAGCATTATAGAGTTTATTACACTACTCAGTTCTCTCCTTTTTTATGGTTTGGGTCCTCTCATATTTGGCATTAATCTTCCTAGAGCAGCAATACTTCTTTCTGCTTTAGCAGCTACACACTTAATGTGTGGCCACATGCTCAAATTATGTCCCATTTGAACACCCAAATATTTTATGTTCTTACTGGATTTTATTTCTTGTTTACCGAAATTAACCTTTATTTCCTTTAAAGATCTTCGCCCATCCAGTATTATCATTTCCGCTTTTTAAGGTGCCAGACATAATCCTTTTTTGATCATCCTTATTTCTATTTTATTCATGGACCACAGGACTTTTTCTTCCACTTCATCTTTTGTATTGCCACATACTAGTAATGCTAGATCATCAGCATATCCTATGGTTTTTACTCCAGTTGGTAATTCCTCCTTTAATACTGGATCATAGTATATGTTCCATAGGGTGGGACCTAAGACGGAGCCTTGAGGAACACCGCAACTCATACTCATTTTCATGTTATCACCAATCAGTATATATCTATCTTCCAAGTAACTACAAATAATCTTAATTAAGTATGGAGCTGTTTCTCTTCTTACAAGTTCATTAATTATACCTCTCCAAGGTGTTGAATTAAAGGCATTTTTGACGTCCAGGGTAACCATAACAGCATACATGTGTTTTTCCTTTGCGTCCTTCTGTACAATTTGTTTAACTGTCTCTATTGCATCCAGGGTTGATTTGCCTTTTCTAAAACCGAATTGCATTTGTGCAAGTCCTCCTTTTCTTTCAATCTCTTTAATCAGTCTTTTATTTATAATTTGTTCATAAAGTTTTCCTATTACATTTAATAGGCATAGAGGTCGGTATGCTACACTGCCACAAGCTCTTTTGGGCTTTTCAATTAATAGTAGCTTTGCTACCTTCCATTTTTTAGGAAAAACTCCTTTAACTAACAGTGTATTTATAACTTTTTCAAGAACTTCCGGGTTTTGCGATGCAATAGCCTTTATAGCTTTTGGAGGGATACCATCGGGCCCCGCAGCTTTTCCTGATTTAATTCGTCTGCCTGCTTCTTTTATTTTGTCTTGCTGACATAAGGGTATTTCTTCTTTATTATTGCTAATCTCTGGCCATACATTTGTTTTATGTGCCGGGAAGAGTGTTTTAGCAATATTTAATTGCTCTTCATCTGTAAGTTTTATTGATGTATTAGATCCTATCTTACCCGTTACTATTTTGTATCCTTTACCCCATGGATCGGTATCCATCTCATTGCATAGCTTTTCCCATGAATCTTTTTTTGCTGTTTTTATAGCTCTTTTAAGAGCATTTCGGCTTTCTCGATATTGATTTTGTATCTCCATCTTTTCACATTCTGCGATGTTGCTTCTTCGGTTTATCCTTGTAAGCTTTCTGCGTCCTGCAGTACACTGCTTCCTTAATTGGGCAATTGTTTCATTCCACCAATATGCCGGTTTATGTTTGCGGAAACCATATACTTTTCTTTTAAACACATAATTACATGCTCTTTCTAATATTTGGTCTAATTGAACTGATTGATTTTTATATTCTTTACATCCAACTTCCTGCTGTATCTTTTCAAGCATTAATTCTTTATTTTCTTCTTTGTATATCCATCCTTTTCTTTGACCATTTATTTTCGGTAACACCACAGGAGTTTGACTATGTAATTATATATAAATGTTTTTATGTTTACTTAAGTTTTCTTCATCATCTACGTACCATTTATTTATTAACTTGCTTATTTCTTGTGAACAAATTGTAATATCTATATATGAGGATCCATCATTTCTTTCGAATGTTGGCGTTTTTCCATCATTTAGTATATTGTAATCGTTTTCATTTATCCATTCAATCAGTGTCCTACCCTTTTTATCTTCAACTGGTGATCCCCAGCAATATGCTTTAGCATTGAAATCTCCGCCTATCAATATCTTTTTACGTTTCTCTCCATGTTGGTCAACACTATATCCTATTTCATATAGGAATTGTTGTAATTATTCTTCTTTGGCTGTAGGTGAAATATAGCAAGAATAAATTATCATCTCATCCGTTTCCATCCATGCATATCCATTTCCATTTCCGGCTCTCTGTGATCTAGGTCCATGTGCAGGTATATAGATAGCAGCATCAATTCTTTCATCCTTTATCCATCTTGGGTTAGATTTTATATTCTTATTTGGTTCCGCTATTACTGCTAGATCTATGCAGTGTACATTACATTTGTGTATAAGAAGATCCGTTGCTCGTTTGCTTCTATCAATATTTACTTGGATTATTTTCGTGCTTGGTTCGTAAATACACTCATTTTCTCCCTCTCATGCGCTTTCACAAGTCTTCTATACTCAGGACATCTCATTGATTCTGCTTTATGCTCACTGGATTGGCATAGATAACATTTAATAGGGTTTTTACATTCCTTTGATTTGTGGCCTATTTCGCCACAACTATAACACATTTGTGCTATTTGTTCGCCTTCATTAGGGCAGTCCCTTGCTATATGTCCCACCTTGTAACATTTATAGCAACGTTTTAAAACATTTACAGGCTTCACTCTCCACCTATCCCATCCATTTCCTATTCTTCTTTTATTTATCATCCTATTTGCTGCTTCCGTGCTGATGGTTGCAAATGCGTGCTTTACTCCTTGTGTGTTCACCTTTTCTGTCAATTTAAGCTGTGAAGTCTCTTCATTTTTATTTAATTCTTGTTTTAAAACAGCCTTAATTTCATCTTCTCACACAATCTCATCTATGTCCAGGATCATGACTGTTTGATTTGCGGTCTTCAGTTGAACCTCTGCTACGTTTTCCAGTTTAGTGGTTATCAGCTGCTTGAAAGCTTGTCTATCACTTGTATTTTTCCCTCTTATTTTCAACTGTACATTCCCATCGCTGTTTTTGTTTTTTTGATTTATGATTACCCCACTGGTATCTACATTTTGTCTAATATTCTTTATAATCTCAGCATACGTCATCTCTCCAATGGGTTTCAGTATTATCGTGTCTTGGTTTTTAAGTTTTCTTTTCCCCACCTCATTTCCATCTTCCTGGGTCTTGTTTTGTTTTACTTTGGTGGTGTACATTGGTATTTGGTAATCCATTTTCCTACCAAATTATTCCAGGACTTTTCTTACGCATCCTTCTGACTCTTGCTCTGTAGTTATGCATAAGGTTTGTATTCTTCCTTTAATTCCTAGCCATATTTAGGATTTTTCTATATTAATCATCAAATTAACTTTATCTACGCTTGAGTTCCCACCATTTTCTGTGCCTATAATGTAGATATATCTCTTATTTATACTATCTCTAAGTCTCGTTTGTTATTATATTAGTGTCCATCTTCCCTGCGCTTAGGTTAACTTCTTCTAGCGCTTTTCGAATTTGTGGATTTATATACAAGATATGTTCCATTATCTTCCCTGCGCTTAGGTTAACTTCTTCTAGCGCTTTTCGAATTTTTGGATTTATATACAAGATATGTTCCATTATCTTCCCTGCGCTTAGGTTAACTTCTTCTAGCGCTTTACGAATTTGTGGATTTATATACAGGATATTTTCCATTATCTTCCCTTCACTGGAATCTTTTCCTGTGGTGACTATGATTAAATCTTCATCCTCACTCTTAAAGGCTTCACCGCTTATCACTTGGCCCCTTTGGAAAACTTCTTCAGGCCAATTTATGTTTAGTGGTTTTTCCAATTCTTGCTCACTTATGTCCTTGTTTAAATTACTTTCTATTCCCCTAATCACCATCTCTTTTTCTTCTTGTTGTTTACTTATGGTCTGAGTACTTCTGTCATTTGTTTCTTTAACTTCTGATGGACGATTTTCCTCAACATATTCCTCTATTATTTCTGATATAAACTTTATTGAACTTGGCATTCTTTTCATATAACCGTCTAGCATACTAATTGCAGTTTTAATTTCCTTCTTGGTATTGGGAATTTCTTTAATGATCTTCCGTAGTGTATCTATCTCTTTTTCCATTTTTTGTATCAGTTCCTTGTGCATCTTTTGTTCTTTTTCCACTTTTTGCAAGAAGAGAGCACGATCCTCTACACTCTTTATTATTTGTACAGAGCTTTCAGTTGTTTTTCTTTTAGAATCTCTGCAGAGATCCTCCCTAGTATGTCTAGACTCACTGTGTGTGCCCAGCTGACTGTCACTTGCATATTTGCTTCCCAAAGAGTAAGACTCCATACTTAGACTTCCAGTAGAGCCTCGCCTTGGTTCAGGCGGTGATCTCCTGATTAAGGGGCGTTGTTTAAAAGGATCTGATTCATCTATGTTTTGTGTCTTTTCTATTTCCATAGCGTCTACTTCACTTAGTTTTGTTCCAGTAATGTTTCCCTGCAACCTGGGCAGGTTCCCCACCGCTGTTGCTTGGCAGTCGCTTCATAACGATCGGGTGCGGCCTGCCCTCTCCACCATCACCGACCGGTTCTGGGGATCCGAAGCCCCTGTCCCGTAAACTGCAATCCTTTATAGCCTTATCCATAATCCATAATAAGAGTTTTACCAATTTCATAGCCGAGTGCCAACAATAAGTCCTGCATTACCAGAGCCCTGTTTGCCGTCCGAGATCTGTTTTGGACGTTGCCCGCCCCACACGTGGCCGAGAGTGACATGCCGGACGAAGGCTTGGTTTTGTGGGGCACTAGTGGTAGTAGTAGTAATAGTAGTACTAGTGGTAGTAGTAATAGTAGTACTAGTGGTAGTAGTGGTGGTGGTAGTAGTAATAGTAGTACTAGTGGTAGTAATAGTAGTACTAGTGGTAGTAGTAATAGTAGTACTAGTGGTAGTAACAATAGTAGTACTAGTGGTAGTAATAGTAGTACTAGTGGTAGTAGTAATAGTAGTACTAGTGCTAGTAGTGGTGGTGGTAGTAGTAATAGTAGTACTAGTGGTAGTAATAGTAGTACTAGTGGTAGTAGTAATAGTAGTACTAGTGGTAGTAGTAATAGTAGTACTAGTGGTAGTAATAGTAGTACTAGTGGTAGTAGTAATAGTAGTACTAGTGGTAGTAACAATAGTAGTACTAGTGGTAGTAACAATAGTAGTACTAGTGGTAGTAATAGTAGTACTAGTGGTAGTAGTAATAGTAGTACTAGTGGTAGTAGTAATAGTAGTACTAGTGGTAGTAGTAATATGAGTACTAGTGGTAGTAGTAATAGTAGTACTAGTGGTAGTAGTAATAGTAGTACTAGTGGTAGTAGTAATAGTAGTACTAGTGGTAGTAGTAATAGTAGTACTAGTGGTAGTAGTAGTAATAGTAGTACTAGTGGTAGTAGTGGTGGTGGTAGTAGTAATAGTAGTACTAGTGGTAGTAGTGGTGGTGGTAGTAGTAATAGTAGTACTAGTGGTAGTAGTGGTGGTGGTAGTAGTAATAGTAGTACTAGTGGTAGTAGTGGTGGTGGTAGTAGTAATAGTAGTACTAGTGGTAGTAGTGGTGGTGGTAGTAGAAATAGTAGTACTAGTGGTAGTAGTGGTGGTGGTAGTAGTAATAGTAGTACTAGTGGTAGTAGTGGTGGTGGTAGTAGTAATAGTAGTATTAGTGGTAGTAGTGGTGGTAGTAGTAATAGTAGTACTAGTGGTAGTAGTGGTGGTGGTAGTAGTAATAGTAGTACTAGTGGTAGTAGTGGTGGTGGTAGTAGTAATAGTAGTACTAGTGGTAGTAGTGGTGGTGGTAGTAGTAATAGTAGTACTAGTGGTAGTAGTGGTGGTGGTAGTAGTAATAGTAGTACTAGTGGTAGTAGTGGTGGTAGTAGTAATAGTAGTACTAGTGGTAGTAGTGGTGGTAGTAGTAATAGTAGTACTATTGGTAGTAGTAATAGTAGTACTAGTGGTAGTAGTGGTGGTGGTAGTAGTAATAGTAGTACTAGTGGTAGTAGTGGTGGTGGTAGTAGTAATAGTAGTACTAGTGGTAGTAGTGGTGGTGGTAGTAGTAATAGTAGTACTAGTGGTAGTAGTGGTGGTGGTAGTAGTAATAGTAGTACGAGTGGTAGTAGTTGTGGTGGTAGTAGTAATAGTAGTACTAGTGGTAGTAGTGGTGGTGGTAGTAGTAATAGTAGTACTAGTGGTAGTAGTGGTGGTGGTAGTAGTAATAGTAGTACTAGTGGTAATAGTGGTGGTGGTAGTAGTAATAGTAGTACTAGTGGTAGTAGTGGTGGTAGTAGTAATAGTAGTACTAGTGGTAGTAGTGGTGGTAGTAGTAATAGTAGTACTATTGGTAGTAGTAATAGTAGTACTAGTGGTAGTAGTAATAGTAGTACTAGTGGTAGTAGTAATAGTAGTACTAGTGGTAGTAGTAGTAATAGTAGTATTAGTGGTAGTAGTGGTAGTAGTGGTGGTGGTAGTAGTAATAGTAGTACTAGTGGTAGTAGTGGTGGTGGTAGTAGTAATAGTAGTGGTGGTGGTAGTAGTAATAGTAGTACTAGTGGTAGTAGTGGTGGTGGTAGTAGTAATAGTAGTACTAGTGGTAGTAGTGGTGGTGGTAGTAGTAATAGTAGTACTAGTGGTAGTAGTGGTGGTAGTAGTAATAGTAGTACTAGTGGTAGTAGTAATAGTAGTACTAGTGGTAGTAGTAGTAATAGTAGTACTAGTGGTAGTAGTAATAGTAGTACTAGTGGTAGTAGTAATAGTAGTACTAGTGGTAGTAGTAATAGTAGTACTAGTAGTAATAGTAGTACTAGTGGTAGTAGTAATAGTAGTACTAGTGGTAGTAGTAGTAATAGTAGTACTAGTGGTAGTAGTAATAGTAGTACTAGTGGTAGTAGTAATAGTAGTACTAGTGGTAGTAGTAATAGTAGTACTAGTGGTAGTAGTAATAGTAGTACTAGTGGTAGTAGTGGTGGTGGTAGTAGTAATAGTAGTACTAGTGGTAGTAGTGGTGGTGGTAGTAGTAATAGTAGTACTAGTGGTAGTAGTGGTGGTAGTAGTAATAGTAGTACTAGTGGTAGTAGTGGTGGTAGTAGTAATAGTAGTACTAGTGGTAGTAGTAATAGTAGTACTAGTGGTAGTAGTAGTAATAGTAGTACTAGTGGTAGTAGTGGTGGTAGTAGTAGTAATAGTAGTACTAGTGGTAGTAGTGGTGGTGGTAGTAGTAATAGTAGTACTAGTGGTAGTAGTAATAGTAGTACTAGTGGTAGTAGTAGTAATAGTAGTACTAGTGGTAGTAGTAATAGTAGTACTAGTAGTAGTTCTAGTAGTAGTAGTACTAGTAGTAGTACTAGTGGTAGTAGTAATAGTAGTACTAGTGGTAGTAGTAATAGTAGTACTAGTGGTAGTAGTAGTAATAGTAGTACTAGTACTAGTGGTGGTAGTAGTACTAGTAGTAGTAGTACTAGTGGTAGTAGTAATAGTAGTACTAGTGGTAGTAGTAATAGTAGCACTAGTGGTAGTAGTAATAGTAGTACTAGTGGTAGTAGTAATAGTAGTACTAGTGGTAGTAGTAATAGTAGTACTAGTGGTAGTAGTAGTAATAGTAGTACTAGTACTAGTGGTGGTAGTAGTAGTACTAGTAGTAGTAGTACTAGTGGTGGTAGTAGTAGTACTAGTAGTAGTAGTACTAGTGGTAGTAGTAATAGTAGTACTAGTGGTAGTAGTAGTAATAGTAGTACTAGTGGTAGTAGTGGTGGTGGTAGTAGTAATAGTAATACTAGTGGTAGTAGTGGTGGTGGTAGTAGTAATAGTAGTACTAGTGGTAGTAGTGGTGGTGGTGGTAGTAGTAATAGTAGTACCAGTGGTAGTAGTGGTGGTGGTAGTAGTAATAGTAGTACTAGTGGTAGTAGTGGTGGTGGTGGTAGTAGTAATAGTAGTACTAGTGGTAGTAGTGGTGGTGGTAGTAGTAATAGTAGTACTAGTGGTAGTAGTAATAGTAGTACTAGTGGTAGTAGTGGTGGTGGTAGTAGTAATAGTAGTACTAGTGGTAGTAGTGGTGGTGGTAGTAGTAATAGTAGTACGAGTGGTAGTAGTTGTGGTGGTAGTAGTAATAGTAGTACTAGTGGTAGTAGTGGTGGTGGTGGTAGTAGTAATAGTAGTACTAGTGGTAGTAGTAATAGTAGTACTAGTGGTAGTAGTAATAGTAGTACTAGTGGTAGTAGTAATAGTAGTACTAGTGGTAGTAGTGGTGGTGGTAGTAGTAATAGTAGTACTAGTGGTAGTAGTGGTGGTGGTAGTAGTAATAGTAGTACGAGTGGTAGTAGTTGTGGTGGTAGTAGTAATAGTAGTACTAGTGGTAGTAGTGGTGGTGGTGGTAGTAGTAATAGTAGTACTAGTGGTAGTAGTAATAGTAGTACTAGTGGTAGTAGTAATAGTAGTACTAGTGGTAGTAGTAATAGTAGTACTAGTGGTAGTAGTAGTAGTAGTAATAGTAGTACTAGTGGTAGTAGTAATAGTAGTACTAGTGGTAGTGGTAATAGTAGTACTAGTAGTAGTTCTAGTAGTAGTATTAGTACTACTAGTAGTACTAGTAGTAGTTCTAGTAGTAGTATTAGTGCTACTAGTAGTATTAGTACTAGTGGTAGTATTAGTACTAGTAGTACTAGTGGTGGTAGTAGTAGTAGTGGTGGTAGTACTAGTAGTAGTACTAGTGGCAGTAGTACTAGTGGTAGTAGTAGTAGTGGTGGTAGTAGTAGTACTAGTGGTGGTAGTAGTACTAGTAGTACTAGTGGTAGTAGTACTAGTGGTAGTAGTACTAATAGTAGTAGTACTAGTGGTAGTAGTACTAGTGGTAGTAGTATCAGTGGTAGTAGTACTAGTGGTAGTAGTACTAGTAGTAGTAGTACTAGTAGTAGTAGTACTAGTGGTAGTAGTATTTGTAGTACTAGTAGTATCAGTAGTATTAGTAGTACTAGTAGTAGTAGTACCAGTAGTATTAGTAGTACTACTAGTAGTAATGGTAGTAGTAGCAGTAGTATTAGTAGTAGCAGTAGTATTAGTAGTAGCAGTAGTATTCGTAGTACTAGTAGTAGTAGTATTAGTAGTACTAGTAGTAGTAGCAGAATATTAGTACTAGTAGTAGCAGTAGTATTAGTAGTAGTAGCAGTAGTATTAGTAGTACTAGTAGTAGTAATGGTAGTAGTAGCAGTAGTATTAGTAGTACTAGTAGTAGTAATGGTAGTAGTAGCAGTAGTATTAGTAGTATTAGTAGTAGTAATGGTAGTAGTAGCAGTAGTATTAGTAGTATTAGTAGTAGTAATGGTAGTAGTAGCAATAGTATTAGTAGTAGTAATGGTAGTAGTAGCAATAATGGTAGTAGTAGCAGTAGTATTAGTAGTACTAGTAGTAGTAATGGTAGTAGTAGCAGTAGTATTGGTAGTACTAGTAGTAGTAATGGTAGTAGTAGCAGTAGTATTAGTAGTATTAGTAGTAGTAATGGTAGTAGTAAAAGTAGTACTAGTAGTAGTAGTAGTAATACTAGTGGTACTAGTAGTGGTAGTAGTAGTACTAGTAGTAGTAGCAGTAGTAGTAGTAGTAGTAGTAATAGTAGTACTAGAAGTAGTAGTGGTAGTAGTAGTTTTTTTTAACTGTAGGGGAAAATCTTTCAAAGACACCGTTCTTTACGGCGAGTTGGATTTTCACCAACTAAAAAACCCCTACCTCTACACTACTCATTTTGGAACTGCGGAGGGGCATAAACATCAAAATGGTAGCTGTGTATCATTACTCCTATCTTCTTTTTCCTTGGTCTCCAATATTATCTTACTTAGTCTTTTCACTTCTTCCCAGGCCAACCTATTATTTATCATCGTTGAGATCAAATTCTCAGGTGTAAGTACCAGTCCTAGTTTATTATTTACTTCCTTTCTTATTTCCTTCCATTTCTGGCATTGGAATACTGTGTGCTCTACAGAGTCCTCAACTGGGCAATACCTACAATTACTATTGTCTACTTTTCCCATCTTTAATGCATAGTTTTGAAATCTGCCATGCCCTGTTAAAACTTGTGTCAGATAATAGTCCATCTGGCGGAATTTGCAATTTACCCACTTCACTATGTTTGGAATCAGTCTCTTTGTCAATTGGCCAACCAAAGTTGTTTCATCCCATCTTTTTTGCCATTCTTTTATCATTTCCGCTCGAATAGTTGCTTTACGGAAGCGCCGGTTTTCCGACATTTCTTCATGTATGAGTTGCCTCTCTTTTATCTGTAGGTCAATCGGTAGTATCCCTGCAATCACCTGTAATGCTCTATTAGAGACGGTGCGATATGAACAAATCACCCTGAGCAACATCTTTCTTTGTGTCCTCTCCATGTCCATTGCGTACTTTTTCCTCTTGAGCGCACTACCCCATACAGATGAGGCATATAACAAAATAGAATTGACAGCACTATATATGATCTGCGGTTTTATCGGCCTCGGTCCTCCAATATTGGGCATTACACGTACTAGTTGGGATATTTTTTCTTCCGCTTTCTTTATTACCATTTTAATATGGGCCCCAAATGTGGTGTATTCATCAATCATAACACCCAAATATCTTACTGCCTTAGTAGGTGTAATTTTTGTCCCGCGTAGCATAAAACTAATACTATGTTTCCGCCGGGGTCCTTTCATTATCACAGATTCTGTCTTTTGCGGTGCCAACTCCAATTTGTTTCGTTGCATCCACCTGTCGATGCGTCATAGTGACTCATTTACTCTATAGGCGAGCTCCTCTTCGTCCTCCGCCGATACTACCAATGCTAAGACATCGGCAAAAGCGACTGTTGTTGCCCCTGCTGTCGGTTGCACTTCCAAGACTCCATCATACAATATGTTCCACAAAGTTGGACCTATTATTGAACCTTGTGGCACACCTGCAGTTATTTCCATCTCTTCATTATCTATTTGAATACTCCTTCCTTTAAAGAAAGAGATTATAACCTGAATCAAATATTCAGGAATAGTTCTTCTTTTAAGCGCATCTATTATATAGCTCCACATCGCCGTGTTGAATGCGTTTTTCGCATCCAATGTTATTAATGCTACCCACTTATCTTCAGCGTCTTTTTTGATCTGAATCACCGCTTCAATTGCTTGAATAGTGGACTTCCCTTTTCTAAAGCCGTACTGACGGTTACTTAATCCTCCTCCACTTTCTATTTCTTTTTCTAACCTTAAGCGTATCAAACCTTCATAGAGCTTACTAACTGTATTCAAAAGACATAAGGGCCTATATGCCGATGGATCTTGTGGGGATTTACCCCCTTTCATCAGAAAGACTACCTTAGCTACTTTCCATTTTTCTGGAAACTTTTGTTTTACTATCAACGCATTCAATATGTTTAAACGACAATCTGGCACAACTTTAGCCATACCCTTTATCGCCTCTGGAGTAATTCTATCAATTCCTGGTGCTACGTGTTATCCGGCTCGCGGCAGACCGGATGTTCTTGACATCATAATCACCAAGAACACACCATTACATCTAGACCTCTCAGCGGTCAACGAGTTGGACTCCGACCATGACCCTGTCGTGGTGGATACAACCGAGACCGTATCAGCTCTGGTAACACCAGACTGGATAAATGAGATCGACTGGGACGCAGCCGTCCTAGACCTAAACGAAACCGTGGACCCGCGACCGCGCATCGATTCCATCGAAGCGCTGGAAGCGGCAGCCACGGCCTTCTCCCGCCAACTCCTGAATGTGGTACGCGCGCATACCTACCGCATCCCATCTAACAAACCTAACCCGAGAACCATACCGAATGAACTCCGTCAGCTGCTAAAAGCCAAGGCAACCGTACGGAAGCTATGGCAGCGCTTCCGCCATCCCAGGATCCAACCAGTGTACCAGCGGTTCAAATCCCTGGCAAGGCGCCTGCTTCGCGCGCACCGCAAAGCGGCCTGGGAACACACAATGGCACATATACACCTGGAAGAGAAACAACCCTGGAGGATCATCCGATCCCTCAGGAAAGACAAAAGTCAGTTTCAGCATCCCATCCATGGCACCCGTGGGAGACCCTCTTTTGAGCTCCAGGATAAAACCACGGATTTCGCAGATTATCTGGAGTCTCAATTCGAACCCCGCGAAGACCCCCAGGACGAGGACTTTACTGAGCTCGTGGAAGCGACGGTAGACTACCTCTATGAAGAGCCCCCGCCGCCCCATGTGGAGATCCGCATTCCTTTAGTCACCCCGAAAGTGGTGGCTTCCCAACTCAACAACCTAAAGCCTAACAAAGCCCCTGGACATGACGGCGTTACGGCGCCTATGCTCCAGCACCTACCCAGAAAGGCCGTAATCCACCTGACGCGGATTTACAATGCATGCCTGCATCTGACTTTCCAACGTGTTGGAAGGAGGCGAGGGTAGTATGCATTTTGAAACCCGGCAAGGACCCGGTCTTCCCGTCAAGCTACAGATCTATTAGCGTACTTCCGATCATCTCGAAAGTATTCGAGATGTTACTCCTACCTCGCCTCACCCCTCTCTTCGAAGAGAGACTCCTACTCCCGGATCATCAGTTTGGTTTCCGTACTGGACATTCCACAACCCTGCAGTTGCTGCGACTGGCTGAGAAGGCTGCCCTGGGCTTCCAGGACAACTTCAAAACAGTCGCGGTACTCTTGGACGTGGAAAAGGCCTTCGCCACCACGTGGCATCAGGGACTCTTGTATAAGCTCAAGAACGCAGAAATCCCTCCCCCCTACCTTCACCTGCTTAGTAGCTTCCTTCGGGACCGCACTTTCAGGGTGAGGGTGGAGGGGAGGCATTCCACAGTCAGACCATAGCGGCGGGAGTGCCGGAAGGCAGCGTGCTGTCGCCGTTACTCTTTGCTGCCTACATGTCCGACTTCCCCACAGAACACAGTACAGTTACGTGCCAGTATGCCGACGATGTCCTCATAATGGCGCGTAACAAGAACGCCCGATATTGCTTTCCCCCGCTACAGAGACAGCTCCAGGCCATAGGCAGATGGAGTGAACAGTGGCGGATGGCCATCAGCCCGCAGAAGAGCTCAGCTCTACTGCTGGCTAAAGTCCGTGGCTGGCGACCGGAGAGGTCGCTGAGGTTGCGGCGGCGGCGGATCCCCTGGGTCCGCACCGCCAAATACCTTGGAGTCCTCCTCGACCGCGGCCTTACTTTCACTCCACATGTCAGGGAGAAGGTCGGTATGGGACATGCTGCCCTACGGCAGTTGTTTCCCATCTTCCGCTCCACCATGCCTACACACCTAAAACTACGGCTGTACCGCGCAGTCATCCAGTCCCTGATGCTGTACGGCTGTGAGGTCTGGGGTTCGGTGGCTTGTTCCACCATCCGCAGGCTGCAGAACAGGGCATTGAGGATGATATATGGCACAGACCGCAGATTCCCGTCCCACATTCTCCATTCCCACTCCGGAATCCCTTACATAGTGGACGTTGTGCGAGAAAGAGCTCGCAGAATATACACCAAACTTGCTCCCCACCCAAATCCCCAGGTGAACACTCTCGGTCTTTACGACCACACGCTGCCTAGGAGACGCGTAAGCTACCGCCTTCCCAAGGACGCCTTGGGATGGTAGTTTTCCGGCCGCCTCTCCCTTTACAGTTCTACCCGCCAAGTTAAGCAGCATCGGGCCCGGTCCCGACTTGGACGGGTGACCGTCCAGTTGTACTCCGACCAGATCTGCAACACTGGCTTCCCCCACCCCGTACCTATATCCCTTCAGTTCTCCCCGCTAGCCGGCACTGCTTTCCTTGACAGCCCGCAAGCGGCTGGCCAAGGTAAGCAGCATCGGGCCTGGTCCCTCTCTGGGTGGGTGACCACTCAGGTAGGTAAGCCAGCCCGCGCCGGCTGCACAGAGGGAAACATCCTGCCCACATTACTTCGACACAGACAAAAACGCTTGCATAAGACTACATCTTTTATATCACACGGGTAAATCCGCGAGAAAAGCGGATAGGTACCGTGGTGATTTTCCCCCGCCCGAGTACACTCGGGCGACTAGTTCCTGCTCCTGGCTCCTCCTGTAGTGTCTTATTCAAATGTATTTATCTGTATCGATTACAAACTTTTCTTTGGATATTGAAGATGTAAGGTTTTAAAAAATAACAATTGAATAAATTTCAATGAGTGCGTTCAGAGAAATTTATATGAATTTAACACACATCATTCTCTATTTAGTATTTATTCATCTAGAATTTGATCCACTACTAAAGTTATACGACAAACTAAACGGAACATTTATGAGCTTCAAAGCTGGGATTATGATGAAATTTACCAAAGTAACGAGGCGCAACATGAATCAGAGAGGCTGATAAACTGAAGTATCATAAGATGTACTTAATGTAACAGGAATTGCTCTGATTGGTAGTTGATTTAATTTCTTCATGCTAGTGTATCACACTATTGATTGTAATTTCCATAAAATATTCTTAGCATAATGAAAAGATTTACAATGCCAATCGAGGTTGCGTCACGTAACTCTACGTTAAATTAAATCACAGTGCAATAGGTTCATGTAATCCCGGCATGATTCCATAAAACGAGATTCGCGGATGTTTATTCCTTAATGTTGACTTTTATTGTTCGCAGGTGGTTTTTACTTTCTCTAGCAGGTAGATAAATAGGTATATGGTAGGTTGAATCTTTCCACTGAAAGATTTCATAATGAGACCACTTATCCGGCAAAAAAAAAAAAAAACAAGTTTGGAAAATGTCCATATGTGTGGGTGTGTTTTGAGTGTGTGTTTGTGTTTGGTGTGTGTGTGATTGTGTGTAAATGTGTGTGTTTGGTATGTGTGTGCGTGTTTGGTGTGTTTGGTGTGTGTGTGTTTGGTGTGTGTGTGTGTTTGGCGTGTGTGTGTTTGTGTGTGTATTTGGTGTGTGTGGTGTGTGTATATGTGTATGTGGTGTGTGTATGTACGTGTGTTGTGTGTATGTGTTTGTGGCGTGTGTATGTTTGCGTATGTTGGTGTGCGGTGTGTGTGGTGTGTTTATGTGTGTGTTTGGTGTGTGTGTGGTGTGTATGTTTGGTGTGTGTGTGGTTGTGTGTTTGGTGTGTATGTGTTTGGTCGGCGTATATGTATGTGTGTGTTTGGTGTGTGTATGTGTTTGTTTGGTGTGTGTGAGTGTGTGTTTTGTGTGTGAGTGTTTTTGTGTTTGGTGTGTGTATGTGTTTGTTTGGTGTGTGTGAGTGTGTGTTTTGTGTGTGAATATTTGTGTGTTTGGTGTGTGTGTTTGTGTGCTTGGTGTGTGTGTTTGTGTGCTTGGTGTGTGTGTGTTTTGTGTTTGGTGTGTGTGTGTTTGTGTGCTTGGTGTGTGAGTTTGTGTGTTTGGTGTATGTGTTTGTGTGTTTGGTGTGTGTGTGTTTGTTTGGTGTATGTGAATGTGAGTGTGTGATTTGTATTTGTGTGTTTGGTGTGTATGTGTGTTTGTGTGCTTGGTGTATGTGTTTGTGTGTTTGGTGTGTGTGTTTGTGTGTTTGGTGTGTGTGTTTTGTGTTTGTGTGTGTGAGTGTGTGTTTTGTGTGTTTGGTGTGTGTGTTTGGTGTGTGTGTTTGTGTGTTTGGTGTGTGAATATTTGTGTGTTTGGTGTGTGTGAGTGTGTGTGAGTATTTGTGTGTTTGGTGTGTGTGTTTTGTGTTTTGTGTTTGTGTGTGTGTCTATGTAAGCCGCGCCATAGCCAAATGGTTTTACCACTCGTATCCCACTAAGGCCGCGGTGGTGGGTAATGAGGCGCAGGGGCGGATTTTCTCCGGGTTCTCCGATTTCTCTCGGCATTGCATTGCACCGGTGCTCCATTTTCATTCCGTGTATCATCACTGTCATCCTCTACATTGCCATAAATGGATATTATACACTATAAAAAAAATGTTCTATGTGCTTTTGAATAGCTTACCGGAAAACGAAAAGTCAGTTAAGTACCAAACTTAGGATATAGGTTTAGCAACTTTCAAGGATGTGACACAAAATTTTAAGGAAAAACCCCACACACATAAAATACTCTTTACATAGAAAACTTGTCTAAATTTCCAATTCTCAAAAATGGCACTATTTTGATTAAAATACCACCCATATAAGATATTTACACAGAAAATAAAATGTATATTTTGAATTTCATGGGAGTAATCTCTGATGATTCCTTTTTATGCTGTAGCATAACCGTGAGAGATAGACAAAATCTTACCACATAGAAAATATAGATCTTGTTAAAACACGTAGATATGTTATACTTTTTTTTTTTTTTATTTGTAGTGAACTATTTCCAAAATACTGCTTGTTATGGTTTTAATGTTAAAATTCTTATCCTTTTTACTTTCTTTACATGTAATAAGTACATAGTGTACAGAGAAGGTACCTATTGTAATGCACCCAGAACTTCGATACCGAGATTTCACCGGAAATATATGTTTTGGGGCCCCTAAGTCCGAAAAAAGCATTTTTTAAAAAAAAGGTGTCTATGTGTGTGTGTGTGTGTGTGTGTGTGTCTGTGGACAGCATAGCCCCAAAACGAAAAGACCGGTAAATACCAAACTTGGCATTTAGGTTTAATATCTTCCAAGGATGCGACACGAAGATTTTCAAAAAAATCCCCCCCACCACACTACCCTTTACATGGAAAATTTTTAGAAAACGTTGATTTTATTAAAATGGCTGTAACGATTTTGATTAAAATCCCGTATATTAAAGCTATTTATGTGCAAAATAAAATGTTTATCTCGAAATGTTTGGGAATAGCCTCTGAAGACCTCTTTATCCTGGATTAATTTTCCAAATTTTGCTTAACTGCTAAACCGTAAGGGATAGAAAAAAACTCACAACACAAAAAATGTACATCACGACAAAACACACAATTTATGTCGTTCACGTTTTTGTTGTGGAGGTAATCGTTTCCGAGATATTCCTTGTTATTAGTTTCAATTGTGAAGTACTTAAACTTTTCACAGACAGGAAGTGTCCGTTTTTCTTTTGTTCTACTCCTGGCCAATCAAAGATTGATTTGCAATGACAATCGCATAACGATAGCTTTTAAAACATTTGATAATCACTTTAGCATAGCGCATTCCCTTATTCCCTTCTAGCTATAAGGAACTAAGTAATAAGACCATTCTGCTAATATTTATCTCGATTAGCATTGTATGCAAAGAAGAATAATCTTTTGTAGGAGGCTTGTAGAGCAGGTAGAGAAAGTCAGGTGAGTGTAACACATAAGATTTTTTCAAATGGGAAGTTTCCATTCGCGTTTCATTTGTTTTAGTCATGGTCATGCAAAGAAAACCAAATTTGTATCTCACATATTGAGATTTGATATCGCTTTAGCCTAAGGCATTTTCTTATGTGTCTATTTCTGCTAATGTTTATAGCGATTAGCGTAAGCTGATAGAGGAATTAGCTTTGTAAGAATAGATGGAGAAAGACAATAAACGGCTGTTGTGAAGCACTTCTGGATTGGAATTCCAGTAGTAACAGCAGCGGAAGTTTCAGTTCCGCAATTGTTACTCTCAGACAGTTGAACTGCTACACCAACAGAGTGCGGTGAATCCGTTCTCTGAATTAGCTATCGCCTAGTACAGTTCCACTTCTCAGCAATGTTCGGTTTGTGAAGGGCAATTACTCAGCACCGGCTCGTATCCCTACTGACTAATATCGTCGCTCGCTCTCCGTGAGGTTGTTGTAACCCTGGAGCAGCTGTAACATCATGCCGGTATAACATTCAATATTCCAAGTGATTCGCTTTTTTACTTTCTCTATACGTACTATGTACATAGCGTATAGAGAAGGTACTGTATTGCACCCAAAATATCGATACCGAGATTTCACCGGAAATATGTGTTTTGGGACCCCCTGAACCAAAAAAAAGCATTTTTAGAAAAATGTCCTGTGTGTCTGTATGCGTCTGTCTGTGGGCAGCATAGCTCAAAAATGAAAGACCGTTAAAAATCAAACTTGGTATTTAGGTTTGGTAGCTTCCAAGGATGCGTCACGAAGATTTTCAATCAAAATCCCCCCACTCCAAACTACCCTTGACATGGAAAAAAATTCGAAAATTTTGATTTTCTTAAAAATGGCTCTAACGATTTTGATAAAAATCTCGTAAATTTAAGGTAATTTTACTTGACAAATGAAATATATATCTTGAATTTTCTGGGAATATCCTCTGAAGACTACTTTATTCTGAATGAATTTTACGAATTTTTGCATAACTGCTAAACCGTAAGAGATGGGCAAAAACCTTACCACACAGAAAATGTAGAGCACATTAAAACACACAATTTATGTTATATACATTTTTTGTGGAGTTAATCGTTTTTAAGATATCCCTTGTTTTTGTTTTCAGCTATGAAAAACATACTTTTCTCATACAGGAATTTGTCAACTCCTGTCCATACAAACAAAGGAGCTTCAGTCACATAGCAATCAGCTTTTAGCTATCACTTTTACCAATGGTACTCCCTTATTTCGCTTCTGCTTACAAGGAAACAAGTATAAAGACTATTTCTGTTAATTTTTTTTCGATTAGCATGAAGTAAATAGAAGTAAGAGCTTTTTAACAATAATTTGTTGCAGATATGTGGAGAAAGTCATGTGAATGGAACACATCAGATTTTTTTTTTAAAATGCAATGCATTGTCCAGTATTTTAATGGAAGATTTTAAAAATTGTTTTCACTACATCATCATTGACAAGAAAAATCCTTTCACTCCAATGAAAGCTGGACAGGGCTAAGACAGGTCTAGCCTAGTGCATTCATCAGTTCCCTCCTACTTGTGAGGAACTAAGTATTACAACTCTGCTAATGTTTATCTCGATTATCATGGTGTTGAAAGAAAGGGTATCGTTTGTAAGAAGTTTGTTTGTAGAGTAGCTAGAAAAAGTCATCTGAATGTAAGACATCATATTTTTATAAAGTGAATTGAAACATGAAATATAGGTGTGTCACTTATCAATACTTTTTATCCCTTTTTACTTTCTCTATACGCACTATGTGCATAGTGTATAGAGAATGTATTGCACTCCACCAAAAAATTCGATACCGAGATTTCACCAGAAATATATGTTTTAGGGTCCCCAATATCCAAAAAAAGCATTTTCACAAAAAGGTCCGTGTGTGTGTGTGTGTGTGTGTGTGTGTGTGTGTCCGTGTGTCTGTGAACACGATAACTCAAAAACGAAAAGTCGGTAAAATACCAAACTTGCTATTTAAGTTTAGTATCTTCCAGGGATGCGACACGAAGATTTTGAGAAAAATCTCCCCACCCCAACTACCCTTTACATGGAACTTTTTTTCGAAAATTTTTATTTTTTCAAAAATGGCTCTAACGATTTTGATTAAAATTTTTTATAGTAAAGACATTTACCTGACAAACAAAATGTATATCTTGAATTTTCTGGGAATAGCCTCTGAAGAGTAGTTTATTCTGGATGAATTTTACTGAATTTTGAATAACTGCTAAACCGTAAGAGATGGACAAAAACTTACTACACAAAAAATGTAGAGCACATTAAAACACACAATTTATGCTACATACATTTTTTTCGTGGAGTTCGTGGTTTTTGAGACATTCCTTATTTTTGGTTTCTGCTATGAAAAACGTATACTTTTCTCATACAGGATTTGTCAACTCCTGTATATACAAACAAAGGAACATCAGTCACATAGCAACCAGCTTTTGGCTTTCACTTTAACCTATGGTACTCCCTTATTTCGCTTCTACTTACAATAAAGCAAGGAATAAGACTATTTCTGCTCATTTTTCTCGATTAACATGAAATAAATAAAAGATAAGCTTATTAACAATAATAATTTACAGAGATTTAGAGAAAGTCATGTGAATGGAACACATCAGATTTTTTTGATCCTTTTTTGCTTGAAAATTTTCCCTTTTGGCTATGAGATGTGCTGATTGGTTGAACGCGTAAACAACACAAATTCGTTACAGGATTGAATGTCGTACCGGCAAGTTGTCACAAATGCTCAATCGTTAGATCAACCGCATCGGCTGTGGCATTGAATGTTTCAGCTGGTTCTAACCTAAAATACTATGTATTATTCATAAGCTCGCCAATACGGCTGTCGCAATAGATTCTATTGAATGATTATAAAATTATATACAAAATAGGTTCTCTATCGTAACATTTTCCATCTCCAGCTCTATTGAGGAAGATATGCTTAGTTCAATAATTGTTTCAGCGTCCGAAGTTTGTATTTAAATTAAGGTATCTTTATCACTGCAGAAACCAACCTGGTTCCCGGAATATTGGGAAGTCAACAAGCACGAAACGGGAAGCAGTTCACCCGTTATCGTAAGTTAATTTCATGCCACGGAGCAGAAAACACTCTTCCCTGGTTTTGCTATTTCCAACCTCAGTTTCCACGTTCTACGATCAGGGAGAAACAAAAGAAATGTGATTTTAATTAGTTCAAATGTTTCGTTCTGGTAACCGTGCTGGACATTTGCGTATTTCTCCTGTTCGCTGAACTGGACCATTTTACCAAGCTATTCTTTATGTGGGGAAGTTATTCCAAGTGACTAAAATAGATTCTTGCCTCATGATTAGGGGGTTTTGATTTTTCGCAAATGCGATATAGCGCGAAATGTTCATAAAGTCTTGCACTCCTGTATTTTCCTTTTTTCACGACTTCTAAATCACATTTTAATGTGTTTTGAAAATGCGATAAAATGCAAATTTCACTCAAAGTGCGAAATATTAAAGTGCGATATAAATACGAAATCGGTGAGTTTTAAAAAAATACTTTCTTTCTTTATTTTCTTACAGAAATTGCAGCTGATGAATCTGTTCACCCTTAGAATGTTTATGATTCTAACACACTTGTCTACCGTAATGATCTGGAATGAGAAACGCATCTGCTCCCTCATCTGTTTGTAAAATACATATTATAAATCTGAACTTGGCATACAGAAATAAATCAATTTCATAGTTATCAAATTTAAATAACAATCATATTTTCTTATTAGCAAACATTAAAGAATGCCTGCGCAAAATCTGGTGTGTTTCATTCATGTGACTTTCTCCACACCTCTACAATAAATTATTGGTAAAAAACTTTTTTTTTCTATTTCCTTAATACATCGAGAAAAAAATTAGCAAAAAGGGTGCTATTATTTGCTTCCTTGTAAATAGAAGTGAAATAAAAGAGTATCATAGGCTAAATCGATAGTCTAATGTTTCAAAAGCTTGTTGCTATGTGATTGAAGTAACATTGTTTGTATGGACAGGAGTTGACAAATTTCCGTATGAGAAAAGTTAAAGCTGAAACTAATAACATGGAATATCTAAAAAACGGTGAATTCCACGAAAAAAAGGCATATAACATAAATTGTGTATTTCAACGAGATCTACACTTCTTCTGCAGTAAGGTTTTGCCCGTCTGTTACGGTTTATGAGTTATGCAAAATTCCGCAAAGTTCGTCCAGAATAAACATCTCTTCAGAGGCTATTCCCAGAAAATTCAAGATATACATTATATTTGTCACGTAAATATCTTTAATATACGATATTTTAATCAAAATCGTTAGAGCCATTTTTAAGAAAATCAAAATTTTCGAAAAAGTTCCATATAAAGGATAGTTTGGGGTGGGGGGATTTTTCTCAAAATCTTCATGTCGCATCCCTGGAAGATACTAAACTTAAATACCAAATTTGTTTTTTACCGATTATTTGTTTTTGAGTTATCGTGTTCGCAGACACACTGACACACACACACACACACACACACACACACACACACACACACACACACACGGACCTTTTTGTGAAATTTTTTTTGTTGGATACAGGGGACCCTAAACATATATTTCCGGTGAAATCTCGGTATCGAATTTTTAGGTGGAGTGCAATACTTTCTCTATACACTATGTACATAGTACGTGTAGAGAAAGTAAAAATTCTACTGATATATTCAGCTATTTTATATACTCAATGGGTTATAGATTTAGAATATTTAATTAAAATTTGGTGGGTTGCATTTTAAACTCCGCTTAAATAAACGGTACCACTCGTTATTTTCTGTAAACAATAAAGAAATCTAGGCTTTTCGTTGTAAGAGGGTTAGTTTTACTCCAACGATTTTTCAATTAAAGTATCGTATATAAAAGATATTTACCTGACAAATAAAATGTGTATCTTGAATTTTCTGGGAATATTCTCTGAATATTCTGGATGAATTTTACGGAATTTTGTATAACTGCAAAACCGTAAGAGATGGACAAAAACTTGCCACATAAAAAATATAGAGCGCGCTAAAACACACAGTTTATGTTATAGAATTTTTTTTTGTGGAGTTGATCATTTTTGAGTCATTCCGTGTTTTTGATTTCACCTTTAAAAAACATAATTTTCTCTTACAGGAATGTGTCAACTCCTGTCCATACAAAGGATCTTCAGTCACATAGCAACCGGCTTTTGACTATCACTTTTACCAATGGTACTCCCTTATTTCGCTTCTGCTTACAAGGAAACAAGTATAAAGACTATTTCTTCTATTTTTTTTTTTTTTTTCTTGATTAGCATGAAGTCAATAGATGCAAAAGCTTTTTAAGAATAATTTGTAGAAAAGATGTAGAGAAAGTCACATGAATGGAACACATTATTTTTTAAGTAAAGTCCAATTTTCGCCTGGGACTGGCACTCAGAAGCGCGAGGCTTCGATTCAGCGGCCGATCTCTCTCACCCATAGTTTTTTTCGAGTTTTATCGCGGGTCACCAGGCAAATGTGGAGAGATCTTCATTCCCCCGAACTACATTTCATTCTAGATCATGGGTGCACAAAGAGCGCTCTTTGAGCGAGAGCACTCGGTAGGAGCGGGCGAGGCACAACGACAGCTGGCTGTGTCTTAGAGAAGAATGACGTAGGCCAGTTTTAAAGCACTTGTCTGGTGGACTGTGTGTTGCTTGCGTGTCCTTCTATAATGGAGAAATCTAAAAGTGAGCATCAGGCAAATACTTTCAACGTTTCGTGGGAAAGCCCTTACTTTTTCATAGCAGCTGCAACAAATTCTCAGTGCCTTATATGTCAGAAAATTTAGAAAGGTATAAAAAAGCGTCACTACGATAAAACAGATGAAGATGTTTACAGTGAGCTTGTTGGTGAAGATGGCAGTAAAAGGGTTCAACAGTTGAGGGTTGCATCATTACTTGAGGTAAGTTGGAATTCATAATACTCTATTACTAGTGGAGTTAGTTTCCATGGTTATAATATCACGAAAACATGGAAAATTGTGAATATGAATATGTATTTATTTATTATTTACATGTTCAGTGATTACGTTGGAGTATTAATTGAAATACAAAATGAATTCGATTCTAGATTTCAAAACCTTGAGAATTTCAAATTCTCGCAATTCCTTTCTCAACAAAGGTTGAAACGGTGTCTCCAGCTTGAACTGATTGATCTTCAGTGTGATACAAGAGCTAAAGATCGTTTCAACAATACTACTAACCTGGATAATTGTTACAAGAATGTACCTCAACAAAGATATCCACGACCATACAGGCTAGCTGCGAGAAGGATCTCAATGTTTGGTTCGATATGCGCCTATGAGCAACTGTTTTCTATCATGAACTTAAACAAAAACAGGTATCGAACATCTATGACTGACGTTTCATTAAGGTCAGTACTTTTTCTTTCAGCTGCCAATCACATAAAACCACGTTTTGATGTATTGGTGAAGAGACATAACGTATTACTAGTTTGTAATATGCTATAGAAGACAATAATGTGTTTAAAATAAATACTTTTACCATAAATTAGTAAAATAATATTTTGAGAAATCATTTATGAAAGCTTGCACTTGTTTTCGTGCACATACTGTACGATACTTCTCTACTCGTAAACAAGAGCGCTGCCAGTACCGGCTTCGGGAGCGCAAACCCTGTGCAGGGCTGTTCTAGTCGGTCTCTTTGGTATTTACGCTCTTTTCGTTTTTGAGCTATGCTGTCCACAGACACTCACGGACCTTTTTCTAAAAATTCTTTTTTTGGATTCAGGCGAAAACTCGGTATCGAATTTTTCGGTGCATTACAATATCTTACATAGTACTTGTAGAGAAAGCAAAAATCTGATGTGTTCCATTTAAACAAATTTCTCTAGCAGTTCCATATAAAAACCATACTTACCTTGATATTTTATTATAGAACCCAATTACAAGAAATAACTAAAAAACGATGAACTCGAAAACAATATATATATATTTAACATACAATGTGTGCTTTTACGAGCTCTACATTGTCTATTAAGTAAGTTTTGGTCTGTGTCTTTCGGTTTACCAGTTATGCAAAATTCTACAAAATTCATCCAGAATAAAGATGTCTTCAGAGGCTGTTCCCAGGAAATTCAAGATATACATCAAATTTGTCATGTAAATATGTTTAATGTACGAAATTTTAATCAAAATCATTAGAGCTATTTTTGAAAAAATTAAAGTTTTCGAAAATGTATAATGTACATAGTGGGGGGTGGGGGAATGTTATTGAAACCCTTCCTGTCGCATCCTTGGAACATACTGAACTTAATTACCAAGTTTGGTATTGAACGGACTTTTCGATTTTGAGCAATGCTACCCACAGCCACACAGATTCACACGGACATTTTCTAAAAATGTATTTTTTTGGATTCAGGGAGTGTCAAAACATATATTTCCGATGAAATCTCGGTATCGAATTTTTAGTGCAATACAATAGTTCTCCCTCACTTTGTACACAGTACGTATAGAGAAAATAAAAAGATTTATTTAAATTTAGGGAGCATGGATACCTATTTGCGGCGAAATCCAATTTTTGGGTGAAATACTTCCTGTGGTTAGTATAGTTAGGATCTAAAAGAAACAAACAATAAACGTTTAAACGCATCAGGAATGGGAAACTAGCAGGAATGCTAGGACGACATTTTGGGTCATCCTGTATGAAATCAGTGAACTGGACCACAATGTGAAACACTTGTTGAGTTGAGAATGCAGCATATTGGAGAATGTATTGCATATCCGGGTTGGCATCAATAAAAGTTAATGGGACAGGATGCGATGAGGTCACGCCTACCGAACCTAATGACATCACAGCTGCAGACCACACTGCTATGATACATTTTGTGGTGTGCTCTAATTGCCTCATAATGCATCATTAACTCTGTGATCTAAGTTAATATATCCCTAGCTGCACTCCATTTTATTGCGTGCAAAATAAACAAACTTGCACCAGCAGTCACATACCAGAGAGCGAAAAAGTCATTATTCCGGTAATTCATTAGCAAGGATCTCTGTACCGTCGGAGTGTATGTTAGGCCATTTTTATTAACATGTCTGGTAATAGGTTATAAATTGTTCTTCGAGTTGTAAGTTAATCAAGCCGTACATACCGACTAGATGTCTCAGGCTGTTTCGTCTCGGGAGGTTCGAGTTATAGTATTCTGGAGACCTGGAGGATTCGTGTATCTCATAAAGTCCACATTCTTCGCTTCTTTCATGCTCATCCGGTTGTATACAGGTTGCATGGCCAAGCTCTTCCCGTTTCATACAACACCTAATATTTGGGTGTTTATATTGATTCCCGGCTAAGCTGGTATCATGTTCGTAAGAAAACTCATCAAATTTGCGGAGCACTTCGTTTGCTGTTCACTTCCGAACATCTCTCTCTGCGGATCAAACTTGTAGTCTACACTGCCGTAATTCTGCAAAAACTGTTATATGCTGCTCCTGCGTGGAGGAATGTTTCCTACACGGGTTTATAATCGCTTACCAGTAAAAACTTGTTTTTTCTTAGACGAATGACACACCTTATCAACACGGCTACAATAACCATACCGCCCTGGCCATTACCGATATGAAAAACCCTTCCTGCTTTTCTTCATCAACTGGATGACCAATGGAGAAAACGCTTGGCTCGCATTGTCCCATATAAAGGTCCTAAGGGAACTGGAAATGGATGACTTTCATCCTGCTGTCTTTATGTCATCGTCGAGGTTCGGGTTCACTCCCCATCCACCTGGCCCTGGGATTGTTTTTTTTTGGGGGGGGCGGCTTAGGTGAATGCTGGGGTGCTGTATATCTACCAAGGTTCCTTTCCCTTTCATCCCTTCTTTTCATTTCCCTTCTTCATCTTTCAGGTCGGTGGCAGGTGTGGCTTGAGGATTTGCAGGCAGATGGCACAATTGCTTGCTCCGAGTAAAACTCTCTTCCCCCTGGTTGCGCTGGTTGAGGCTACGTGCCGTTGTAGAGGCCTCTTTCCGGCCTCCCAGCGCTTGACATTGCAGATTCTAGTTCAGTTTTACACTTGAACTCTGTCATTGGTCGATTGACCAACATGACTGCGCATGCACAGACAGAACGAACGGAAGATTGTGTATTTCATAATGGAAAGAAGAATCGACTTTCAGAAACTCCATGTTTACCCCTTATTTCAATACTGCTCAATTACACACCCTAACATAATCTAACCTGGACGAAATCGCGAAACCTGTTGTTCACCTGTCGCGCAGCCATATTGTCTCCCTGACCAATAGGAACAACTTAGGGAAGGTTCTCTAAAACTGAACTAGAACCTACAATCTCGCTTCCAGCACCTGTATGGCCTCCGTGGCGCGCCAGGGTTGCCATCTAGTGACACTGTTACAGACTTTCGTGCGCCTCTGCACCGAGCTCCGTCTGTGTGCTGGCCTGTGGTTTCCCCTCCTCTCATCCTTACCCTGAGGGAGGGGATGGTAGGCCTTAATAGATCAGTACCTGGTCGCAGTTGCCGGGGTCTGCCCCACTGTTAACATGCTCATACCTCATACAAACAGCGAGAAATGGATATAGAACCATCGAGATTATAGATTGATTTTGAGGTCGTCCTTCGTGGTCTATACTAGCTGCAGATTCCCAAGGTCGTGGATTCAAATCCAGTAGAGGATAATGGATTTTTTGGAGCTTAAACAATTCTTATACTACTCGTATGTTCATTTAAAATATTCCTTCTCGGAGGCGCACATATATTACCACCTTCCTGCAGCACTTTGTTCACGCCGAGTAGAGAGAGGAGGTATGGGAGACGTACAGAAGTCGATGTGGAGGGGATGTGTGGTAAGCACCAGTTAATCTAATTGAAAATACTTTAGCATGGCTTCCTTCGAAAGAGAAATAAACCCATTGGTCCCGTGTCGTAGATAAAAGAACCTCAAGCGTGATAAAGAGGTTTTTCAGCAAAATTAAGCACTCTTTCTCAACCTGTATACAAAAGGGACGTTAAAAGCTGCAGCAGTTAAGATCATTAACAAAAATCAGTTTCATTTAATTTTTACTTTCTCTACACGCACTATGTACATAGTGTATAGAGAAGGTATTGTATTTCACCCAAACATTCGATACCGAGATTTCACCAAAAAATATATGTTTTGTATCACTCTGAATCCAAACTGAATCCATAGCTGGTTGCTATGTGACTGAAATTCCTTTGTTTATATGGACACGAGTTTCCAAATTACTATATGAGAAAAGTTACTTTTAAAGGTAAAACCAAAAACAAGGAATATCTAAAAAACGATCAACTCCACGAAAAAATGTATATAACATAAATAGTGTGTTTGAACGTGCTCTACATTTTTTGTGTGGTAACTTTTTGTCCATATCTTACGATTTACCAGCTATGCAAAATTTCTTAAAATTCATCCAGAATAAAGTAGTCTTCAGAGGCTATTCCCAGACAATTCAAGGTCAGGTAAATATCTTTAATATACGATACTTTAATTAAAATCGTTAAAGCCATTTTTGAGAAAATAAACATTTTTGAAAAACGTTTCATGTAAAGGGTAGTTGGGGGTGGAGGGATTTTTCTCAAAATCTTCGTGTCGCACCCCTGGAAGATACTAAGCTTTAATACCAAGTTTGGTAATTTACCGACTTTTCTTTTTTGAGTTATCGGACACACTGACACACACATACTGATCTTTTTTCTGAAGATGCCTTTTTTGGATACGGGAGACCCTAAAACATATATTTCCGGTGAAATCTCTGTATCGAATTTTTGGGTACACTATGTACATAATACGAGTAGAGAAAGTAAAAAGGAAATAAACACAAAATGTCTTCATTTTACATAACAAAACCTGTTGAATTCTTTTCTGCTGGGGTCCGCGAGGTACACGGTGACATCATATCAATGAGAATGCGCTACTGTCTAAAGTGAGTTCTTTGCGTATTAAAATTTAATTTAGTGATATTTTCAGTTATTTATTTTTGCTATTTAGTGATTTCGGATTCTATGGATTTTTTATGAAATTTTCTATGAAATATTCTATGAAATCTGCTACGGAAATAGATCGTATGTGTGCATATTTCCAATGGTCAGTTTTTTTTTTTTGTTTTTTTTTACTTTCTCTATTACTTAAGTATATCACGACCAAAGTTTCAATATCGAGATTTCACTTGAAATAAACGTTTCTGCTCCTCTGCATAGGATCCATGCATTTTTTTTTACTTTTTTACTTTCTCTATGCGTACTATGTACATAGTGTATAGAGAAGGTATTGCTCTCCACCCAAAAATTCGATACCGAGATTTTACTGGAAATATAAACTTTAGGATCCCCTGTATCCAAAAAAAAAAAGTATTTTCAGAAAAAGGTGTGTGTGTTTATGTGTGTGTGTCCGTGTGTCTGTGAACACGATAGCTCAAAAACGAAGAGTCGGTAAAATACCAAAGTTGGTATTTAAGATTAGTGTCTTCTAGGGAAGCGACACGAAAATGTTGAGAAAAATCCCCCCACCCCAAACTACCCTTTATATAGACTTTGATTAAAATGTCGTATATTAAAGATACGGCAAATAAAATGTATTTCTTGAATTTTCTGGGAATAGCTTCTGAAGACTATTTTATTCTAGATCAATTTTACGGAATTTTGCATAACTACTAAACCGTAAGAGATGGACGAAAGCTTATAACCGAAAAAATGTAGAGCACCTTAATATACACAATTTTTTCGTGGAATTGATCATTTTGAGATACTCCTTGTTTTTTAGTCTCACTTTAAAAAACTTATACATTTTTCATGCAGGAATTTAACAATTCCTGTCCATACAAACAAAGGAACTTCAGTCACATAGCAACCAACTTTTGACTATCACTTTAACCTATGTTACTCCCTTATTTCGCTTCTACCTCCAAGGAAGCAAGTAATAAGACTATTTCTGCCAATTTTTTCTCGATTAGCATGAAGTAAATAGAAGCATAAGCTTTCTAACAATAATTTGTTGCAGAGATGTAGAGAAAGTTATGTGAATGGAACACGTCAGATTTTTCTTTATGTACAGTAGAGGAAGTAATGTATTTCACCGAAAAATTCTATGTTGAAATTTCACCGAAAATATATGTTTTGAGGTTTCCTGATCCCAAAAAAGTATTTTAGAAAAAAAAAACCATGTGTTTTGTGTGTGTATGTGTGTCTGCGAACAGCACAATCAAAAAACGAAAAATCCGTTAAATACCAAACATGATATTTAATTTCAGCTTCTTTCAAAGATGCAACTCAAAGATATTCAAGAAAATGTTCCCACCCAAAATACCTTTTGCATGGGAAAATGTTCTAAAGCTTTGAAAATGACACTTGATTCTGTTTAACATGCCGTTTGTTTACTTTGTTTTAATACCAAAATAAAATTATATCTTGAATTTTCTGGGAAAGTTCTGCAAAATCCTCTTTATTGCGAATGATGTTGTATTATTAACATATAATAATATAGAATAATAAATAAAATAAAAACAATAAATTGTAATCTTAATAAACCCACTAATGAATATTTAAGTTTAGGATAAAATACCTCATGCACCAAAGATAAGGTGTAATGTTCCTATGTATTTATGATTTGTTGAGAAATACCATCGTTGTCATCAAGAAGGGTTGAGGTTAATAGATGGAACAGAATTCTACTGCACAAAAAATTTAGATCTGGTTAAAACAGAGAACTTGTCCATTTTGTGTGTGTGTATGTGTGTGTTTTTCGGGGTATTCCCTTATATTGGTTTTGTTTTTAAAAGCTTATTTTCTCAAATGGGAATTACTTCAATCCTTTTTAAACACCTGGCCGTGGAAAGAAAATCGAATTTCATATAGTGACCACCTTTCAAAGGAGTTTATATTCGCTTATTTCCCTTGTACCTACCAGGAAGTAAGTAGGTTAGTTGGTTAATGTTCACCTTGATTAGCAAGAAGTAAATAAAAATAAGTTTTTGTAGGCTGGGCACATAGCTCAGTTGGTATAGCTCTTACCCACTATGCGAAGTGTACCGAGTTGGATTCCTGGTTGAGAGAGGTAGGAATTTTTCTCTAGGCAAGATTCTTTCTATCCTCCCCAGCGTTTGGAGGTATGAATTTATGTATGTTCAATTAATAATATCTAAATAAAAAACAGAAACCCAATGACAGCAGTAAACGAATTAACACAATTGGCGTTAGACAATACCGCCGATATGAGTGCAGTTAAAGGTGGGGTATATATGGAATGAACAAACATAAAAAGTTTTGAAGAATAAATGCTTTAATTGAGGTAGAGAAACTCGTGTGAATATAACACTTCAGAATTATAAAAAGAGGTCCTATGTGTGTGTATGTGTGTGTCCGTGTGTTTGTCTGTGCAATTAAAAATCGGATTTGTTTGTTAATGTCAAAGGTATTTCAATCAGTGTCTTCTAAGTTTGCGATACGAAAATTTTTCAAGAAAAATCGGTATTCTTGATTATATCAAAAGTGATAAAATCACATTTCTTCTTTATTAGTACGAGTTTTCATATTTAGAGGCAATTTACCATTGGTTTTTCTTGTGGAAAATAACATGGAATTTCAAAACTGTCACATATGAATCCCCTTTCTAAAAAGCTGACTATCGTTTCAGCCAGCACTATACTCCACATAGCTACTCTGAAGTATGTAAATGTAGAATGTAAGTTTATAAGTTGATAAAAGAGTACGCTTTTGTAATTGTGTTTTATAGAATAAACAGCAGAGAATATCATATGAATGCAACACAGCAGATTTTTTTTTTTTTTTTAAATTAAAATCCCTTCGAAAGAAAATTGGTAATTTTATATATAGTAATCTTACCTTTTGAGAAAAGTGTGGATGAGAACGTTGATCTCTTTAAAATGTTTAACGCCACTGTAATTCAAATTCGGCTTGAATGTTTTAAATCCCCTGTTTTTAAGTATGCAGGACACCTAGTAATTAAACTGCCTTGTGACAGTAACAAAAGTTGCCTGTGATTACGTATACTGTAAATCATAACAGAGAGCACTTTCACAGTCGTCCATTGACAACAACAATAGCACCTGATGGTGGCTAACGAGAGAGCCTTGTTGTTAGCCACTGTTGTCGTCTGATAAAGCCACGATGTGGCTGTTACCTGTATTCGCCTTAGATGCTCGCCGTCCAGAACATCTCTGAAGAGTCAGACTGAAAAGTTCAATGTCATAGCCGGGAAACATGCGAAGGATTCAATGCTATACCGGCATGTTGCCATGGCAGCTCAGTGGCAGAGCAACTGACTAGAGACTGGGAGATCCGTGGTTCAAATCCCGGCTATGGCATAGCATTGCATTTTTCAGTCTGACTCTTTTTCCTACACACGGCTTGTGTGAAAACAACAAATAATCCAATACCAATTGATCATAATAGTTGGCTATACTGTGAGTCCTGGGACTGAAGTACTTGCAACACTGGAAGTCGCCATTGGGATTGTCATCTCAAAATAATTTGAGAACACCTTGTGGTTTACTGGGAAACATGCGAGTCAGTTGAAGGATTCAATGTTGCCATGCTAGCTCTGTGGCGGAACAACCGGCTAGAGATCGGGAGATCCGTGGCTCAAACCCCGGCTATGGCATTGAATTCTTCAGTCTGACTCCACCTGTCCTACACACGGCTTGTGTGAAAACAACAATTAATCTATGAATATTTTTCTGTAAAGAATAAGGAAGAGTTGCAAGTAACGCAATGAAATTATATCAAACCAAAAGCCATCTTCACGATTTTCCCAAACTATTCTTATAACGGCTTTCTCTTCTGTCCACTTCTGTTATCGAAATACGTGCTTACAGAAATGTTTTTTCCTACTTAGTTTCACTGTAAGCCTCCACTTCTCTCAGAAGCGGCTTTTAATTGTGTCCGATAGCTCTCTCTACTCAGGACTTCCCTATCCGCAGACACTGCTGAAATTACGAGGGTCAGTCAATAAGTAATGTATCCTATTTTTACTTTCTTTACACGCATTATGTATATTGTGTATACAGAAGGTATTGGACTCCTACCAAAAATTCGATACCGAGGTTTCACCGGAAATGTATGTATTAGGGTCCCTTGTATAAAAAAAAAAAACATTTTCAGAAAAAGGCCCGTGTGTGTCTGTGAACACGATAACTCAAAAACGAAAAGTTGGTAAAATACCAAACTTGGTATTTAAGTTTAGTATCTTCCAGGGATGCGACAAGAAGATTTTGAAAAAAATCTGCCAACCACAAACTATCCTTTACATGGACCTTTTTTTCGAAAATTTTGATTTTCTCAAAAATGGCTCTAACAATTTTGTTTAAAATATCGTATATTAAAGATAGTTAAGTGACAAATAAAATGCATATCGTGAATTTTCTGGGAATAATCTCTGAAGACTACTTTATTCTGGATGAACTATACGGAACCGTAAGAGATGGATAAAAACTTACCACAAATAATGTAGAACACCTTAAAACAAACAATTTATGTTATATACATTTTTTTCGTGGAGTTGGTCCTTTTTGAGATATTCCTTGTTATTAGTTTCAGCTTTAAAATACTTATACTTTTCTCAATCAGGAATTTATTTGTCAACTCCTATCCACACAAACAAAGGAACTTCAGTCACATAGCAACCAGCTTTTGACTATCACTTTAACCTATGGTACTCACTTATTTCGCTTCTACTTTCAAGAAAGCAATAAATAAGATTATTTATGTTAATTTTTTCTAGATTAGCAAGAAGTAAACAGAATCATAAGGTTTTAAACAATCATTTGTTACAGAGATGTAGAGAAAGTCATGTGAATGGAACACATAAGATTTTTTTTCTCCTGAGCTAAGTAAGTTATGTGAATAATTTAAGTTTTGCACAATTCCTCAAACCTCCTTCTCCACCCCACTGCAACAGCAACTTCATAAGCGTATAGGTGGCAGCACTGCTTCCTGTTGCAAAATGGCTGACATTAGACAGCATTCTGTCATTGAATTCTTGAATATGGAAGGTGAAACGCCCATTCACATTCATGAAAGGCTCACAAAGGTGTATGGTAACGCAACAGTGGATGTCAGAAGATGGGTTCGTGATTGTAATGAAGCTGAAGGGCCAACATGTTGGCTGAGCGGTAGACCGGTGACTGCAGTGACTCTACGCAACATTGAGCGAGTGGATGAGATCATTCAAGCTGACCAGCGGATAGCAACGGATGAATTGTGTTGCATTACATCTCTCAGTGAAGGCAGTGTAATGACAATTATTCAAGAACTGGGCTACTCAAAAGTGAGTTCGCAGTGGTTACCCGAGCAGAATAAGGAGACACGAAAAACAATAGCTTCGGAACATTTGCAGTGCTACAATTTGGAGGAGTAAGGGAACTCTTGTAGGATTCACTTTCCAGATGCAGAGGCCGTGAAAAAAAACTGTTCGTTAATGACTTCGAAGCAAGACTGTGCATTTTACCACACAGAAATGCATGCCCTTGTTAAATGGTGGATAAAAACTGTGGAAAAGGACGGGGATCACATTGAAAAGGTACAGTTTAATCCTCATTATTGTGATTTTCATGCTGTGTAATCAATGTTTAATTTTCTTGCAAATTAAAGGAGAAAAATTAGTAGGTATTAGTTATTGACTGTCCCTCGTATAAGGGTACCTGCTATATGCTCCTTTTGGATCTCAGAACAGGGGCCGTACCCCTCTGGGCAGGGTCTTCTTGACATTGGAATGGGTCCTTTCATTCCGATGTTCCGAATTGAAGTCTCTGCAACTGACACTTTTAGGTTGTCGAAGTTTAATAGTCAGGTGAGGCATAGTGGTCAGTCCTCAGGTGGAATAGCTTACCATGGAAATAATCAGCTCCTTCACCGCTGCCAGGACCTTTTGTCGGGTAACGCAACAATTTTCTCAACCGCCTTGGAGTGCTTCTTGCTGTAGTAGGCTATTACTAGTTCCCGTACATCTGGACTGGGATAATACACCTTGTATCCCCGCCGCTGAATGTTTGCACTTGACAGTTCGGACGGTTTAGCGTAAGGTTGGCTATGCTGCCTTTGTGTCGTTGCCAGAGTAATTAGTAAACAACAACAGCTGATTATAAATGTCTCTGTCGTGTGTGAAGACGAATATAAACAGTGTACATAGTAAATGAATGCCGATGAATAATGAAACGAATTTGTTATTATTGATGTTAATTGAAAAATAACAGTGATATTGTAACGCATATAGCATATATTAGTAAACAGATTAATGCAAAATAAGTCCTTACAATGAGAGAAATGTATAACAAGATGATTTTTGCCAGTTTAGAATTCTAATGACTCAATTCCATCCAAGTCTCAGTCGGCATCATTCTCTAAAGTATCATCGTCCTTGTCATCATCAACATCGTTGTTGTCATCAAGACATATCATTAGTGGTTCACATCCACTGATGATTCCGTCTGATTCCTGTGCTTTTCGTATTATTTTGTGAACATGGTTCACTTTCTTCTTCCATGTAGCCGCGTCCATCCTCGCCACACCTCCCAGCAAAAGTCTATCCACCTCTATAATTGTGAAAGTCTTGTCATGTTCCCTCACGTACAAACAAACACAGCAACACTATCAGCATATATAAATAACAATGACTAATACGTAGCTGGCACAGAACAACTCAACGCACGTGTTAGGAGCTCACAAACTGAGCACGTGATTGGAAATAGCCAGATATTGCAACGGTGCGGCATCTAGATGCATTTCCGTTGTCTGACCGAACGACCGGAATGCTTCTTTGTGATTGGTACAGAGAATCAAACGGGTAAAGCTTTTCATCTGTTTTCTGTGGATGTACCAACTTAACTCCTAACTGTCAAGTGCAAGGATTCAGCGGCGGGGGTATAAACACCGCTGTTGCTGCCATCAGTGTCCATTATAGAAAACATAAGATAGATGTACTGCAGATTGGTGATTTAAACGAGCTGAAACAAGCCCTCCGTTTATTTTGACCTCATGTAAGGCCGAGTTACGTGATGCTGGAGAAACCTCTGACAAATCGGCAGTAGTGGCTGCATAGGCCCAGAAGACTGGGCCACTCACTTTTATCTTTCGGGCGGGACCAAACTTCACAGCTGATTTGTTGATAGTGTTTAACGCTCACTTTTACCATCGCATCGCAGGCGATGAAAATGAAAATACATGGAATGAAGACGGAGCACCGGTGGAATGCGATGGCGGGGGAATCCGGAGAACCCGGCGCGGTTGGAGCCTTCTCTGGGTTTGTGGCCACTCCAGTTAGTAATTCTTTGTGGCAAACCTCTTTACGGAAGCAGGTTCAAACCTCGCCCAGAATGATGGTTTTTAAATGTGCTTAAAAGCGACAGCGCCATGCCAACAGATTTACAGGTTATATTCATCTTCGTGAGGGACCTAATAAAGTTGGGTTTGTAGGAATTTTACAGCCTTCACATAAAACAGCTCCGAAACCACCGGCGCCGGCGATGTGACAGCATTGTTGACACATAATAACTTTTTAATTTTATTGGTAAACCTTGTAATCCTAGAGTATTTAGCTTCTAGTCGTCTATTTCATGGTTCAACATATAAGTAGTGTAGCACTAAATCATAGTAAAAGAAGTCTAATAAGGTCATTGTTGCCGATTGAGCTGCGATTCTTGATAATGAAAATTCATCTAAGCAGTAACTCGAGTTTCTCTCCGATAAGATCCCTATTCGCCGATAAAATATATAAAACTTTTAGCCCTAACAGTAGGTCTAATTTCCTGTCTTCCGCTCAACTTCCGCAGCAGTAAATATATAAAAGGTCGTCACAAAAAAAAAAAAAAAAATGAAGGACGTATTTTTCAAGAACGGGAGTATTGAATCAATCAAGTGAAATCAGCAATACAAATAAAGCCCGCCTGGGTAGTGAGGTGGTAGCGTGTCTGCCTCGCATTCTAAAGCTCACGAGTTCGAATCTCGCTAAGGATGAGTTACCCGGATGAGGTCTTTTTCGAGGTTTCCCCTTATCCTGAGAAGACGAATGTCGAGTAACTTTAAGCTCCGTGTACCCCGAGAACATTTGAGCATCATTTCACCAATTTCATTCCTCATCCGATATGACCTACCAGGTTAAATGACGTTAAGCAAAAAAAAAAGTAAAGAAGTACAGATGAACTCAAAACATAATGTTATGAAATAGTTTTCATATTGCTTCAATCTTTCACAAACTGACATTTCAAATGAATCGCTTATTACAGCCACATTGTCCTATTTTTAGAAAATTTAAGAAAAACAATAGAGGAACTGTTAATGAAACAACAATGAACAATTAGAAACTTATATTAAGGATTACGTAGTATTTAATAAGTTTGTTGTTAATATTTGACACAGCCTCCTATGTTACCTTTATTGTAAAATATTGCATCATGCTCTGGGTTCTTTTTGCAATGAATACAGTTTTGAGATAAAAATTCAAGAACTACAAAAACAAATTAACTAAATATGTTTATATAGGATATAGTTCTTATATTTCTTGCAGGACAAAACATTTTGATTGTTTTTGCAAATTAACATGTTTACAAAAATATTGTAACCTCAATGAGCGTTTTTGACTGAATTTTTAATGCGCCAGAAAGAGCATAGTTTCCGAATTTTACTGGCGAATTTGGATGCCTAACGATATAAAGTGGAAGTATTATTTTCAGCTAGTGTGTTGCCGAGGTGTGGTTGCCATTATAATTTGTGTATGGAGAATGATCAAAGGTCGTCTCCTTAGCGCGGTGGTAGCGCAGCTGCCTACCAAGCGGGAGACCTGGGTTCGATCCCCAGTACCGGCGTGGGGATTTTTCCCCCGCTGGGAGACCTGGACCGGGGTGCACTCAGCCTCGTGAGGTCCCTGGGGGGCCAATTGAGGAGCTACTTGATGGAGAAGTAGCGGCTCCAGGTCGTGAGGACCGCATTAACCGGCCGGGAGGGGCTCGAGGCGCTGACCACGTCTCACCCTCCAATACTGCACCCCATCCATGACGTCTGTAGTGGACCGAGATGGGGGACGCAGCGGCCGGGCGGTAGGCCAAGGCTCCCCGTGAGCTGTCGTGCCATGGAGTTAAGTTAAGAATGATCAAATGAGATTTGTAATTGACAATTCCTCTGATGACATTCCATTAACATTCTTGGATTAGCCTCTTTATCTTTTGGTGTTTGCCTACTACACAGCAGTTTGTGACACCGTTTAACTCTCTGTCTCCCTCTCTTTCTCTATCTCTCGTCAATTACTGCATAAATATTAGCAAAACTTTTCTACACACCTCAAATCCACCCAGGACAAAGTAGCTAAAATATTTGCCACGCCTGCACCTGCTTCCATTGTAAGTAGAAGCGAAATAAGGTAGTACCATAGGTTAAAGTGATAGTTAGAAGCTGGTTGCTATGTGACTGAATTTCCTTTGTATGAACTGGAGTTGACAAATTCCTGTATGAGAAAAGTGTAAGTTGTTTTTAAAGCTGAAACCAAAAACAAAAAATATCTCTAACAGGAAAAAATGTATACGACATAAATTGTGATTTTTATCGTGATCTACATTTTTTGTGTAATAAGTATTGGTCTATCTCTTTTGGTTTACCAGTTGTGCAAAATTTCACAAAATTCTCCCAGAATAAACAAGATTCCGAGGTTATTGCCTGTAAATTCAATATATACATTTTATTTGTCACCTAAATATCCTAAATATAAGAGATTTTAATCAAAATCTTTAGAGCCATTTTTGAGAAAATCAAAAATTTCGATTTTTTTTCTATGTAATCGGTGGTTGGGGGTCGGGGAATTTTCTTGAAAAACTTCGTGTCACATCCTTAGAAGATACCAAATTTAAATACCAATTTTGGTATTTAACGGTCTTTTCGTTTTTGAGCTATGTTGTCCATAAACACACATACAGACACACACACACGAACCTTTTTCTGAAAATCCTTGTTTTGGATTCAGGGGGTTCCAAAACATGTATTTCCGGTGAACTCTCGGTATCGAATTTTTAGCTGCATTACAATACCTTCTCTATACACTATGGACATAGTACGCGTAGAGAAAGTAAAAAGTAAATTTGGCCTGAATGCAAGCAGGTAAATTGGATGGAACTAGTAGGGAGTGAGAAAAGGGAAAGAAAACCGTTCAAGCAATTTAATCCTTACCATAACCGCCTTCATTGTGGAAATAATCATTCCGCGGTAATTCCGCGATAAAAGACGCGAACCTTTACAACAATGATTCCAGCAGACCGTTATGAAACAAATCTATGGCTACATTCGCTCGGAGCCTTTCACATGGAAATCAATTTAAAATCGAAAATCCGCTTAGAAAGGGTTTGAATGGTTCTGCAGCATTTCGAGGCACCTCATTATGGTAACTGCTAAACGGGAGAAGTTTTAAATGGTTTAGACAGAGAGAGGTTTAAAAATGTTCTTGCATATTGGGGTATTTGGCTTCGCGAGTTTAAAGCCTATTAAAAAGTATTCTGCCAAAGTTTAGCAGTTCGATTTAGCAGGGTGCCCAAGAAGTCCAACTGCAGCTAAAACTTAGTACTGAATTATCAAAGAGTACGTTCTGAAAGAGAACGCTATTTCCGAACTTGGAATTAGCCTGAACAAAGTTTTAAACGAAGAGTACATCTGAGGGCAGAAGGTCATCAGCTTGTTGAAGTTCGGGTGACAAATATATTCGTATAATGAAAGGGTCGTCAATTTCCCCTGTTCTTATTTCTACTCTTCTCTCCCTCTCCTCCGACCCTTCGTCGAGAATTTAACAAATGTGCTCTGCGCAGCCTCTCGGACGTGTTCTACGGTGTATAGAGAAGGTATTACAATGCACCCAAAAATTCGATACCGAGATTTCACCGTAAATACATGTTTTGGGCCCCCTGAATCCAAATAAAAAACATGTTTAGAAACATGTCTGTGTGTGTGTGTCTGTCTGTCTGTCCGTCTGTCTGTCTGTCTGTCTGTCTGTGAACAGCAAGACTCAAAAACGAAAAGTCCGTTAAAAACCAAACTTTGGTGTCTTCCAAGAATGCGACACTAAGGTTTTCAAGAAACCCCCCCCCCCCCAACTACCTTTTACATGGAATTTTTTTCAAAATTTGTTTTTCTCAAAAATGGCTCTAACGATTTTGAATAAAATATTGCATATTAAAGATATTTACCTAACAGGTAAAATATATATTTTGAATTTTTTGGGAATAGCCTCTGAAGGCTACTTTATTCTGGATGAATTTTACGGAATTTTGCATAACTGCTAAACCGTAAGAGATGGACAAAAACTTATCACGCAAAATATGTAGAGCACGTTAAAGCACACAGTTTATGTTATATACATTTTTTCGTGGAGTTGATCGTTTTTTAAATATTCCTTGTTATTGGTTTCAGCTTTGAAAAACTTACACATTTCTCATACAGGAATTTGTCAACTACTATCCATACAAAGGAACTTCAGTCACATAGCAACCAGCTTTTGACTATCACTTTAACCTATGGTACTCCCTTATTTTGCTTCTACTTACAAGGAAGCAAGTAATAAGATAATTTCTGCTAATGTTTTCTCGATTAGCATGAAGTAAATAGAAGCATAAGCTTATAACAATAATTTGTTGCAGAGATGTAGAGAAAGGCATGTGAATGGAGTACATCAAATTCTTTTATAGTGTTTAACGCCCGCTTTTACTACTTGGGCACCGCAGGTGATGACACTGATAATAGATGAAATGAATATGGAATGTGACGGTGGGGGAAACCGGAGACCCGGAAGAAAACCCATTCCTGCGCCGCTTTGGCCAACACAAGTCTAACAAGAGGTCGCTTAGGATCGATCCCAGGCTGTCTAGATGAGAGGCGAGTGATCTAACCGTGTCTCACTGTATCCGTGGGTTTATTGTACGTCAGACTCCTGAAGGAGGGATGAGATGAGTGTGACATCAGAGGGTGGACGACATCCAGACATGGATGGTCCCTAACTGTTCATAAGCTCTTCTTCAACTCAACAAGGGGATCCCGTGGCTCAGTTCCGGATAGACACCTGAGTCCGCAGACAACCACTAGCGCCATCCCGCCACTGTACTTCCAGTCACCTACACGAAATGGCGCCTATGCCGAGGTCCTCTCCGACTCTTACAGCCACGAAAGAGACCGGTTGGGATGAAATGAAGGGACAGGAGTTTCGGTGGACTGAAGCATCCTGCCCAACATTCGTCTAGCAAACCGAGAAACTCCCGAAAAACCCATGGATCAGAGAGGTCGGCGCGGGGAATCGATCCCAGGTCCTCCTGAATGCCAGTTCCAGACGAAACGCCTGAACCAACTGTCTCGTTGGATAAAAATGAAATTTTAGTCTGTCTTTGTCTGTCTGTCCACATTTACTTATTGGAAAAACGCATTAGTCCTACTTCATAAGCCGAATGTGATCACTCAAAAGCCTTTAAAGCCAAATATATAAGACGGAAAAGTAATTGAGGGACTGAACGAAATTGTCGCTATAGTCAGTCAAAAAGTCGCTCTACAGCCATTTAAAGGTCGTACAATACATCTATTTCCTAGCATAATATGTAGTTTATAAAATAGCGTTTTTCTCAAAATTACATTTTCCACATTCAGAATGTTACACTTGTTTGTTTTGGTTAAATACAACTAAACATCCCAGAAGTTGGAAAAGGCTCTATTGTAATATTAAAACCATTTTTTTCAAAATTATATTTTTATGAAAAACGATTAATTTTATAAATTACAAATTTTTATTTTAAATTGGCAATAACTCAGTAACCAAAGTTATTATACCACTTTTTAAAGTCTTTGTATGTCGTTCAGTGTAAACTACTTCAGCAAATTTAAAATCAAATCAATACAAAATCTCTTTTCAAAATTAATAAATTTAAATGCAATAAATACATATTTATCAGTTAACTGATTAAAAACTTTTATTAGAATCATATTAATCCCAACCACAATTAGACTTATTCCTTCACGAAGAACAGTTCTATGAAATGTAATTATTAAAAAAACCCATGAAGAATTTAAACTTTTAATTGGAAAGAAAAGAATCAATAAAGCATCCACATTCATTTTCATTTCTATATTCTCTATTATTTTATATAATAATTTTATAAATATGTTTCCATATTTGTTCCCAGAAGCATAATTATATGGTTGGTTCAAATTTTCTCAAATTTCCAGGCGCATAGAACGTTTTGATTGTGCAGTATATTTACATAATAGTATACTTGCAAAGTATCTGTGAAGTTTTGAATTAAATATGGTATTCGTTTTCAAAATAACAGCAATGCAATTACAGCAACATTTTCAGAAAAATATATACCGAAATATATAAAATTGAAGGTTTAATCCGAGAGCCTCTTAAATGCAAATCTATAAATATTTAATGGTGGTCTACTTAAAAAACTTTAGATATAAAGCTGTCCTACAAGTCTGCTTGGAAATATAGAACTAAACTTCAACTCCATGGCTCCACAGCCCAAAGTCGGGAGGGCCTACCGCCGGACTGCTGTGTCCCCCACTTCTGTCCTTAGTGGAATCCAATACTGAGGATAGGACATGGTTAGCTCCCCGAGTCCCCTCTAGTCGATTAATGCGGTCTACGCAACCTGAAGTAGCTATTTTCCCCTCGAGTAGTTTATAAATTGCTTCCCCACCCACAGAGACTTCACGAGACTGAGTGCGCTCCGGACAGGTCTCCAGCGGAAGAAAATCCTCAAGCCAGTACCGAAGCGGGAATCGAAGCTTAGCAGACGGCTATCACGCACTAAGGAGATGACATGGAAGTATAGTTCAGTTTATTCCAGGTGCCGGTCCCCATGGCCACGCTCGCTAAGGCGTCTCGCTTTGGTGTTTCGTGGGCAGGGGATCGTGGGTTCGAGTCCCGCCTTGGGCATGGGTGTTATATGTTTGTGCAATGTGTATATGTTTGTGTAAAGGAACATTAAAACCAGTAATCATACAGTAAATTTAGGGGGGGGTGTAAACGGGGATACAGCGCCGGAGTCCTGATCAGACTCCGGTACTGTTTTTAATAAAAAAAAAAAAAAAGGAAAAACAAAGGTGAGTCAGCCGCCCCTTAGTTTTTAGAAAGTAGGCCACCCATCATACGGCATGTGCGCCGTAGTCCAGTTTGGCGCATACTTAAACTATTGCTTGACGTTTTTAGAGAGAAAATGCGCAAAATCCAGAGGAACGGCAGTTTAAGGGACTAAAGTACACCCCAAAAACATACAATTCGTTTACTGAGAGCGAATTCCGGTTTCCAAACTTTTACAAACTTTTTAATAGAGTACACATAGCAACGTAATTCAGTAAACGCCTCGGAAAGAATGGACCTATCATATCAGAAGACACTATCAACGTCAGCTAAAAAGAAAATGGCGGAATCATGTACTTAGAGCGGGGGTTGGCAGCCGAAAATCAGAAAAACATTAGGGACACGCCTAATCCAACATGGATCCGTGAAGTCAATACAGGCATATTATTAAACAACGGTTTATTTAAATGTTTGCATGAACTACGTCTCCTGCATCTCAAATAACATGCACAATGGCTTTTGTCATTTAAAACACCCAGTAAAGGATTAAAACGGCCTTAAAAAACTAAATCAAGCACGAAAACTCACGAGGTGGCAATGGCATAGCGCCTGGCGAACGTGCGTTCAGTGAAGTCTCGAAATAGCTGAGTAGGATTATGTGCGCTAAACCCCCAATGACACAGGTTCAATCCTCAGCGTTGTACATATTTTTTTTATTGCTCATCAAAACTTGGAAGCTAAATTTACAGAAATCTAATTTTGAAGTGATGATGATGATGATGATGGTGTTTAAGGGCGCTCAACTGCCGAGGTCATAAGCGCCCTTATGATTAAAACTTGGCAATAGCCAGTAAGAAAATACCAAACAAAAAAGTAAACACAAATAAAAGAGCTAACACAGTTGAAACGGAAGTAACAGAAACGTCCAGCCCTCTAACCAGAGCTGGATATAAAACTCCATCTAAAATCAACACATTAAAACCAAAAGAGTTTAAAAAACCGCTATCACACTAAAACGTCAAGGTAAAAGAAAGTTTTGCTAAAAATTTAAAAACCCTGTCCACTGCTCTTGGGTCATCTGCCAGGACCTCAGCAAGAGAGGCCGGCATGCCCATAGATGACCGAATGTGTGCCAGGTGACCACACTCCAGCAACACATGACGAACTGTCTGTGCCTCCCCACAGAGCGCACAGACAGGAGCAGGTTCACGTTTAAAAAGGTAACTGTGTGTAAAAATACAGTGGCCAATTCTTAGACGAGCTAGTACTACCTCCTCCCGGCGGAATAAACGAGAGGAGGTTACCCAGTTGACAGGGAGGTCCTTCACCTCTCGCAGCTTATTACCACGGAGAGCCGACCACTCCGCATGCCAAGTCGAAAAAACGGCTCTCCGTACAGCCACTCTAAAATCTTCTGCTGTTGAATGGGTAATCGTAACACTGGGCGCTGTGACTGCCGATTTCGCTGCCAAATCCGCCGTGTCATTCCCTGGCAAGCCAACGTGTCCAGGAATCCATGCGCACTCCACATTAAAACCAGAAGCGTGCAAAATGTGGAGAACGTCCTGGATGCGCTGCACCAAAGGATGGTAATTGTACAGCTCACGAATGCTCTGGAGGGCACTAAGGGAATCACTAAGAATAAGGCAGTCACCTAATTTTCGACGTCGAATATACAGAAGGGCTTGATAAATAGCATATAGCTCGGCAGAATATATAGATGTGCAACTAGGCAAACCGTAAGTAGAAGTTGCGGTGCCAGTTACAAAGGCACATCCAACACCGTCGGGGCTCTTACTACCATCGGTGTAAATACAAATACGGCCACTGTATTTGGATAAAAATTCTAAAAAGCAACGACGAATACTATCAAGAGGCGTAACAGATTTCCCGTAGAGCGTCATCCCGAGATCGACATGGGAGGTAGCGCGTAACCAAGGGGGGTGTATACTCTCTCCCTTGGATAACAGCCGAGGAATGTCAACATGGTGCTGGCGTAGAAGCTCACGGAAACGAAAACCTGCTGGCCTGGGGCTCAGAGAGCGGAGGCAGTATCGCTCGTGCAGCTCAGGGGAGAAAAACGCGTGATAAGTTGGATGCCCAGGCATACACTTCAGCCCACAGCCATAATTAGCAAGCAGGACATCACGCCGACAACGCAGAGGAGGTTCTCCCGATTCGGCGTAGAGGCTAACAACTGGGCTCGTTGGAAAAGCTCCAACGGCCACACGGATGCCCTGGTTATGGACTGTGTCTAACCTTTTGAGCACTGAAGGTCGAGCTGAAGAATACACAATGCTGCCATAGTCCAACTTCGAACGAATCACAGCACGATAAAGACTGAGCAATGTCGTCCGATCCGCACCCCAAGACTTGCCACTTAGTATCCGTAAAAGATTTAGAGAACGGTCACATCGTGCTCTAAGCTGTGCTATTTGTGGTGCCCAACAAAGTTTCCGATCGAAGATCAAACCAAGGAATCTCGCCTCGTCTGCGAAAGGAAGTAAATCTGGCCCGAGTCGAAGAGACGGCGGCATATGCCACTTACGGCGCCAGAAGTTAACGCAGACTGTCTTCTCAGCGGAGAAACGAAAACCGTGTTTCGAGCTCCATGCATAGAGATTGTCCAAACACCGCTGGAGACGGCGTTCCAAAAACGGTGTACGCTGAGAAGTACAGAAGATGGCAAAGTCGTCCACGAATAAACAGGAAGAGACACCTTGAGGCACACATAGTGATATGGAATTTATCGCAATAGCAAATAGAGTCACGCTGAGTACCGAGCCCTGCGGCACTCCGTTCTCTTGAATAAAATGGTTAGAAAAAACCGAACCCACCCTCACTCGAAAAACGCGGTCCCGCATAAACTCCTGAATGACCAACGGTAGGCGTCCACGTATGTTCCAGTTGTGCAGAGAACGCAATATTCCCGCCCGCCAACACGTGTCGTAGGCCTTCTCGAGGTCAAAAAATATCCCAACTGTGGGGCTGTTCTTAAGAAACCCGTCCATAATCTGAGTTGACAGAGCGACAAGGTGGTCAGCAGTTGAACGTCGTCGTCGAAAGCCACACTGGATGTTCGTCAGAAGATTGTGGGATTCCAGCCACCACACCAACCGTCCATTGATCATGCGTTCCATCACCTTGCAAACGCAACTGGTGAGGGAAATAGGACGGTAACTGGAAGGAAGATGGCGGTCCTTTCCAGGTTTAAGAATGGGTATGATGGTGGCCTCCCGCCACTTGTCTGGAAAAATGCCATCCACCCAGACACGATTATAGACCTCGAGTAGGAAATCTTTGCCATCAGGAGAGAGATGTTGCAACATTTGGACGTGGATACCATCTGGACCTGGTGCTGAGTGTCGTGAAGAGGAGAGTGCATTGTCTAGCTCTGCCAGGGTGAAAAGGCGATTATAATCCTCAAGGTTGCCAGAAAGAAACGAGAATTCTTGAGATTCCACCTGGTTCTTAACTGTAAGAAACTCAGGGGAATAGTTGCCTGAGCTAGACACCTCAGCGAAAGCACTGCCTAAAGTATTCGCCACGTCAAATGTATCAACAACAGCTCCGGTAGGTGTTTTGAGACCGGCGATGGGCATATGGTTCGGTTTCCCAGCCACACGTCTTAACTTATCCCATACGACAGAGGAAGGTGTATGTCGATTAAAGGAACCCACGAATTTATTCCATGACATCTTTTTGCTATCCTTAATAACCCGCCTAGAATGTGCACGCATCCGTTTATAGTGTATCAGGTTATCCAGTGTAGGAAAACGCTGGAAAACCCGTAGAGCTCGTCTGCGAGCGCGAATAGCATCCCGACAGTCAGCGGTCCACCAAGGTACCGGAAATCGACGGCTGTAGCCAGTCGAACGCGGAATGGATTGCTCAGCAGCAGAAAGAATGGTCCCTGTAAGATGTTCGACCAAGTGGTTCACAGAGTCGTGCTCTTCGTAGCTAAATTTAGCCAAGTGGGAGTACAGTTCCCAGCTGGCGTGGTCTAGGCGCCAACTAGGTAAACGGGTGGAACATACAACGGGTGTCAAGACACTAATACGACAAGGAAAGTGGTCACTAGAATGCAAATCCGAGATGATATTCCAGCATAAGGTGACTGCCAGCTGAGGGGAACAAATTGCAATGTCAATGTGTGAAAAACTATGAAATGCGTCAGATAGAAAGGTGGGCTCTCCGGTGTTCAAGAGAGCAAGATTCTGACTATCCAAGAAGTCTTTAAGTAGCGTACCTCTCGCACAAGCCCGAGGAGAGCCCCAAAGAGGGTGATGGGCATTCACGTCGCCTACCAATAAAAAGGGTGGTGGCAACTGTGAAATGAGGTGTTCTAAGTCGCTGTGCGAGAGGTCCGCAGATGGAGGCAAATAGATACTGCAAATGGTGAATGAAGCGGAGGGTAGCTTAATGCTGACAGCAACGGACTGGATTGCAGATTGTATGGGTACGGAGTTGGCAAAAATATCATCTCGAATAAGCATCATAGTGCCCCCATGTGCCGGGACACCGTCCTCCGGGGATAAATCACATCGTACGGAGGAGTACTGCCTGATGGTAACGGTGTCCTGTGGACGGAGCTTCGTCTCTTGTAAACATACAGCCAAGGGTTCATGCTGGCGCAGCAACAAGTCAAGCTCTGGTCGATGTGGTCGAATTCCGCGTATGTTCCAATGGAGGATAGCCATTGAGTATATTATGGGATAAGTTTCAAATCGAAAGACGCTTCTGCAGATTGGGATTAGCTGGTCGGTTCAATTTGTTCTTCTTAGGCGTTGGGCTAGTACTATTTTCAGGAGCACGATCCTGCCGTTTCCGCACTGTCCCTCTGGCAGTGGCGGCAGAATCCTCCTGGTCCATCTCCTCCACAAGGGAGGTCCCTTTTTCAAGAGCAGTTTTAGGTCCAAGTAGTTCGAACCGATTGGATGTGCTGATCGGCGAAGACGGCCGTCGCCGATTCACGCCCTCCTCCCCAGATGACCCTTCAGAGGAGGATACACGTGTGGAGTTGCGTGAACTTTTCTTACCTTTAGATGACTTGGTAATAGATTGCACATTCTCTTTCAAAAAGTCTTGTCGTACATACTTGGTCTTAAACTGTTTTTCTGGGGCAGAAGACGTCGTGAATTTAATAGCTTTAGTTCCGGAGGTCGAGGCTTTAGGTGACAAGTGTGCAGGACTATTCTGTAAGTTGGCGGATTTGGCAGATGTTGATACCAACTTCGGTGTAGGTGCCGAAGGCTTTGGCAGCGCTTGGGCTAAAATAACCTTTTCCGCAATTGTAGCCCCGTTCATATCGCCGGTCTGTGTTGCGATTTCCCGACGCGGTACCGGTTTAGCTGCAACTGAGCTATAGGTACCGGACCTCGGGGCAGAGGGTTGGCGGAGTCGCAGGAGCTTCCGGGCTTCCAAGAAGGACACCTTCTCTTTCACCCGTATCTCCTGGATCGCTCGTTCCTCTGCAAAACGGGGGCAGTCTCGGGAACTAGATGGGTGTTCCCCGTTACAGTTCACACACGATGGAGCTGAAGCACAGGCCCCATCGTGGGAGATGTCACCGCAGTGGACGCAGGTGGACTTGCCGGTACACAACTCACTTGTGTGACCAAAACGTTGGCATTTAAAGCACCTCAGCGGATTGGGTATATAAGGCCTAACTTCGATGGCTTCATACCCTGCTCTAATCTTTTGAGGCAGATCAACCCGATCAAAAGTAAGAAACAGGGTACGAGTAGGCAGGAATTCACCGTTGATCTTACGTTGTACCCGATAAACAGCTGAGACACCCTGAGTCGCAAGATTTTCTTTGATCTCCTCAATGGACAAACCGTCCAACGCGCTGGTTGTTATTACACCGCGGGAGGAGTTCAGCGACTTGTGCACCTCGACCTTCACTGGATAGCTGGCTAACATGGTGGCTTTAAGTATTCTTGCAGCTTGCGAGGCGGAGTTGGCTTCGACAAGAAGTGTACCATTGCGAGCTCGAACGCAGGATTTAACAGGACCAGCAATGGCATCGAGACCCTTTTGGATAGTAAAAGGGCTCACCGTAAGAAACTTCTTACCTTCCTCTGTCCTATGAATGACCAAGTAGCGAGGACCACATGACTCGACTACTTCCTTTCCAACGTCTTTATTAAGGGGTTTTTGTTTTGGTGCCATAGAAAAAATGGTATAAATTCATCCCCCAGTGCTCCCCACCCACCACGGAGCCCAACGAGGGGTCACCCCACTGGGATGACAGGGCTACACAGGGGATATAGCGGGCTCGCCGTCCCACTCACCCTGGAGTTCGGTGTAATACCTAGTCCTGGCCGATTGACTAGGGGTGGGTTAGTCCCTAGCCTCCCGTTTAGGCAAATCAGAAACCAAAGCGGTGTATTAGGCTGCGCACCCTCCCCAGTTACTGAAAGACAGAAGCCCAGGCTCAGGTACGCAACCCTCAACCAACCAGGATATTCCTCTTCACCGACACGGGTCTCCACGCACGGCCTACACGTGGGTGGGCATTTTGACCTTCTGGCTCCCTCACCACTCTGAGGTTGCCCACAGAGGGAGTCAAGGTGGCTCGGGACCCCGGGTGCGCCTAACCCGTACCTACCGTAGTAGGCCCCTGGGGGGTAATTAATTTTGAAGTGCTTGTGAGTTGAGCACATTATAAGTTAAATCGTTATTGGCTGGCTGCAGTTTGTAATGGGTAGAATACCCTTAGTGAGGTGTGCTCCATTGGACTGGCTTCATTGTGAATGCCGACCTTCATTCTCCACACGTATGTTGTCGCACGATATTTTGTGTTTAACGCCCGCTTTTACTACATATGGCACCACAGGCGATGACACTGATGATACATGGAATGAAGTTGGAGCACCGGTGAAATGCAATGGCGGGGGGAACCGGAGCCGCTTAGTCCACCACAATCTCACATGCGGTCACTTGGGATTGAACCCGAGCCGTTTAGGTGAGAAGCGAATGGTCTAACCACTCGGCCAAGGCGCGGCCGCACGTACGAGAACGTAGATATGCTTTTGATCTACGGAGAAGCAGGAACAAATGCACAAGCAGCTCAGCATCTATATTGGGAGAGATATCCGAATAGACGACAACCAACAGCAAATACCTTCAGGAATGTTGAGTAACAGCGTCACTTGCGAGAATGCCTCCTGTTAGACACGCACCACCAACATCGGGTGTTAATGCAGAAGCTGTTTTGAATGCCATTCAGGACAATCCGCATATTAGTACACGGCAGTCTTCTGTTGTGAGAATATTGAACAATAATAGTTTCATCCTTATCGTTTGCACCTACACCAAGACTTCAGAGGAGAGATTTCGAGGCTTGAGTCACCTTTTGCGAATGGTTGCTGGAGGGAGTAACAAATGATGTTGAATTCGTATCCAGGATACGAATTCCTGACGAATCTGAAGAATCAAGATTCCATAACAATGGAACCGTAAATCGCCACAATATGTCCTATTGGAGTGTTGATATTCCTCATTGGGTAAGGGAGACAGTATTCCAAGAGCAGAGGGCTGGGGGGGGGGGGTGAATGTCTAGTGTGGAATCTTGGTAGACCACCTTTTTCGATCATTATTCTTCGAGGGGCATCTAACAGGAGCACACTACCTAGAATTCTTTCGTAATGAGCTACCCTTATTGCTAGTGAATGTGCCACTGCAGAAGGGAATGACGATGTGGCGCTCCTTCGCATCGGTCGAGGTTCGTCTGCAATCATTTGAATTCTGCACATCCTGGTCATTGGCTAGGAAGCCGAGGACTAGTCTCCTGGCCTGCCTGATCACCGGATCTGACATCCCTTGACTTCTTCCTCTGGGGTTATTTAAAAGATCGCGTTTATGCAGAGGAGCTAGACAATCCAGAAACCCTTTGCCAGCGTATTACAGATCTCTTCAACCCGCCATGCTACACCGAGTCAGAGGCTCCGTTCAACAGCGTGCCCAGGCGTGCATTACCCAAAAAAGATCACAGAGCACTTGCTTCATTAGAGGAGTCGTGTTCCAGGAATAGAAAAAGGATCTTTCCAGTACCACAAAACATACAAATATGAAACGATATTTCTAATGACATAATAATTTTATGTCTGCAAACTTGCGTTTATCTTCCATGCTAAACTCTGATTATGTAATTTCCTTCTTTTCTGTGCTCAAAAGTGTACCTAGGTTTAAATGATCATTATTGCAATTGCACCTACCTATAGTTATGTTTAAACAACTACTTACCTTTAGTTCACCAATAAAGAAACATCAAACAATACCATAAAACATAAATAAAAACAATTAAAATGAAAATAACAACCACTTTCAGATTAATAATTTTAATATGTGAATATTACACGGTGAAAACAATTAGTACATACAAGGGATTCGAACCAGCTTCACTACAAACAGATCAGTTCGGAGTCTTGCGCTCGTTCCAACTGAGCTACCTAGTAACTTCAGAGATCATCATTCCATTTAACATGAAGTATTCGCTGGTCCCAGTGAACCTTTGCAAATGTCAGCTGTCTAATTATCAGTATATTAACAGGCGATGCCATAACATCTATATTAGTACTAATTTTATCGAGTGCTTGTTATTCATATTAAATACGCGTAATAAGGTCCATGTTTTCATGTTGGAGTATATAATGCGGATTGCATATAATTCGAGAATAAGTGGCAGCTGACTCACCTGGTATAACAGAGGAGGGACTGCATACGAGAGCCACTATTTATATTTTGGGCCGTGGCAACACTGATTGCTTTATGTGTTTCCACTGGAAAGTTTGACATTGTTGATCTCAACTGACTTCAGATATTTTGTCAATAGGTCGTTAATTGTGTTGTTTACAGTGACTTTAAAATTGTGTTTCAGCAAAAAGATGGAGTTGACTCGTGAACATTTCATGCGTTAGTTCATTATCAAGGATTATCAAGACAAGAGTGCATTGATAAACTTACTGCTACATTTGGTTATGAAGCTCCATCCTTCTTCCCCACTGTGAAACGCTGGTATATCGAGTTGAACCGTGGCCGCCGTTCGCTCATTGACACTTATGAAGGTCGTTCAAAATCAGTACTTGTGCCAGAAAACACTGATGGTATACAAAAACTGATAGTGCAAGGCCGTAATGCTACATACTGTGAGATAGAAGTTAATCCAGGCATTCGTTTTACCAGCATACACAAAATATTGCATGATAATTTAGCCGTGAAAAAGGGTTTCTCTCGTTGCATTCCACATCATTTTACGCAATCTCAAAAGGATGCTCTTACCGATTGATGCACACAAACGCTCAAGAAATACAATGGCGGGGCTTCAAAAGCCGTATACAACGCGTGATGAATCATGGATCTATGATATGTTTAATATCGAGAATTTGCCTGAAATATATTTTGAGGTCCCCTGAGTTTAAAACAGTTTAGAAAAAGGTCCGGGCCTGTATGTCTATGTCTGTGGAAAACGAAAAAAAAACAACTCATCTGGGTGGGATGTAAGTTCACGACAGCACCTAACCGCTTAAAGCAGTTTTACTTGTGCGATAAATGACGTTCAATGGAATATTCGGAAGTTTTTGTGTCCGCGGTGTTTAGCTTCCTGCGCTGCCTAGGCACCGCTTAATCCTTGCATTTGACAGATCAGGTGGTTTCGCGTAAGGTTGGCTATGCTGCCTTTGCGGCGTAGCCAGAGTAGCTAGTAAACAACAACAGCTGGTTACAAATGTCTCTGTCGTGTGTAACGACGAATATAAACAGCGTACATAGTAAATGAATGCCGATGATTAAGAAACTAATGGGTTATTATTGATGTTAATTGAAAATAACGTATGTAGCATACACACACATTTACGACAATATTGAACAAAAAAATAAATAAAAAGCTCGTTACAATGGGAGAAAGGTATAACAAAGTGATTTTCAGCGGTTTAGAATTTTAATAGCTGAATTACATCCACGTGTCCGTCCTCATCTCGGAAGTATCATCGTCATTGTCATTATCATCTACATCGTCTCACCAAGTCATATCATTAGTGGTTCACATTCACTGATGATTCCGTCTAATTCCTGTGTTTTTCGTATTATTTTGTGAACATGGTTCACTTTCTTCTTCCAGAAGCCGCGTCCACCCTTGCCACAACTTCCGCAAAAGTCTATCCACTTCTATAATTGTGAAAGTCTTCTATTCCCACACGTACAAACATCAACAATAACAACAAATATAAATATCAACGAGTAATATGTAGCTTACATAGAACAGCTCAGCGGATGTGTTAGGAGTTCACAAACTAAGCACGTGGCTGGAAATACTGCAACAGTAAAGCATCTAGATCTGTTTCCACTCGCGGAATGCTGCTTTGTGGTTGGATCAGAAAGTCAAACGGGTAAAGCTTTTCATCTGTTTTCTATGGGTGTACCAACTTAACTCCAAAAAGTCAACTGCTAGGTTTCAACGGCGGAGGTGTAGGTGCATCGGTGACCCTAAATCATCCGGTTGCCTCTACTTATCCAACTCCTGTCTTACACGCGCTTGTGTGAAAAAAACAATTAAATTAAGGCACTATTGTTCATACATAGTACTGTCACATTACTTTCATTGCATATACTACTAAATAAAACTATGCAGATTCATTAATATACATATATTCTGAAAGAAAAGGAATCTGACTCACATGACTTTCTCTAGCTGCTCTACACACTTCCTACAAAAGATTATTCTTCTTTCTACACAATGCTAATCGAAATAAACACTAGCAGAATGCTCTTATTACCTAGTTCTTATAAGTAAAAGGGAACAAGGTAATGCACTACGCTAAAGTGATAGTCAAATGTTTTAAAAGCTATCGTTATGCGATTGTCATTGCAAATCGCTTCTTTGCTTGGCCAGGAGTAGAACAAAAGAAAAACGGACACTTCCGTTTAAAGAGAACAAGGTGAACTAATAAAAACCAATAACAAGGAATATCTCGGAAACGGTTACCTCCACAACAAAAACGTAAAGGACATTAATTGTGTTTTGACGTAATGTACATTTTTGTGTGGTTAGGTTTTGTCTATCTCTTACGGTTTAGCACTTAAGCAAAATTCGGCAAAATGCATCTAGAGGTCTGCAAAGGCTATTCCCAGAAAATTTGAGATATACATTTTATTTCATATATAAATATGTTTAATATACGGGACTTTAATCAAAATCGTTAGAGCTATTTTTAAGAAGATAAAAACTTTCGAAATTTTTTCCATGTAAAGAGTAGTTTGTGGTGAGGGGATTTTTTTGAAATCTTCGTGTCGCATCCTTGGAAGATATTAAAACCTAAGTACGAAGTTTGGAACTTAACGGACTTTTCGTTTTGGGGCTATGCTGTCCACACACACACACAGACACACCAGGACCTTTTTTTTAAAAATGCTTTTTTCGGACTCAGGGGCTCCCAAAACATATATTTCCGGTGAAATCTCGGTACCGAATTTTTGGGTGTATTACAATACCTTCTGTATCCCTATGTACATTGTATAAATGGGGCTAGAAAAAGTAGTAAAAATGATACAAGTTTTCTCATTCAAAATGATCGTCATGTATGGCAACACAACGGCAAAGACGTTGGGGCCGGTGAAATTTTCTTGACAGTTGGCGCGATTGGTTTTTTAGCATCTGAATATTGCGGTGCCTCTGTTGATATGCTATTGCTTAGAGCTTCTGCCACAGAGAAGCATCCTTTGCATTGAGGTCCGGACTTCCCCTAGGCCGTGATCAGCAGCGATGAACCATGGGACATTGGTTGCCAACCACTGCTGCGTGGTTCATGCTTTGTGTTTTTGCTCTCACCACATGTATGTGGTTAATAAAGCCTGGGAATGAACCCGACGTATCTCCTTTAATTTTTACTTTCTCTAGCCCCATATGTACAATGTACATAGGGATAAAGAAGTATTGCATTCCACCCAATGTCAAGATTTCACTGGAAATATATGTTTTAGGACCCCTTAATCCAAAACAAGCACTTTTAGAAAAAGGTCCGTGTGTGTCTGGCTGTGTGTGTGTGTGTCTGTGGACAGCCTAGCTCAAAAACGAAAAGACGGTTAAATACCAAACTTGCTATTTAAGTTTGGTATCTTTCAAGGAAGATTTTCAAGAAAATCCACCCACCCCTAACTACCCTTTACATAGAAAAATTTTCGAGCATTTTGTTTTTCTTAAAAATGGCTCTAACGATTTTTATTAAAATACCACATATTAAAAGTATTTCTATCACAAATGAAAGTATATCTTGAATTTTCTGGGAATAGCTTCTAAAGACCTGTTTATTCTGGATGAACCGTAAGAGATAGACAAAAACTTATTATACAAAAAATGTAGATCTTTTTAAGATGCACAAGATATGTCATATACATTTTTATCGTGAAGCTTATCGTTTTCAAGATATTCCTTGTTATTAGTTTCAATTGTGAAGTACTTATACTTTTCTCAGACAGGAGATGTCTGTTTTTCTTTTGTTCTACTCCTGGCCAAACCAAGAAGCGATCTGAAATGACAATCGCATAACGACAGCTTTTAAAACATTTGACTATCACTTTAGCCTAGTGCATTCCCTTAGTTCCCTTCTACTTATAAGGAACTAAGTAATAACATTCTGCTAATGTTTATCTCGGTTAGCATGGTGTTGAAAGAATAATTATCTTTTGTAAGAAGTTTGTAGAGTAGCTAGAGAAAGTAATTTAACAAATACCTAGTGCGTCTTCTATCTTTTAGATGCACTAACATGTAAATCATCCTTTATATTACTGACATAGTTCGTGAAGAGATGTTCATTTCACGAGACAAAATTCTTTGTTTACGCGAAGGATTGCGTCGACCATCATCCTTGCGCGAACAGCGTTTACAACTTATTTTGTACGTGCAAACTTAGGACGGCCAGATCTGACGCAATAAAGAGTCAACCCCGTTTCTTTAAACCGTGCTATCATCCGAAGCACAAATCGTCCATTTATGCCAAGAGGTTTCAGGGTCAAAAACATTTCCTTAGCTCGCTTTACACAACGAATTAACGCCAATACAGCAATTCGATTTTCGTACACTCCCCACTCCATCTTTCCCTCCTGCCGGTTACTGGAACACTGCAAGCGGGTTCCTCGCGGAGTAGTAAAGGTGGCCTTGTGGACGACAATATACAGCGTTGCCACGTTTCGTCATTCATAATGTCCATTCCACAGCGCGTTTAAACTTCCTGGCAGCTTATGACAGTACTGTGTATATTTTGCATTAGACGTAAGGACTTTAAATATGACATGCGAACTATATTTATTCATCCATAGGAGTTATAAAGCTAAAGCAGCCAATGATGTCGCACACGTACACGTGCTTTTGTTTACATCGGCACATAAAATAAGAACGGTGCCGGTGAAGTACAGCCTTCTAACCTGTTTGCCCCACTAGCTTCCGCTGTCAAAAGGTGAAAGGAAACGGAGCAGCCCGGAAACTGGGGCAGAACACCGAGAACAGTAGTACTGAGAGGAGGTGCCTGAAGAGTATTAAAAGGGATAATTCCTAAAGTGGTCAAAATGAACCAATGTCGATAACAGGAACAGACTTCTACGGCAAAGGTTCAGAAGAATGATAAAGAGAAAAAACTCTTGAAACAGTAAATATAACTATTTCTCATCGTAGACTACAATGGCTTTTTCTGTTTCGAACGGAATGCCTGGGAGGGGCGAGAGAGGGAGGGATGGTGGAGAAACCCCAAGAGCCACCAGACAGGTGTGCAAGCATGAACCCTAACTGTCCCAGTTAGAATAGAACAGACGCCGCTCAATCCTGCACACAAGTTTCGAGATATCCGGGGAATACTTAAGGGAAGTCGTTTACAAACGGTGGGTATGTCAGCACCCGAAAAAATCCATCGTCCTCCGCTGGGTTTGAACCCGCAACCTTGGGTATATGAAGTTAGCATGGTACACCTCGGAGGGCGACCTGCTACCCAAACAATTCACTTTTTCAGAATATTAGTACATAGAATTATGAACTGCAACTTAATCTGTGCAGTATGGGGTACATTTTATTACACTGAATATTTATAAATTGCAACAGTATATTAGAATGTTTTTCAATACATTACCTTAATTATTAATTTGCTTAAGTTAAATATAGGAAAGATATTTGCCTTAGTAGCCAGGACTTAGCAGATCTTAGAACACAAACCGCGAGAGTAAGAGTTTGATATTGTATCTGCCAAGAACACTTCGTTTGACAATACAGAAAGTACAAACGCTTTTGTAAGAGCAAAGTTTTGGTGCATTAAAGGTCTAAGTAACATGGAGTTTTTACAGACACAGGTTTTTTCCCCTAAAGGTTCGGAGTTCTGGACCATCATGAAGAGAGGTCAGGCGTGGAAAATATAATAAAATACCAAAGCTTAACCACGAGATAACTATATTTTCCCGCTGTTAAGTAACCAATCAGAATTGAGCACGAAGTTTGGATATTTTGGGTATAAAAGTAGTTTGCTCACGAGAAAAGCTCTCTGTATTTACGCTCTGTTTTGTACTGTCTGTTCTCTGTTATGTGACGCTCGTCATATTAAATCCACGCAACTCAGAATTAGAATTGTGCGTCAAAATTATCACTAGGGAAAGAAGCGAATATATATAAAATACACGAAGAAATGCAGTTACCGCGTTAGTTTGATGTGCAAGTTTTTATATCGCGTAATAGTGAATTAAGTGATTTATTTGTATTCCCTAAACGTGGTAATAAATATTAACGACCGCGGCAATAAGAAACTAGGTATGTATAAGGAGCAGCACTAGTTATAATCGTATTTTACTAAACCTGCTAGTTAGTAGTAGCGCAACGGATTAGTGCCTCGATAATAACTTAATTGGGAATAAAAAAGCATTAGTCACGACGAAATAAGTGAAGTACTTATTTTTTTTAATTTATTGATTAATGTCGCTTTAACAAACAGTCATATTGCGACTACAATTACAGAAAATAAAGAATAATATAGATTAGTCACAGTAGTTGCATCTTATTGTACAAATGAATGCTATTCAGGAATTGTAAAACATGTGTCCAGTTCTGTGGATCACCTAAGGCCAGTTGAAAGTCAGTAGGAACATCACATGAGTCTTTGAGCAGTGTGTCTCGGGCAGACTCTAATTATGTGATAAACCGTGAGAACTGTATCACACAGAGTACATCTAGGAGCTGGTTCCTGCGACAGCAAAGGTAAGGGCACAAGCGGCTGATTATAGTACCTGGTAAGTGTCAGAGGAGAGGAAGCAATATTGTGTGTTGGGCAGATTTGATTCAATTTACTTTTAGATGTGGATGTCCAATGTGTTCTCCGTTGCTGTAAAATAGTGTGCCTAAGATGCATGAGGTAATCATCATGAGGAATCTTGATATCTGTGAAGGTTAGAGAATGATTTGTTGCTTCCTTCGCAGCAGAATCAGCCATCTCATTTCCCGCTATACCACAGTAGGGTGGTATCCAAGCAAAGACTAGTCGCTTGCCAGAGGTTACCAAAACATCCCAGAGTTCTTGTATTTCCTGTACAAGAATGTGGAGGGGTGAATGTCGTTGTATACTTGTAGACCGCTTAGAGAATCTGTGAAGATAATGAAGGATTGATCTCTGCTCTTCGATACGTAGTCCAGGGCAAACTGAATTGCAAACAGCTCACAAGAGAAGACAGAGAGTATGGGAGGCAAATTGTAGAACATGGTATGAGTAGGAAAAACCACTGCACATCCATTTTTATCGTTTCATTTGGAACCATCGGTATATATTGGCTGAAAGTCAGGAAAGGTTCCCTGTAGTTCATCGAATAGTACTGTATATAGATGTCTATCTGTATCGGATTTTGCGTACTTAGTAAGAGGTGTTGATTACAGGAGTCTGCAGATTCCAAGGTAAAACATTTATGATAAGTGTACGCGGGATCAGGGGAGGAATCTATATATTGAACTCTTCTAGGTATGTATTAGTTCTCCGCCCGAAGGCCATTTCATAGTGTGTATTATTATTGAAGGGAGTCGGAGAAATTGTCCCAGAATTTGGGCGGAAAACAGTTTTAATTGCGAAGGATAGACTTAAGCAGTTGCGCCGAAGAGAAAGCTCATTGGCCACTATTTGCAAACTCTCCATAGGACTAGTATGCAAGGCATCCAGTACAATCCGGAATGCTGAAGACTGAACAATGTCTAATATTTTAAGGCTGGAATGGCTAGCAGAATTGTAAACTATGGCGTCATAATCGAGCTTCTGTTGGTGCTAACTAGAATACTGAAATAAGCTCCCCTCGTTTTGGTAGATAATGCTTTGAAAATATTTAGGCGCCTCATACAGTCAAACTTAAGAGTTTTGAGATGAGCCATCCAAGTGAACCTACGATCAAATGTCATGCCAAGTATGTGAATGGTATCAACGACTCCATCGTTGAAAGTTGTCCAAAGTAGATTGTATTAGTTCTTGTGTTGTTACAACTTCTGCCTTTACAGACTATTGTAAGATCCTCCGCAAATAAGACCCCTTTCACTAGAGACTGACGACACGCAAAAACGTCATTAATGGCCACTAAGAAAATCGTAACGCCTAACACCGATCCCTGTGGTATGTCATTTTCTAGACAAACGCTCTGGGACAAGGTGGCATTGGCTCTCACTCACATTCGTCGATGTAGAAGAAAGTTAGCAATGAATACTAGTATGTTGCCTTTTACATTAGCTTCTAGGAGTTTCTGGATGATGGGGAGGCGCCAAACCGTATCATAAGCTTTAGTGATATCAAGGCTGACAGTAATCATGAGTTGGCAAATGCATCGTGTATTTCAGATTAAAGAAGAGACAGAGTATCGAGAGTGGAATGGTATTGACGAAAACCACTCTGGAGGTCATTGAAGAAATGGCTAGATTCCAGGAACCAACACAGTCTTCTGTTGATTACCTTCTCCAGTAGTTTACACGTGGTACATGTAAGTGAAATTGGACGATAGTTACTAGGAAGTGATGTGTCCCTATTTGGTTTTAGTATAGGAACCACAATGGATCCACGCCACTGATTGGGAAAGCGTTCTGTCGTCCAGATGTGATTGAAGAGGTGAAGTAAGTATTGCAAGCCACTCTCTAAAAATAAAAATATAAACGGCGTGTTATTTATGGACGTTCTTTAACTACTGTGTTTCTCAGCATCCCATTCTAAATTGGGCGTGAAAGACCGCTTAATTTTGCTCAGAGGTCTCTCTATCAGGCTTGCGGTTCTTTTACGTGCCGCAAATCTACGATACGGGACCAATGGCTTTACCTCCCTTCCGAAGGAAGCCATGCTGAGGATTTTTACACCCGAAAAAATCCATCGCCCTCCGCCGGGTTTGAACCCGCAACCTTGGGTATATGAAGTTAGCATGGTAACCATTACACCACGGAGGGCGACAAGCCACTCTCTGGCAATTGCTTGAGTAGATTGTAGGGAATATTGTCTGGTCCGGGGCTTTTGCTAGTGCATCGATGTAACTCGGCCAGCATTTCATTCTTTGTTAAGATATTGCTGAATGGATGGATATTATCAGAAAAGGAAGAGAAAAGACACATGGGAGAAAAACTGGGAGAAGATGAGACATGCATATAGAGGGTACTAGAGGCATTGGATGTAGCAGAAAAAGTAGAAGCAAGAGTGTTAGCGATAGCCTGTGGTTTGGTAATAGCGTCGGCAGAGGACGTAGTTCGGAGATGAGAGATCTGATGCTGTTTATGCATGCCATTTGATGCTGTTTATGCATGCCACCTATGGCTTGGAGTTTTTTCCACATTTCAGACTGGGGAGTCTTAGTAAGGGAGAAAACGAACTTCAACCAAGATTCCCTTTTGCTGTGTTTGATTTCACGACGCGCCGCAACACGTAGACGTTGAAATTCTAATTTTTTTGTCGGAGTTTGATGAGGTTTGTATTTGTAGTAGGATTTGTTCTTCAATCTAACAGCCATTTGACAATAAGTATTCCACCAAGGAACAGTTCAATGATATGTTACTGTTCCTGTGGCAGGAAAAGAACTCTCGGCTGTCTTAGTCACAATCTCAGGAAACTTAGCAACAATTTCCTCAATATCCATTTGAGGGAAGGCATCTTGCTGTGGTAAATCCCTTGCAGCAATCTGAAATAAGTCTTTAAAACGCTTCCAGTCAGCCCTGTCTAGTTTCCAAGCAGAAGGTCGTTTTCTCAGAGGATGAGTGTAATTAGCGACATTGACAGTGATTGGGAAGTGGTCACTGCCCTGAGGAGTTGTATAAATGGACCAGATGAATAAAGACGCTATGCTGGGAGAACATATTGTAAGATCAATGTTAGTGAAGGTGTCATGATATATGTCATTATGGGAGGGGTTTGGAGAGTTCAAGAGCGTTGAGTCTCTAGCAGTCTTCCACGATAATCAAGCTTAGCATCACCCCATAGAGGATTATGGCTGTTAAAGTCACCCAGTAATAGAAAGGGTTTAGGCAACTGAATGATCAAGTTCGAAAGTCAACAATGGTGCTGTTTGGGAGGTAAATATTACAAATGCAAATCTCTGTTTTATAAAATACAGAGATAGCTATGGCCTCCAGTGAAGTGTTAAGAGGGATTTCTTTTTGTGGTAAAACATCCTGAACATAGGTAACCACACCACCACAAAGCGCGTCTTGCCTCAGTACGTTTCCTGTGGTAGCCAGTGTAGCGATTAAGTGGAGCTATGTAATCTGCAGTGAAGTTGGTTTCTTGTAAACATACAAGAGGATTATGAGAATGCAAAAGAAGTTGTAGATACTCAAGATGGGACTGAAAACCATTTATATTCCTTTGTAGTAATGCAAGATTACAGTCCATTATGAAGACTGAGAACCATCTTCCACTGCAGGTGTAGGTTTTGGTACATCAGGAAACCTGGGTATTGCCGCCATTAATTTATTTTCAAGGGAGGTTGTTCGATTCTTTATACTAGTGTTAGTAAGGTGGGGATGGATATTGTGAAGAGTCTATGCTATACCTTGCAGATTCGAGGTATAGGTTAGCGCAAATTTGGAGATGTCACTGACACCAATGGTGTTTTCATAATAGCTACAAAGCTGTGAGAAAGTGAAAATAAATTCACTTGGTTGATTGTCCAGTAGTGGTTTGGTCGATAGAAGAGAGTCAGCAATTGTGGATGAAATATCAGAGGGTTTATGTTTCTTGGTTCCAGGAGTAGACTTACGTTTAGGAAGGTCCTTATCAGATGAATCGTCTTGTCGTGAGAGCCCATCGCTGTCGGAAAGAGTCTGATCCTCTGAAGTGCGGGCCACTGCACTGATGGAAGATGACAGCGGGTGCTTTGTGCGAACACAAATATCCATAAAATAATCAGCAATCTGTATTGGAGATCCATCCAAACTTCTCACCGTTACAGATACGTCACATTCAGTGTTTGAACTTGCTGCATCCAATGGAGCACGTGTGGCAGGTGACTCCGTTTGTTTAGGAGCGGCTGGTAATGAAGTGCTCGCCCGCACCGGCGGTTGGGAGTCACCTTCCCGAGTGCGGAGGAAAATCTATAGTGTTAGAACTTGTAAGGCTTGTGATGGGTAGATTACAAAACTGTTAGGGCACTCCCTAGCCAAATGACCTTCCATCTTACATACAAAACATGTTGGTGTGTCTGCAGAGACATAGATCCAGTATGTAGTGTCTTCGTGGTGTACGGAAAAGCTCTCAGTTAGTTTGTGAAAGTCGTCGAGTGAAACATACAGCTGACGTTGAAAGCTTAATATATGGGAATAGCCCGGAGTATTAAGCCCAGCATAAATGTGATTAATAGCAGAAGCAGAAGTAATGCCATTGCTAATCAAGGATTGTTCCAGAACAGAGTTAGGTGTAACAGGACAGACGTTGAATAGTATGACTCGAGGTTGTTTGGTCAAAAGGGCGCGCGGCGACACTGTTACATTGCTTACAGTGACAGTTGAGTGCCGTGCACGAATTAATTCGGCTATCTGTTGGTTTGCTAAGTAGACACATACTCGGCTTTTAAAATCCTAGAAACAAAACGAATGTGATTTCACCAATGGCATAGATATATTCTTTAAGAGGAATGCCATCATTGTGCCGCAATTACACTAGGCTGACCCTTTGTCGGTCCAGTTTGAGCAACTGTGGAATAACTTTTGGTTGTGTTGGTCATTTGAGAATTCATTTTTAGGTTACCTTGTTGTAGTAGCGTGGCCCGAGTCAATTCTGGCCCGGGCACGATAACTCTCCACACTGTTAGCCTGTGCTCCTTTGATTTGCAGAAAATTCCACCATTGTTTTAGTCCAAAAAGTATTATTTTATTGCACTAAAGCACAGAGAAAACAAACTCGGTCATGGCCTACCATGAACTGTGTAGTACTTATTTTGTTAGTCTACTCAGTGTGACATTACCCATGTCATTCTTCCTACCCTCAGTGAGAGTCGATTTTGTGTGTTCAAGAACCGATAAGCTGTTGCCGGCGCACGCCGAACATCTAGAAGGATTTTAGTAGTATTTCACCGGCACTGATTCGGACCGACTCCAAGGTAGACGACCATTTACATGGAGTAGTAAACCAAGCACAACTAAAATGCGACAAAATAAAAATATTCACCTGTAGTCTAAAAAATAGCAAAACTGAAAGCAAATGGTAATTACGATTGGGCTGAATCTATCCACAGACAGTGCAGGACAGTTAGAGGTGCACGGCAGCCTGACCCCGGCGTCCTGTCCCGAAGCTAAGTGGTAGGCTGGGTATGAAGTGATGGGACCTTAAAAGGCTAGCTGTATTTTGTCATCTGACAGCTAGACTGAATGCTGCTTGGCGCCAAGCGAAGGTTCAGGGATGAAACCGTAAAAATAAACTGGTGTCCACCATATACTCTTAAGGAGGTATCTCACCGAACAGTCCCACCAAGATATGATGGAGTTGTTAATTCGATGAAAAATAAAATAGAATAAAAATCTGATGTGTTCCATTCACATGACTTTCTCTACATCTCTACAACAAATTATTGTTAAAATCCTTATGCTTCTATTTACTTCGCGGTAATCGAGAAAAATTAGCAAAAGTAGTCTTATTACTTGCTTCCTTGTAAGTAGAAGCAAAATGAGGGAGTACCATAGGTTAAAGTGATAGACAAAAGTTGGTTGCTATGTGGCTGAGGTTCCTTTGTATGGACAGGAGTTGACAAATTCCTGTATGTGAAAAGTACAAGTTTTTTAAAGCTGGAACCAGAAACAAGGAATATCTAAAAAACGATCAACAACACGAAAAAAAATGTATATAACATAAAGTGTGTGCCGTACATTTTTTGTGCGGTAAGTTTTTGTTCATCTGTTACAATCTCCAGTTATGCAAAATTCCTTAGAATTCATCCAGAATAAAGTACTCTTCAGAGGCTACTCCCAGAAAATTCGAATTATACATTTTATTTGTCTGTTAAATATCTTTAATATACGATATTTTAATGAAAACCATTAGAGCCATTTTTGAGAAAATCAAAATTTTGAAAAAAAAAAGTTCCATGTAAGGGGTAGTTTGTAGTGGGGGGGGATTTTCCTGAACATCTTCATGTCGCACTCTTGAAAGATAACAAACTTAAATACCAAGTTTGGTATTTAACTGTCTTTTCGTTTTTGAGTTATGCTGCCCACAATCGCGCGCGTGCACACATACAGACACACACAGACACACAGTATTACGGTGTTGCATTTGCGAAATTTCAAAAATACGGTGTGTGAGATATCCTATTGAAATTAAACCCGCTAAAATGAAAAATGATAGTGGTATGTATTATATCAACATTATAGCTTGCATGGTTATTTCAATAATACTTTGTTTATAATGTATTGTTCTAATAAAAAAAGTCATGTGCAGCATTTTTGTAAATATTCACATAAAAAACCCAGATTTACAGCAAATGAGTTTGAAAATAGACCATCATACTATTTTTATATTAGGCCTAATTATTGTACAAAAATTCCTTTTGTACCCTTTAAAACTTTTAATTTTGCAAAATTTAGTACCTAATGTATTTATCAAAATTTGACTTTTTTCGAAAAAGCTAATGTGTCTTTCAGAGGCACAATAAAATGTTTGAAACAAATAAGTAAAAAGCCTGATGTGGTCCAATAACATGACTTTCTCTACAGCTCTGTAAACGAAATATTCCTACAAAAGGTATTTTTTTATTTACATCATGCTAATCGAGATAACATTGGCAGAAATGGTCTTACTACTTGATTCCTTGTAAGCAGCATGGGAAATATGGCTAAAGCAAGGGCCATACTACTTTCTGTACACGTACTATGTGCATACTGTATAGAGAAGGTATTGTAATTTACCCGAAAATTCGATACCGAGATTTCACCGGAAATACATATTTTGAGACCCCTCGAATCAAAAAAAAATTTTAAAATTTCCCTGTGTGTCTATGTGTTTATGTGTATGTATGTGGGCAGCATAGCTCAAAAACAAGAAGTCTGTTAAAAACCAAACTTGGTATTTAGGTTTGGTAGCCTCCAAGGATGCGACAGGAAGATTTTCAAGAAAATCCCCCACCCCAAACTACCCTTTACATGGAACTTTTTTCAAAAATGTTTATTTTCTCAAAAATGGCTCTAACGATTTTGATTAAAATATCGTATATTAAAGATATTACCTGACAAATAAAATGTATATTTTGAACTTTCAGAGAACCCCTGAAGACTATTTTATTCTGGATGAATTTTACGGAAGTTTGCATAGCTGCTAAACCGTAAGAGATGGACAAAACCTTAACACACAAAAAATGTAGAGCACGTTAAAGCACACAATTTATGTTATATACATTTTTTTCGTGGAATTGATCGTTTTTGAGATATTCCTTTTAGTGGTTCAGCTTTGAAAAACTTATACTTTTCTCATACAGGAATCTGTTAACTCCTATCAATACAAAGGAACTTCACTCACATAGCAACCAGCTTTTGACTATCACTTTAACCTATGGTACTCCCTTATTTTGCTTCTACTTACAAGGAAGCAAGTAATAAGACTATTTCTGCTAATTGTTTCTCGATTAGCATGAAGTAAATAGAAGCATAAGCCTTTTAACAATAATTTGTTGTAGAGATGTGGAGAAAGTCATGTGAATGGAGCACATCAGATTTGTTTTAAATCTGATCGATGTGTGAACAATTGAAGTTCGTTTCGCTTTGCAAGGCCTGCAGTAAACAAAGCAAGGTGAAATGAAAGTAGCCCAGTTCAAGAAAACTTATTTATTTTAAGCTTCAAACGAATAATAAGGAACAGATATTTTGGAAACGGTCAAATCTACAACAAAAAATACATATTGTATGTTTTAAGAAATGTACGTTTTCTATGCAGTAAGTTTTTGCCTATTTCTTACGGTTTACTACTTATGCAAATTCATCCAGAATGAACAAGACTTTAGAAGCTAATCCCAAAAAGTTCAAGATATATATTTTATTTGTGATGTAAATATTTATAATATTCGTTATTTTAATCAAAATCATTAGAACCATTTTTGAGAAATTACAAGTTTTGAAAATTTGTTCTATGTAAACGGTGGCTTGGGCTAGGAGGGTTTTCTTGCAAATATTTGTGTTGCATCCTTGGAAAACACTAAACTTATACACCAAGTTTATTACTTAAAGGTCGTTTAGTTTTAGAGCTATCCTGTCCAAAGACAGACATATACACACACGTGGACCTTTTCTTAAATTGCCTCTTTTGTCTCAGGGGACCTCAAAACATACATTTGAAGTAAAATCTCGATATTAAATTTTTGGATTGTATACATTATCTCCTCTATACACAATGTACACAGATAGTACGCGTAGAGAAACTAAAAATTGCACTTTGTGAGCACTTTCAGTGTTTGAAAAATGTTTATGGTAAAATAAGATTTAAAGTTGGGTGTGCCTTTTAATAAGCATACGTACACATCTATAGCTTTACTGAATTAGGGCCGCACCGTGGCCGAGTGGTTAGACCACTCGCCTCTCACTTAGATGGTCCGAGTTCAATCCCAAGCGACCTCATGTGAGATTTGTGGTGGACAAAGCGGCGCAGGGGCGGGTTTCCCCCAACATCGCATTCCACCGGTGCTCCATCATCCATATATCACCACTGTCATCGCCTGCGGTGTCACAAGTAATAAAAGCGGGCGTAAAACACTACAAAAAATTTACTGAATTAGTAAATGAGAAAATCAGTATAATTCCTCAAAATTTACAATTCATATAAAAATTACTGTTCAACAGAATATTTTAAAATGTTTCACAACTTTTGGTAAAATTTCACAAAGGCATCAGCTTAAGTAGCAATGTGTATACTATCTATATTTACATTTCTAAAATTAAATACCGTATAGCTTTACTTTTATAAAATGATAACACATATCTATTTTGGGATTATAATGCACTCTTAAGGAGATAGTTTTTAACAAAATGTACAAGATTTCTCGTTTGGAATAAATTAAAATGGCACGATCAGGAGAAGTAGGTTATGAGTCTTAAACGGTTGTCTTCCCCGCTTTAAAAGTGAAGTTTGTTTGAGAGTAGTCCTTAGCCATTAGGCATTCCGGCAACACACGTGATCACATAGAAAAGACAAATGGTGGGCTTGCTTTCCTATAGAATGACATTAATGTTTCTCTTTTACCGTATTAAAAGACTTTAAGTCCTGGATAAATAATGGTCGCTCTTTTTTTTTCCAAGTTCTAGTAACCTCGTACTGTATACTATATACTAATATATAAAATGAGATGTGTTCCATTCACATGACTTTCCCTACATCTCTGCAACAAATTATTGTTAGTAAGCTTAAGCTTCTGTTTACTTCATGCTAATTGAGAAAAAATTAGCAGAAATAGTCTCATTACTTGCTTCCTTGTAAGTAGAAGCGAAATAAGGGAGTAGCATAGGTTAAAGTGATAGTCAACTGGTTGCTATGTGACTGAAGTTCCTTTGTTTGTATGGACAGTTGACAAATACCTGTATAAGAAAGTTTTTCAAGGTCATAACCAAAATTAAGGAATATCAAAACAACGATCAACTCCTCGAAAAAATGTGTGTTTTAAAGTGCTCTACATTTCTGTGTAGTAAGTTTTTGTCCATCCCTTACAGTTTAGCAGGTTTGCAAAATTCCGTAAAATGCATCCAGAATAAAGTAGTCTTCAGAGGCTTTCCCAGAAAATTCTCACAAGGAAAGGTGTAAACTATACATGGAAATGGTTTTCAACCACATGGCAACCAGCTTTTGACTATCGTTTTAGCCTAGTTCCTCATTTTCCTTATACTTACAGGAAGGAAGGAAGGAAGGAAGACAATTTCTGCTAATGTATATCTCGATTATCAAAAAGTAGACAGAAAAATAGTTTTAATAATAATTTGTTATAGCGATGTAAGGAAAGTCATGTGAATGAAACACATCAGATTTTTGTAGTAAAACACAAGAGATCTTTGAAATTATTTACCCTACAGCCGACCAACGATGTCGTAAGTAGTTTAGTCCCGAGCTTCATAGTTCAGTCAACTTCTAGATCAATCACTGCCAGTTAACAACCTTGAGAACAACAGGAGTTGGAAAGCTGACATTTTTTTCGCACACTCTACCTAACTACTTAATCAGTATTAATGGACTCGTAGTTACAATAATTAAGCCTATTTATGGAATACTCTGAATTCATATATGTACATATCTCTATGCAGGAGGAAGTGAATAAGTGCAGACAAGTTCATATTTAGTAGAGAACAATACATATACAACATAATACTATCTCGTTTTGCCCGCTTACTAATAGCATTGTTATAAATAAAACAAATGTTAGGTCTAATGTGTTTTGAAAATGTATTTTTTAAGTCTAGTGAGATATGTGCATATGTAGATGACATATCGATTGTGGCAAGAGACAAAAAATGTTAGTTGAAGAATTAGAAGGAAGGTCTAAAGAAATAGGATTAGAAAAAAACTAAATACCTGAAAACGACAGCAGACAAAAGCAAAAGAATAACTTCAAATCTAGTAGTTGGAGACAAAACATTTGAAGGGGTAAACAAATTTAGATATTTAGAAGCACTTGTAAATAATGATAATAATTTAAACGAGTGTATAAAAGAAATAAGTCAAAGAGGAAATGCAGTCTATTATGCAAATTTAAAACTATTAAAAATAGGCTTATTAGTACAGGGACAAAATACAAGATCTATAAAACACCAATAAGGCCAATAGTAACCTAAATACTTAGTCGAATCTTTGGACCTGTAAAGGATAAAGACCAGTGGAGAATAAGATATAATTATGAGATAGAAAAAGTAATTAATTAGGAAAATATTGTGAAATTTATAACGGCTAGGGAGTATAGAGAGAATGGCAGAAGATAGAATGCCAAAAAGAATATTGAAAGGAAGATTATACGCTAGAAAAAGAAAAAGAAGACCAAAAACAAGATGGTTAGATGATGTGATGGAAGACCTAAGAAAGATTGGAATCAGAGGGTGGAAAAGTAAAGCAGAAGATAGAGATATGTGCAGGAGGCCAAGCTCACCAAGGGCTGTAGAGCCAGAAGAGAAGAAGTGTTCTGAAGGCCCTACGTTATGTCGCTTATGTGTACATACGTCACGTAACGGCCAGTTTCTGTGTTTAGACAACTCGCACACTGCCGAACTGCACTCACGTGACCTCACAGTGAAGAAACAAGGGATCAATTTATTCGTAAACTTTCCTTTGCTCAATTAATGGCTGTACATATGCTGAACTAGCAGACAATCGTTTAATTTACGCCACAACTGGGAATCTGCCAATGCTGAGAGGGATGTAACATTGGCGATTTCTAAGTTCTCGTCTTGCCAAATAAGGAACATTAACTGCAGTGTATCAAAGGATCTCTGTAAGAGCAATGAGGGTGACTTTTTAGTTTAAAGAACAGAAGAGCAAATACTTGCATGTTGGTTTGAGTGATATATTTGTTCAATAAAACTAAACTTATAGATATGTTATTGTGTTCAACATGTTTAAGTTGAGCCATGAATACATTATGACGATAATTATCTAGGTTGAAGTTTAAGAACGATCGATTTTCTTCCCACACAGTCATGGTCGGGCATGGCAAGGGGTTAGAGGGCAAAGGAGGGTCAACCGTGTGACCTGTTACGTAAACAATCACCAAACGTCTGAAGTAGGGAATAATAGCCCTCCTAAAACATCCAAAAATTATCCTCAGGAACATAATTTTAAGAAATCGCGAAAAATTTCATAATTGGATCATCACATCGTTCTCAAACGCTAATGCAAATCTTTCCATTTACTTACCTTCCACGCTGTATATGATGTCTAAATCAGGTATATCAGTACAAGATTTCCAGTAATGTTTACTTTTCTAGAGATATGCTTTTCTTCTTTTTAGAATCAGCTATGCTACATTGATCTAAGGCTGGTTGTCTGTTTTCCTTGCATTTGTCTGTTATGCATTTGTCTGTTATTGTGTAACTTGGTTGGATTTTAATAAGGAATATTTCTTTTCGCTGGGAGATGTTACATTGTTCCAACATTTTAATTAAATATTGTATTTGTCAGGTTGTCAGCGGTAATTTTGTGTTGAGTCTTTGGTTGATATTTAATTACGTCCGGAGATAAATGCAGAAGAATGTGAAGAAAAGAAAGGAAAGACAGAAACGATACTATTTATAGAATCCTATTCCAGTCACAAAGAAGAACACTTCGTTATAATATATATTACAGATTATTTTACACAAACTTATCACTTTTTCTACTACACCTATACTAGGGAGAGAATTATTGTATTTACTAAAATTCTATAAGGCTATGTCACCGGAAATTCACGTTTTGAGGTAATGGTCACACGAAAATGTTTAACAAGCCATCTTGTAAATACAAGTAAAAGTTTAGAAAAGTTTTACTTTCTCTATACGTACTATGTACATACTTTATAGAGAAGGTATTGTATTGTACCAAAAAATTCCATACCGAGATTTCACCGGAAATACATGTTTTGAGACTCCCTGAATCCCCCCCCCCCAAAAGAATTTTTAGATAAATGTCTGTGTGTGTGTCTGTGGGTAGCATACCGTTAAAACCCAAACTTGGTATTTAAGTTTGGTATCTTCCAAGGATGCGACACGAAGATTTTCAAGAAAATCCCCCCACCTCCAACTACCCTTCACATGGAAAAATTTTGATTTTCTAAAAAATGGCTCTAACGATTTTAATAAAAATATCATATATTAAAGATATATACTTGACAAATAATATGTATATCTTGAATTTTCTGGGAAGAGCCTCTAAAGTCTACTTTATTCTGGATGAATTTTACGGAATTTTCCATAACTGCTAAACCGTAAGAGAAGAACAAAAACTTACAACACAAAACATGTAGAGCACGTTAAAACACACAATTTATGCCATGTACATTGTCTTCGTGGAGTTGATTGTTTTTTTTAGATATTCCTTGTTTTTTATTTTCAGCCTTGAAAACGTATACTTTTCTTATACAGGAATTTGTCAACTCCTGTCCATACAAACAAAGGAACTTCAGTCACATAGCAACCAGCTTTTGCCATCACTTTAACCTATGGTACTCCCTTATTTCGCTTCCACTTACAGGGAAGCAAGTAATAAGTCTATTTCTGCTAATTTTTTCTAATTTAGCATGAAGTATATAGAAGTATAATCTTTTTAAAAAAAAAATTGCAGAGATATAGAGAAAGTCATGTGAATGGATTACATCAGCTTTTTATTAAAATACCATATGTTTAAGACATTTTAACATTACAAATGGATACTAAAGCAATAGTCATAAAGAGGAAAAAACCTAAAATATAGCACTTGACATATGTGGAAGTTGCAGAATTTTCTGTGGTCCAAGAAGTGTATCGCGTGTAGCAGCTATAAAATTACATCCACTTAAATATGTATAAGGTCATATCGGGAGTTTTGCATTAGAAACAACTCGTCGTCTGTAGGTTCTTTAGGTTTGGTTTAAATCATTTTAGTTTCCTCAAACACACACACACATACATCCAGACTCTGAGGGGATAGGGAATAATTCTGGCTAAAGAAAAATTCGCCGCCCCTGCCGGGAATCGAACCCGAGGCCTCCGAATGATAAGTCAGTTCGCTGACCACTCGACCACGGAGGCAGCCTTAAATATGTATTTGTTTACATTGTTGACAAACAATTATCTTTATTTCTTTTGTTAGATAAGCAGCTTAACCTTCATCAGCATATTTGATAATATAAAAGAGCAAAGAAATGCTATAAGGAACATCTTTTTAGCATTACACGTGTTTTATCAGAATATCGCCAGTCTGTTTTTACCTATGAGTTACGATAATGCCCCTGGAGAGAAGGGGTGAGCTGAGAAGGGACACCAGGCTGTGGAACCAGAAGCAACGATATGACAGGGTCCCAACAGTCATCGGATTGAAATGCTCCAACAGTCCCCCGAGGGGCGGTCCATACCTCAGCAACCAGCACAAGACTTAGAACAGTGATAGCTCGATCAATTTACCCCGTCACGCCGTACCGGAGCACCAGCATTGATACATCAGCCCTCAGATGGACTAAACGTAAGAATGGTAGAAGAATTGATGTATGGAGTGACGAGGAGGGACCGGAAATCCGGTAGATGAAATAAAGCACTCCAGCATTCACCTTCCGACACCGGATAACCCCCGAGAGTATCCTTGTGAACAGTCGCCAGGGATCGAGCCCTGAATGCGATTCGCCGCGTCTACTCACTCGGTTGTCTAATATTACTCATTACTTATGAAATGCATCGCGGTGAATTAAGAGATTGTTTCAATGGAATAAAATTTATTGTACATAATTAATTTTGACTGCAATAGTGTTTTTCTTATACGCTTCCCCATCATGCTGTCTTGTGTGAGAAGTTGAAATTCCAGCACTCCGTGTTTTTACTTTCTCTACATGTACCACATGTACAGAAGATATTGTACTGCACCCAAAAATGCGATACCGAGATTTCACCGGAAATATGTGTTTTGGGTCCTCCTGAATCCAAAAAAGGATTTTTGGAAAAAGGTTCATGTATGTGTCAGGCTGTCAGTCTGTATGTAAACTTGGTATTTAAGTTTGGTATTTTCTAAGCATGTGATACGAAGATTTTCAAGAAATTCACCACATGGAACTTTATACGAAAATTTTGATTTTATAAAAAATGACTCAAACGACTTTGATTAAAATATCGTATATTAAAAATATTTACATGACAAATAAAATGTATATCTTGAATATTCTGGAAATAGCCTCTGAAGAATTCTTTATTCTGGATGAATCTTACTGGATTTTTCATAACTGCTAAACCTTAATAGATGGACAAAAACTTAACACACAACAATTTAGAGCACGTTAAAAACAATTTACGTTATATACTTTTTTTCATGGAATTGATCGTTTTTGAGTTATTCCTTGTTTTTGGTTTCAGCTTTAGAAAACTTATTTTCTCGTACAGGAATTTGTCAACTCCTGTCCATACAAACAAAGGAACTTCAGTCACTTAGCAACCAGCTTTCGACTGTCACTTTAACCTATGGTACTCCCTTGTGTCGCTTCTACTTACAAGGAAGCAAGTATTAAGACTATTTCTGCTAATATGTTCTCCATTAGCATGAAATAAATAGAACGTAAGCTTTTTAACAATAATTTTAGATTATTGTAGAGATGTAGAGAAAGTCATGTGAATATAACACATCAGATTATTTCATTTTTATCACAGAAGTTAATATAATATATTAAATTATATATCTATTGTTATGTATATTATTTATTGTTGCACATATACAATACAAACATATTTTATGATTTTTATATCATTTTATTCCGGCCACCTTCCTTTCTCTTTATATCTGAACATTTATTGTCGATTTAATGCAGCATTTTACTATAACTCTCTGGCGCAAGCAATGACTTGCCTGCGAAGTGAAAGGGATCGTTATACAATATAAAAAAATCTGATGTGTTCCATATGTGCAACAAATTATTGTTAATAAGCTTATTTTTCTATCTATTTAATGCTAAAACATTAGCTGAAACGGTCTTCTTACTTAGTTCCTTTATAAGCAGAAGGAAAATAAGATAATTGGCTAGGCTAAACCAACATCAAATATTTTAATTTTTTTAAAGCTGAAATCAATAACAAGGAATATTTCTAAAACGGCCTACAGCACGAAAAAACCGTAATTGACATAAGTTGTTTGTTTTATCGTGATCTACATTTTTTGTTTAATAAGTTTTGTCTATCTCTTACGGTTTACAAATTATGTAAAATTTCGCAAAATTCACCCAGATTAAACATGTCTTCAGAGACTATTCCCAGAAAATTCAAGATATGCATTTTATTTGTCAGGTAAATATCTTTAATATACGATAGTTTAATCAAAATACTTACAGCCATTTTTGAGAAAATCAAAATTTTCGAAAAAAGTTCCTTGTAAAGGGTAGTTGGGGGTGGGGGGATTTTTCTCAAAATCTTCGTGTCGCATCCCTGGAAGATACTAAACTTAAATACCAAGATTGGTATTTTAACTACTTTTCGTTTTTGAGTTATTGTGTTCACAGACACACGGACACACGGACACACACACACACACACACACACACACATGGACCTTTTTCCGAAAATGCTTTTTTTTAGATTAAGAGGACCCTAAAACATATATTTCCTGTGAAATCTCGGTATCGATTTTTTGGGTGGAGTGCAATACCTTCTCTATACACTATGTACATAGCGCGTATAGAGAAAGTAATACGTTTTTTTTTTCTTTTGTAGTTTTAACGTACTTTAACCTACTAGGTTATATCGAACAATGAATTGCTTGCTCAAATGACGCCGGGATTCATATAGTTAAGAATTGCTCCTCATTCATCTTCTCAGGATAAGAGAAAACCTCGGAAATAAACCTTATGTTAGATTCGAGCATGGGACCTTTTGAGGCATATATGCTTCCCTCGCAGTACAGAAAACGTTTATTTTTTCTAGAATTTTTTATTTTTGTGAAGGGCAAGCACGCTTATGAAAAATGGAGTTTCAGATAATTGGGAAATTTTAAGCTGAGGTTTAAGCTATGACTGCTCCTAAAATTAGGCGGGGTAGGTAGGTAGTGGTGGTGGCAGTGCTGATTTTAGGAATATACTTTCTTTAGTTTCATCCCAATTTTCACTCAACGCACGCCACTGATGATTACGATAAAGTAAATACAGCAATCATAAATTATTCTTCCTGATATTGACCAACACAACTTTGCTAAAACTTGTTTTCTCTTGGAAATTGTAAAAGAATTGTTATATTACCTATACGCTTTAAGTTATTGTAGATCTCAATCTCCTGTCGTTTATTCTTCTATGTTGATCATGGATGAGAATTTGCATTCAACGGTTTAGCAGCCTGACTCAATAATGATTAACATTTTTACTTTCTCTATACGTACTATGTACATAGTGTATAGAGGAAGTATTGTATTCAATACCGAGATTTCACCGGAAATACATGTTTTAGGACCCCCTGAATCCAATAAAAGCAATTTCAGAAAAAGGTCCGTGTTTATGTGTGTGTGTGTCTGTGAACAGCATAGCTCAAAAACGAAAAGACCGTTAAATACTAAACTTGGTATTTAGGTTTGGTATCTTCCAAGGATACGACACGGAGATTTTTAAGAAAATCCCCCCAACCCCAACTACCCTTTACATGGAAAAATTTTCTAAAATTTTGATTTTCTAAAAATGGCTCTAACGATTTTGATTAAAATCCCGTATATTAAAGCTATTTACATACCAAATAAAATGTATATCTTGAATTTTCTGGGAACAGCCTCTGTAGACTACTTTATTCTGGATGAATTTTACGGTATGTTATATAACTGCTAAACCGTAAGAGATGGACAAAAACTTACAACACAAAAAATGTAGAGCACTTTAAAACACACAGTTTATGTTACATGCAGTTTTCTCGTGTAAATGATCGTTTTCGAGTTATTCCTTGTTTCAGATTTCACCTTTAAAAATGTTAAACTTTTCTCATATAGGAATTTGTCAACTCCTGTCCATACAAACAAAGGAACTTCAGTCACATAGGAGCCAGCTTTTGACTATCACTTTAACCTATGGTACTCTCTTATTTCTCTTCTACTTACAAGGAAACAAGTAATAAGGTCACTTCTGCTAATTTTTTGTCGATTAGCATGAAGTAAATAGAAGCATAAGCTTTTTAATAATAATTTCTTGCAGAGGTGTAGAGAAAGTCATGTGAAATGAACACATCAGATGTTTTTGTGGTAAAAGTTTGCTTTAAATTTAGAATGTATTTAAGAATTTTCCAAGCGTACTTAGGCTCAATTTTGAGCCTTATTTCTATTTGAAGCATGCCAGTGAAGTGCTTGGTTCTTGAGTAGTTAATGTTTAAAGTATTTACTAATTTCTAGGACTTAGCACATTTTCCTAGGTAAATCTATGGTTGCCAGTGGTTCAGAAGGGTAACCTCACTGGTTAATTATTCTGCTAAATGGTATGATGTGGCCAATGATATTTGATGATTTGATCACGTGATAAATCATTTGGCATTTTGAGTTTGTTAATTGAATTGTTAATTGAGTTTTTGGATTGGAAAAGAAAGAGTAGTGTACATGTGAAATTGGATGTGAGCTGAGTTATTTTCAGTGAGTTTTCCTCAGAGTAAATTGTTGAACTATATACAGTCGACCTTGGCTAATCCGAAGTTGAAGGTACCAAGAAAAAAATCGAATTATTCAGGATTTCGAATTACAAAAGTTTGTTTTCTTAAAAATGTTTTTAATTAAACAGATCTTAACTAAATGAAATTATAGCAAGGAGAACATTAGAGTGTGTACTTCCAGATAAGGCGGTCCACTTACTGCAATCTTTATATTCCGAGCCTGCATGAACTACTCTTAATGCACCCATCGACGTCAGGATTTTCAGGCCATTTTGTTCTTTGTTTACTTTCAGCGCTGTTTTCAACTGCACTGATCAAAACTTTATCCTTATTTTTTATGTACTTAGATAACGTATTCTGGGGGATTCCAAAGTCTCTTGCGATGTCATACTTTTTTAAACCTTTTTCCACTTTGCGAATGGCTGTTGCCTTTTCAGTTCAAGTAAGAGTTTTGTCATTTGTTTGGGCTTGGCTCAGTTCACTACTTAAGCACACACTGATGAATTTTATGTAACTGTTTAAGAATGCTCACTTTACTGCAGGGGAAGTTATTTGCTGCAAACGCAGGCCAACATTTGACCACAGGTTGAAAAGGGGTGCAGTGTTCACAAAGACAACCAGTACCTTGACTGGCAAAGGGTTCCTAGAATTGCACAAAGAAGCTTGAGTAACCCACATTCCATTCCAGTAGGAGAGGGAATTGGAACTACAATATGATGCATTTCCTGGAATTTAGCAAGGAAGGAATGGGATCACAGCATGACACAATTTTTGGAATTTATCCAGCAAGTTTGACTAACCTATACTTTTTTCACTCACTTTTTCGTTGAATAGTATATCGAATTATCCAAAAATACATCGATTAACAGAAGATTTTTTAACATTGCCTTGTATAGGAATGTCATGATCATGCTAAAAGCTCGAATTATTCACAATTTCGAATTAAAACGTTCGAATTAATCAAGTTCGACTGTATTCAACACGGATACTTGCAGAGTGTTTGTGAAAGAGGAAAATATGAACCTAAGGAACTGAGCTGAAGTGGTATCAGCGAAATATTAAGGTAAGTTAAAATTTGAATGCATCTTGTGCCTGATAACTGTTTTTTAAACAGCTGATGTGTTCCATTCACATGACTTTCTCTACATCTCTGCAACAAATTATTGTTGAAATACAAATGTTTCTATTTACTTCACCTTCTAAAAGAGAAAAAAATTGCAGAAATAGTCTTATTACTTGGTTCCTAGTAAGTAGAAGCGAAATAAGGGAGTACCCTAGGTTAAAATGATAGTCAAAAGTTGGTTGCTATGTGACTGAAGTTCCTTTGTTTGTATGGACTGAAATTGTTAAATTCCTGAATGAGAAAAGTAGGTTTTTTTAAAGCTGAAACCAAAAAACAAGGAGTATCTCAAAAACGATCAACTCCACGAAAAAATGTATATTAGATAAATTCTGTGTTTTAAAGTTCTCTACATTTTTTGTATTGTAAGTTTTTGTCCATCTCTTGCGGTTTAGCATTTAGATAAATTTCCGTAAAATTCATCCAGAATAAAGTAGTCTTCAGAGGCTATTCCCAGAAAATTCAAGATATACATTTTATTTGTCGTATAAATATATTTAATATACGAAATTTTAGTCAAAATCTTTAGAGCCATGTTTGAGAAAATCAAAAATGTTCGAAAAAAGGTCCATGTAAAGGGTAGTTTGGGGTGATGGGATTTTGCTCAAAAGCTTCGTGTCGCATTCCTGGAAGATACTGAACTTAAATACCAAGTTTGGTATTGTACCGACTTTTCGTTTTTGAGTTATCGTGTTCACAGACACACAGACCCACGGAGACATGGACACACACTCACGCGGACTTTTTCTGAAAATACTTCCTTTTCTTTTTTTTTTTTTTTTTGATACAGGGGACCCTAAAACATATATTTCCGGTGAAATCTCGGTATCGAATTTTGGGTGGAGTGCAATATCTTCTTTATACACTATGTAAATAGTACGTCTAGAGAAAATAAATAAAAAATCTCATGTGTTCCATTCACATGACTTTCTCTACATCTCTTCAACACATTATTGTTAAAAAGCTTATGGTTCTATTTACTTCGTGCTACTCGAGAACAAATCAGCAGAAATAGTCTTATTACTTGTTTCCTTGTAAGTAGAAACGAGATAAGGGAGTACCGTAGGTTAAAGTGATAGTCAAAAGCTGGTTGCTATGTGACTGAAGTTTCTTTGTTTATATGGACAGGAGTTGACAAATTCCTATATGAGAAAAGTACGTTTTTCATAGCTGAAACCAATAACAATAAATGTCTCAAAAATATCAACTCCACGAAATAAATGCATATAATATAAATTGTATGTTTTAACGTGCTCTACATTTCTTGTGGAGTAAGTTTTTATCTAAGTATTACGGTTTAGCAGTTATGCAAAGTTCCGTAAAATTCGTCCAAGTAGTCTTCATAGACTATTCCCAGAAAATTCAAGATATACATTTTATTTGTCAGGTAAATATCTTTAATGTATAATATTTTAATCAAAATTTTTAGAGCCATTTTTGCGATAATCAACATTTTCAAAAAAAGTGCCATGTAAAGAGTAGTTTGGGGTGTGGAGGGTCTCAAAACATTCGTGTCGCATCCCTGGAAGATACTAAACTTAAATACCAAGTTTGGTATTTTATCGACTTTTCGTTTTTGAGTTATCGTGTTCACAGACACACGGATGTATACACACACGCGCGCGCGCGCGGACCATTTTGTGAAAATGCTTTTTTTGGATATAAGGGACCCTAAAACATATATTTCCGGTGAAATCTTGGTATCGAATTTTTGGGTGGAGTGCAATACCTTGTCTATACACTATGCACATAGTGGGTGTAGAGAAAGTAAAAATGAATCTGAGGCGAGTGGAGGCCGTTAGATTGTAGCGAGCAGCTGCGAATGATAGATTCCTCTAGCTTCGAGATTACGTCGAGGTTAGGTTACGTTGGGTGTATGTAAATGAATTGGTTCGAAATAAGGAGTAAAATTGAATCTTCCGAAAACTATTTCTATGAAGTTTTGAGATACAACACAAATTAGTGCTTTTTGTGGGGAAAAAAACTGAAATCCGTTTTGTAGTCAGCAAACGTTTACCAATTTTATAATATTATGTAACACACAGGATCTTTTACTGGTTTCTGTTCTGAGCATGCGCACATCTAACTTGAGAATCTCAAGGGAGCTAGGGATGCCGCAGAACTGACCAGTCAGCTCCGATCGAGTGCATCACCACTTCCTCACACGGGCAGGGGAGTGAGGGAGAGAGAGGAGTGGAATGTATCCCAATTGGTAAAGACGGCTGCGGAGAAGACAAAATTGGGGGAGATGTCAAATTGATGGCACCAGCTCTCACAGTGCTTTCAGACGCGAGGAGAAGCAAATGACATTACAGCACCAGGCGCTGAAAAGCTTTCCGTGAAGATGCACTGTTACACGGAACATTACCGAGAAATTCAGTTACTGCACTATGTATCGATTGGTTCCTCAGCTAGACGTAACAGCCATGTAAAGATATGCGCAGAGACCAGCAGTTATTAGAACTTGACATAGATATTTCCTCTCTTCCTCTACATTTCAGCATTGGTTTCTTTTAATTTCAAGAAAATTAATGAATTGAGTTTTCCAAAGTAAAATGGGACAAACCAACAACTCATCTTCTAAGATGTAATGGATAACTAATATATGTATTAGCGCAGCTGCTTTACAAGCGGGAGGTCTGGGTTTGATTCCCGGTACCGGCGTGGAGATTTTTTCCCCTCTGGGAGACCTAGACTGGGGTTCACTCAGCCTCGTGAGGTGCCGGGGGGGGGGGCAATTGAGGAGTTACTTGATGGAGACCATGTCTCACCCTCCAATACTGTAGCCCAACCATGACGTCTGCCATGGACCGAGATGGGGTACGCAGCGGCCGGGCGGTAGGCTCCTTGTGAGCTGCCAAGGAGTATACGAGATGTATGAGCTAAACGAAGATTGAGTTACAGAATGTAGAGAAGTTTTGGGAACATAATTAACCGGAACATCTGCTGAAGTTTAAGACTATTGTCAAAATTGCCATAGCCGGATATTGCCGTAGTATCGTGTGAGGTTTACATTCGCGAGCTATCGGGTTCGATTACCATCGGGTCGGCCAATTGATGTTTTCGTGAATTCCCAGGGTCGGTAGGTAAATATTGTGGTAATTCCCCTTCTACCACGAATGCCTGTCCATCATTTCCTGTCCCCATTATTTCCTTTCATCTTTCACCTCATTTGTTTCAGGGTTGTAGTACCAGATGACGGTGGTTTGTCTGTTGCTACAAGACCCCTAAATTTGCCCTATAGAAAAAATTCTCCCTGACGCTTGGTGTGACTCGTGGATCTCCCTTTCTTTCTGGGAGGACCTCATTAACTCTCGGAAACCAAAGTTGCGAGTAAGGGAATTAGTTCGTATTAAAACGTTAGGGACCCCATTGTTGTTAGCCACCTCGTAATCCGGATCTAGTGCCGTTTAGGGCTTCCCTTCATCTCTTCCTTCCATGGGTCAAGTTGGAAGCACAGGACCTACCATCGCCAATGTGCTATGTGCTATACGAAATGTGTAACAAAGTCATTTCTACAAATGGTTAAAATGAAGCAGATAGAAGAATTTGTTAAGGAAGGAGCCAAGAAAGTCAAATTAATGTAACACTCATCTATGCTTTTTGATTTAATACGTTTTCTTGTAGAGTATATTGTAGAAAGGAACTGTGTTTCATCAAGTTATTCGATCAGGTATATCTCTCAGCGTTCTATCTCTGGCCGCTGGGCAATAACAAACGGTTGAACGAATAATCAATCAACAACAGCTGAAGGACTTTCGCATTCCATTTTCCCATCTCATTGGCTTTCTTTCAAGTGATAGGAGAAAATTTTCCCTGTGCGATCAGTTTTCTTAAAACTGAAAAAGCGACACAATTCCGATACAAAAGGTGTTTATAAAGTAATGCAACAAGTCATAAATAATAAAATCAACGGCTTTCTAAAAACAATAATAATTTTACAACGCCTTTACCAAATATTGCCTTGGAACGCAGGAGTATTTTAATGTGTATATACATGTTTAATCAAAACATACGCGAAAATATTCAATAATCTTTCATGAATTATCGTAATCTTTATCTGAAAATATTCCACCAACTCCTAGGAGTTCAAGAGGAATTATGAGGTAAGTGTACTACTGTTATGCGACAGGTTCACAAATTCAAAATCAAGCGTCAATGTTGCGCTTCTGATGGGAGTCAGCTTCTATAGTGAACTACTCCACCGCTGGCAATCGTTTTAACGGATGATTCGTTTAAAGTTTGCTGTCCAATTGTGTGGCCTCCGAGATCATCGGATTTAGTTTCATTCGATTTTTACATAACTTGGCATTAAAATTCAATGCACAAGGAATGAATAGAACTTCCTCAATGATTTGGAGGTTCAGCTTGTCCATTGAATTTGGTGCACGCCATATTTAACCATGATTTAGTGGAAGAAGATGTTAATCATTTAGCCAAAGACAAATGCGTTGTTAAATTTACATAAATAGCGCATCGATATGAGAAATTGAATGACCTGTTTTATTCTTTCCTTTGATAATGAATGTTGTTACGTAATGCATGAATGCTAGTTTTAAGAAAGGTAACTCACTGGGTTGGAACTAATTTTCAGATATGAGAAATCTAAACATTTCGTTATTGTGCATATGGCACAGAAGTGCTATGTTTTCGTACATGCGTTCCATACAAATCATTTCTATTGTTATTTTATAATTCCCGAATTTTCTGTTTTCATACTGCGGTTAAGCTTTGGACTGAAAACATGAACTCTAAGATAGACGACCTGACTTGAAACCTCACATTTGGTTACTGCTTAGTGTTCACTGCGAATTTCAGAATTGTTTACTTTTTCTGTATCTTTTATAACGGGTATTTTAAGGTACTGTGTATGAACAAAATTTATATTTCTCTACTACTAATAAATAGCTGATGTATTACATTCCATCAAAAATGCAATGTCGAGATTTCACAAGAAATGCATGTTTTGAGGCGCATTCAAATAATTCCGCTTGTCAATGTGTGAGAGTGTATATGTGTACCAATCTTGATACTTAAGTTACATCTTCCAGGGATGCGGACGCAAAAATGTAAAACATTTCCTTAACCCAAAATACTCTTTACGAGGTATATTTTTCGAAATTTATTCTTTTCTCAAAAATGGTTCTAAAGATTTAGTTTAAAATAACAAATGTCATAGATATTTTTGGCAAATAAAATGTAGGTATATATTGAATTTTATGGAACCGTTCATTCAGAAATATTTCGAATGATTTTTGCGAAAGTGCCAAACTGTAAGAGGTAGACGTAAGCCAAAATGTTAATACATAAGAGTTTGTTGAAAAATAGGAAAGCCATGAGAATATAATGCATCAGATTCTTACTTTCTCTAAACGTACTATGTATATAGTGTATAGAGAAGGTATTGTAATGCACCCAAAAACTCGATGACAAGATTTCACCGGATATACATGTCTTGGGTCCCCCTGAATCCAAAAGAATACTTTTGGAAAAAGGTCCGTGTATGTGCGTGTGTGTAGTGTGTGTGTGCATGTTGTTGCCCAGGTGAATAAGCACATAGTCTATATTTTAATTGATTAAATTGTTTAGGTTAATTACTAAGTAAGATATGTATTTATTGTATATTGGATGTTCAGAGAGATTGTTCCTGGAAAGCGTTTCTAACTTCAACCCGAGAGTTCTCAAGCGACGAATTCAGTTGTTTACGCTATTTCTTTGTATATTGCAAGAGGGGAAAGACCTATTGTGTAGTCACGTCTCCGAAAGAGAAAGTGGAGATGGCATATAAACAGGGGAACCACGAGGAAATTTAGGTCAAGAATCAGGTGAAAGACCAATTGACCAATTAGAATTAATCACGTCACGACAGAAGCGCATCCCAAGCTACTTTCGGCGCCAAAAATGGGCCAATGAGATTACAAGTTGAGAGTTTTGCGCGTGGGTAGTTTTTTCTATAAATGTAGAGTATTCGCCCTAATTTTCAGGCAGTTGTAATGTAACTCCACGCGAAATCTGTGACGCTCGAAACAAGAATCCGCGCAATTGTAGTCAAGTTCTTAGAGTGATTCACGCAGTTGAATCGTAATGTCAGGCGTAACCTAGACACCGAATACAAGGAAGCCACGGTAGAAAGTTAAAGGGTCTACAATTATACTGCACGTAACAGTTGCACTCGTCGCCGCGTAAATTTTAGTTACCTTTGTGCGCGTTATGCCCTTGTTCGAGGGAAATTATCGGAACACAATCGCCCCAGCAATTTTCTCGGGAATGCTTGTAAAAGGAAATAAACCTTTGACTGAACGAAACGTGCCGACGCTTATTTTAAGCTAATTTCCAGTACCATCTCCTTGAGATCACCGACACTCAATACCTGAGCTAGATATAAAGAGCTCTCAATTGCTGGTCGCTGAGTCCACAAATAGCCGAGGAGCGTCGAGAATCGACTTCAGCACTGCAACGATGGAAAGAGGACCAGTCCTTCTCTGCGCAGGCCAGCACCAAAAGGTACGTCTCCCAGACCTCCACCCGTTCCCGCCTCATTGTGGAGAGCATAGCTCAAAAACGAAATGACCGTTAAATACCAAACTTTATATGGAAAATTTTTCGAAATTTTTTATTTCCTCAAAAATAAGTTTAACGATTTTGATTAAAATATCGTATATTCCCTGACAAATAATATGTATATCTTGAATTTTCTGGGAATGGCCTCTGAAGACTATTTTATTCTGGATGAATTTTACGGAATTTTGTATAATTGCTAAACCGTAAGAGATAGACAAAAACTTACCATGTAAAAAGTGTAGAGCACACTCAAACACACAATTAATGTTATATACATTTTTTTCGTGGAGTTGATCGTTTTTTAGATATTCCTTGTTTTTGGTTTCAGCTTTGAAAAACTTACTTTTCTCATACAGGAATTTGTCAACCCGTGTCTATACAAACAAAGGAACTTCATTCACATAGCAACCAGCTTTGAATATCACTTTAACCTATAACACTCCCTTATTTCGCTTCTACTTACAAGGAAGCAAGGAAGCAAATAAAAGTATAAGTTTTTCTTAATAATAATTTGCTGCACAGATGTAGAGAAAGTCATGTGATTGGAACACATCAGATTGTGCACCTATATTTGCCTCTTAACTTCAATGGTCATTCGTCAGTTTGATGTAAGATACAACTGATACTGACACTGTAAGTAACTAAGGAAGCGTGTTAACTTAGGTTTAATGTTACACTTTACGTTCTCTGGACATTCTTGATCTAGAATTTTCGAAGGGTAGGGAGAGAGTCCAGCTAAATAAAAATTCCTTCGCTACTGCCGATAAATCAACCGGTGGTCTTTGGATTCGGAATCGAGAATGCTGATAACTCGATCACACAGATTCATTCTCGGTGAATTTCATGACATTCGCATTTCGCGATTTGAGGTCTACGTAAGTAACAATGTTCATTTTCAAAATCTGAAAGGTTTCTGCCAGAAACCGGTGTTGCACTCACATTTATGGAATGAATGTATTTTATTTTAGTGGAAATCAATTTATTCTAATCAATTAAAATAATTTAGTAAAATGCCTGATTTAAAATGATTAAATCTCTTTTACTAAAACTTTTAACCTCGATTTAACAATTTAATACATAAATTGAATAAGAATTAAAAATTTGAAAGACAAGAACCACATTTTAGCACCATTCCCTTCTTATAAAAATATTCCACAAAAGGTAATAATTTTTTTTTTCCACACAGGTCTTGTGCAGGACAAGAATGGAAAAGGTAGACTTAGACTGATAAATTCTTATTAACGCTTATTCCTCTATTGTATGTTAATCGGCATAAAAAGTGCAGAAAGTTCTTATTGCATATTTCCTTACACACATAATGGAGATAGGGAAACCCAGCAAGCTTAAGCGATACTAACATTTCTTAAGAGTTAATCGCTATCTAACAGCTTTGAATTTCGTTTTCTTTGCTTAGGAGAGAGAGACAGACAGAGAGAGAGAGATAAAGAATGACTTCCCATTTGACAATAATATAGGCACTTTAAAATTCAACGCAATTACAAACCAATTACAAGGAATATCTCGGAAATGGTCAAGTCCATAAAAAAGAAAACAGTATTCGACACAAATTATGTGCTTTAACGAGATCTAACTTTGTGTATCTTTTAGGGGTTGAAATATTCCAGGGAATGGACCACAGGAAGTAAGAATATTGACTGGCAATCAACACAGAGAAATGAAAAGTCATAAGGATATCAAAGAAAATAAGCGCCTCTGCGAATTGTCATTGGAAAACAAGAATTAGAAAATGTGAATCAGCTCAACTATTTGGGAAGTTCACTGCATCAAGAAGATTAGATCACGAAGCATTAATAAAAAAAGTTCATTGCTGACGACCTGTTTGAAGCCTGCTAAAGTGTTACATTTGGAGCAAAGCGAGACAGAACCGATGTGGACTTCGAGGAAAATTGAGAAAAACTATTTGGAGAGCTTTGAGAAGCAGAGCTGGAGACGAATACAGATGATAAAGTGAACAGACGATAGCACATTGAAGAGCTTCTAAGAAGAATGACCAGAATCAAGAAGAACAATCCTACACAGAATTCGCAAGAGGAAAACAAACTGAATAGGGCATATTCTAAAAAGAAACTACCAATAGAATGACGTCATAGAAGGAAAGCTTCTAGCAGGAACAATTAGAATCGGAAGAAGAAGAAGAATTAGCTACCAGGTGTTTTAAGGGAAAAGGAGAAATATTTGATGCTGAAGGAGGAAGCAGAGGAAAGAAAGCTACGGAAAACCAAATTTAGGACCTACCGAAATGCAGAACCGCTTACGGTTAACCAGCAAAACAAAAGTAATTCAGAATGAAGAGTATGTCAGCAGCTCTTCCTAGAAAATTCAATATGTACGTTTCATTTGTCATGAAACAATCTTCAGCATATGGGGATTTTAATCAAAATAGTTGAAACAATTTTTGAGAAAATTAACAATTTAGAAAATATTCCATGTAAACGGTAGTTTAGGGTGGAGGTATTTTATTTAAAAAGTTTTCATGTTGCATCCTTAGAAGATATTTAATTGAATACTAAAACAAAATTTTCGCTTATAATGGGTTCAAAGACACAAATGGAGTTTTAAATGGAGTGTTATTTACCTTAACTGCTGTGGTTCTCAGCGTCCCATTCTATAGTGGGCGTGAAAGATCGCTTAATTTTGCTCAGAGGCCTCTTAATTAGACTTGAATTTCTTTTACGTGCCGTAAATCTACGACAAGGGACCAACAGCTTTACTTCCCTTCCGAAGGAAGCCTCGTTAAGGATTTTTACGCCCGAAAAAGTCCATCGTCCCCCGCGACCTTGAGTATATGAAGTTAGCATAGTAACCATTACACCACGGAGGGCGACTTCACTGACATAGATGGGCCATTATCTAAAATGTTTTTGAGGCTTAAGAGGTCCTGAAAACATATATTTCTTTAAATTCAGACAGATTTTGTGTGGAATACTACATTTGCTCTATTTACTCCGCGTAATAGAAGCCAGCGCTTCCCATATGGTGTGAGCGACCTCAGTCATTCCACTAAGTGATCCATTTATATTCACGAACATCAGCAGGAATTTAAATCTCGTTGGTATGAAGGTGTTAGCTTATCGGTGTTACAAAGGGCGCGTGGAACAGCAATGATGTGGCGGGTTTCAGTAACAGCACCCGAGCATTCGGAAAACCTGAAACTTCTTTAGAGCACTTGATGAACTCTATTGGATTAAAGGAGCTAGGAAGACGCTTACGCTACAATTTGTCTTTAGAACTAACAATAAAGACATACCCGAGCATTCCGAAAACATCAAGTTTCTTTAGAACGTTTAAGGAGTTGTGAGGGTTTAGCCCTTAGTTGCCTGCATTAGTATACTACATAGGCCGTTTTTCCTTTAATTCAAGTTTAAAACTGGAGTTCTAGTAAAAATATTTGCAAATAAACCTATAAAACTATTATATAAAATAATAGAGAAAATAGAAATGAAAATAAATGTAGATCCTTTATTAATATTTTAAAAGAATAAATTCTTCTAAACCAGTTTTCATAATCCTGCCAACGACACTACCAAAAAGTAGTCCAAATGGCCATGAGTGTTAGGTGGCCATCCATTTAAAGCTAAAAGTTGAAATCCCAGTGACTGTGGTAAAGGACGGGGAGAGCCCAAGTAAAATAATCGGCGTGATGCTTGTAAGTTAATGAGGTTACATTTGGCTGCAGTTATGTAAGTTTTCTCTTTTATTTATTAAAAAATATCACTGCAATTTTAGGGCAAAAATTGTATATATTTTTACAATATAAAACAGTCTTGATTACTTGTTGTTTAGGTTTGAAGGTTAGTATAACATGAAATTAATACTAGAATACAACCCTATTTGTATAGTTACGTTTAAAACAAGTGGAACTTGTAGGAACCAACAGGCAACAAAGGGTTAAAAACAAACTAGGGTAGACAACTAACAATTGCAGACGCGCTTCACTACATAGTGTCTATAGAACAGTACAAACACCTGAAATCGTGGATAAGGTAATGGTGAATCAACGGTTTGATGATATACAAAATTTCAAGTCTCTAAAACTTCCAATCACTTCCTAATTTCAGGAACTCTTCAAATAATTTCCCTTCGATGCTTCGAATAATTTAAGTTTTTACACCCAAAACAGTTTCCGCAACAGAATAATATTTGTCTTGTAACAAAGGCAACCTACTGTCACTGAACTAGATGTTCTGTTAGTACTCTAAGAAAACTGTTGCATACTTTTGAGTATACTAGTCTAAAAATATCAATATTCTCCCAGATAGATTTAAAACGTTAAAAGATTTTTATTATAAGATCTGATGTTTTCAATTAACATGACTTTCTGTATATCTCTGCAACAAATTATTGTTAAAAAGCGTATGATTCTATTTACTTCATTAATCGATAAAAAAATAGCAGAAATAGTCTTATTACTTGCTTCCTGGTTAAGTAAAAGCGAAACAAGGCAGGTTAAAGTGATAGTCAAAAGCTGGTTGCTATGTCACTGAAGTTCCTTTGTATGGACAGAGATTAACAAATTCCTGTATGAGAAAAATAAAAGCATTTTAAAGCTAAAACTAAAAACAAGGAATATCTATAAAAAAAAAAAAAAAAAAAAAAAAAAAAACGATCAACCCCACGAAAAAAAAATTATACAACATAAATTGTGTCTTTTAACGTGCTATACATTTTTTGTGAAGTACGCTTTTGTCGTTTCTTACGGTTTAGCAGTTATGTAAAATTCCGTAAATTTAATGCAGAATAAAGTAGCCTTCAGAGGCTATTCCCAGAAAATTCAAGATATGCATTTTATTTGTGAGGTAAATAACTTTAATATAGATATTTTAATCAAAATCGTTAGTGCCATTTTTGAGAAAATCAAAATGTTGGAAAAAAGCTCCATTGTAAAGGGTAGTTCGGGGTGGCGTGATTTTCCTCAAAATCTTCGTGTCGCATCCCTGGAAGATACTAAACTTAAATACCAAGTTTGGTATTTTACCAACTTTTCGTTTTTGAGTTGTGTTCACAGACACACGGACACACATACACACATACACCCTCGGACCTTTTTCTGAAAATGCTTTTTTTTGGTGAAATTTCGGTATCGAATTTTTTGGTGGAGTGCAATACCTTCTCTATACACTATGTACATAGTACGCGTAGAGAAAGTAAAACTAAAATGATGGTATGTATTATGCTGATTAACTGTTTGTTGCAAATTTTAAGGTGCGTCTTAAACTGCTTTAATTGAAGACATGCTTATTTTTAATGATTTGCTTAATAGCGCACCTAGATGCAGAAATTTGGGTAAGGCGAATTTCTTTTTTCACTGAAACTTAGCTTACACAATAACAACACAATTCCATTCTGTGTAACATTTCTCATAAACGTCCGTGTCTGTTGCTCCTAAGGTTTATAGAATTAAGAAAATTAACAGTAAAACAAATACACAAGACTGAACTCGGGTGGTTAGAAAAGGTCCCGTTTCAGATGCCCGCCTGAAGGATACGGAATTTTCTTTAGCCAGAATAATTACCAATCCTCGCTAGAGTCTGTAAATTTGAAAGAGAGTCTAATTGCGCCGTAGGGGGGAGGTTCCGATCTCTTCAGCAGTTCTGGTGCGGGCGCTGCGTACCTCGATCACCCGTTCCTATAACTGGCGCAACAGATCTGGACATGTGAAGATCTTAATGAGAGCTAGGAAGCGAGTTGTAGTTTCAGATAAGCAGTTCACCAGTCGATTCATGCCTGTCACAGTCAATGTCAAATATCCGTCACCTGCACTATACGGAGCTGCACTGATAAACATGTGTTTTCATATGTATATTCATATCTACAAAACATCTATACAAATGGCCTACTATATAAACAATGTCAATCGTCTGCCTCCAATTCTTCCACACCTGACAGTCCTTTGTCTTCGCTCACGTCATTGTCATCAACGCTATCGCTACTTTCTGCACCATTATCCTGGTTTAGAATTCTTTCTATTTGTTTTTCTAAAATCCTTTGTAACGATGTTCAATGTTCTCAACATGTCGACATACATTTTCCCTTTCTAGCCTGCCAATTTCTACAATTCCCTGGCGACACAACTGTTCCACATCTTTTAATTTAAAAGTGCTATATTAAGTTTTATTTTTCTTTCTGTCTTATCTTTGAGAACCCTGGAAACGGAGCTCAGTACAATATCAATTGCCTTGGCTACTCTTTCATTCACCTTCTGCAGGCTTTTAAAGAACTCGGGGAACATACATTTTCTTCCTTCATCTCTGCCTCTTGTTTCATGCAGTCAAGGACTTTTGTAATTATTTCTCTGCTCTGACTATGTAATACCTTGCCAATTAACTTTCAAAACGTAGGAGGCATGGTTAAAAAAAAATAAAATAAATAAAATGAACACTACTTACTGCCCACGTTGAATACAAACATGTGCGGAACACTTGCGATACAGACTGTACAAAGTTTGCTCGCTGTGAATTTAAGTAAGCAAAGTATCATATCACAAACTCCAATAAGCTGGGATCGGCAGCTTGGTTGGCGGTCAGGGTCACGATTCGAAGTTCTGCGCCGGTAATACTTCTGATGTGACCGAACATCCGAGCCTCTCCAGTTGGGGAGCTGTTCGGACTGGGTTGGACTCGACGTGGCTCTTGCTTGACGGAGTTGTGCAGACACCTCAATGTCCTGCGGCACTAGCCCGGAGAGCTAGTAGATGGTATACTAGCGTCCGTCGCCCCGACCAAAGTTATTTGGTAGTCTTCCCTTATGGGTTGACGCGCGTAAGTGGTACGTTCCCATACCGGGGTGGGGGCTTTTTAGAAATAGGATATTGTCCTAATGGAAAAAACCACGGTGTCTTGCACTCCCTGGCGCATCGAGAATGGGAGGCTTCGGCCCTGAATAGCCATTCGAACTTAAGTTAACAACAGTAAAAGTGAACATCTTTGCCAAAAAACCATAAAGTGTTTCAAAGGAAACAGCCGCCGATAAAACTTAATATTAAAGGTGTATTTATATAAATGAAATAAATATATATAAAATAATTATGAATAGAAACAGAATTTAAGAGGCAATTTAAGTTTGTGAAAATATCTTAAGTTGCATTTTGAATGTATATTCCATTTTCGGCAGATGTATACTTTCCACACTATGCCCAAGCGGTATATAAGCCCTCGAGAATTTGTGATGCCTAGGGGCATAAAAATAAAATGTTACGATTTATATTTCCAGAAGAATTACACTTTCGAATTTATTAGGAATAGAATGTAAAATAGAATAAGCAGATAAAATATCTGATGTGTTCCATTCACATGACTTTCTCTACATCTCTGTAACAAATGATCGCTAAAAAGCTTATGCTTCTATTTACTTCATGCTAATCGAGAAAAAATTAGCAGAAATAGTCTTATTACTTGCTTCCTTGTAAGTAGAAGCGAAATAAGGGAGCACCATAGGTCAAAGTGTCAGTCAAAAGCTGCTTGCTATGTGACTGAAGTTCCTTTGTTTGTATGGACAGAAATTGAAATTCCTGTATGAGAAAAAAATTTTAAAGCTGAAAACAAAAATAAGGAATATCTATAAAACGATCAACTCCACGAAAAAAATGTATATTATAAATTGTGTGTTTTGACGTGCTGTACATTTTTTGTGAGGCAAATTTTTGTCCATTTCGTACGGTTTAGTAGTTATGCAAAATTCCCTAAAATTGATCCAGAATAAAGTATTCAGAGGCTATTGCCAGAAAGTTTTAGATATACATTTTATTTGTCAGGTAAATATGTTTAATATAAGATATTTTAATCAAAATCGTTAGAGCCATTTTTAAGAAAATCAAAACTTTCGAAAACAGCTCCATGTAAACCGTAGTTGGAGGTGGGGGATTTTCTTGAAAATCTTCATCCTTGGAAGATACCAAACTTAAATACCAAGTTTGGTATTCAACGGCCTTTTCCTTTTGAGCTATGCTGTCCACAGACAAACACACACGCACACATACACACGAACCTTTTTCGGAAAATGCTAGTTTTGGATTCAAGGGGACCCAAAACATATATTTCCGGTGAAATCTCGGTATCAAATGTTTGGATGGAATGAAATACCTTCTCTATACGCTATATACATGGTACGTGTAGAGAAACTAAAAATATCATTCTGAGAAAATGTGTACTGGAGTATAAAAGAATTAGCAGTACTTTGAACAGCTGTTGGGATTTATGCTTTAAAATATATTCAAAATATAAATTTACAGGCACGTTTCATGATTCCAATAAATTCAGCAAAGTGTAATACTTCAATAAGGATGATAGAAATAACATTTCCCAAGTGTTATATTTCACATACTTAAATACTCTCTAATTTCAAGTTTCCAATTTTCCGGTAGAACTGCTTAGTGATAATCATTTTACCTCTGGAATGAACACAAAACCATGTGGATGAGTGGTGAGTGGTGTTCCGGGTAATTAAAATGTTTGTGGGAACGCAATAATGATAAAATGGAAGGGAAACAAGGGCCAATGGAGTTGGCAAGCTTGGGTGGAACTTTAATCAGCTTAGTTCCATTAGGTGCGTAGGGATGTGAACTTTCCAACGAGCCCATCGACCTTCAAGGATCTGTCTTACTAGATTACATGCCCTATGATAACATAAAACTCTCAGCTTCTGCAGAGAGAGGCTTTGCTGTGGTAATTTGACACACCTCTCAATTTCCTCCAATCTAATTCACATTTGAAGAAGATATAATATCTAAACATTTTTATTATCTCTATACGTACTATGTACATATTGCACCCAAAAATTTGATACCGATATTTATTTCACCGAAAATATATTTTTTAGACCCCCTGAATCTAAAAAAAGCATTTTAAGCGTGTGTGTGTATATGTGGGCAGCATAGTTCAAAAATGAAAAGACCGTTAAAAACCAAACTTCGTATTTAAGTTTGGTAACTTCCAAGGATGCGACACGAAGATTTTCAAGAAAATTCCCCCACTCCAAGATACCCTTTACATGGACAAATATTCACATTTTGTGTTACTTAAACATGGTTATAACGATTTTGATTAAAATCTCGTATTTTTAAGATACTTACTTGACAAATAAAATGTATATCTTGAACTTTCTGGGAATAACCTCTGAAGACTACTTTATTCTGGATGACTTTTGCGGATTTTTGCATAACTGCTAAACCGTAAGAGATGGACAAAAACTTACCACACAGAAATTGTAGAGCACATTAAAACACACAATTTATGTTTTTATACATTTTTTCGTGGAGTTGATCGTTTTTAAGATATTCCTTGTTTTTAGTTTCAGCTTTGAAAAATATACTTTTCTCATACAGGAATTTGTTAACTCCTGTCCATACCAACAAAGGAACTTCAGTCACATAGCAACCAACTTTTGACTATCACTTTAATCTATGGTACTCCCTTATTTCGCTTCTGCTTACAAGGAAGCAAGTAATAAGACTATTTCTGCTATTTTTTCTCGATTAGCATGAAGTAAATAGAAGCATAAGCTTTTAAACAATAATTTCTTGCAGAGATGTAGAGAAATTTATGTGAATGGAACACATCAGATTTTTTTTTTTTTTTTTTTTTTTTTTTTGTAGGGTGCTAATGACTTTGGTAGTTGATCGCCCTTAATCACCAATCAACATCATAATACCTGATATGGTCCTTTTGATTAAATTATTATTTCATTTTGCAAGAGATAATGTACCAGTTTCAGAATCGATATTGGAGTCAAGATGTTGAAATGCTGACATAGCTGTGTCCTCCTAAGGCAATGCCGGCATAAGCATAGGCTTTATTATAAAAGCTCCAAAAACTAGGTCACAGGAGTCTTGCTCATCGGAGCTGCTAACGTAGGACCTACGTGCACCAAACGGGCCTAGTTTTATTTTAATGGTGCTACATGCAAGATTTGCAATATGCAGGTGAGTGCTGAACGGATTTTAGCCAACCTCTAGGGTTTTTTCAGCCATAACTATATATTATCTCTTCATAATGAAAGTCCTGTATCTCCTCGCATCTTATTTATTTATAACTCCTGATTTGCTCCCCAAATGCACATCCTCCTACACCTTAAACCGTGAGGCCACCTGCTTCCCTCTCGCATGCGCGAGCAGCTATGCCTCTAAACTACGACCCTTAGAATGCGCAGTGCAGAGGTGTTCCTACTCCATATTAGGTATGCTGCTATATATAAACACCCCAAAGTGTAAAATCTTTATAAGGGGAAGTTTACAAATTGAGATATATTAATGAATCATAATACATAACATAGAAAATACCACAAAAATTAAATAATGGAATATAAAATGGTTGAAAAGGTAAGTACCAAACACAAACACAAATAACACCTTTCAAAGATTAATAATACTGAAACTAATAGATAAAAATAATACAAATAGTACAAAACTATAATGTGTTTCAGTAATTTTAGTTATATTTATTTTACTTAGAATTTAAATTTCTAAAATTAAATATCGTCAGCGTTCTGGCAGAAATCACTAAGTCCAAAATCTGTGTTTAGAGATACAGCGATTTTAAAGTTTGGCTTAGTTCTAAACATCCGTTATGTCTTTATGCTAAACTTAAAATACATTTTATAAATATGTACACATTTTAGTTATTATTTTAAATAGGACTCTAATCCTTTTTTCCGTAAATGTCTATAAAATTCTTTCAAATTTCCAAAATAATGGACTAAGTGACTTCTGCTTGAAGAGCAAAGGGTACTTTAAAGGAGATAGGTAGACCATTGCAGTATAAAACAAAAGAGTTTATTTTTATGATAAATGTATTAACTGTTGTCTACAGCATTTTTTGCAGTTTTTATTTCCTTGACACTTTTTTAACTTTGCAAGCATATGGTTGAGTACACGGATAAAAAAGTGCATGCCTACTTTGCAACTACATTTGAAACTGAACGTAACCCATGATTAACTGCTAAAATTGAAAACTTTTAACACTTAACATTTGATTATTTTGAAGAAATTAAAAAATTGGTTTTGTCCTTAGTTTAATTAAATGTACTCCGATCCAAGTTAATTACTGTTGTATCCTTCAGCTTCATTATCACTTCCGATGTTTGGTTTTGGACTTCTATCTTCCACTTTTTTTTAATGTGGCAAGGAGCAACAACTTGAGTGAAACTCCAATGGAATGACTCCTTTATCGCATAGTGACAATAAATCCTTATATTTCATGTCTGATATAGAAAGGGAGTATTATACGCCCTGAGGATAGTAGGCATTCTTCGTCCAAATACATTTATTTGTGAATAGTTCCTAAAATGCTCATAACTATATTTGAGAATTCCAGGGCTCTCTTTTTCATATCTGAAGCGCTTTATTTTAAACCGGTTTACTCTCTTCGCTGTCCTTAGTTTTGTTAACAGAATTTCTCTGGACAGGCCTGATAAATCAATATAGTCATCAAACTTCAGCTCTTTCACATAATAAAGTGCAGCATTCTTCCTTTTTCTTGAGGAACGGGCAGATCGAAAGACGTTTAGCCAGTCATGCATAGTGTAAACAGATACAAATTTCTTTCGATTCCCAATGGCACTGTGCATACTGACCAGACTCAAGGAAGTTTGTTCAATCAATTTGTTTGAAGAAGTATAACAAAACGACAGCAACATGTTGATTTCGGTCTTGTCCACCAAAAGTATCCGAAAAAGGAGATTTTTCCTCTACTGTTTGTGGCAGACTGATAAGAAAGAAGTAACGACAAGCTCCAACTTCAACACTTCCCCGTGTACCATTTAATTCATGGCAGGTGTGACAGTGTGTATTATTTGTGGGATTCTCTCATACAGTTGTAGGCATAAAACTTACGACTGTAGTATATCGGAGCTATTTCATTACTTGGGATTTGCAACACATTTTGTAGGTTGAGAATCGCTGTCACAAACGTTTCTTCTGTGGAAGGGCTTGTTTTGTCATTTGCTTTGCTTTGGTTGGCTTCTTGTTCCCTTTGCTTGTGATTTAGATATTGGGCTCCAGTCCTTTCTTTTCTTCCCCTTGAGCAGCATCATATCTAGTACAAAATGAACACTGGTCTCTGGTCTTCTTGCTTTCCATATTCTATTGAGGTTAAATAACAGGTATAAGTACAAAACACTCCAACTACAGCTTGGAATCGAACCTTTGGCCTCTGCATTTATAAGCCTACATGTTATGTACTAGCCCAGAAAGGCGTGGCTCCACGTTAAAATATTATTTTTGGATTGCCTGCGCAGTAGACTGGTCAGCCAGCTGACATCACCCTGAGGTCTCGGGTTCGATTCCCGGTTGGAGATGTTACTTTTTCTCTGGTTAGAACTATTCCATTACCTCCATAGAGTCTGGAAGTGTACCTGAGAGTGAATGTGCGTGTGAAAATATGTTAAAGACGATAAAAAAAAACCTACAGGAATTTAAACTTAAGCTATAAAGACAGCAATGTTTCAGTCAAAGCCCCGATATGACCATAACAGATAAAGAGATTAAATAATTGGATTAACAAACAAAAATTACCTCCAGATTGTATTATGTCAGAGTTGTCTTCGTTAACAGAAGCTTTATGGTCAGAGTATCCTCTGCTGTAGGTACAATTGCCGATCATAAATTTGTAGCTAAGTAATCAGCATCACTGGCAGTTAGCCTTGTATCACTAAAAGCATTACTGTTATTATTCTATTAAAACGAATAAATATATGTAGTTATTTTGGGGGTAAAGTAATAAAATAGAATAAATTAACATCTTAAATATTGATAATAGCATACTTAGATGAAAATTATGATTGCCAGATTATATTTAAAATATGAAAACTTGAATATTGATAATAGCAGACTTACATGCAAAGTATGACAGTCAGATTCTAATTCTATAGTCTTCGTATTGATAACCTCAGCATTTTTTAAAGTAAAGTGGTGTTTTCCTTCATCACTAATACCAGACAGATACCTAAAATACACGTTGAATTGCCTGGCAAATTCAGAGACAATAAGTTCATCCAATTACTCAGGTCATTAAGAAATGATTATTCAAAGTACTGCTGATATGTTTACAATTTATAAGTCACCAATATGCTGAAAGCCTCTTCCTCATTTGTATTATGTTTGGTAATGTTGGCTCCGGGGTTACATTTCCTGCACAGCATGTTGTAGTACATAAAGCTTCACTTCCGTTGTGTGAAATAACAATTTCTAGATTGAAATAAGAACTTGCTGAGAGTGCACGTTTCTGCAATGTGACATTGGCTTTAAGCATTATTGGAACGCATGATAGCGACCTTAGCATTATCCCTTTTCTCAGAAAATTCTGAATGCTAATGTAGCTACAACTTATGACAAGCAGAAGTAACTAAGTCCGTTAAGTGATTTCTGCCTGCCTAAGAAATGTGAAAATTTAAAAAAAGCCATAACCTAAAAAAGGAAAGTGACTTTTGCTAGTTGATAGAGCACGCATTTCTTGGTAAGATGGTGTAATAATCTCAAAACAGCCAAATGTGGACTTAGTGACTTCCGCCAGAACGACGACAATATAGTCTTTATTATTTCTGGCAATTCATAATTGCTTTTAATTAATAAATTACTTAAACCGTTTGTTTCACAAGTTTCACTTTCAGAATGGTTAAAATAAATATGTAATTTCTGGTATGTTGTGTTACAGTATTGCTTTGTTGTATTTTTACTTTCTCTATACGCACTCGAAAAAATTCGATACCGAGATTTCACCGGAAATATATGTTTTAGGGAGCCCTGTGTCCAAAAGAAGTATTTACAGAAAAAGGTCCCTATGTGTGTGTGTGTCCGTGTGTCAGTGTGTCCGTGTGTCTGTGAACACGATAACTCAAAAACGAAAAGTCGGTAAAATACCAAACTTGGTATTTAAGTTTAGTATCTTTCAAGCATGCGACACGAAGATTTTGAGAAAAATCCCCCCACCCCAAACTACCCTTTACATGGAACTTTTTTCGAAATTTTTAATTTTCTAAAAAACTAGCTGTAACGATTTTGATTAAAATATCGTATATTAAAGATATTTACCTGGCAAATAAAATGTATATTTTGAATTTTCTGGGAATAGCCTCTGAAGACTACTTTATTCTGGGTCAATTTTACGGAACTTTGAATAACTGCTAAACCGTAAGAGATGGACAAAAACTTACCATACACCAAATGTAGAGCACTTTAAAACACACAATTTATGTTATATATATATGTCGTGGAGTTGTTTGTTTTTGAGATATTCTTTGTTTTTGGTTTCAGCTATAAAACACATGTTTCTCATACAGGAATTTGTGAACTTGTGTCCATACAAACAAAGGAACTTCAGTCACATATCAACCAGCTTTTGACTGTCACTTTAACCTATGGTACTCCCTTATTTCGCTTCTACTTACAAGGAAGCAAGAAATAAGACTATTTCTGCTAATTTCTTCTCGATTAGCAGGAAGTAAGCATAAGCTTTTTAAAAATAATTTATTGCAGAGATACAGAGAAAGTCATGTGAATGGAACACATCAAAATTTTACTAAACGATTGCTGTGAATTTGTTTATGTGTAGCTTTCAATAAATATAAATATAAGTGTAAAGCATAAAGACATTCTACTTAAATGTTATATGGATTTAATGACTGCATAACCGTTCAAGGCATTGCATATATCGATTTAAATGTCTGCCTGTAAACCGAACTTATAAAGCGTGTAGTAAGAAATCGATAGATTTTGTATATGTAAAAGTGAACAAACGGATTTTTAAGCACTAATTAAGTGCTGGGGAGCATTAAAATTGTGTGTGCTGTAAATACTTTATAAAGAACCTTAAACTCAGAAATAGTATTAAATCAGCGTTTTTATTATTTTTAAACTCCATTTATCGACACATTCTCGTTTCCAAATTGTTACAAACAAGGTACCTTTCGGATAAATCAATATGATTCTGCATACTTACTTCCCTGTGATTAATAGAACAAAAAAACTGATGTGCTCCATTCACATAACTTTCTCTACATCTCTGCAACAAATTATTGTTAAAAAGCTTATGCTTCTATTTACTTCATGCTAAAAAAAAAAAAAAAAAAAAAGCACAAATAGTCTTATTACTTGCTTCCTTTAAGTAGAAGCGAAATAAGGGAGTACCATAGGTTAAAGTGACAGTCAAAAGCTGGTTGCTATGTGACTGAAGTTCCTTTGTTTGTATGGACAGGAGTTCACAAAGTCCTGTGTAGGAAAAATATAAGTTTTTTAAAGCTGAAACCAGAAACAAAGGAATATCTCAAAAACAACAAACTCCACAAAAAAAATGCATGTAACAAAAATTATGTGTTTAAAAGTGCTCTACATATTTTGTTAGGTAAGATTTTCTCCATCTCTTACGGCAGTTATGTAAAATTCTGTAAAATTCATCCAGAATAAAGTAGTCATCAGAGGTTATTCCCAGAAAATTCAAGATATACATTTTATTTGTCAGGTAAATATCTTTAATATATGATATTTTAATCAAAATCGTTAGTCATTTTTGAGAAAATCAAATTTTTCGAAAAAAGTTCCATGTAAAGGGTAGTTTGCTCACTTAAATAGGTGCCGCCCTCCGTGGTGTAATGGTTACCATTCTAATTTCTTACACCCAAGGTCGCGGGTTCAAATCCAGCGGAGGATGATGGCTTTTTTTCGGACGTAAAAATTCTTAGAATGTCTTCCTTCGGAATGGAAGTAAAGCCGTTGGTCCCGTGTCGTAGATTTACGGCACGTAAAGCAACCTCAAGCCTGATAGAGAGGGCTCTGAGCAGAATTAAGCGGTCTTTCACGCCCAGTATAGAATGGGACGTTGAGAACCACAGCAGTTAAAGAGCGTCCATAAATAACACGCCATTTACATTTTACTTAAATAGGCAGAGTTCTATTGCCCAAACGTAAGCATGACAGCATATTTCAGTGTTTTTAGTCATGGAAGAGTATTTAAAAACGTTAAATGGTTATTTAAATTTGTAATAGTTCTACAAATTATTGAACATTTTCAGCCATAAGATACACCTTAGCAGTGTCTCAGGGACTTAACAGTGATTTCAGTCAAACGAGAGAATATGGAATTTGGTGCCATCGTCAATAAAAACTTAAGTTCAACTGTTTCCATAGGTAAGCAGCTGGGGAATTTCCTAATTATTTCAATTGCATAATGCAGCATTATGTTCATAAGACTGCATTGTTAGAAATCAGTAAAGATCTGTCAAATATTAAGGGGTCATATATGAAGTAGCACTTTTATATAATTTTGATTTTGTATGAAAAGGGTCCAAGTTACCATAAATTGCCTAGAATTGCCTCTGTTGTTAAACTTTCAATGCCTTAATAGACAATAGAAATAGCGTTTTCTTTTTCTTCAAACCATGCCTTACATTTACTCAGTGAATTTATGTGCATACTAATTGGTATAATGCTTTAAAATAGTTTTGTTTGAGTATGAGAAACCGCTCTTTCTATCCACAAGTCACATGGTTTCTGCTCGCCTCAATCGTCCTCACTCAGTAATATAATGCGCATCTCAGTCTATATTAAATTCCACAGAACTCTTGAAAGTATTCGTGCCAACATTTTCAAAACATAGAATTGAATTATTATCTCATGCTAAAATAATTTCAGATTCCAAAAAGTTCAAAAATAAAATTAAAAAACACGAGTGAATGTATTTTTACTTTCTCTTCATTGTATATACAATGTATATATTTCTGTGTATTCACCGGTAACTTATTAAAAAGCACAACGCCAGAATTGCAGCTGGTTTTTATATTTTGCGAGTTTATGATTTTCAGTGGATAATAATTATGCATTTTGTGTGTTGTAATTATGAAAATCTGAATTTTTGTAAAATAATTTCTCATTTGATTTTAAAAAGAGTAAGCTCTTAAAAATATAAATGGAGGAAAACGTTAAAATTTTATATTGCATAAAATAAGGTTTACAGGAGGTTTCTGTGCGATAAATATCCTATATGTGTTAAAAGAGTTTCCCCACAGCATTAATTAAGATGTGTAAAAACAAGAGAGTAGTATATAGACTAAGGTTTTTGTGTCAAACATATCTCTCATTTGCAATATGGCAAAATTTGCAGAACATAGTTTCTTGGCAATAAAGTCAGAGTGTTCATTCCAGGTTAATAAATTATGCATATATATTCCAAGAAATGTAGATCTTTGTTGACTTTGGATCTAATTGTTCTCAAATTGTACATTGAGAGTAGTATCAACTAATTTATTTATGAATTTAGACACACTTTTTTCTATATTAACCATTAGTTTATTATCATACCACAATTTAAACTGAGAGATAGCTACTTTGCTTTTGTCTAATAAAGCGTCATATACATCAGAACAAACAGTAATAGAGGTATCATCAGCATAAATTAAAACTTTTCCCACATCTATATATTCTGAAACATCATTTATATATAATAAAAATATTAAAGGGCCGAGTATCAAGCCCTGTGGGACTCCCATACGCATATCGAAATTATCAGAAAAGTGTCATTAACTTTTATGCAAATCCTACGATTGGATAGATATGATTTTAAAAAGTTTAAGAAACAGCCTCTGAACCCTAAGGCTTCTAACTTTAAAGTAATATAGTTAATATCCAAACTATCGAAGGCCTTAGATAAATCAAAATGTAATATGGCTACATGTTTATCCTCATCAATGTTTTTATATACATAGTTGTTAAGTTCATATAAGGCAGTTTCCGTAGATTTTCCAGGAAGTAAGCCATGTTGATCTGGAGTAATTAAATCAAAATTCAATATAAAATAAAGCATTCTATTGTACAAAAGACGTTCGCATATCTGGGAAATTGTGCTTAATAACGATATGGGCCTATAATTCTATACATTATTGATATTTCTTGTTGTTGGTTATAACTTTATAGTACTTAAAGGTTTCTCAAGCAGGAAATTCTTTCTTTTCAGTTTTTTGTTTTACTTCCGGGAATAAAAAAGTAGCCGAATTTCAATTGTTTCACATAACAATAGCTTTTAGAAGATTTGACTATCGTTTTAGCCTTCTCTTATTTCTCTTCTACTTACAAGGGAGCAAGTGTCAAGGCCATTTCTGCTAATATTTATCTGGATTAAGTTGACGTACTTAGAAAAAGTATATCTACTCTTTTGTAAGGAAAGTTTGTTTGTGAAACAGCTAGAGAAAGTCACGTGGATACAACACACAAGAAACAGAAAGTAGATTTTGAAACAATGCACAGAATCTAGCCTGTTTTTTGATTTTTTATTACTGTGTACAAATTAAATGATTTTGTGATGTTTCAGAAGGTGTTGGGGTTACTCGTTTTCTGATATCAAGTGAGGCTAAGGGTAGATGTTTCAATGAAGCTGCAATCATCGCTCGGCTGATGTCATTGCAGGGAAAGTAAAAATTAATTTGGTTGGGACGCGAACCTTTTCAGCTACCGTAGTGTGAAAGCCCAGGCATCTCTACAAGCGTTAAATTTCCATCCGGGTCTCAGTTCGCGGAACTAATTGAATAAGTCCTAGCCTTTATTCACTGACTGTGGAACGAATTCAATTAACTGCCCTTTCTTCCAGTATAGCGACAATTGAATCTATTCACTCTGAATTCATTTAAATATCATTATTTTCCATTAGGCTTGAAATGTATTGTCAAGTACTTGTAGATAATGCTGTCACTTAATTGAATAACATAATTAGATTTTAAATATAAATAAGATCTGTCTGACTCTACCAATCCAACTCCTCTCCTACAGCTTGTGTGAAATAAACAATTAAAATCAATACCAACTGACCATAATAGTTGGCTATACTATGAACCCTGGTACTTAAAGTACTTACACCATTGTAAGTCGCCATTGGGATTGTCATCTTAAAAAAATATTTTCAGAACACCTTGTGGTTTACCGAGAAGCATGCGAGTCAGTTGAGAAATTCAATGTTATGCCGGCATGTTGCCTTGGTAGCTCAGTGGTAGAGCAACCGGCTAGAGACCGGGAGATCCGTGGTTCAAATCCCAGTTTTCAGTCTGACTCTATCTATCCAACTGCTGTCCTACACACGGCTTGTGTGATAAAGCAATCCAAAACCAAAGTACCCTGCTCGAATCTTAACCCCAGCAGAGGTGTTTTACTCCACCGCTAAAATCTTTGTTTAGTTTCCACGTTTCAAAGAATACATGCGATAATGTGTTTAACAAACATAATTGTTTTATTGCATTAATCTATGCAGATTCCTTGACAAACAATTAAGTATTTAATATTGAATGCTTCCTAGATTTTATTCAGTTTTTTGAAAGTAATTTGTCCTGGAGAGTTTATCGTCTTGATTTCAAAAGTTTAAACTAAGCGGTCAAGTTGTGTTCCTCTTTGGGAAAAACAGCAAAATTAGAGCATTAAACAATGGAACCTCAAAGAGTGATCTTAGCATCGTGGGACTCGATGGCCAACTCCTATACGGTATATTAATATTGCAAGTGCATTTATTTTAAATATCGTATTGAGTGTGAAGCAGCACTGCATTCCTTTGACTATTGACATACAAATGCGGATTTCTGAATGAAAATAGAACACACCCGCCCACTTGCCTTTCATTTACAGCCTGATATGCGATCCGGAAAACATGTAAACTTTGACATTTGGCGAAATGGACATAAAACTGTTTATCCAGAACTCCTCCATAATCGCTCCAATTTGTGCTGAATTCTGGGACATTCTGTGTTTATATAACCTGCAAAAATAATTAAGAAGAAGTTAGGTTAGCAGTGCATATGATGCAAGAATTAAAACATGGCCCGCCTGGGTAGTATGGTGGTAATGTGTCTGCTTAGGGTGAGTTACCCGTATAAGGGTTTTTCGGGGTTTTCCCTTATCCTGAGAAGACAAGTGTCGAGTAACTGTAAGCTCCTTGGACCCCGAGATCATTTGAGCATCATTTCGTTCATCATCCGATATGATCAACCAGGTTAAAGGACGTTAAACTACCAAAAAAAAAAAATAAATAAATAAATAAAACATATGTCATCAAAATCCGGCCCCTTGTGATTAAAATTGAATATACTATTTTACTATTTCCCTAAAGATTAAAAATTGAATATATAGTATCTTGATATCCCTTGTCCTTACACTCATACAGAGGTAAATGGAAAGAAATGGAGAAAGCACTGCTTCTTTAGGATTTCTGATGTCATCCAACCACGCCTTTAACAAAATAAGTTGCCAGCAGGTTCTGAGGAGAGTAGTAGAGAGATTTTTATAGCTCGCATGACCCTATTGTTCCAGCAATTATACGCAGCTGACGAAATGCCCACCATTACTTTCATACACCACAACTACAGCGTGCACGTTTTAGAAGCGTCTAAAGAGTGAGTGAAATACCCAGGCATTTTTGCAGGAAAAGCAAACAAACAAGCTTGCCAACTGCCGGCGCTCATCTATATTCAGAATGTTCCCAAATCATGACCGCTTATTCTGCATAGAAAACCCACATGACACTATAAGGAATGGTAAAAGAACACTGCTGTAGTATAATTAAATTAAGTAGAACTACTTTCTTCCGTTTCAGTTCCGTTCACTGCCTCAAATGTATTTGGTGTGCTAACAATAGTTTTGATTGTTACTTTGATTAGCCGACATTGTGTATTTATTAGATGTTTTAGTAGTAAGTTATAGTAATGTTTAAAATCCTGAATAATAATTTAATAGTTAAGGCAATATTTATGTCCTAACCTCAAAATCTGTCAACATTTTGTGAATTTCATGGCATTTTTATAATATTTGATGTTCAAATGTTTTTGTTCTGCTGCATCCCGAAGTTGAAATCGCTGGGTGCAATGTTTATTATTCCTTGTGCTTTCGTCGTGTATGTGTTTTGATTTTCTCTATGCGATTTTGTTCATTCAACAATAAGTATCATAGTTATGCGTTGATTTTCTTGGCTGTGAAGCCAGTTTATCATAAAAGAGGCTTTTTTTACAAGCATGTAAAAGGCCGCTTGGAGGTCCTTAGCGAGAACACGCGTACTTTAAAGTATTCACGTAGAATTATATACGCACAAATATTTGCAGCGGGATAGTTGAGTAATTTCCGCAAGTTAAAGAATATTATTCCGAGGCATCAGGTTTTCCCGTCGGAACTTGTAAAAGGAGTTAAGCGTCGCGAGAGAAATAATATTCGTGGTCAAACAAAGTACATACTTGCATAGAGCGATTGCAGTGTCGTATAAGAAGTGTACGAAATAAATTGTGAATAACCTACAATTCCACAAAGAAAATTCAACGATAATCTTGCCAGTTAGAAAAACTGATGCTGCGCGACGATTGGTGGACACTTTTGTTTAAATGTAAATATTATTTCCTCATTGGCCCAGGAGTGGCGTCAGGAAGCCTTCTCTAATGGACCTTACGCATGGGGTGGGGGGAAAAGAGGGCCCCTTATGGTCGTTGAGCTAGATGTCCAAGAATTACATTCTCCGAGAAAGTTACCTATATTTTGCCTATCTATACAGCTTTACCGAGAAACAGATCTTAAATTATGTCGCTATTTATTCATCAATATAGTTCAAACTGAAAAAAAGATATTCAGTATTGTACTGACTTTCTAATGTTATGTTTACATTTTTTTCTAAAAGTTACCAATTTACATTAATTTGACTGATGGCTTCTCATTAATTATTGCTTAATTGTCATTGCTTAACTATTTCTTTTTGGTAGGTCTGACATAACGGTCGGTTGATAAGTCCCGGGCCTCACACTGATATGGCGCCACTAGGCCAATTAGACGTAGCAACGTATAATTTAAATCTAGACCAGTTTGTTTCCATAGTTACAGATCAATAGCCTGTAGTTTTCGAATGGCAGCATTTTAAGCAAGACAGCTTTAGTATTTTCCGAAAATGGAGGATTTGGAAAAATGAGCAGTGATTCACTACCATTTGAAAGGCTTAACGCCTAAACAAATCAAGGAAAGACTCTGCCCTTTCACATTCAACGATTAAAAGGTGGATTGCAGAGTTTAAAATGTGACGTACGAGTACTAGTGATGAGCCTCGCTCTGGACGCTCTGTAGAAGTGACAACTCCAGAGATCATTGAAAAAGTTCATCATTTAGTACTGGAAGACCGCAGATTAAAGTTGTTTGAGATAGCAGAGGCTGTAAGCATATCAAAGAACATGCAGGTAATATTTTAAGTAATGTTTTGGGCTTTCACAAGGTCTGTGCAAGATGGGTGCCACGTTTGTTGACACCTGATCAAAAGTTGCAAGAAAAACTGTTTCTGATAAGAATGTGGAGCTGTACCGTAAAAATCCCAGTAAATTTTTGAGACAGCTTATTTACCATGGATGAAACTTGGATACATCACTACACTCCAGAAAGTAAGTCACACGCAAAACAGTGGATTGCGCCAGGTGAACCAACATCAAAAAGACAAAGTCAATTTTGTCAGCTAACAAGGTTATGGCGAGTGTTTTCTGGGATGCACAGGGAATTATTTTTATTGATTACTTGGAAAAGGGTAAAAGTATCACTGCAAACTTACTGCAACGTTTGAGTGATGAGGTGAACAGAAAAAGAATGTAAACATTACATTATAATGTATATTGCTTCATTATCTGAGCTTTAAAAATGAAATTCACTAATTGCCTTCTATTTCTCTCGTACCATACTATTTATCATTACATCCTTTATACAGTGTGATTATCTCGCTAGAGGCCCCAAAGTTTTGTCTGTATTTTGGTCATTTATGTGAGTTTTGTGATGAACATTTGTGTACACATCCCCTGAACTATGCACTGTCACGTCCGAAGTTGAAAATGATCCTCTCCCACATACAGATATATTTGTACACGTCGCTCCAAATTCTGGGGTTCTTTTATTAAAGTCTCCTCGGTAATGACTTCAATCCCTTGACGTGTAGCATCTTTCAACTCTAAAGTTGTACGTGGTCTATTTCTGTATGCCTTTCCCTTCATACATACCCACAAGAAGAAGTCGGGTGGTGTTAGGTCAGGAGATATTGGTGGGCAAAAACTTTTGAGATGATTCAATCTTCAAAAACGCTTTCGATTTCCCTCAAGCTTACACGTGACGTGTGACTTATTGCACTGTATTGGTGGAGATGTCCGTGATATAATTCATCATCCGTTAAGTGATTGACAAAGCCAAAGAATATTCTTCAGTGTTTACCGCATTCTCGTGCCTACGAGACACTGCGCACCACACTCAAACTTTCTGTGCATGTAGAATTTCTGCAGGTAGACATGGATTCGTATACGCGTATTCTGAGAGTTTGTGTGGCTTCATCCGTGAACCAAGTACAGTCCAAAATCCCAGAATTCTGATTAATAAAAGCTTGAAACCATACACAGAACTGCACACGCCAGGATCAGTAGAACAGTCCAAGCCTACTGGAGGGGTGGGACACTACATTATATTGTTCAAGGCATGTTCGTATGGATTTTCATCACAAAAATGAATGGCTGGAATATGGGCTGGGGTTCGGGGCCTCGAGCGAGAGAATTGTGGTCCATAACTGGATCTATTCTTTACGTTGTTATGTTTCTTTTTTAATTTGTTAACAACGATTTGGATTCGTAAACGGTGGACAAGGGCCGATAAGGCAATCATTACTTTGTTCGGTGAAACAGGTATTTTACCAAAGCGCGGATTTAATATTTTTAACCCGAGTTAAATAAAATTATCGTAATTGGTGAAACTGGCTGTTAAACGCTAATAGAGTCTGAATCTGTATTCTTTACTTTCTAATATAACGACTTTTCTGAAAGGGAAACAGAGGACTTCTTATTCAACTGATATTCGGGCAGTGTCAGTGCTAACGTGACAAAGTGCAGGCTATTACTTCAAAGAAATTGGACGAAAAACTTTTTGCCGATGTCCCAAGGTCAAATGTTTTGGTCCAATATTCTTCAAACTACAAATAGGATAGTGGGATATCGGATAATTTCATTGTATACAATTTCCGTCCTATTTTTAGTCCAATTCCAGTTTTCTACAATAGGATACAGCGGTTTCTAATTTTTGGCCCAAACTATGAAATCAACCAATGAGCAACCTGGTGGTAATGACGTAATAGCTAGCGCTGAGTCTGGCAGGTAGCACTGGGTCTTTTTTCCCGCCAACGTGATTGTGTGAAACTTGGCTGTATCTTGTAGACTTTGTCCTAAATAATAGCGTTATAGCAGCTGAGCAATGGTTGAAATACACGTTTTTTTGTGCGGCAGAGATTTATGAAATAATCACTCGGATATTTATAACCCCTGCAAATGTATTTTATCGGATCTATTTGTACCTAACCTTCTTTTCTTAACAAAATATAAAAACGCTACCTTTTATTTGCTGGTATAGACTGCCTCATATTTGTGTCTTGGCGAGTAATTTTTGTCACAGCTAAAGACAGCAACTTTCCAAATAAATTTTCGTCCATTCTAAGGAAGTTAAAATAATTTACAGGGTCAGAAACGAGTTCATTTTGCAGCATATGTAGTACACCTCTTCCTGGGCCTGCATTCCTACGTCCCAGCCATGGTCTAGTCCACCAATACCTCTTTATTGATTTTTTTCTTTCCATTATAATATGCTCTTGCAATGGATATATAAACTAAGCTTGCGACAGCGAATGTAAATAATTGTGAATCAGCAACGTGCACCATTTTCTATCAGCTGTTCATGTACATGCGAGAAATATTTGGACCAATACACACTCCCGTGGGAATGGTACGGAGAAATTGTACACATCGTTATGTTGTATAAAAATTTGGGCTACATTTTGACCGTGGGACATTGGCTTTGGTCTTGTAAAGAGGAAGGTTCATACAACATGAGTCACTCAAGATTCAGGGGGAAATCCCCTAACATTTGGCCGCGGAGGTGAAGTTCTTGCATGTCACAAATAAATCCCAAGACGACGGGTTTTCCAATGATTCAGACAGTAATTTAAACCTGCATTCTCACCACTACCACAGAGTCAGATTTATCCCCAGCTATTAGCCAAGTCATTGCATATCCTGAGGCGTGAAATTTTCTTTGTTTCGATTTTCCGTATCCATTTCAGGAATCAAAGATAAAAACAGAAATCCACTAGGTTTGTATCCGGTGCAACTGTATCGTATTACTTTTTACTTTCTCTACCAAGTATAATATACATAGTAAATAAAAAAAAGTATTGCATTCCACCACAAAACCCGATACGAGATTTCACTTGAAATACATATTTTGGAATTTTCTGAATCCCCCCCAAAATTATTTTTAGAAAAAGGTTCATATGTATCTGTGAATAGTATGCCTTAAAAACGAAAAATCGGCTAAATACCAAATTTGTTTTAAGTTCACCATTTCCAAGGATGCGACACGAATATTTTCAAGATAATCCCCTCCCCACACACGAAACTATCCTTCTCTTGGAAACAGTTTCGGGAATTAATTTACCCAAAAATACCTCTAGGATTTTGGTTAAAATACTATAGTTTAAGGCATTTTCATGACAAATAAAATGTATAAGTATGTGGGAATAGCATACAAAGTCCTATTTACTCTGGATGACTTTTGCATAACTCATAAACCGTAAGAGATAGACAAAAAATTACTTCACACAAATGTAGATTTCCTTAAAACTCACCAATTAACATACAAAAGCATTTTTTGTAGACTTAACCATCTCCGAAATATTCCTTGTTGTTTTTTAAAAGTTTCCAATCCTTAGAATTTTCTCAAATGGAAAGTCATCGTTGGCTTTTCTTTTGTTAATTTTTGTTTCAGAATGGAGGAGAAAGTCATATGAATGTAACACATATTTTTACTTTCTCATCACCCACTATGTATATCTTATATAAAGAAGATACTGTATTCCGCCTAAAAATTTAATACTGAGATTTCACCAAAATGCACGTTTTAGGCTCCTCTGAATTCAGAAAAGAAGAATTTTTAGAAACACCTCCATGTGTGTCTGTGTCTGTCCGTGTGTGCCATTTGTCTGTGAACACGATAACTCAAAAAAGAAAGTCGATGTAAAATGCCAAAGTTGGTATTTATGTTTCGTGTCTTCCAAGGATGCGACATAAAGATTTTAAGCTTATGTTTTACCGCACACTTCCCTTTACTTGGAAAAATGTTCGAAAAATGTGACTCTCTCAAAAATAGCACTAACGAATTTGCTCAAAATACCGTACACTAAAGATATTTAAATGACAAGTAGAATGTATACCTGGAATTTTCTGCGTATAGCTCTTTATTTTGAATGCATTTTGGTTTATTTTGCATAACTGCTAAACCGTAAGTGATTCACAAAAACTTACTATACCAAAAATGTAGACTTTAAAACACACTACTTAATTTGTGACATTTACTTCTTTCGTGGAATTGACCATTTCCGAGATATTCCTGTTATTGGTTCCAGTTTAAAAATACTTAATTTTTTTCTCATATGGGAATGCGTAAACTTCTGGTCTTGCAAAGAAGTGGATTTCAACCACGTGGCAACCAGCTTTTAAAAGACTATCACCTTAACCGAGTGTATCTATCGCCCTATTTCCCTTCAACTTATAAAGAAGCAAATAATGACAGTTTCTGCTAATGTTTATCTCGATTAGCATGAAGTAGATAGAAGTAAAAAAATGTAAATGGCGTTTTATTTATGGACGCTCTTTAACTGCCGTGGTTCTCAGCGTCCCATTCTATACGGGGCGTGAAAGACAGTTTAATTTTGCTTAGAGGCCTCTCTATCAGGTTTGAGGTTCTTTTTCGTGCCGTAAATCTACGACACGGGACCAACAGCTTTACTTCCCTTCCGAAGGAAGCCATGCTAAGGATTTTTACACCCGAAAAAATCCATCGCCCTCCGCCGGGTTTGAACCCGTGACTTTGGGTGCATGAAGTTAGCATGGTAACCATTACACCGCGGAGGGTGACAAGTAGATAGAAAAATAACCTTTTTATGAATAGGCCAAGCCGTGGCTGAGTGTTTAGACCTCTCGCCTCTCACTAATGTGTCCCGGGTTCGATCCCAAGTGAGCGCATGTGGAGATTTGTGGTGGACAAAGCGGAGCAGGGTCGAGTTTTTTCAGACTCACATTTACCTAGTGCTTCAACTCCGTTTCCCATGTATCATCAGCGTCATAGCCTGTGGAGCCGTTCTAGCAAAAACATTTTAACAATAATGTGTTACAGAGATAGAGAGAACGTTGTGTGATTGGAGAACATCTGGGTATTATTCTTCGAAGACGTTCCTATCTCTGCCTGCATCATATTGTTAGAAATAAATGTTTTACAGACATAGTTTCATCTTGTTATAGGTTACAAAGTGAATGCACGATTCTGCAGCAATAGTCAAATGTTTAAAAACAGCTCGGTATATGATGTCCTTGAAATTCCATGCTCTCCTGTAAATTCGCGAGAAAAATCTTAATGACGCCTACTTCAAAAAATCTGATGTGTATCATTCACATGACTTTCTCTATATCCCTGCAACAAATTATTCTTAAAAAGCTTATGCTTCTATTTACTTTATGCTAATCAGAAAAAATTAGCAGAAATAGTCTTATTACTTGCTTCCCTGTAAGTAGAAGCAAAATAAGGGATTACCATAGGTTAAAGTGATAGTCAAAAGCTGGTTGCTATGTCAACGAAGTTCCTTTGTTTATATGGATCGGAGTTGACAAGTTCCTGTATGAGAAAAATATAAGTTTTTCATAGCGGAAACCAAAAATAAGGAATGTCTCAAAAACGACGAACTCCACGAAAAAATGTACCAAACATAAATTGTGTGTTTTAACGTGCTCCACATTTTTTGTGTAGTAAGTTTTTGTCCATCTCTTACGGTTTAGCAGTCATTCAAAATTCCGTAAAATTCATCGAGAATAAACTACTCTTCAGAGGATATTCCCAGAAAATTCAAGATATACATTTTATTTGTCAGATAAATATGTTTAGTATACGAAATTTTAATCAAAATCGTTAGAGCCATTTTTGAGAAAAACAAAATGTTCGAAAAAGTTCCATGTAAAGAAGGGTAGTTGGGGTGGGGGGATTTTTCTCAAAATCTTCGTGTCCCATCCCTGGAAGATACTTAAGTATTAAGTTTGGTATTTTACCGACTTTTCGTTTTCTAGTTATCGTGTTCACAGACACACGGACACACGGACACACACACACACTCACACACACGGACCTTTTTGTGAAAATGCTTTTTTTGGATATTGGGGACCCTAAAACATATATTTCCGGTGAAATCTCGTTCTCGAATTTTTGGGTGGAGTGCAATACCTTCTCTATACACTATGTACATAGTGCGTATAGAGAAAGTAAAAATACAGGTGTTGAAAACTGCATAACAATATCATTGAATATTCAGAAAAGATTGTGGCACGAAAAAGTTATTCAAAATAAATCACTAAGGGATCACATCTGTTACGTTTGCTTTCTATACAATGTGCACTAAGTAAAGAAAGTATTGCCCACCCGAAAATTCAATACTGATTCTTCACCGGAAATATGCTTTCAGACCCTCTGAATAAAAATCGGATGAGTTCCATTCACATGACTTTCTCAACATCTCTGCAACACATTATTGTCAAAAAGCTAATGCTTCTATTTACTTCATGCTACTCGAGACAAAATTAGCAGATAGTCTTATTACTTGCTTCCATGCTAGTAGTAGCGAAATGAGGGAGTACCATAGGTTAAAGTGATAGTCAAAAGCTGGTTGCTATGTGATTGAAGTTCTTTTGACTGTATGGACACGAGTTGACAAATTCCTTTATGAGAAAAGTATAAGTTTTTTTAAAGCTGAAACCAAAAAACAAGGAATATCTGAAAAGCAATCAACTCCACGAAAAAAAATTATAGAACATCAATTGTGTGTTTTAATGTGCTCTTCATTTTGGTAAGTTTTTGTGTATCCCATACGGTTTAGCAGTTATGCAAAATTCCGTAAAATTCATCCAGAATAAATAGTTTTCAGAGGCTATTCCCGGAAAATTCAAGATATTGAGACAGTTAATTAGCTTCTCTATAAAAACTATGGTTAGTTATTAATTATTTAGCACTGTATAATTAAAGATTATAAATGCTTATTAACGTATATGTTTAACAGAGCAAATTCAGCTGGAGCAGGAATAGAAAGCTGACGCCAAGAGAGTAGAAGGGTGTGAGAAGCGCTTTGTTAGAAAGGTTTCTTTTGTCCAGTCACGTACAACCGGGTCACGACGGGGGTAAACCTTAAAATTCGGAAGACAGTAATTTTCCGTTGTACAAAACTTGTCACGTGAGGGCTGCAGTGCACCCTGGGTTGAGAAAACTGACTTTCGGGTAATATTTACGTCAATCGCGCGGCCTTTATGTCCAATCAGAAAGAAGCCGCCATTACGGTATTTTTAGAATATAAAGAGCCCAAGAAAGCACATCGGGACTAACTGCTGTCTTCTATCTGCTGCTATATGCTATCTGCTATCGGCTGTCTGCTGTCTGTTAACTGTAGGTCGCTGTCATGCTGATCTTGTAATACCGTCATGCTGTCGGTTGTCGGGCTCAACGTCATTTCCTCGAACAAAGTTAAGCACGGTAACTTGTAACGAAAACTCAGTAGTTTCCAGCTCTCTAAGTGTATTTAAAGTCAGTGATGTGTGTTAAATTATATTGTATAAAGCAGATTCAAGGAAGAAGAAGTAAATATAATTACGTGTGATCAACCAAGTATTAAAGTTCCTAACAAGTGTTTAAGTTAGCAGAATTGTAAAGCAAAGTACTTATCTCGCCTCCCCTAGTAAGAAATAAACTCCAGGAAAGTTACGCAAGTCTTCATTATTATAAGATCACTCCCTGAACTATCCTCATTAGCTGCACCACCACGAGAGAGTCAACCATCGTGCAGGCTGACTAACACCGAGGCGAAATCAATGGTAGGAGATTCACATCACCAGGTACGTGGGTCTACTCCATAGGTAGTGGAGTGAGTCTTGCCAACGTCATCAATCTGGGCTCGAAGCCGAGAACTCAGCATCTGGTGTTTTGAATGTGGGGATAAGGCCACCGCACAAGGTACATACATTATATATCTCGCTACATACATTTTTGAGAAAATAAAAGTTTTCGAAAAAAGTTCCATATAAAGAGTAGTTCGTTGTGGGGGGATTTTCTTGAAAACCTTCGTGTCGCATCCTTGGAAGAAACCAAACTTAAATACCAAGCTTGGTATTCAACGATCTTTTCATTCTTGAGCTATGCTGTTCCAAAGACACACACACACACACACACACACACACACACACACACACACACACGGACCTTTTTGTAAAATTGCTTTTTTAGGATTCAGGGAGACCCAAAACATGTATTTCCGGTGAAATCTCGGTATCGAATTTTTGGGTGGAATGGAATACCTTTTCTATACACTATGTACATAGTACGTGTAGAGAAAGTAAAAAAAAATATTTCTACAAAAAGGAGCGTGAGCGCGTTTGTGTGTGTGTGTGTGTGTCTGTTTGTGTCAGGGCATTTCAAAGGCTACACAAGAAAATCCCGTCCCCATACGAGGAGAATTTTAAAAATATTCTGATTTTCTGTAAAATGGCTCCAACGATTTTGATTAAAATATCGCATCATTGAGACATGGCTGTGATAAATAAAAAATACTCTCTGCTCACTCAGAATGACTTTTACATAACTAATAAAACAAAAGAAATAAAGAGTTACAACAACAAAAGAATGTAGATCTAGTTAAAACTCCCATAATTTGTGAAATACATTTTATTTGTTTATTTCATTTTTATATATTTATATTTTGGCGGAGTTAATCATTTCCGATGTGTTCTTTATTATTGGTATCAAGTTATAAATACATACACTCTCCTCTGCTGAGATTAGTTATTCCTTTTCTTGTTTCTGATAAAACAAATGTAACAGACTGCCATCAACGATCTTAAAATATCTGACAATTGCTTAAGTCTAATGCATTCCCTTATTGTGTTGCAATAACATGGAAATATGTATATGTCGTATATTAAAGATATTTACCTGACAAATAAAATGCACATCAGGTATTCTCTGGGAATAGCCTTTGAAGACTACTTTATTCTTGATAAATTTTACCTAATTTTGCAGAACTGCCAAACTTAACACACAAAAAAAAATGTAGAGCACGTTAAAACACACAATTTATATTACATACGCTTTTCGTGGAGTTGATCGTTTTTTAGATATTCCTTGTTTTTGGTTTCACCTTTAAAAAACTTACATTTTACTCATTGAGGAATTTTTCAACTCCTATCCATACAAACAAAGGAACTTCAGTCACATAGCAACCAGCTTATGACTATCACTTTAACCAATGGTACTCCCTTATTTCGCTTCTACTTACAAGGAAGCAAGAAATAAGAGTTTCTGCTAATTTTTTCTCGATTAGCATACTTCATAAGCTTGAGAGTATGTTGTTGAAGAACTTGAGAAAGTTTAAAGTTATGTGAATGTAACACATTATTTTTTTTGTAAAAAATTTATCTCATATAGGTTACAAGTACACAAAATTATGCAACAATCTTTTAAGTTTTAAAAAGCTGATCTTTCTATCTACTTCATGCTAATCGAGTCAAACACAAGTAGAAATGTTCTTATCACTTGTTTCCTTATTCGTAGAAGAGAAATAAAGGAATACACTACGCCAAAGCGATTGTCAAAATCTTTTGAAACCGGTTGCTATGTGATTAGAATCCGTATCTTTGCGTGGCCAGGAATTGACAAATTTCCGCATGGGAAACATAAGTATTTTAAGTATTTTAAAATTGCAACCACTAACAAGGATTAACTCGGAAACGGTCGACGTGTCGCGCGCACACACACAGACACACTCGCACTCACAAAACACACAAAGGCAGACACACTGACCTTTTTCTAAAAATGCTTTTATTTGATTCTTGAAGACTCAAAACATAGTTCATGGTACATATTAGTATCGAATTTTTGGGTGGAATAAATCACCTTTTCTACACACTAAGTACATAGTAAGAGTAGAGAAAGTATGTTTTTTGGACACAGGGTACCTCAAAACATATACATCAGGTGAAATATCGGTATCGAATTCTTGGGTAGTATACAATACGTTCTCTATACACTGTGTCATAGTACGTATAGAGAAAGTAGTATGTCTTACATTCACATAACTTTCTCTAGCTGTTCAGCATACAAACTATTCTTACATGATATTAGTATTTTATCTACCTATACTTCATGCTAATTGAGATAAACATAAATAGTCTTATTACGTGCTTCCTTGCAGGTAGAAGGGAAATAAGGGAGTACCTATAAATAGGCTTAAGCGTTAGTCAAAGCTTTCAAAAGCTGGTTGCTGTGTGAAACAATTGATGTTCGGTTCGCTATGCATGCCAGCAGTAAAACAAGAGAGATAAAATTAAACGTGGCTTCGTGAGAAAAGTTATCTGTGTAGTGTAAAATGGAGACCTACAACACGATTATCTCGAAAACGGTCAACTCTACAAGAAAAATGTAAATGTTATAAGTTATGTGTTTTAATAATATCTCCTGTTTTTGTGCTGCAAGTGTTTGTATAACCCTTGCGGTTTTACTGTTATACAAAATCCTGCAAAATTCATCCAGAATAAAGAGTTCTTCAAAGACTTCCCTGAAAGTTCAAAATTGTGAGATAAGCATATTAAATATACGGTATTTAAACAAAATCGTTAGAGCTATTTTCGAAAAAAAAACAAACAATATTTTAAAAAGGCCCACCTAGGAAATGTGGTGGTAGCGTATCTGCCTCACATTCGAAAGGTTGTGAGTTCGAATCTCGCGTAGGGTGAATTGCCCGAATAAGGTTTTTTCGGGGTTTTCCCTTATTCTGAGAAGACAAATGTCGAGTAACTTTAAGTTCCATGGACCCCGAGATCATTTCAGCATCATTTCACCAATTTCATTCATCGTCCGATATGACCAACTAGGTTAAAGGACGCTAAACTACACACACACACACACACACACACACACATATATATATATATTAAATGTCTGAATTAATTTTTATACACTTTACTAATAAGTGAGTGTATGATGATACTGAGCCACGAAAAATGTACATTTCCTTTATTCAAAAAGAAAGAACATATTTCAAACTTTTATTGCTTCCAAACTACAAAAGATAGAAGTATGATTCCAACGTTCATGGAGAGAGAAAAGTTTACAATTGAAACAGCGCGGGGGGTAGAATTTCCAATCACGGCCACATTGGCGCTGTTGTTTGTTGTTGTATGTCTGTAGTGAAATGGCGGTGACACCTCAAGAGAAATCATTTTGTGTGCTGCAATTAGCAAAGCTAGAGTCCATTGTTGCAGTTCAAAGAAAGAATCGCAAAGAAATACACATCACGAGCAAGCAACCAACGGTATGGCGAGTTCTAAAACATCGTCTGCACCTGAAGACATACAAACGGCATTGAATCCTGACGACCACAACAAACGGTAAGAATTGTACATTGGCATGTTAGAAGATGTGGAAGAAGACAATTTTACATAACGATTAATGTTTTCCAATGAATTTTTTTCATGCAAGATAGTGCCTCGCCTCATTTCTCTTATCACGTCCTACGTTACTTGAATAACACGTTTGCAGGCCGTTGGATTGCGAGAGGAGGAGCAGATCAACTTTATCGCCGGTGGCCTCCCAGGTCTCCAGATCTCACTCCGTGTGATTTTTATCTATGGGGTTACGTAAAAGACCGTATGTTTATCCCTCCTATGCCTGGCACTCTTGAAGATCTACGACATCGAATTGTTGAAGCTGTAAATCCGATAACTGGAGACCAGCTGATTCGTGTGTGGCAAGAAATGAGCCACCGTTTTGACATATGTCGTCTAACACACGGTGCTCATATTGAATGCATATTATAAAAATGTACACTTTTCTATCTCCTTGAACATTGGAATCATGTTTCAATCCTTTGTAGTTTGGAAGCAATAAATATTTGAAATCTGTTCTTTCTTTTTGAATAACCCTGTATTATATAGGATCTTTCAACAAGAGTGTCTTATCTTTGAACTTAAATAAAGCACGTTCTATAAATGATAGAGGTTCATTTCTTTTTTACTATCTCTACACGTACTATGTACATAGTGTATAGAGAAGGTATTGTAATGCACCCAAAAATTCCATAACGATATTTCAACGGAAATACATGTTTTGAGACTCGCTGAATAAAAAAAAGCATTTTTAGAAAAATGCCCATGTGTGTGTGTCTACCTGTATGTGTGCCTGTGTGTATGTGTGTGTGTGTCTCTGTGGGTAGCATAGCTCAAAAACGAAAAGACCGTTGAATACCAAACTTGGTATTTGAGTTTGGTATTTTCCGAGGATGCGAAACGAAGATTTTCAAGAAAATCCCCCACCGCAAACTACCCTTTACATGGAACTTTTTTCGAAAATTTTGATTTTCTAAAAAATGCTCTACCGATTTTGATTAAAATATCGTATATTAAAGATATATTGTTGACAAATAAAATGTATATCTTGAATTTTCCGGGAATAGCCTCTGAAGATTACTTTATTCTGGAAGAATCTTACGAAATTTGTAATAACTGCTAAACCGTAAGACTTAGACAAAGGCTTACCACACAAAAATATACAGCACGTTAAAATACATAATTTATATTATATACTTTTTTGTGGCGTAGATTATTTTTTTAGATATTTCTTGTTTTTGGTTTCTGCTTTGAAAAAGTTATGCATTTGTCATACAGGAATTTGTCAACTCGTGTCCATACAAACAAAGGAACTTCAGTCACATAGCAACCAGTTTCTGATTATCACTTTAACCTATGGTACTCCCTTATTTCGCTTCTACTTACAAGGAAGCAAGTAATAAGACTGAAGACTGTTTCTGCTGATTTTTCTCAATTAGAATGAAGTAAATAGATGCACAATCTTTTTAACAATAATTTGTTGCAGAAATGTAGAGAAAGTCATGTGAACGGAACACATCAGATTTCTTATTTTGGAACATAATTCATGTCATTACCTGTGGAAGAAAACATCAGTTAAGCGACTTCGTTGGGTTGCGCGTTTACGGTTGGCCCAATTTTCAATGATAGAAGAGCGTAAATTAGGTCCAGCTTCACGAATAACATGCGTGATTGTTACTCATAAGATAATTTACTGTTTCTGGCTTGTTGACATAAACTCGAGATTTAACATAACCCCACAAGAAGTAATCCAACGGCGTTAAATCACATGATCTCGAGGGCCAGTTAACATCACCACCACAGGAAATGATGAAACCTCTGAACTTCTCCTTCAAAAAATGGATTGTTTCGAGAGCAGTATGATATATGGTACCATCTTGCTGGAACCAGATGTTTCTGAGATCCATACCTTCCAATTAAGGCCAAAATAGTCCCTTATAAGAGGTCCGTATCTTTCTCCATTGACAGTAGGAGCTTCTCCATTTTCATCTTGGAAATTTCACAATTTCTACTTGTTGCTGAGTTCTGTAACGTCCGTGGTTATTTGTCAATAACAATTGTAACCACATGAAAATAATGATTGCTGCAACTCCACAACAACGGCAGCTATAACATGTTAAAAAAAGATCTGATGTGTTCCATTCACATGACTTTTACTACATCTCTGCCACAAATTACTGTTAAAAAGCTTATGCTTCTATTTACTTCATGCTAATTGAGAAAACAGTATAAATAGTCTTATTACTTGCTTCCTTAAGTATAAGCGAATTAAGGGACTGCAATAGGTTCAAGTGATAGTCAAAAGCTGATTGCTATGTGATTGAAGTTACTTTGTATGGACAGGAGCTGACAAATTCCTGTATGAGAAAAGTATATTTTTCAAAGCTGAAACTAAAAACAAGGAATATATTAAAAACGATCAACTCCACGAAAAAAATATATATAACATAAATTGTTTGTTTTAATGTACTCTACATTTTCTGTGTGGTAAGTTTTTGTCCATCTCATACGGTTTAGCAGTTATGCAAAAATGCGTAAAATTCATCCAGAATAAAGTAGTCTTCAGAGGCTATTCTCAGAAAATTCAAGATATACATTTTTATTGTCAAGCAAAAATCTTAAGTATACGATATTTTAATCAAAATCGTTAGAGGCATTTTTAAGAAAATCAAAATTTTCGAAACTTTTTTCATGTAATGGGTAGTTTGGGGTGGGGGGATTTTCTTGAAAATCTTCGTGTCGCATCCTTAGAAAATACCAAACTTAAGTACCAAATTTGGTTTTTAACGGTTTTTCATTTTTGAGCTATGCTGCCTACAGATACACATAGATAAACAGGCAGACACTCACACGGACATTTTTCTAAAAATGCTTTTTTTTTTTGGATTCAGGGGCCTCAAAACATATATTTCCGGTGAAATCTCGGTATCGAATTTTTGGGTGCAATACAATACCTTCTCTATACACTATGTATATAGTAGGTGTAGAGAAAATAATAGGACCCTATTGTTGAAAGGCCCTATTACATTGGTCTGTATTCTACATAAGAAAGCGTTCAAAAGTATAATGATACAATTACGATGAGATACTTACTTCTACAACTGTTGCCATTGTATTCTGTAAAAAGAGGTTGCATTATTGTAGGCCATGTTTCGATAGAAGAGGCGCTTTCTGCTGTTTGTACTTCGGTTCGTTTGACAAATACCATCCCTCGTTATCCTTTATGTACCAGTAAGGGCCGACAAGCCTTCTTCCTTTTATAATCCCTGCAATACAAAAGTTTTCCTTTAAAAATAACTCAGTCCTTCGTTTTAAATTCCTTCTGTTTTTTTTTTTTTTTTTTTTTTCCCTGAATAAAACTTTTTGAAGAGACTGACAACAAATGAATCAAGTATAAAGAGTAACAAGGAATAAGACAGGAGAAAAGAAAGCAACAATTTCGTGAAACAGTTTGAAAAGAAAATGCGACACAGACGCATTACCTGAAGTCAATCAATTAAAATGATAAAGGTCACAGCGCACACAATTCAGAAAAAAGTAGACATCATATAAATCTTGTATGTTTCAAAAACTTAGCTCTATAGAACCGTTTTATTGCCCTTGCGTCTTTAACTTCTTAATACAATTATCTGCTCAATACTCTGTAAATTTGGCTATCACTGGTTATCACTCACGCAGAAAAGCGAATTATTTCTAATACCATAGATTTTTTTTTTGGTAGTGTTTTAACGCCCGCTTTAACAACTTATGGCACCGATACATGAATGAAGCTGGAGCACCGGTGGAATGCGAAGGGGGGGAAACAGGAGAACCCGGATAAAACCCGCCCCAGATCCGCTTTGTCCACCACAAATCTCATACGGTCGCTTGGGATCCAGGTGAGAGGCGAATAGTCTAACCACTCGGCCACGGCGCGGCCGCTACTACTATAGATGTATAATAATCATACCCTTTCCATATTGTTATTGCTTATTACTTTCTCTACACATACTACGTACATATGTAAACAGGAAGTATTGCATTCCACCCATAAATCGGATACCGAGATTTCACCGGTATGTTTTAGGACCCCCTGAATCCAAAGAAAGCATTTTTGGAAAAAGATCCGTGTGTGTGTGTGTGTGTGTGTATGTGGTGGTAAACATAGCTCAAAAACGTAAGGCTCGTTAAATACCAAACTTGGTATTTAAGTTCAGTATCATCCAAGGATGCGACAAGAAAATCCCCCCGCCCCCAACTACCCTTTATTTGGAAACATTTTCGAAATGTTTATTTTCTCAAAAATGTCTCTCACAATTTTGATTAAAATATGGCATATTAAAGATATTTACCTGGTAAATATAATATATATCTTGAATTTTCTGGGAATAACCTCTGAAGACTACTTTATTTTGGATGAATTTTACGGAATTTTGCATAACTGCTAAACCGTAAGAGACAAAAACTTATTTAACAGAAAATGTAGATCTCACTAAAACTCACAATTTACAGTACATAAATTTTTTCATGGAGTTGAACGTTACTTTTCTCATACTGGAATTTGTAAACTCGTGTCCATACAAAGAAACTTCAGTGACATAGCAACCATCTTCTGACTATCACTTTAACCTATATGGTACTCCCTTATTTCCCTTCTACTTCCAAGGAAGCAAGTAATAAGACTGTTTCTGCTATGTTTTCTCGATTAGCATGCAGTAAATAGAAGCATAACCTTTTTAACAACAACTGGGTGCAGAGATGTAGAGAAAGTCATATATGTGAATGGCTCACATCAGTTTTTTTAATCTGTTGAACTAATTTTTAATTTCTCTACCGCGTATAATACTAATGGTATTAAACGAGGTATTGCATTCTACCTAAAAATTTCGATGACAATATTTTACTGAAAATTCATGTTTTGAGCATATTTAGAAAAAGGTGTGTCTGTTAGACAGATTGTGTGAGTGAAAACATTACTCAAAAAGAAAATTCTGTTAACTACTTAACTAGGAATTTAAGTTAAGTATCTTTCAAGAATGAGAAGAGCAAAATTTTCAGAAAAGTTCCCGAACCCAAATTACACTTTACTTGGAACATTTTCGCATTTTTTTTTCTAAAAATACCTCTAACGATGTTTGTTAAAATGCCAATGATAAATAAGATGTTTATATTGAATTTAATGGGAATAGCTTATGAAGTCTTCATTCTGGATTACTTTTGTCTAACTGGTAAAAATGAGAGTAGTCATTCATTTTTCCTTTTTGTTTTTCAACCTATTCATGAAAACAGAATGAAATTTCAAGACGACAAGATTTGACTACCGCTTTAAGCTAGTATATTCCTTTATTCCCTTTTAACCTATTAGAAAATATGTCAAAGTATTTCTGCTAATGCTTTATGTTCATTAGTATGAAATAATTAGAAAAATCTGAAGCGTTACACTCACGTGATTTTCTCTGGCTACTCTATAAACAAACTTCTCACCAAAGATAATTCTTCTTTCAACACCATGCTAATCGAGATAAACGTTAGCAGAATTTTATTACTTAGTTCCTTATAAGTAGAATGGAACTAAGGGAATGCACGAGGCTGTCGTGATGCGGTTGTCATTGCAAATCGCTTCTTTGCTAGGTCAGAAGTGGAGCAAAAGAAAAATTGACACTTCCGGCTGAGAAAAGTATAGGTACTTCACAGTTGAATTTAATAACAAGGAATACCTTTAAAATGGCAAGCTCCACGAAAAAAATGTATATGACAAAACTTGTGTAAAATTTTTTGTAAAGTAAGTTTTTGTCTAGCTTTTACGGTTTACTAGTTATGGCATTTTAAGCAAAAATCATCCAGAATAAACAGATAATTAGAAGATATTCCCAGATTATTCTAGATGTACATTTTATTTGTCATAAATATGGTTTTAATATGTGGGATTTTAATCAAAATCGTTAGAGCCATTTTTGAGAAAGAAAACATTTTCGAAAAAAAAAATCTAGGTTAAGGGTAGTTTGGGGTGGGGGGATTTTTCTCAAAATCTCCGTGTCGTATCCCTGGAGGATATTAAATTTAAATGCCAAGTTTGGTATTTTACTGACTTTTTGTTTTTAAGTTATCGACTTAACAGACACACACACAGAGCTTTTTTTTTATACAGGGGACTCTAAAACATATATTTCCGGAGAAATCTCGGTATCGAATTTTTGGATACTATGTACATAGTACGTGTACAGAAAGTAAAAATTAACGTACATAACTTTCCAAACGGAACTTCGAAACCTTCACATGAAGCCAATATAAGTAAGATGCGAATGCTGCGAATAACTCAAGTAACTTTCCAATCAAAATAAAAATAAAGATGCCTTCTCTAACACTAATATTCACAAACTTATTAATGTTTTACCAAGTGAATGTACCAGAATGTTCTAAAAAATCTAATACGCAGGATTATTTTCAAGAATATTTTTCAACTATTTACAATTAGTGTACGTCTATGAAAGTTTTACTAAAATGAGCCCGAGGTTTGAAATACCCATATGCAATTAAAATATGAAAATGGTAAAAACAAATTTATAAATTACATTTAGACTCCCCTTAAAAAGAGTATTCAGTTATTTCCATCATGCTAATAGAAATCACCATTAGCAGAAGTTATCTTATTACTTAATTCTTAGCAAGCTAAAAGAAATAAGGGAATACACTGAGCTAATCGATAGTAAAATATTTTAAAAGCTAGTGAAATCGTTTCTCTTTGTGTGGCTAAGAGTAAAAGAAAAGAGGTGTAAAACGAAAGATGACTTCCAGTTTGAGATAACCTTAAGTAATTTAAAATGAATTTTGATTAAAATACCGTTTATTAAAGATATTTACATCATAATAAATATTGTTTTGTTATTGGTTTAAAGTTTAAACTAACTAGCTTTTTTGAAACGGGGTCACCTTTCGTTTCATCTCTTTTGTTCTACTGGCAATGTGAAGCGAACCGAACTTCAATTGTTCCATATCGAACAGGTTTTAAAAGAGTTGACTATCACTTTAGCCTAGTGTATTCCCGTATTACTAGAAATAGCACCTTGAGGTCCGATAGCAGGACAGAATCGAAATTAGCGCAGCATAGTGTATATTGTGATGCGTTGACAATACATTATGTTCATAGTAGTACAGATAGAAGGAAAATGGGGCAGTTGCGTGGAAGACTGTAATATTTTAACTAGTAGTGGAAGGCAATTTAGGTTGGGTGAATGGTAAAATAAATTCCACTGATTTACGGGAACTAACAATTTTAATATTTACATAGATTCAATTTCTATTGTTCAACAAGTCATCAGCATCATTATCCGTTTCTCTTTCTCTCAAGATACATAGATTACAAAGTACAGCAATATATATTCGTAACATCTCAAATGTGAATCGTCTCCGATTGGTTCGTAAACAGGCTTTATATTGTGAAATACTACGCTTCACATCACAAGATGGGATTAGACCAAAACGGAAATAGAACACGTCATTGACTATTAGGTAGGATACTCCATCAGCAATTATTTCTGCGGCGCATTTCGTATTTCAAAAAATATTGAAAATCTGACATTTTTTCAGTCTTCAATTTCATTTTCACGGGTTTTATATTAATTGCTTGCACAAGTTTACTGACAGCTATCAGGGATCTAGACATTTTCAAATATGTGTGTCATACTCGTAGGTATATCTGCAAAGTTCTTCTGCATGAATTGCAAATCTTCATGCAATCCATTTGAAGCAAGAGATTTTACAATCTTGATTGAAGAGCATGCACTATCATTAAAGGCATTAATTACCTGTAAAACAGTATTGTAATATACAGCATAGTGTACAGCTGCCACGTTCTACAGGTTGTTTACATGCGGCGCGTGCAGTCGGTCTCTACTCGGTGGGTATGCAGCTGGTATCCGCATGTCGGTCCCTTAGATGCTATCCCTTACTTATTACTCCTCTGCTTAGAACGAATTTCTTAGTCTTCTGCTTAAAAGACAGTTTCTGCTAATGCTTATCTCAATGAGCATGATGTAGATAAAAGAATAATATTTTGTAAGAACAGTTTTTCTGCAGAACCGCTAAAGAAAGGCATGTGAATAGAACACGTCAGATGTTTGCTTATTTGTAGAACTGGAGATCAAAATAAAACAGAAAGAAACTAATGTTATATCATTTACAACGTAATGGAAAATTTTAAAAGACTGAAGATTAACAACGTAAGAAAACATTGATTTCTATCATCAAACAGGAGCAGGTGTATTGGCGACTTTTTTTCAGAATATGAATGTTTTCGAGGTACACAGCAGTAATTCTTTTACAAAATATTTTATGTGTTCCATCACATAGCTTTCTACATCTGTTCTGCAAACAAACTATTGTTAAAAAATATAATTATGTTATCTGCAAATACTAATCAAGGTATACTTGATCAGAAGAACTCGTAATACTTAATTCCTTATAAGTAGAATAGATATAACGGAATACACTAGACTAAAACGGAATCAAGCCCTTCAAAAGCTATCACTATGCGTTTGTCGTTGAAATTCTGTTCCCTTCCAAGACTAGGAGTAAAACAAAAGAGATATGAAACGAAAGATAACTTCCGTTTAAGAAAAGTTTAAGTAGTAAGTTTAAGTTTTAAAATTGAAATCAACAACAAGGATAACTCGGAAAGGTTAACTCCACAAAAGTATATGACATAAATTGCGTGTTTTAACGAGAATACACTTTTTAATTTCTCTATACGTAGATACTATGTACATAGTGTATACAGGAAGTATTGTATTCCACCCAAAAATTCGATATCGAGATTTCACAGGAAATACATGTTTTAGGACTCCCTGAATCCAAAAAAAACCATTTTCAGAAAAAGGTCCGTGTGTATGTGTGTGTCTGTCTGTCTATGTGTGTGTCTGTGGACAGCATAGCTCAAAAACGAAAACACCGTTAAATACTAAGCTTGGTATTTAGGTTTGTTATCTTCCAAGGATGCGACATGAAGATTTTCAAGAAAATCTCCCCCTCCAACTACCCTTTACATTGTAAAATTTACGAAAATTTTTATTTTCCAAAAAATAGTCCTAACGATTTTGATTAAAATCCCGTATACTAAAGATATTTACATTCCAAATAAAATGTATATCTTGAATTTTCAGGGAATAGCCTCTGAAGAGCTCTTTATTCTGGATGAATTTTGCTAAATGTTGCTTAACTTCTAAACGGTAAGAGATAGACAAAAACTTACTCTACAGAAAATGTTGATCTGATCAAAAAACACAATATATGTCCTTTACAGTTTTGTTGTGGAGGTAACAGTTTCCGAGATATTCCTTGTTTTTGGTTCAGTTGTGAGGAAGTGTCCGTTTTTGTTTTTGTTTTTTGTTTTTGTTTTTTTTAAGCATTTGACTATCCGTTTAGCCTAGTGTATTCCCTTATTTTCTTTCTACTTATATCATTCTGCTAATGATTATCTCGATTAGCAAGGTGCAGAAAGAAGAGTAATCTTATTTAAGAAGTTTGTAGAAGACCTAGAGAAAGTCCTGTGAGTGTAACACATCATATTTTTGTTTATCTCTTACGATTTTCAAGGTACACGAAAATCATTCAGAATGAAGAGATCGTTAAAGGTATTTTCAGAAAATGCAAGATATGCATTTGTTAGGAAAATATCCTAAACATATAGTATTTCAATCAAAATCGTATAACTTTTTTATAAAATCAGAATTTTCGAAAAAGCTTCCATATGTGTGGGGATCTTTCTGAAAATCTTCGTGTTGCATCGTTAAAAGATAGAATTTAAATAGATACTAGGTTTGCTATTTAACTGCTTTTCATTTTTACTTTCTCCATACGCACTGTGTACATAGTGTATAGAGAAAGTATTGCACTCCACCAAAAATTCGATACCGAGATTTCACCGGAAATATACGTTTTAGGGTCCCCAATATCCAAAAAAAGCATTTTCACAAAAATGTCCGTGTGTGTGTGTGTGTGTGTGTGTGTGTGTGTGTGTGTGTGTGTGTGTGTGTCCGTGTGTCCGTATGTCTGTGAACACGATAACTCAAAAACGAAAAGTCGTTAAAATACCAAACTTGGTACTTAAGTTTAGTATCTTCCAGGGATGCGACACGAAGATTTTGAGAAAAATCCCCCCACCCCCAACTACCCTTTACATGGAATTTTTTTCGAAAATTTTGATCTTCTCAAAAATGGCTCTAACGATTTTGATTAAAATGTCGGATATCAAACATATTTAACTGACAAATGAAATGTATATCTTGAATTTTCTGGTAATAGCCTCTGAAGAGTAGTTTATTCTGGATGAATTTTACTAAATGTTTAATGACTGCTAAACCTTAAGAGATAGACAAGAACTTACTACACAAAAAATGTAGAGCACTTTAAAACACACAATTTATGTTATATACATTTTTTTCGTGGAGTTCGTCGTTTTTGTGACATCACTTATTTTTGGTTTCTGCTATGAAAAAAGGTATACTTTTCTCATACAGGAACTTGTCAACTCCTATCCATATAAACAAAGGAACTTCATTGACATAGCAAGCAGCTTTTTGCTATCACTTTAACCTAAGGTTGTCCCTTATTTCGCTTCTACTTACAAGGAAGCGAGTAATAAGACTATTTCTGCTAATTTTTTTCTGATTAGCATGAAGTAAATAGAAGTATAAGCTTTTTAAGAATTATTTGTTGCAGGGATATGGAGAAAGTCATGTGAATGGTACACATCAGATTTTTGAGTTAAGTTGTCCAGACACGCACGCTAACACACAGGACAATTTCTAAAATACCTTTTTTACTTTCTCTATATGTACTATGTACATAGTGTATACAGAAGATATTGTAATGCATCCAAAAATTCGATGCCGAGATTTCACCGAAAATACATGTTTTGGGTCCCCCTGAATCCAGAAAAAAAATTGGAAAAAAGTCCGTGTGTGTATGTGTATATGTGTCTGTGGACAGCATGGCTCAAAAACGAAAAGACCTTTAAACCAAACTTGGTATTTAAGTTCAGTATCTTCCAAGGATACGACACGAAGATTTAAAAACATCCTGCCTTTCACAATTACCCTTTACATGGAAATATTGTCTAAATTTTGATTTTCTCAAAACTGGTTCTAACGATTTTGATTAAAGTGTCGAATATTAAAATTATTTACCTGATAAATAAAATCAATATTTTGAATTTTCTGGGAATGGCCTCTGAAAATTAGTTTATTCTAGATGAATTTTACGGAATTTTGTATAACTGGCAAACCGTTAGATATAGACAAAAACTTAATTAATAGAAAATGTAGAGCTCGTTAAAACACACAATTTATGTTATTCACAAATTTTTCGTGGAGTGGTTCGTTTTTTTATATATTCCTTGTTGTCGGTTTTAAAAAACTTATACTTTTCTCAACTCCTGTCCACACAAACAAAGGAACTTCAGTCACATAGCAACCAGCTTTTGACTATCACTTTAACCTATGGCACTCCCTTATTTATTTGCTACTTGTATGGAAGTAAGTAATAAGACTACATATTTCTGCTCTGTTTTCTCGATTAGCATGACTTAAATAGAAGCATGGGATTTTAAACAATAATTTGTGCAGAGATGTAGAGAAAGTCATGTGAATGGAACTCATAAGTATTTTTGGATTCAGGAGTTCCCAAAACATACATTTCCAGTGAAATCTCGCTATCGAATTCTCTATCTATTATGCATATTGCACATATATGATAGAGAAACTAAAAAACTTGAAATGTATTCCTTGTACTAAGTAAACGAGAGGAAGAAGTAGCAGTTTTGGCCTTGAGATGATGCGGTTGAAGTGGAGTTACTGCTGGCCTGTGAAATTCTGGCAGCTGCTGGCGATTTGTTTGCTGTCTGCTGGACGAGAGGAAGAAGCCACAGGCATTTCCGGAGAGCATGGAGTGGTGCACATACAGTGACCTAGCTCATTACCAACCAAACTTTTCTCGCACCCTCGCCACTTCTTTATGAATATTTTAAACTTTCACTGCATGCAGCACCAAGAAAAAACCTTCATTAACCCTCTCTCACTCTTAGCAGATGCTGCCTGGGTTCAATTATGAGCAGATGTATCTGCAGGTAAATTTAGAAACGATGTTCTTGACGTTAATGTTGAGATGGTTGTTGGTTGTCAGCAAGTGGAGGAGAATTTCTGTTCTTAACGTGATGCATCTAGAAAATTTGATGTGTTACATTCACATGACTTCCTCTACATCGCTGTAACAAATTATTGTTAAACAGCTTATTCTTCTTACTGATTTATGATATTTATCAGAAATCGTCTTAATTACTTGCTTTCTTGTAAGTAGAAGGAAAATAAGGGAAAACGCTAGTCAAATCTTTTAAGAATGTGGTTCAAATCCCTTTCTATGCATGGCCAGGAGTTTACAAATTTCCATGTGAGATAAGTATGTGTTTAAAATCTGAGAGAAATAACAAATAATATCTCAAAATTGATCAATTAATTAATTGATCATGAATTAAACGTATAAGACATAAATTGTGTGTTTTAAAGAGATCCACGTGTTTTGTAAAGTACGTTTTTTGCCTTTCTCTTACGGTTTACCAGTAGCAGAATATTCGACCAAAGTCGTCCAGAATAAAGAGCTCTTCAGAGTCTATTCCTAGAAAATTCAATATATACACTTTATTTCCTGTATATATGTATATATACACGTATTATAATAAAAAGCATTAAAATCATTTTTGAGAAAATCAGCATTTTCGAAAAGTTTTCCACGTAAAGCGTAGATTGGGGTGGGGGGATTTTCCTCAAAAGCTTTGTGTCGCATCTTTGGAAGATACTAAACGTTATACCAAGTTTGGTATTTTACCAGCTTTTCGTTTTTGAGTTATAGTGTTCACAGACCCAAGGACAAGACCGTTTTATAAAAGTCCTAAAATGTCTATTTCCGATGAAATCTCGGTATTGGATTTTTGGGTGGAATGCAATACCACAATATGTGTAGAGAAAGTAAAGATCTCATGTGTTCCATTCACATGACTTTCCCTACATCTCTGCAACAAAGTATTGTTAAAAAGCTTATGCTTCTATTTACTTCATGCTAATCGAGAAAAAATCAGCAGAAATAGTCTTATTACTTGCTTCTTTGTAAGTAGAAGCGAAATAAGGGAGTACCATAGGTTAAAGTGACATTAAAAAGTTTGTTGCTATGTGACTCAAGTTTCTTTGTTTGTATGGACAATAAATTGTGTGTTTTAAAGTGCTCTACATTTTTGTCTATCTGTTACTGTTTAGCAGTCATGCAAAATTGAACCAGAATAAAGTAGTCTTCAGAGGCTATTCCCAGAAAATTCAAGATATACATTTTTTTGCCAGGTAAATATCTTTAATCAACGATATTTTAATCAGAATTGTTAGGGCCATTTTTGAGAAAATCAAAAATTTCGAAAAAAGTTACATGTAAAGGGTAGATGAGGGCGGACGGATTTTCTTGAAAATCCTCGTGTCGCATCTTTGGATGATACTAAACGATATACCAAGTTTGGTATTTTACCAGCTTTTCGTTTTTCAGTTATCGTGTTCACACATGGGTCTTTTTCTAAAAGTGGTTTATTTGGATACAGGGATCCTAAAACGTATATTTCCAGTGAAATCTCGATTGCGGATTTTTGGATGGAATGCAATACAACAGTATGTATGTGTAGAGAAGGTAAAAAACTAAAAATATATAGTTTTTCATAATAAAGTTGTATAGTTTCTAAACTTTGAGATCATATATAGCATTTTGCAGCTAACGAGTTGTAACTACCCATTACCTGAAACTATGAGTGAACAAGCACATGCTTATTAATAGACACGTTTGTCGCAAATTTTTTCAACATTTTTCCACATTCAGAAATAACCACGCGTCGCAATTTTTGGCTAATTCATTCAAAATTGATGCACTGCATTTCAAAAGTACAGGTTTTCAAAACAAAGCTCCAAATTTGAAAAATAAATAATTGAATTTGGAAAACTGAAGACTTTTGCAGTGTACGAAAAGTATTCGAAATGTGGTTTGAAATAGAACATTTTTATGAAGTATCTATTTGTTAACTCATTTACTGTACAACTTAAATGTTGTATAATATTTTTACTTTCTCTACACGTACTATGTACATAGTGTACAGAAAGGGTATTCTAATGCTTCCAAAAATTCGATACCGAGATTTCACCGGAAATACATGTTTTGAGATCCCTAAATAAAAAAACATGTTTATAAAATTGTCCGTGTGTGTGTGTCTATGGGCAGCATAGCTGCAACACGAAAAGAGCGTTAAGTACCAGACCTGGTGTCTTCCAAAGATGTACACGAAGAACATTTTAAGAACTTTTAAGAATTTTAAGAAAATCTCCCACCCCTAACTACCCTTTATATGGGAATTTTTCGAAAATGCTTCAAAAACGGCTCTAACGATTTTCAATAAAATACCAAAGTCTTAAGATATTTTTATGAAAAACGAAATATATATCTTAGATTTTCTTGGTTTAGCCTCTGAAGACCTCGTCATTCTGGATGATTTTTGTGTAACTGGCAAACCTTAAGATCTATACAAAAACTTACTGCACAAGAAATATAAGTCTCATTAAAACACGCAATTTATGTTATATACATTTTTTTGTAGAATTGACCTTTTCGAAATATTCCGGATTGTTGGCTTCAATTTTAGCCACTTAAACTTTTCTCAAATCGTAAGATATCATTCTTCTCGTTTGTTTATTCCTGGAGAGCAAAGAGATTGGAATTTCAATTGTTTCACTTTGTGACTGGCTTTTAAAGGACGAAACTATCGCTTTATCCTGAGCATTTTCTTATTTTCCTTCTACTTACAAGGAAGGAAGTAATAAGACTATTTATGCTTATGTTTATCTTGATTAGCATGATCAGATAACAGATTAATCTTTTGAATAAAAGGTTTGTTTGCAGAAAAGCTAGAGGATGTCATGTGAATGGAACACATTAGATTTTTTCCCTTTACTTATAAAGGGCCAAATAATGACAGTTTCTTCTAATGTCTATTCTAACAATAATTTGTTACAGAGATGTAGAAAACGAACATGCGAATGGAGCATATCATTTTTTTTTTCGTGGATTTCACCATTTTTTTTATTTATTTTATTTTATTTATTATTTTTTTTTTAATATATTTCTTGTCATTGGTCGGTTTTGAAATACTTTAACATTTGACATATGGAAATTTGTCAACTCCTGGCAATACAAAGAAACTGATAGCAAGCTTTTAAAACATTTACTACCGCTTTAGCCTATTTTATTCCCTTATTTCTCGACTACTTAAAAGAAAGTAAATCATAAGACCATTTCTGCTATTGTTTTTCTCGACTAGCACGAAGGGGATAGAATAGTAAGCATTTCTTAATAGAAGTTTATACCGAGTTGTAAAGAAAGTCAAGTGAATGGAACACATCAGATTTTTAAAAATGCGTCGTGGATCATTTTAATTAAAATGTTGAAATTGGACAACAATGTATTATTACTTTCTCCAAACGTACTATGTACATTATTGTAAACTATGTGCTATATTGCACTCCACCAAAAAATACGATACCGAGATTTCACTGTATCCCCTGTATCCAAGAAAAGTATTTTCAGAAAGATGTGTGTGTGTGTGTGTGTGTGTGTGTGTGTGTGTGTGTGTGTCCGTGTGCCTGTGAACACGATAGCTCAAAAACGAAAAGTTGCCAAACTACCAAACTTGGTATTTAAGTTTAATATTTTCCAGGGATGCGACACAAAGATTTTGAGAAAATCCCTCCACCCCAAATTACCCTTTACATGGAACTTTTTTCGAAAATTTTGATTTTCTAAAAAATGTCTCTTATTGTAGAGCACCTTAAAACACACAATTTATGTTATATACATTTTTTTCGTGGAGTTGATTGTTTTTGAGATATTCCTTGTTTTTGGTTTCAGCTATAAAACCTTATACTTTTTTCATACAGGACTTTGTGAATTCGTGTCAATACAGACAAAGGAACTTCAGTCGCAGAGCAACCAGCTTTTGACTACCACTTTAACCTATGATACTCCCTTATTTCGCTTCTATTAACAAGGAAGCAAGTAATAAGAATATTTCTGCTAATTTTTGCTCCATTAGATGAAGTAAACAGAATAATTTGTTGCAGTGATATAGAGAAAGTAATGTGAATGGAACACATCAGATTTTTTTTTTAAAATAACCAGGCAAGCTAGAGTATTGGAATATAGAAGAAATATCATTGTTATTAGGTGGAACATCTGGTATACATTAATTCAAAATCTTCTCGGGCTTCTAACCAGGTCTTCTTACCTGGTTAGAAGCCCGAGAAGATTTTGAATTAATACGTCGCCAGGAAAGCTCCAGTTCGTATGTTATCTGGTATACATTTCAACAATGTCTTGCATGTCTTCCAAATTTTACAGATGCATAAGTTGCATAAGTTCTTTAGGTGGATCGTCACTTATTAGAACTTAAAGTTTATGAAGTTTGTTGATAATTAAATGTTATAGAATTTTTTTTCGTGATAAAGTTAATCATAAATGCTTGTTTAGGAATTATTTGAACCAGATTTTTTTTCAAATTATACTCAAAATTAAGTGGAAGAAATAATTATGAATGAAGTAATTAATATATTTACTGTAAATAAATATGTTTAGTGAAAAAGCCTTAACTTACATATATTTAAATTATTTGGTGTTTCATTTATTTATATTTTTTGTTTTGATTTTACTTTCTCTAGACCATATGTACTATGTACATAGTGGATAGAGAAGTATTCTTATCAAACCAAAATTGTTGTCGAGATTTCACCGGAAATATATGTTTTCGGGGTCCCCTGATTCCGAAAAAATTATTTTTTGAAAAAGGTTCATGTGCATATGTGTGTGTGTGTGTGTGTGGACTGCATAACTCAAAACGAAAAGATCGTCAAGTACCAAACTTAGCATTTAGGTTTAGTAGCCCCCATGGATGCGACACGAAGATTTTCAAGAAAAACCACAAACTACCCTCTGCATGGAAAAGTTGTTGGTAATTTTTATTTTATAATAAATGCCTCTAACGATTTTGATTAAATCCGGTATATTAAAGATATTTACATCCCAAATAAAATGTATATTTCTGAATTTTCTGCGAATAGCCTCTGAAGACCTCTTTATTCTGGATGGATTTTGCCAAATTTTGCTTAACTGCTAAATAACTTTTAAAAGGCGATTATTTCATTTAATAGTTATTAATTACAATCCCAATGTATTCAACTGTCGAAAACCTTCGTTAATGCTAATCAATAATGTTAGAATTTGAAATGAATTGTGTGTTTTAGCTATGTCTACATTTTTGTACTATACTTACGCTTTTAAAAATTTACAATATTCTTTTGGAATGAAGAGATTTGCACTGTTTATTCGCAGAAAAAGTAATATAAACATTTTATTTGTAAAGCAAATATCTTTAACTTATGGATTCCAGTTAAATTTGTTGGGACCATTATTGAGAAAAATGTAAAAAATATTTAATTTAAAGCATAATTTGAAGCAGAGGGATTTTCATGTTTCAAATCTTTGAAGATGCTGAACATATATTCTAAGTTATGTATTTAACCAACAATTTGCTTTTGCATAATGCACTTCTCACACACCCACACGCGCGCGCGTATGTACTAACCTTTTTTCTAAGAATACCTTCAATTATGTTCAGAGGGAACAAAACATGTGTTTCTGGTGAATTCTCGACATGGAGTTTTGGGGCGGAGTAGATTACCACCTATTTAACAACAAACATTAATTCTCCCTTTTCTCCAACTTGTACAGTCTCTACATTTACGTCTTTCTCCCTTTGTTTCCCCTAAGATCCATTTTTCGTTCAATTTCTTCCATTTTCCTTCTACATTGCTCTCTCTCTCTCTCTCTCTGTCTCTCTCTCTTCATCGCCTCATTTGTTTTTGTTCTCTGTACACCTGCATGGCATGTCATGTTTTAAAAATCAGTAATAAAATGCATGCTTCAACCATACACACATGGAGTCTCTTCCTTAAATAAGTACAGAGGTTTATGTCCAATAAGAATACAAAAAAAAAAATTTAGAGCTGTTTATCATGTTTACATTAATACTAAAAGTTTATGCTTACTATACACTTGTGCAGGAAGTTAAAAGGGAATATAATAATAATAATAATAATAATAATAATAATATTTAAATATACGAATATTATTTTATATTTCGCAACTCTCCCACTTGGAACAAAGCACTATAAAGCACAAGAAGATAATAAAGATCGCATAATGCCATTCTTAGTATACAATTTAATATGCCTCTATTAATAAATAATTCTCTTCTACCTGACCATTCAATGTTTATTATTATCATAATTGTAACCTCGGTAGGTTACATAATTTTATCGTTATTTATCTCTTGCTTTAGGGAGCTCTAAAGAATATCTTATGTCAAGTTTAACAGACATCGGTTTGGTTATTCTTGCGTAGAAACATAACAAATGCCATAAGTATTTTAAAGTTATATTTATTGTCTGCTAGGATGAATAACCGACTTCAGTAAAATTCATCTCTTATGCATCCAAAATTTAATGCTAGCGGTAAAATATTGGCTGCAGTTTTATTATTATCTATACATAATAATGTAAATACAAGGAATGATACTTCTATGCAACAAGAACTCTGTAAATCTTGGAGTCAGCCTGAAAGCCCGTAATTAATGCAATGCTATTTTCATTTCATTTAATAATGTAGGTGTCGCAAAAGTTAAGAGTTGAATAGATGTCTACACAACGTTTATAATAACTAAATTACATTTAAGTAAATATATTCTCTATCTATTGGTTAATCACACTGAATGTTAGGATTAATTTAAATCAACTCTCTCATATTAATCTAGATTTATTCAACAGTTATTATATTTTTACCCTTTTTTTAACAAAAGATCTAAGTTTACCCTAATGCCAATATAAGATATCTAGGACAAGTATGGTTTAGTTGAAGCTCCTAAATTAAATGTCTCTTTCGACAGTTATATTCCAGTCTTATACCCTAAGAAATAGGTTGTTTTTTTTTAACTCGAGCTGGGAAATGTCTTTTCTTTCTGTCTTTTGTTAGTGGTAGTACTAGCCATAGGTGAGGAAATTCAGTTACATCAGGCATTCACCCCATAATATCAGAAATTATGCCACATGACATAAATATGTAACATATAAGATTACAGTATCCAAAACCCATGCGTTCATGCCCGCGAATCAGGAAACAATAAGGTGTATATCAGGCCTTTCCAACTCTGCTCGTCTCAGTTGGAGTACTCATAAGTACTCAACTACAAACCTCGAAGCCCTGCTGAAGGTGAAGGTGACTGTCAATGCGTTACTGGACGAAATTCATAGCAAAATGTTTGAGCTTGAATTCCAACACTTGATTCAGCCGTGACGATAGGTTTCCCTCAATATTGAGGTGTATTGCATGCTGCATGCGTACCCCTGTTAGTTCCTAGTTCTTTGGCGCGCAGTAAAAATTATATTGAAATATAAATCATGTACTCTCTGTCAATTTTGTGTTATTCAAATAAATGCTATTTTTGCGGCTCGGATACGTTTCAGCCTTTTTATGATAAATTATTTTAAAGATAATCTAAAGACTGTTTGTCAAGATTCATTATGATGTTTATTTCAACAATTATTTATTTTAGTGACACAAAATGTTTTAACAACCTCAATAAAACATTTCAACTTTGTCTTTTGATATTGCAAACTATTAATAAATTGAACAAAGTCAGAAACAGAGAAATGAGGAAGGTGACGTAACGGTTACGTGTGCGGAGGTTCTAAGTTGCATCTCCGGCGACCAACCACTCCGACCCATGGGTTTTTCGTGGCAGACGAATGGTGGGCTAGTTCAGCAGAAGCCCACAAACAGTTTTTAGAAGCCTTATCCATAAAAGGAATCAGCTTAATAAGCTAAACAGTGAGCAAAAATTAAAAATCTAATGTGTTCCATTCACATGACTTTCTCTACATCTCTGCAACAAACTGTTGTTAAAAAGCTTATGCTTCCATTTAGTTCATGCTAATCGAGAAAGAAAATAGCAGAAATATGTTATTACTTGCATCCATGCAAGTAGAAGCGAAATGAGGTTAAGTAATTGTCAAAAGCTGGTTGCTACGTGACCGAAGTTCCTTTGTATGGACAGGAGATGAAAAATTCCTGTATGGGAAAACCATAAGTTTTTTAAAGCTAAAACCAGAAACTAGCCATAGCTTAAAAACCATCAGCTCCGCGAAAAAGATTTACATAACATAAAGTGTGTGTTTTAATGTACTCTACACTTTTTATGGTAAGTTTTTGTCCATCTCCTAGAGTTTGGCAGTTATGCAAAATTCCTTAAAAGTCATCCAGAATAAAGTAGTATTCAGATGCTATTCCCAGAAAATTGTCGCGGTTTGCCTTGTGCACCAATATGGCGCTATCATGTGAGTCTACTTGGAGTTGGTCGAGGGTTAAAGCTCGTGAAATTCTCTACATTAAGCGTGTACATACCTTGCAGATTCCCTTTGTTGCTCTGGTTAGGCTCGTTCTTGTAGACCATGAGTTGTGTCTTGCTCAGGTGGTAAAGGATGACAAAGGTGTGTAACACTTTTGTTACACTCAAATAAAAGAGAAATTTCACTTAATTTTACTGATGACTTCTGTTATTATCTGTTGTTGGTTTCAGGCACTAACCCTGCAAGCGACTCTCGACATAAACGATCGCGAACTTGATGACATAATCTTTATAAGTGCCAGTTCCACTCTTACTGGGTTATTATATTTTTACAACCGTCACCTTAATCTTGAGTCAGTTTAACATGTACGGCAATAGTTGCCCGTCAGATTAACTTTTACTATAGCACTTCATACCTACAATTAATGCATATTTCTTGCTATTCATCGCCGTCAGATTTCTTATAACAAGCCGATTTCGTCACGTTTCTTACATTGAATATATCCTACACTGAGTGCCGCGTGATTTCTTACACTGGGATTCTGTGCGATTTCTTATACGCGCATCATTCATATACCAAAAGATCCTAATATTGCCCTAATTTTCGATTGGCTGCAAAAATGTGCGTAAAGTAGCGTTGTCACGTGACTGTCTGAGATTTTTCTTTATTTTCCTCCCACGTGACCCTTCTCTCCAAATCAAAATCGTTAGAGCCATTTTTGAAAAATTCAAAATTTTCGAAAACTGCCATGGGGAACTACCATGTAAAGGATAGTTGGGGGTTGGGGGATTTTCTTGAAAATCTTCGTGTTGCATCCCGGGAAGATACCAAACTTAAATACCAAGTGTGGTATTTAACGGTCTTTTCGTTTGAGCTATTCTGTCCACAGACACAGACACGGACCTTTTTCAAAAAGTCTAATGTTCCATTCACATGTCTTTCTCTACATCTCTGGAACGTATTATTGTTACAAAGCTTATGTTTCTATTTACTTCATGCTAATTGAGTAAACATTATTAGAAATAGTCTTATTACTTGCTTCCTTGTAAGTAGAAGCGAAATAAGGGAGTACCATAGGTTAAAGTGGTAGTCAAAAGCTGGTTGCTATGTGACTGAAGTTCCTTTGTTTGTATGGACAGAATATATATAGTTATATACAGTTTTTAAAAACATATTTTTCTCATACTGGAATTTGTCCATACAAACAAAGGAACTTCAGTCACATAGCACACAAAAAATGTGTGTTTTAACGCGTTCTACATTTTTAGTGTGGTAAGTTTTTGTCCATCTCTTACCGTTTAGCAGCCATTTTTGAGACATTAGAAATTTTCGAAAAAAGGTTCCATGTAAAGACTAGTTAGGGGTGGGGGATTTTCTTGAAAATCTTCGTATCGCATCCTAGGAAATAGGTATTTTTGGTATTTAACGTTCTTTTTGTTTTTGAGCTATGCTGTCCAAACACACATACACACACAGCACACACACAACACACACGGACCTTTTTTTCAAAAATGCTTTTTTTGGATTCAGGAAGACCGAAAACGTGTATTTTCAGTGAAATCTCGTATTGAATTTTTGGGTGCAATGCAATACCTTCTCTATACACTATGTACATTGTACGTGTAGAGAAAGTAAACATATTAGGGGATTTAGAGCAGTCTCAGATTCAAAAGAAGACTTTCCTGTATCTCAGTGTCTTCTAGTGAGTATGTATATCTAATTTGCTTGTTAGGCTGATGGGAAACATTCCAGAAGATTTTACATTTATTCTTGAAAGCCATCATTTAATATTATGGATTTGGAATAGTAATATCTGAAACTTATTTCACTTATATAGACGCATATTTTTCACTAATTCTTGAATCAAATGTTTTAAACTTTTTATTCTCATCATAAACATTCTTCTAATTCATATTCATAAATGTAGAATCAGTAAATACTGTTATTATCATAAAATACGAGTAATGTAAAACTTTAACCCCATTTATTTCAAAACAAAATGTTTATACATGTGTCCACGCTTGTATTCATGCTGTTGTTCACGGAGTTGAACAATTCTTATACGTGTTCAACAAGGCTATTCCTAGGGATTCTGATAATTGCTAAAAAAAAAAAGGACAGTATATATTTTTATGTACCTTTAATAGCCTTTAATAAAATTTAAAATTGTCAAATGTATTACTTTTTCTCTGAACTACAAAAACAAGAACTCTTTGAATACTACATCCCATAATTGGGTAAGAAATAATTTCAGTTTATGATTAAATTATTGATTAAAACAGCAACTTGAGTAACAAACCCCTAATTAATATATTAAATTATTAATTATAATCAAAGGAATCATCCTAAAGATAAGACAAATTAGTTTTAAAATTCATTCCATTAAAATGTTCACTGAATGCAGCACTACTGCAAAATAAATATGTTGCTATAACAACAGAGAGTTTGCAGTGATACGTAAAATACACATTTTGAATATAACAGTAGCAATAAAAAGAAGAGCAACAAAGCATTCGTTAAAAATGAAGTACTGGGAAGAATTATTCCCATGGGATCAAAGACACGGTTGTGCAGTCGCGAAGAATATTTTTCTGCTTTTCATAAATAACAGATCATTATTCTTGTGAGGAAGTAAATAAGGAGCCTTGAGATAGGTGCCATAATCAGGTTTTCCGAAAAGGCATCTTGGTAATGTTTCCCAGTAGAACAATATTTTATAATACCTAGCGGTTGTGATTTGTCTTTGTAACAAAATGTGTGCTCCTGATACAGAACTAAATGTGAATGATCGATGATAGCAAGCATGATCAATTGCACTTTCCCTCTTGATTTCTCTCCGAGATTCGCTACTCCATTATCATACCACAAGTATTATACAAGGGTCGTTCAAGTCAATCCGGGACTTTCATTTTATTCAGGTATATGAACGCCTAGGCTGGAGGTTTTGTACGCAGTAGAAAGTGGCACCTTTCAACCACAGAAATGTAACACTTTGCAGTAATACTGATAAATACAGTATCAGTAAATTGATAAGATGAAATTTTTATGTGACTGTTGGTTTAGGAGAAAAAAAGTATTTAATTGCCATTTTATAATTTTTTTATTTATGCTCCGGAAATGTAAAGATTATTATTTAATTATACAAACACTGGTGATATTAGAAAAAAAACATATCGTCAATTTTCTTTTGTCTATTTTTACTTTCTCTATACGCACTATGTACATAGTGTATAGAGAAAGTATTGCACTCCACCAAAAAATTCGATACCGAGATTTCACCGGAAATATATGTTTTAAGGTCCCCTTTATCTAAAAAAAGCATTTTCACGAAAAGGTCCGTGTGTCTGTGAACACGATAACTCAAAAACGAAAGGTCGGTAAAATACCAAACTTGGTATTTAAGTTTAGTATCTTCCAGGGATGCGACACGAAGATTTTGAGAAATATCCCCCCACCCCAAACTACCCTTTACCTGGAACTTTTTTCGAAAATTTTGATTTTCTCAAAAATGGCTCTAACGATTTTGATTAAAATATCATATTTTAAAGATATTTACCTGACAAATAAAATGCATATTTTGAATTTTCTGGGAATAGCCTCTGAAGACTACTTTATTCTGGATGAATTTTGCATAACTACTAAACCGTAAGAGATGGACAAAAACTTAACACACAAAAAATGTAGAGCATGTTAAAGCACACAATTTATGTTATATACATTTTTTTCGTGGAGTTGATCGTTTTTGAGATATTCCTTTTTCTTGGTTTCAGCTTTGAAAAACATACTTTTCTCATATAGGAATTTATCAACTCCTGTCCACAAAAACAAAGGAACATCAGTCACATAGCAACCAGCTTTTGGCTTTCACTTTAACCTATGGTACTCCCTTATTTCGCTTGTATTTACCATAAAGCAAGGAATAAGACTATTTCTGCTAATTTTCCTCGATTAACATGAAATGAATAAAAGATAAGCTTAGTAACAATAATTTGTTACAGAGATATAGAGAAAGTCATGCGAATGGAACACATCAGATCTTTATCCAAGCATACACATTTTCAAGCTTCTGTTTCGAAAACTGCATCGTGTGGAACAATTTGAAGTTTTGAAAACGATGAAAAATAAAACCACGAGAAAATAGGTTTTAAAGTTTAATATACAATTTAACACTGATTCTTTGTAAGTCTTAGAATTTCATATTCTGCTGCAGCAATTTTTAAAACAATTATATCTGACAACTCTCACGGACTGTTTACACAAATTCCGAGTAATATATAAAGCAAAGATAAAGTGCAAATCATTTGGTGCGAGTCTAGATGCACTCTGCCGCACAAAATAGTCTCACGGCCGGAAATATGCTGTTGGTGGGGTGTTGGAGAACCGCGGGTGTTCTATCTCGCTTGTGCCTTAGGATGGGGAGGGCCCAGGTTAAATATAATCGGTGGAACGGCATGCCTGGATGATGACGGGACATCGGTGAAAACCAAATTAGTCATCCATTAAAAACGTCACGCGATATGGTTTAAAGCGCCGCATGGTAATAAAACAGGAATTGAACTACAAGCATTACATTATTTAATTAGCCCATTTTTATTTCATTTTTTGCCCTTATTCATCAACTTTTTCCTTTCTCTATACGCACTATGTACACGGTGTATAGAGAAGGTATTGCACTCCACCAAAAAATTCGATACCGAGATTTCACCGGAAATATATGTTTTAGCATCCCGAATATCCAAAAAAAGCATTTTCACAAAAAGGTCCGTGTGTGTCCGTGTGTCCGTAGGTCTGTGAACACGATAGCTCAAAAACGAAAAGTCAATAAAATACCAACTTGTTATTTAAGTTTAGCATCTTCCAGGGATGCGACACGAAGATTTTGAGAAAAATCCCCCCACTCCCAACTACCCTTTAAATGGAACTTTTTTCGAAATTTTTGATTTTCTCAAAAATGGCCCTATGATTTTGATTAAAATTTCGTATATTAATGAATGAATGAATAAGTGTATTTATTAACATAGGAATATCATACATAGAATTTCAACAGTCGCACGGGTCCACAGACCGTACGTGCTTTTGTAATACACATTACAAGCAATATTAAAACAACAACCACAACAAAGAATTAAAAGAGTAAACACGAAAATAAAAAGACAAAGGAAATACACAGTCAAAAGCAATATTAAACAACAATAAAAATTAAGAGTGAATCCGAAAATAAAGATACAAAAATATTCAAATAGAGCAATTTAAATTTACAGCACAGAGTACATCTTCATAAATGCACCCTCTTATAATAGATAATTACACTTAAAAGACATATGCACATAGTATACACAACAGTGACCTAAGTATGACATAATATATATGTATGTAGAACATTGTAGTCACTTTTGTTTAGTTGATCTTATCCCCCCCCTTCTCTATTGGCAGCCTCCTCAGATCTCAGCTGTCTTGCCTTAAGTATAAATTTACCTAGCCCGTCCATGTTTTCCGTGCCTGCCAGTAGCGTCCAACATGCTTCTATCCCTACATTCGCAGTGGTAAAAAATCGCGGCAAATATTTTTCCCGCCATTCCTCCGTACCCCTACATCTTGCCAAGATGTGAGTCCACGACTCTTCCTCCTCGCAAATGGGACAGATTCTCGTACCATTCTCGTCAGAAATTTTCGTGCTCCTCCATGCTCCTAGTCTAATCCACGCGAGCCCCTCTCTAATGAGTTTGGTACCTGTTTTGATGTATTGCTACATACCCCACTCCGATTTCAGCCCAGACTGTACTTCTAATGACACCTTCTCTGTGCATTGCGCAATTATTTGCTGTCTGTCAATATCACAGAGACGTTTCTTAATGTTTCTCCAAATACTTCGCCTGTTTTCATAAAGATATTTTACCTGACAAATAAAAAGTATATCTTGAATTTTCTGGGCATAGCCTCTGAAGGGTAGTTTATTCTGGATGAATTTTACTGAACTTTGAATAACTGCTAAACCGTAAGAGATGGACAAAAACTTACTCCATAAACAATGTAGAGCACGTTAAAATTTATGTTATATATATATTTTTTTTTCGTGGAGCTCGTCGTTTTTGAGACATTCCTTATTTTTGGTTTCTGCTATGAAAAAGTTATACTTTTCTCATACCGGGACTTGTCAACTTCTATCCATATAAACAAAGGAACTTCATTGACATAGCAACCAGCTTTTGACTATCACTTAAATCTATGGTAATCCCTTATTTCGCTTCTACTTGCAAGGAAGCAAGTACTAAAACTATTTCTGATAATTTTTTCTGATTAGCATAAAGTAAATAGAAGTATAAGCTTTTTAAGAATAATTTGTTGCAGGAATATAGAGAAAGGCATGTGAATGTAACACATCAGATTTTTACTTTCTCTATACGCACTATGTACATAGTGTATAGAGAAAGTATTGCACTCCACCAAAAAATTCGATACCGAGATTTCACCGGAAATATATGTTTTAGGGTCCCCAATATCCAAAAAAAGCATTTTCACAAAAAGGTCATGTGTGTGTGTGTGTGTGTGTGTGTGTGTGTGTCCGTGTGTCCGTGTCAGTGTGTCCGCGTGTCAGTGTGTCCGTGTGTCTGTGAACACGATAACTCAAAAACGAAAAGTCGGTAAAATACCAAATTTGGTATTTAAGTTTAGTATCTTCCAGGGATACGACACGAAGATTTTGGGAAAAATCTCCCCACCCTCAACTATCGTTTACATGGAACTTTTTTCGAAAATTTTGATTTTATCAAAAATGGCTCTAACGATATTGATTAAAATTTCGTATTTTAAAGATATTTACCTGACAAATAAAATTTATATCTTGAATTTTCTGGGAATAGCCTCTGAAGAGCAGGTTATATTGGATGAATTTTACTGAATTTTGAATAACTGCTAAACCATAAGAGATGGACAAAAACTTACTACACAAAAAATGTAGAGCACATTAAAACACACAATTTATGTTATATACACTTTTTTCGTGGAGTTCATCGTTTTTGTGACATTCCTTATTTTTGGTTTCTGCTATGAAAAACGTATACTTTTCTCATACCGAAACCTGTCAACTCCTATCCATATAAACAAAGGAACTTCATTGACATTCCAACCAGCTTTTGACTATCACTTTAACCTATGGTAGTCCCTTATTTCGCTTCTACTTATAAGGAAGCAAATAATAAGACTATTTCAGCTAATTTTTTACTTTCTCCATACGCACTATGTACATAGTGTATAGAGGAAGTATTGCACTCCACCAAAAATTCGATACCGAGATTTCACCGGAAATATATGTTTTAGGGTCCCCAATATCCAAAAAAAGCATTTTCACAAAAAGGTCCGTGTGTGTGTGTGTGTGTGTGTGTGTGTGTGTGTGTGTGTCCGTCCGTGTGTCCGTGTGTCTGTGAACACGATAACTCAAAAACGAAAAGTCGGTAAAATACCAAGTTTAGTATCTTCCAGGGATGCGACACGAAGATTTTGAGAAAAATCCCCCCACCCCCAACTACCCTTTACATGGAATTTTTTTCGAAAATTTTTATATTCTCAAAATGGCTCTAACGATTTTGATTAAAATTTCGGATATTAAACATATTTACCTGGCAAATGAAATGTATATCTTGAATTTTCTGGGAATAGCCTCTGAAGAGTAGTTTATTCTGGATGAATTTTACTAAATTTTGAATAACTGCTAAACCGTAAGAGATGGACAAGAACTTACTACGCAAAAAGTGTAGAGCACATTAAAACACACAATTTATGTTATATACATTTTTTTCGTGGAGATCGTCGTTTTTGTGACATTCCTTATTTTTGGTTTCTGCTATGAAAAATGTATACTTTTCTCATACAGGAACTTGTCAACTCCTATCCATATAAACAAAGGAACTTCATTGACATACCAACCAGCTTTTGACTATCACTTTAACCTACGGTTGTCCGTTATTTCGCTTCTAGTAGTAATAAGACTATTTTTGATAATTTTTTCTGATTAGCATAAAGTAAATAGAAGTATAAGCTTTTTAAGAATTATTTGTTGCAGGGATATGGAGAAAGTCATGTGAATGGTACACATCAGATTTTTTCTGATTAGCATAAGGTAAATAGAAGTATAAGCATTTTAAGAATAATTTGTTGCAGGGATATAGAGAAAGTCATGTGAATGGTACACATCAAATTTTTACATTTCAATCCTTAAAACACTTATACTTTTCTCATACAGAAATGTTTCAACTCCTGTCCATACAAACAAAGGAACTTCAGTCACATAGCAACCAGCTTTTGACTATCACTTTAACCTATGGTTCTCCCTTATTTCGCTTCTACTTACAAGGAAGCAAGTAATAAGACTTTTTTTTTTTTTTTTTTTTTTTTTTTATTAGCATGAAGTAAATAGAAGCTACATGTTGCAGAGATAAAGAGAAAGTAATTTGAATGGAACACATAAGATTTTTTACTTGTTCAACACATACTATATACATGGTGTATAGAGAAGGTATTGCACTCCACCCAAAAATTTGATACCGAAATTGCACCGGAAATACACGTTTTGGGTCCACCTGAATCCAAAAATAGAGCATTATCAGAAAAACGTCCGTGTGTGTGTCTGTGTGTCTGTGGACAGCAGAGTTCAAAAACGAAAAGACTGTTGAATACCAAATTTGATATTTAAGTTTGATATCTTCCAAGGATGCAACACGAAGATTTTCATGAAAATCCCCCGTCTCCCAACTACTCTTTACATGGAACTTTTTTCGAAAATTGTTATTTTCTTAAATAGTCTCTAACGATGTTGATAAAAAATATACCCTTATTTCTCTCCTACTTAAAAAGAAGCAAGTAATAAAACTATTTCTGTTAATTTTTTTTCGATTAGCATGAAGTAAATAGAAGCATAAGGTTTTTAGCAATAATTTGTTGCAGAGATGTAGAGGAAACCATGTGAATGGAACACATAAGATTTTTTTTTTTTAATTCAAGTTGCCAAAGTTACTCAATACAGGCAGACTACTGGGCGTATTCCAAATGATAGGTGTTGTTTCGTATATACACTAGTTTACCTTGATCACACTTCTGTTTAGCCTTAGCGAATGCAAATGTTCCTTTGTTAGAGGCTAATCCCCCATCAGTTTCTACAAGCGCCACCTTGCTGCATAATCTCGTTTAGGCTAATGACGGAAATGGCTTCATGCTCCTCAAACGGCAATAACGAGCGGAACATGACCCACTCTGTGGCTCCGGCGAGTCGGACTAATCTCGTGATTAAACACCCTTTGTCGTGTAGGTCAGTTTGTTCCGTTGTGTCTCCTCAGTCAAGAGAATCTCAGCTCGAGCTCCGGCAGATTAACTCGCCTGTGTTTCACTTGCTGCAATATCAGCAAGACAGAGTTACATATCGTGTTTCTTGATAGTCCCCAGAACTGTCCAGAATGACTCCAGATTCATTTCATTAATAATGTAAAGAAAATGTGGCAATATCACTCAAATTGTGCAAAAGCTAAATATTGATATGTCCTGTTTTGTACATCCTAAACTCGATGTCCCACGGTCATAGTTTGGTCCAAAAAGTTTTATACAACATGAACGTTGTGTACAATTTCTCCGTACCATTCCCACGGGAGTGTGTATTGATCCAAATATTTCTCGCATGCATATGAACAGCTGATAGAAAATGGTGCACGTTGCCGATCCACAATTATTTACGTTCGCTGTCGCAAACTTAGTTGGTGTATCCATTGCAAGAGCATATTATAATAGAAAGAAAAAATTAATAAAGAGGACTAGACCATGACTGGAACATAGGAATCCAGGCCAAGGAAGAGGTGTACTACATGCTGCAAAATGAACTCGTTTCTCACCCTGTAAATTATTTTAACTTTCTTAGAAAGGACGAAAATTTGTTTGGAAAGCTGCTGTCCTTAGTTGAGGCAAAAATCACTCGCCAAAACACAAATATGAAGCAGTCCATATCAGCAAATCAAAGGTAGCTCTTTTATATTTTGTTGAGAAAAGAAGGTTAGGTACAAATGGATCCGATAAAATCATTTGCAGGGGTTATAAATACCCGAGTCTATTTCATAAATCTCTGCCGCACAAAAAATGTGTATTTCAACCATAGCTCAGCTACTATAACCCTATCATTTAGGACAAAGTCAACAAGATACAGCAAAGTTTCACACAAACAATCACGTTGGCGGGAAGGAAGACCCAGCGCTAGCTGCCATCTTATTGCGTCATTACCAGTTGGCTCATTGGTTGATTTCATACGTTTGGACCAAAAATTAGAAACCACTGTATCCTGTTGTAGCAAACTGAAATTGGACCAAAAAATAGGACGAAAATTGTACACAATGAAATCATCCAACGTCCCACATCCAATTTGTAGTTTGAAGAGTATTGGACCAAAATATTTTACCGTGGGACATCTACTAAACTGTAGCAGATATTGTAATAACAGTTTCGACCGGTTCGGAAAACGGATGTCTGGATAGGATGGTATCCATATGCGATGTCACTAAGTGGCGAATCTCGTGGTTAGTACCTGATTAGAATCGGTTCATCATGACCTTCATGTGAGGTCATTAAATACTGGTTTCTCTTTGTATGGCCAGGAGTTGAAAAGAAACTAAAAAAATCGGACGTGTTCCATTCACATGACTTTCTCTACACCTCTGCAACAAATTATTATTAAAAAGCTTATGCTTCTATTTACTTCATGCTAACTGAGAAAAAATTATCAGAAGTACTCTTATTACTTGCTTCCTTGTAAGTAGAATCGAAATAAGGGAGTGCCATAGGTTAAAGTGATAATCAAAAGCTGGTCACTATGTGACTAAAGTTCCTTTATTTGTATGGCTAGAAGTTGAAAAATTCCTGTATGAGAAAAATATAAGATTTTTCAAAGCTGAAACCAAAAAACAAAGCATATCTCAAAAACGATTAATTTCACGAAATATGTATAACATAAATTGTGTGTTTTAACGCGCTCTACATTTTTGTGTGATAAGATTTTGTCCATCTCCTAAGGTTTACCAGTTATGCAAAATTCCGTAAAAGTTATCCAGAATAAAGTAGTCTTCAGAGGCTATTCCCAGAAAATTCAAGATATACATTTTATTTGTCATGTAAATAATATACGATATTTTAATCAAAGTATTTAGAGCCATTTTTGAGAAAATCAAAACTTTCGAAAAAAGTTCCATGTAAAGAGTAGTTTGGAGTGGGGGAATTTTTCTCAAAATCTTCGTGTCGTGTTGTGGTTTTCAGTAATTGTTATTAGTAAAAAAACTAATTTAAAACTTCTACATAATATAAGAAGCTGTATTGTGTGTGTTAGGAATATGAATATGTTATATATTTTACATCAGTCTATGACAGCTGATTGAAAGCTACGCTTAACTTGTCACTATTTTGTCTCTATATCTGTGAGTATTAAAGCAGTGACCAAAACGCTCAAGCTTTGCCATCTGTTGGAGTTTTATCAAACTAAGTTATAAGTGAGCTAGCGTGGCCCTAGACAGGTTGTTCAATAGTGACAATCCATACGTCCTTCATTTACCTGCTTAGAGTGGGTATTGTTCATTTAGATGTTCGGATTGTCGGACCATTTCAAATCTTACAAAGCAATTTTAGGAGCTTTAAACTTTGTACGAGGTCATTCGGATCTCAAAAGTATGATCCCAATGATTAAATAGTTGTGTAGATATTTGTAAACATTTAGATAGGCTTTTATCTGCAGAAACAAACCATAAAATCATATATTTTTACTTTTATTATAGTATATGCATATAGTAGGTACAGCATTATTGTATTCTATACAAAATTCTGATGTGTTCCATTCACATGGCTTTCTCTATATCACTGTAACAAACTATTGTTAAAAAGTACAGTCTTCTATCTACATTATGATAATCAAGATAAACATTAGCGTAAATTGTCTAATTACTTGCTTCCTTGTAAGTAGAAGGAAAATAAGGGAATACACTAGGCTAAAACGATAGTCATATCTTTTAAAAGCTGGTTGCCAAGTGGCTGAAATCCGTATCTATGCAGGGCCAGGAGTTTACAATTTTCCGTGTGAAAAAAGTTTTAGTTTTGTGAATCTGAAACAAATAACGCGGAAGATCTCAGAAAAGGTCAGTTCTAAGAAAAAACAATATGACATAAATTGTGTGTTTTAACGTGATCTACATTTTTGTGTAGTAAGATTTTGTGTATCTCTTACCAGTTTACCAGTTACGCAAATTTCAGAAAAATGCATTTAGAATAAACAGGTCTTTAGGGGATATTCCTAGAAAATTCAAGATATACATGTTATTTGCCATATAAATATTTCTAATGTACGGAGTTTTAATCAAAATCGTTAGTCATTTTTTTTGAGAAAATCAAAATTTTCGATTTTTTTTCTCTGTACTTTGGGGTGGAGGATTTTTCTCAATAGCTTGGTGTCGCATGCCTGGAAGATACTAAACTTAAATACCAAGCTTGGTATTTTGTCGACTTTTCGTTTTTGAGTTGTCGTGTTCACAGACACACGAACACACGGACACAGGGACCTTTTTCTGAAAATTCTTTTTTTTTTTTTGTATACAGGGAACCCTAAAACGAATAGTTTCGGCGAATTCTCGATATCGAATTTTTGGATATAATGCAATACTTTCTCTATATACTATGTATATGGAGACGTGACCAGTAGTCGGGCCGAACATACTCGAGTCCCTCCCGAAAGGGAGTTGTTGGGACTGGGTTGGACTCGACGTGGCAGTGGTCCCGATACCCATGGGTTATTGGGTACGTCTCGGCTTTGCCTTGACAGGGAAGTGAGACTCCTCAAGTTCTCCAGCACTAACCTGGAGAGGTAAGCTGGAGAGATAAGCTGGTAACTGTCGGCCTCACCAAGGTTATTGGTGGTCTTCCCGGATAGGTTCACGCGCGTATCCACTTCCGTCCTGGCGGGGGCCCTTTTAAGCAAGAAGGTATTGCCCTAATGGAAAGACCCACGGATTCTTGTACTCCCTGGTATTAGAATGAGGGGCTTCGGCCCAGGGGTAGCCATTCGAACCACCGAGTACGTATAAAGTACAAATTGATGTCGAGGTTTTGACAGATATATATTAACTTCTGAATAAAAAATAAATAAATTCTAGAAAAAAGTTCGCGCGCATAGCTCAGAAACGAAAAGCCCATTAATACCAAATTTTGTATTTATCTTTGGTATCTTCCAAGGACGCGACACGAAGCTTTCCAAGAAAATCTCTCCACCCCAAACTACCCTTTACATGGACTTTTATTTGAAATTTTTGCTTTAATCAAAAAAATGCCTGTAACGATTTGGATTAAAATACCACATATTAAAGATTTTCACATGACAAATAAAATATATATCTAACATTTTTTGGGAACAGCCTCAGTTATGCAAACAGAATTTTGCATAATCGATCAACCGTAGAAGATACATAAAAAATGTAGCCTTAGTTAAAATACACAATTCATGTATACATTTTTGCTGTAGAGTTAGTTGTTTCCGAGATATTCCTTTTTATTGGTATTAATTAACACTACTTTTCTCAAACGAGAATTCATCTTTTTATCTCTCTTTTGTTTTACTCCTAGCCGTGAAAAGCGAAAACCAAATTTCAATTGTTTCACATAGCCTCCTGATTTAGCCTAGCATGTCATCTTATTTTCCTTCTATTTAAAATGAACTAATACAACAATTTATGCTAATGTTTAGCTCAATTATCACGATATATATAAAGAAATATTCTTTATAACAATAGTTTATAGAGAAAGTCTTGTGAGTGAAACACATCAGATAGGTATGTTATGTTATGTTATGTTAAGGTAGAATTTAAATTTTCTTTATCGAATACAAAATACGAAAAGGATATTAAATGTACACATAACGTTATACTTGAGCTTCACAAAATGTTGTGTATTGCTTTCTGATATTAAATGGATACTTCAAGCAACAATATTAAACATCTGCTTTGCTAGCTCACTCCCCATAAATGTTACTCTAATATTTGTATCGAATTCAAACAGATTAGCTTGTTCTTTCTTTCAAGAATGGACCATTTCTGTAGCGTAAACATGCACACGTTGAAGTACAACATGCTCCAAAAGTAGCTCATTACATATATTGGCATTATATACATGGTTCTAATTCATAAAGTAACACAATAAAACAACTATTTCATAACATGGTTAATAAATGAAAACGTCTTGTAATTTTACAGATAAAAGTATAAAGCTTAATAATGCCAAACAATTCACGATAATAACGTGCACAGCTTTGAAAAGAAATGAACATAAATCAACCAAACTCACTCAGAATTCACTGCACTGATACAATATATATATTTACTGTATTGAAAGAAAATCCCATCCTCCTCTCACTCAAAACATGCTTGAATCAACCATAATTTTCACTGGTTTATCACTTAGCAGGAACTGAACGAGGCCAGGCAGTGAGCAATGCTAGATAGTTTCGAAAAAGAAACTATCATGGTTATACTCTATATGCACCGAGCTTCAATCCGGCAATTTCGTGGCCCCGGACCGAACTCTGTATATCACAGTGGTACTTGAGCAACTCACGTAAATTTATTTGTATTCCGCCTAGACATTTGGATAATTTTTTTTTTTTCTTCTTCACATAAGCCGTGTATAGGACAGGAGTTGGATAGGTACAGTCAGGCTGAAAAATTCAATGTCATAGCCGGCATTTGACCCACGCATCTCCCGATCTCTAGCCGGTTGCTCTGCCACTGAGCTACCATGGCAACATGCCGGCATACCATTGAATTCCTCAACTTACTCCCATGTTTGCCGGTAAACCACAAGATGTTCTCAAATAATTTTGAGATGACAACCACAATGGCGACTTACAATGTTGTAAGTACTTTAAGTCCCACGATTCATGGTATAGCCAACTAGTATGGTCAATTGGTATTGGATTAATTGGTTTTACACACGCTGGAAAGGAGTTGGATAGGTAGAGTCAGTCTAAAAATTCAATGCCATATGTAATTACACCATAAACTGTTGACAAAATGTTTAACAAACCAAAACCTAAATCTTTATCTACCCTTCTCTACTCCCGTAATGGTTGTGCCTCTCGCTGGAAGCTGTCAGGCAGTTGGCTCAGCTTTCAATGAACGGCGAGGTTTCTTTCGAGTCATTTGCAGCACTGTGGTCTTTCTTCGTCATCGGCGCGGTAGCTCTCCCGGCTCAGGAATCCACTATGTTCGTACAAAACGTGACAGCTTTAGATCACGAAATTGCCGTAAAACCAAACTTGCTATTTTACTTCAGTATGATCCAAAAATGCGACATGAAGATTTCTCTAAAGCCGATATCCCACGGTCAAAATTTGGTCCAAATGTTTTACACACCGTGAACGTTGTGTACAATTTCTCCGCCCTTCGATACCAATTTGCATAATAGAACTCAATAAACAATAGCCGATATTCTAATGGCCAAACATATAAATGAATGAATTGCACATATAATGGGAGCAATGTATGAATTGTTTCAGACATTTGAGGGTAAGAGATTTTTTAACTACTATTTTATTTCCTTTACACTATACCATACTCACTTACACCGGTATGACGTAACATTGAGTAATCGTTGTTGTTTTTTCTTTGTGTTTCTATTATTAAAGGACAAAGCGAACCATTTTACCTAAAACTGAATTCCTCAAATACTCAACAAGAAGGAAGAAGTGTCCAGAGCAAAATCAGCATATACCTCCACCAACACTATTAGGAAGCAAAAGACTTCATTGACCAAATAAATGCGGATTGCAACTTCAGACAACCCTAGTAGCGCCAACGTATTCAGAAGCGTACCAAGAATCCTGAAGTATATATTGAGCAAATTGATATAACACAACATCAATCATTTCCATGCAACATTAAGTTATACCGCTGATGTCAGCCTAAAAGCATGACTATTGGATGCAAAAAGTTTATTGTAAAATAGCCTGTATAAAGTTGTCCTCAAATAGAATATAGTTTTCACTTTTATTTAGGTAGAAGTATATTTGATATATTCATGCTTTTCTTAGGTACGGAAACTTCTAATTTTCAATAAATTTTCAATTGTATTGTCACTCCATGACAATGTTATGGAGAGAGTATACAATTTCAAGCATTCTGGCCAACCGTTACTCAAATGGTTGGCCAGAACAAGGTAGTAATCAATGAATCTTTGATTTTTGGTAAATCAAAACTATTTTTGTTACCATTATTCGAAAGTGTAGACAAAATGAGTAACTCAAAAGCCATATGAAAGTAGTTATTCAGTTCATAACAATAAAAATACAGTAGAACAAGGTTGTAACTCACCTCAGCAATACTTACGAACAACACTTTGGATAGCTTCAATTTTGACCATTGTTTTTACATTAAATATAGCACCTAATGCTAACACCACAAGATTCAACGCAAACAATAGCAACTTTAACTGAATGTTTTTAAACAAAAGATCACCTAATTATTTTGAAACAAACACGTTTTGAAAACTGAAAATATATAACACGAAATACAAAGCATATTTCTTAAGCACTGTGAATATATAACGATATAGTTAGCTCTTATTATTTTCTTATCAATTTTAATAGAAGACAAATACACATGTCCATTAAACCTTTCTTCTTTTCTGACTTGATGGGTAAGCGTTCAACATACAGTAAAGGAATGTCACGTGATAGCGCATAATAGGACTGTACGAATGTATGTATTATGAACTCGACTTTTCTTCAATATGAAATAGGGTGTCCACGGTGGCTGGAACGTACACTGCTGCTTCAGTCACCAACAAATATCTACAGATATGGAGTGCGCAGATGTTGAAACTCTTTTTCAGAGAGTTCTCCAAATCGCTCGTAGCTTTGAAGTCGGTGCTTGGCTATCAACCACAAATGGTTGACTTGGTCAAGATGAAACTATTACATAAGCCAGTAATTAGTATATAAAAATCACCTTTTTTTACGTTTAATCAACACAAAATCTACATTGCATTGTCCGTTTACCACAATTTGTTGGTTGATTTTAGTGAAGAACTTTACTGTGATTAGATACAGGTACAGTACTAACAAATGCCAGTTGTTATTTTGGCCTATGCGTCTGCCTGACTAAGTTCACTGAACTCCTGGTGGCACGTTGTGTACTTCAAAATACAGAATGAAACTTCTGTAACACGTACAGGAGGGACGCTAGCTTTATGCTGGTGACTCACTTTCCTTGCGGGTTGAAGACAGTCCATCAGTGTTGCCAACTCATCAACATAAAAATAACTAAACTACTTCAAAAACATAGTTAAAAGTGGCTAAAATTATAAATAAAAATTTGATGTGTTCCATTCACATGACTTTCTCTACATCTCTGCAACACATTATTGTTAAAAAGCTTGTCGCTATTTACTTCAAGCTAATCAAGAAAAAAATAGCAGAAATAGTCTTATTACTTGCTTCCTTGTAAGTAGAAGCGAAATAAGGGAGTGCCATAGGTTAAAGAGATAGTCAAAAGCTAGTTGCTAGTGACTGAAGTTCCTTTGTATGGATAGGAGTTGACAAAATCCTGTGTGAGAAAAGTATAGTTTTTCACAGCTGAAACCAAAAACAAGAAATATCTCAAAAACGATCATCTCCACTAAAAAATGTATACAACATAAATTGTGTATTTTATCGTGCTCTACATTTGTTGTGTTGTAAGTTTTTGTCCATCTCTTACGATTTAGCCGTTATTCAAAATTCCGTAAAATTCATCGAGAATAAAGGAGTCTTCAGAGGCTATTCCCAGAAAATTCAAGATATAAATTTTATTTGTCAGCTAAATATATTTAACGAAATTTTAATCAAATTAGTTAGAGCCATTTTTGAGAAAATCAAAGATTTTGAATAAAGTTCCATGTAAAGGGTATTTGGAGGTAATTTTACCGACTTTTCGTTTTTCAGTTATCGTGTTCACAGACACACACACACACACACACACACACACACACACACACACGAACTATGGGAGTAAAAAGCTCCTATTGAAAGTCGGTGCAAACCACAACATACTCTTAACCTTTTTGCATCTTGTGACATTATTTTAAATGCACCGTCAGCCGTCATATAGTAAAGTTGACTCTGTCTGTCAATAGCTTTCCTCTCTTCTTCTGTATGAAGTACTAAATTCAAATAATTCATTAATATTATTCTCCATGATGCATATTATGTTGTAGCCCATTTTATCATGTAGTTTCAATAGGAGCCGTATTTGCCATCATAGGGAATGTTTATGAGTGAATTACATCTCCAGATGTAATTAGATTTCGTGTCAATACCTTATTGGTAAAGTTGTTCAATTATCAACTTAAAGTAATCCAATATTATAAGGATCTAGTGCATTTCGAGGGATTATGTAGGAATCAATTGCAATGTCTAATCAATTTGAATATTCATAACTTCAAGAAGAGTGTTCATATAAAGTTTTACAAAACGTACATGAAAAGCCAGTAACTTACTAATATGAGATACAACTTTGTCCCATCTTCCTCACTTGTATCTTTTGTTTTTCAGGGACCTGTGTGGCGTAAAGCAGTTTCTATTATTTTGTGCAAATGATTACTTTCTTGTTCCACCCTCGCCACACCTCCCCGCAAAAGACTACCCACTTCTATAATTGTGAAAATCTTGTAAAGTTCCCTCACATGCAAACACCAACAACACTATGAACAATAAAAACAACTAATATTAATAACGAGTAATGCATAGCTTGCACAGAACAACTCAACGCACGTATTAGCCGTTCAGAAACTGAGCACGTGGTTGGAAATAGCTAGATATTGCAACGGTGCGGCATCTAGATCCGTTTTCGCTGTCTGACCGAATAAAACCGGAGTGCTGCTTTGAGGACGGTTCAGAAAGTCAAACGGGTAAAGCTTTGCATCTGTCGTTTGCAGGTGTACCAACTTAACTGTCAAGTGGCGGGAGTATAGTCAAATTTAAAACGGCTACGGCTACCTGATCCAGTAGGATGGTATAAAAGAGGGGGGATATACGCATTCTCACGGTTTCTAAACGTATACTCCCAACAGCGTCCTCTACAATACGTTTGTTACACAATTTGGCCGCCGGGAGCACGGCCCGTGTGACCTACACTGCATTTCCCTGCGCGGGGTGTCCTACATCCGTTCTGTCGTTACACGTGCGTCAGTCTTACTTCTGTTCTAGTCCAGTTCACACGAGAACATTAGCAATGTTTAGAAGTGTTTAGGTTTAGTTGAAGTGCTTTAAAATGTTGCATACGGTAACACAAAAATGTTTATGTATGATACGTATGTGTTTATATCATCTTGTATGGAAGTTGTAAGGCAGTTTGAAACCAAATTTCCTGGCGTGCGTGTTCCGAGAACAGAGGCCGTTTATTTGCTTGTAAATAAATTCGGAACATTCAATTTGTGATAGTAAAATAAAGGTAACGGAGCAGAAATTATACGAAATCGGAGAAAGGTTATAACGGTCACTTCCAAAAGCCGCCTTACATATGAAACTGACATATAAAAAGTCTTAGCATGAAAAGCAACAAAACTTTTAAAATTTCGATACCGAAATTTCGCCGAAAATACATGGTTTGAGTACCCCTGAATAAAAAGGGCATTTTTGGAAAAAGGTCCGTGTGTGTATATGTCGACAGCATAGCTCAAAAACGAAAAGACATAAATACCCAAATTGGTATTTAAGTTTAGTATCTTCCAGAGATGCGACACAAAGATTTTCAAGAAAATCCACTCTTTACATGGAAAAAAATTTCGAACATTTTGATTTTCTCAAAAATGGCTCTAACGATTTTGGTTAAACTGTGCGATACTTAAGATATGTACATGCTAAATAAATGCATATCTTGAATAGCTTCTAAAAACCTCTTTATTCTGGATGATTTTTATTGAATTTTGCATAACTGGTAAACCGTAAGTGATGGAGAAAACCTTACCACACAAAAAATGTGGAGCACGTTAAAACACACAACTTATATTATACATTTTTTTTCCTGGCGTTGATCGTTTTTGAGATATTCTTTGTTTTTGGTTTTAGCTTTAAAGAACTTGCACTTTCTCATACGGGAGTTTGTCAACTCCTGTACATACAAATAAAGGAATTTAGAAACCAGCTTTTGACTATCACTTTACCTATGTTACTCCCTTATTTCGCTTCTACTTACAAGGAAGCAAGTAGTAACATTATTTCTGCTATTTTTTTCTCGATTAGCATGAATAGAAGCATAAGCATTTTAACAATAATTTGTTGCAGAGATGTAGAGAAAGTCATGTGTCAAATTTTTTAAACTAAAACTCTTAAAAGTCCAAATAACAGTAATGACAAAAAAGGAATATCTTTTGGACAGAAATGAAATTCATGCATGCTGTGAGATTGCCTAAGAAGGAGTTATGAGTTTAACACGTTGCTCTGAAGGCACGTTTAGCAAGATATGGAGCTCTGGATGTCTGTATGGTATTTTAGTTCCTTGGGAATCATCGCAGATACCTAAGGCTGATGACCATGTGCCTACAATTTCTGATGAAACACATACTGTTTACAATTCCGTTAATTGCTGCAACTGTGGTAAGACGTTATTATTGGTCTCTATGTGATGCAATTGAAATTTCATTTTATGTGTATAACCATGACGACAAAATGGCAAATAATGACTTCTCATTTGAGGAAAGTATTGACCGTTTTGAAACCAGCAACAAGGAATATATCTAAATTAGTTAACTGTACAAGAAAGTGTACAAATATCAGGTCAATTGTACGATTTAACGAGGTCTACATATTTACTTTCTCTACACGTCTATGTACATAGTATATAGAGAAGGTATTGTATTGCACCCAAAAATCCATACGAGATTTCACCGGAAATACATGTTTTGAGACCTCCTGAATCCAAGAAAAATATTTTTAGGAAAATGTCCTATATGTCTGTGTCTGTCTGTCTGCCTGTGTGTATGTGCGTATGTGTGTGTGTGTCTATTGGCAGCATAGCTCATAAACGAAAAGACCCTTAATAACCAAATTTGGCATTTAAGTTTGGTATCTTCCAAGGATGTGACACGAAGATTTTCAAGAAAATTCCCCCACCCCAAACTACCCTTTATATGGAAAAAAATTGGAAAACTTTGATTATTTTAAAAATGGTTATATAGATGTTGGTTAAATTCTCTTACATTCGAGATATTTACTTACCAAATAAAATTTATGTCTTGAATTTTCTGGGAATAGCCTCTGAAGACTACTTTATTCTAGATGAATTTTACGGAATTTTGCATAACTGCTAAACCGTAAGAGATGGACAAAAACTTACCACACAACAAATGTAGAGCACGTTAAAAGACGCAATTTATGTTATATACATTGTTTTCGTGGAGTTGGTCCTTTTTGAGTTATTCCTTGTTTTTGAATTCACCTTTAAAAAAATTATACTTTTCTCATACAAAAATGTGGCAACTTCTGTCCATACAAAAACAGGAACTTCAGTTTCTCGATTAGCATGAAGTAAATAGAATATATATATATATATATACAGAATTATGTGCCGCTATCGTTCAGTACTTTGAGGTCATGTTATATAGGCTTTATCGAATGTATATTTCGTATCCATTTAATTTCAGGTTAAGTGAATGAGCCATAAATTAGTCCCTCCCAATATGGAGGCACCTTGATCTTATTCTGTATTTGTGGTATTCAGCCCTAAATTTACCTATGATATTTTGGTTGGAGGAGTTGAGTGTAAGACTTAGCTATATTCTAAGCTCCATGAGGGCTTGTGCTTCTCGATTTCAATATATAATACATTAACATGACAAACAATATATATATGCCCGCCTGGGTAATGTGGTGGTGGCGTGTCTGCCTCACATTCAAAAGGTCGCTTAGGGTGAGTTACCCGGATAAGGTTTTTTTCGGGGTTTTCCCTTGTCCTGAGAAGACGAATGTCGAGTAACTTTAAGCTTCACCAATTTCATGCATTGTCCGATGTGACCAACCAGGTTAAAGGACATTAATAAAAAAAATGTATATTCAATTTTCTGAGAATACTCTCTGAATACCCTCTCCATTCTGAATGATCTTTGCGTAACTGGTAAACCTAAGATATAGACAGAAACTTACTACACAAAAAATTTAGGTCTCGTTAAAACACACACACACACACACACACACACACACACACACACACACACACACACACACATTGTCAGATACATCTTTCTTGTCTTCCTCTTTTTCCTAGAGTTAAGATTTGAAACTCAATCCCATAGCGACAGCTTTTAAAATACTGGACTATCGCTCTGGCCTATGGTATTCCTTTATTTCCCTTCTACTTGCAAGGCAGCAAGTAACAAGTGCATTTCTGCTAATGTTTATCTCGATTAGGATGAAGTAGATAGAAGATTGATATTTTGTAAGAATACTTTATTTGCAGAACATGTAGAGAAAATGTTGGGATATTTCAGATTTTTTCTAGTCTGCTCTAGAATAAGTGTTTATACAATAATGTAACCTACATAATTATGTTAATGTATATCGGTGTGTGTGTGTGTGTAATCCCCTAGCTAGTTGATTACCATGTCACCTCGTACCTGGTGCATGGGGATGCTATGGTGCTTCGGCTCAGCTCATAAATTTCCGCTGACGTCGGTCGGTGTGCACTCAGTTGACTCTCTCAGGATGTTACAACGAGTAGGTAGGAGATGTACTAAAAATATCACAACACACATTTTAAACTTGAGGAAACTTTATTTATTTATGGCGAAAACAAACAGATATCACGGTAAGCACACTAATGACTTGTTACTTGGTTTCACTTGACACTTCCTGCACTTTTGTAATATCACCACGCACAATAATTCATAAGACTTCGTCACCTTTCTGGTGACACAGGTCGCGGATCACTCCGACAAGAGCATGACGAACTGTCTATATAAGTGCACTAGAACTGCTACTTATATAGCACATTATTGTATCATGGCGACTTTATTCCTATTGGATGCAAAGCCTGCGAACTTGGCTTCTATGTGTCCCATAATGCAGTTTATATCACCCATAATGCACTATAAATACCTTGTGACTACGTTTATACAATGACGAAAAACTTATCTCTGGTGAGGAGAAACTCCCCCCGCTCGCTTTCACTTGTTACTGTAGTACACTCACATACATAAAGGAGCAAGTGACATTTGCATCCTTTCTATTCTAACAAAGGGATTCTCCCCTCATGCAGCGACCAAGTTTCATAAACAACCTGATATGAGCCTGCTCAAAGCTAACTTTCTACATGTATTGGGAGATATTACATGTTGTACTTAAATAATACAATAATCTCATGAAGGTATAAGGATAAAGAATGGTGTTAGTAATAATAATGAAGTAGACTAACGGTCCCACACCAAATGCCATGCTCACTTCACCACTGGCCCAACAAGTGCTAAGATATCATTAACTTGTTTCTTAGATCCTTATGCAAAATCGTATGCAGACTGCCTCCGTGGTCGAGTGGTCAGCTATTGACTTCTCACCCGGGGGTACCGGGTTCATTTCCCGGCTCGGGCGCGCAAGTTTTCTTTAGCCAGAACTATTCCCCATCCCCACAGAGTCTGGAAGTGTGTATGAGAGTGAATGTGTGTGTGTGTGTGTGTGTTTGAAGAAAATAAAAAATTATTTAAACCAAACGTAAAAAGAACGTACAGACAACTAGTTGTTTCAAGTGCAAAGCCACCGATATGACCTTAGATGTTAAAGGGGGCTGTATAAATGAAACAATAAAACAACCTGATGTGTTCCATTCACATGACTTGCTCTACTTCTGTGTAACAAATTATTGTTAATAAACTTATTCTTCTATTTACTTCATGCTAATCGAAAAAAAATTAGTAGAAATAGTCTTATTACCTGCCTCCTTGTAAGTAGAAACGAAATATGGGAGTACCATAGGTTAAACTGAAGTCACAAGCTGGTTGCTAGGTGACTGAAGTTCCTTTGTTTGTATGGACACGAGTTGACAAATTCCTGTATGAGAAAAGTACAAGTTTTCCAAAGCTGAAACTAAAAACAAGGAATATCTCAAAAACGATCAACTCCATGAAAAAAATGTATGTAACATAATTGTGTGTTTTAATGTGCTCTATATATTTGTGTGTTAAGTTTTTGTCCATCTCTTACGGTTTAGCAGTTATGCAAAATTCTTCCAGAATAAAGTACTCTTCAGAGGCTATTCCCAGAAAATTAAAGATATACATATTATTTGTCAGGTAAATAATATTTTTTCTTTAATATATGATATTTTAATCAAAATCGTTAGAGCCATTTTTGACAAAATCAAAATTTTCGATAAAAGTTCCATGTAAAGGGTAGTTGAGGGAGGGTGGATTTTCTTGAAGTTTGGTATTTAACGGTCTTTTCGTTATTGAGCTATGCTGTCTACAGACACACAGACACACACACAAACACGGACCTTTTTCCAAAATCGCTTTTTTGGGATTCAGGGGGACCCAAAATATGTATTTCCGGTGGGTGGAATAGAATACCTTTTCTATACACTATGTACGGTGAATATATAGCGACTCTAGTTTGTAATATTTTGCAGAGACTTCAGTATGCATTAACATCATTATTTCTACTGAAAATTTAGTAATGAAACATTATCTGAATGTAAGATTAGAGTGTAAGAGATATCAGCTTGCTTCACACCGAACTAAAGTTGTTGCTCAGATTCTATGTAAATAGTCTTATAATACTGGAATACTAACTGTGTTATCAAATGTATAAGCAATTCAAGTTCTACTTTTATATCTATAACAATTATATTATTAATTTTCCTTTATCCTAATGATATTAACTAATTTACCACAAAAAATCATTGAGGATCGTAAAATAAAATCCCCAAATATAATTTTCATAGCAAATATACAGGTATAGAGTTTTTCAAAACTGAAGAGCAGATCTCACAAATTTATTTCTCGCGAACCACAAGATAGAAACACAGTTCCAATATTATTGTACCCGGGAAGGATGGATGAATAAAGGGTTAAATGGTGCCCAAATAGTTCTCCTGTAATGGCTACCATGCTAACTTCGCTTCACAGTTTTTTTTTAAGGTACCGGAGTCTGATCAGGACTCCGGTACTGTATACCCTACTTTTATTTACCTATCTATTTTTTGCCTTGTTTTTCTGTATTATTACTGGATTGCTGTTTTCTTACTTTTACAACACACACTAAACTCAAACATATAACACCAATGCCCAAGGCGGAACTCGAACCCACGATCCCCAGCGCTACGAAGCACCAAAGCCTTGGTGCCTTGGCGAGCGCGGCCATGGGGACCGGCTAGTTTAGAACTGTGCGCCTTGAAGTTCCATGGGTCGCCTTAGGGACTCTGGTAACGCAGCTCTGACGGAAAATGACCCCAAAACCACAGAACGCGTTTTGCGTTTGCACAATGTGAGTCCAATGTGCAGGTACAACGTGTATTCTGCCAAATGCAACCAAATTATTAGTACATTTTCGAGATACATGGAAATTCATAGAAGATGGGTGCACACGACAACATACATCGGCGGGAGTCACCCTCCGTGGTGTAATGGTTACCATGCTAACTTCATATACCCAAGGTCGCGGGTTCAAACCCGGCGGAGGACGATGGATTTTTTCGGGCGTAAAAATCCTTAGAATGGCTTCCTTCGGAAGGGAAGTAAAGCCGTAGGTCCCGTGTCGTAGATTTGCGGCACGTAAAAGAACCTCAAGCCTGATAGAGAGGCCACTGAGCAAAATTAAGCGGTCTTTCTCACCCAGTATAGAAGGGGACGCTGAGAACCATAGCAGTTAAAGAGCGCCCATAAATAACGCCCCATTTCCATTTCCATACATCGGCGGAGCATATGAAGCGTATTCGAGTAACATTCGTACGAAATCCTCAACCGACAGTATGGCGTATTCTGAGGGACTGTCTCCATCTGAAGCTTACAAGTGGAGGCACTGCAATCCGAGGACTGCAAAAAAAGCTTAAATGTTTATACTGCATTCTTAATGAACATGGAACACGTCGCTTAGTTTACAAATCTTGCTGGTCCTCCTTTGTAAACAAAGTAACCTTTAGATACTTAGAGTCAGACTGAAAACTCAATGCCATAGCCGGGATTTGATCCACGGATATCCCGATCTCTAGCCGGTTGCTCTGCCACTGAGTTACCTTGGCAACATACCGGCATAACATTGAATTTCTCAACTGACTCGCATGTTTCCCGGTGAACCACAAGGTGATCTCAAATTATTTTGAGATGACAACCCCAATGGCGACTTACAATGTTGTAAGTACTCCCAGGATTCATAGTATAGCAAACCATTATGGCCAATGGCTAGAGATCGGGAGTTCCGTGGTTAAAATCCCGGATGTGGCATTGAATGTTTCAGTCTGACTCTACCTTTCCAACTCCTGTCCTACACACGGCTGGTGTGAAAAAAACAATTAATCCAATACCAAAGTAACCTCGACTAAAACATTTTTTTCTAAAATTAAATGCATAATTGAGCTGTTATTGAATGTTTCCTTTGAGGTTAGTACACCTTATGAACGCGGGGAAGAAATAAAGTATTAATGAAAGTACATAGGTGCTGTGATTTCAAAGCCATCAAAACTCGCAAAAGACAGCACTGTGTGAAGTTAGACTAATTGATTATTTACACTGGCTCTTCAAAATTCAGAAGTATGGCAATTTGAGTGCAGAAGTAGATAGGATTTTAGTACTAGGTGAATGCAGCGGAAATTATTGAACTGATAATTCTCTCCAAAACAGTTGTCTAATTGAAATTTGTAGGCTTTCACGGCCGGAGTCAGTATAAGAAAAATTATTATCGGGGTTGTAGGCCGTGGTCTACTGGGCTCCTCCTTCTTCATCTCAACAGCGACTGTGAGACCTCCACCAGGACACTTCGATCGCACTGCCGCTGAAGATGTCTGCCGCAGCTGCAGAAGAAACGTCTGGGAAGATGAAGAAGGAGGAGCCCAGTAGACCACGGTCTACAAGCCCGGATAATAATTTTTCAATTGTCTAATGTTTAGACAATAATGTGAGCCATTTTGAACACTGAATAAAGAATTTTAAAATGATCACCTGTATACTTTATTAACTTAATCGTTTAATAATATTATCCACATTGTGAGTTCAGTGGAAACATGCTATAATGCTCAATTATTCATTTAAAAAAAATGTTCCAATAAAGTTGCTTAGTTTGTTGAGGGACCTCAAAATATAAACTCTAAGGATGATTCTTTCGTGCCCAATAAGCAACCTCATGGAACTATGTTCTATAATACAGTTTGAAAGGTCAATTGTTGCAATGAATTCATTCATTTAATAGATATTCACTTGTTACACTTTATATGAGACACTGTGTAATGAATTTGTTCACTGCTACTGTCTGTCTGTACGCCGGCATTCCAAACTTAGCTCAGTTTTTCTGTACTACTTCACAATAAGACATAGTATTCAAGTTTATACCCTAAAACTGAGAAAATAAAACAAATATAGCAATAATATGTTACAATTTCATAATGTATGAACCTCTGGCGGTATACTTCGTTAATTTTGTAATGTTATTTTATTTCTTACAGCTAGCAAGAAGTATTAAGTATGGTCATAGCTATGGTAATGGTTGTCCAAAATGTCCACTATTACATGATAGGTGTGATTATGGCAATGACAAATATCATCTGGAATGTCCATTAAGAGAAGCTAATTGTGATCTCAACAATTACGAACATCATCTACATTATCCATCAGAATTTGGTAAATGTAATGATGGCAATTGTATACATAATCTAAATTATCCACTAGAAGCTGACAAATGCGACCATCATCTACATTATCCATCAGAATTTGGTAAATGTAATGATGGCAATTGCATACATAATCTAAATTATCCACTAGAAGCTGACAAATGCGACCATCATATACCTTATCCACTAGAAGCTGACAAATGCGACCATCATATACCTTATCCACTAGAAGCTGACAAATGCGACCATCATATACCTTATCCACTAGAAGCTGACAAATGCGACCATCATATACCTTATCCACTAGAAGCTGACAAATGCGACCTTGGCAATTACGAGCATCTGGGCTTTCATAAATGTGATCATGGGTATGGCAAGGATCATTGGCGTTGTCCATTAAGAGGCGATAAGTGTGGCTTTGACGACTATGGATATCATCCACGTCATCGAAGATCGAATATCATCAGTAAAGTTTTGCAGACTGTTAAAAGCCTTAAAATACTGTAGGACAAAGGAAATATCCATCCTTAGCTTCTTCCTGTTATAGGTAAGTAACACAAAATAATTCAAATTTGAAATTAATAGACCCAGAAAGAAATATAATACTTGGTAAAAATTCAAAATGTGCATGTGTTTTTATTAATCCTTTCAGCAGAATGAATTGAAAAACCATCTTTGGAAGGTGTCATTGCAACTTTCAAGTAGCTGTTTCATCATCCGGAGTATGTCTCAAAATTACAGTTTGTATTCATGTACGAAACCACATAATTAATCAATACTTCAGTCTAATTAAGGTGACATCAACTGGTTGCTCATTGGGTAAAACAGAGAGAGAAAGCAACTTTGCTGGATACTCTTGCGAATTGGCTACACTGCGTGACCAACAGATAATTCCTTCAGTGCAGTGGCAGTGTGCAACATTTTGCGATTGTGCTTTTGTTTTGGTTCACACAATCTCCTTTGTTTAGAGACCGTAGCTTCTCATCACATTTTATTAGGAGGAACATCATTTGAAATATCAAAGCATTTCACAGTCTAATATAGCTATTCTAGGTTCATGATTGGTAGAACAATTTCCCTGTTGCAATGCCCTTTACATTAATATTTATATTTTCGATATGAACATATGCTTATTTTCATAAGTTAGCTAATCGCAACATAAATATTTGCAACCAAATAATGACAATTATAATAGAATATAAAACAAAAAGCTCCTGAACTTCGGCAGTACTATTGCAATGAAATTGTAGCGCTAAGAGTATGAGAAACAATGTATAACAAAAAAAAAATTCCACATTGATAGCAGTATGAACAAGACCTTGGTAACTGACACTGCAGTGTTGCGTAATGACACTTCAAATGGAACTTTCTAATGAAGATAGGCGGGCCGCAAATTAAACACTTATTCCTCCTCTTTCTATAAATGAATTTAATTCATCCAAGCCAAACTTAAAGTAGGAGTCGATAGTCTGCGTGTTACTTACTCTAGTCCAATAACAAGTGAGTTGGTGACTCCTGATAATTCATCAACTTTAATACGACGCATTTTACTGAAAGTTTTGTTGATGTCCTGAAAATATTAAAGGAATTTGATTGAACTTTAGACACTTTATCAATCTACCCGGTGTTCTTAGATTTTTATGTTGTGATAAACGTTCTATTTCATATCCTGCATTATTGTAACATTGATAGGTTACTAAGACTTTTCCAATGTTTTTGATAGTGCTTAACGCCCAGTTTTACTACCATGGTACCGCAGGTAATGACACTCATGATAGGTACGTGAAACGAAGACGAAGCACCGGTGGAATGCGATGGTGGGGTAAACCGGAGAACCCAGAGAAAACCCACCCCTGCGCCGATTTGTCCAGCACAATCCCACATGTGGGATAGAACCCAGACCTTAGTGAGAGGCGATTGGTCTAAACACTCGGCCATGGCGCGTTGTGGCCTAATTCTAGTGAACATTTATTCTGAGCTTAATGAGTACTGATCCCTGTAGATTTAAATATGACATCAAAATAGATAGGAATGTTCATGATCACTCTTGACTCTCCATTGTTTCAGTATGTAGATTGACGAACAGATCATTGTTTTAAATTCTCCCTATGATCTGCAACAAAAAAAAAAAAAGCAATACACATGCGGACACTTCTTGGTTTATGATCAATGGACCTTCCGGTATAATTGGCTATCACATTCTCGAGCGACCTATACCTTCATATTCTCTCTCTCTCTCTGATTATAATTGATGGCCAACTCTGATATCCTGTCATCATTCATTCTGTTGATATGCTGGTCCCAATTGTGCCTATATCTATTGATCTTATCTTGTATGGCGAATGTATTGAGTTCGTCCCGAATAACCTCATTTTATATGTTCAATTTTCCTGCATCCTTTCACTCCCCTCAGAAATTTCATTCAGCTGTCTGTATTTTCCGACCGCGACATGGACGACCGGTTAGACCACTTGGCTCTCACCAAGGCGGCCCAGTTCAATCCCAAGTGACCACATGTGTCATTTGTAGTGAACAAAGCGGCACAGATGCGGATTTTTCCCGGGTTCTCCGGTTTCCCCAGCCATAGTATTCCACCGGTGCTCCAACTTCATTCTATGTATCATAAGAGGCATCACCTGCGGCGCCATATGTAGTAAATGCGGGTTTTTTTTCTTTCTAAAAGCATCTAAATTGCCAATCCCTCCCTTTCCATACATTACCTATTCCAAATTATTGTAAAATTCTCTTTAAATCCTTAGCCTAATTCACCCCAGCACCGGTTTTCTCCTGCAATATTAAACACTGATTTAGGAGATTTTAATCATCCAGTTGTGTTATTCTATATCAATATTTCAATGTTCTTTCCACTATGGTACCTCTGTAACCCTTTCTTCCCACTCCTAAAAGTGTTGCATATTTGGCGATTATATGGATAAACTCAATGTCCATTTGTAGAACAATCTGTATATTGTCTATCACGCATCATCCTACGTCATTCGCAAGCCTCTTATACATAGACCAGTTTTGCTTCTGCAACTGCTTTATGCAACCTTCCTATCCAATTAATTTGCTATTCCATTATAGGAAACATAATTTTCAGAAGAAAACGCAGTTTCACGGTATTAGGACATCTAAGATCCATTACTTTATATCTAAAAACACTGTGCTTATGAACGTCAGAGGTTATTACTGAATGTTGTACCTGATGGTAACACTACATCGAGCAGAAGAGACAGATATTGTCAACAAAACAAACAAACAAAAAAAGAACAATAGAGACGTGTGACTACATGCATCATCAAGGAATATGGCATGGCCTAAATACATATTTAATTCTGAATTGGTGAATGGTCGGTACGAGAACTCTACGGCGGTAAAGCAGTGGAAATCATGGATTGTAGCTGCCGAGGACATCTAGGCTAGGATGTACCTTAGCTAACGGTGCAATCAAGCAATAAGTGTTAGGAAGAGCTTCGGTCATCATCACATCTGTGCATCCTTCAATGGGTTCTTAGGGAGCTCCAATTTCAAAATCAGTTGAAAATGATAATTGCGACTCTCACGTATAGCGAGGAGGTTAGTTCGCACGCAATCTATGGGAGTATAGCGTGAAATGTCTAGCTTTCCACAATAGAAGAAGATAGAGGAAGGCGCGTGGCGCGAGATTGTGTCCAAACATCTTATCTTTCGTGGCAAAAGAGAAAATAGTCTATCATTTGTCAATCAACCGATGAATATTTGCACAAATATGTATACTTTCATATCTGTTTACAGTTTGTAACGTGACAGATGATTTCGGAGATAAGTTTCCTGCTGCAGCTAGCGCCGCTAGTCATGTAGGTGACAGTGGGTTTATATCCGAAGGCCGCAGTGTAGTGAGGCGTTGTTTTCGAAAGAAAAAGCCGATCTCAGTACGATAGAATAAGTCGAGGCACAAGATAGTGAGTCGTCGATAAGGCATTTTAACGGACAGTCGTCGACAGGGCCATCGTCTTGGACAGTCGACGACAGGTCATCATGGGCAGCTAATATACCGTAAAGAGTTCATAGCAGCAGGCTATGAGTAAGGTTAAGTTTGTGAGAACTTTGCGTAATTTTGAATGTTATCGAGAGGTGTAATTTCTCTTTCGTTTAATGGAGTATTTTTCCTCCGTGGAGTCTTGCTGATTGTAACATTGGAAGGCCCTTTTTAGGATAGTTATGTATGACTATCTTTCTTGAAGCTGTCCTGACGTGTTAGTCCTTGCATGGTGGCATTCGTTTACGGATTCTTGGTTAAAGTATGGTACAGCATTCTACTAGTGAAAAAGACGACCCACAAGTAGAAACTTTCGTATGGTAGGTGTTACTCCGGTGAAGTACACGCAAAGGGTGTGTGTGCTCTTGGTGGGAATTCTCCTGCCGCCATAAAGCGTTTCCGGGAGGTTCTCAACAAGAGTTTTGGAACTGTGGTGAGGATCAAGAACATCACTTAGCTGCAAATTTACACTGCTCAAAAAATTTAGAAGAACATATGTTTAAACCCAGCCAAAAATTAAATAGTGAGGCAATGTAAAGTTTGACAGTCAGATGTTGTATTTTGAAGTATTCTTTAAAACTAAAATGAAGTTCTAAAAAATTGTTAGTTTTTCTCTAAATAAATCAGTGAAGCTAAAAAATATGTGAAAATCAAAGTGACTGCTCGTTGGTTTATTCATTTTTTGTCTTTCAAAAACAAGTTTTAACGGAAATTTGTGGTATAAATTTGTTATTTTGTGTTCTCTGAGACTAATACAGAGGAAAGAGACATCTGTCACACAAGTAGCTGCGTGGATTGGAAATGGCCATTACATTCCTTTGTCTCCAGGATTCTTCATGCCAGTCCTTCTGTCATTAATAGGGCTTGGAGGCCATATATATATATATATATAGTTATTTATTTATTTGTCGCATAATTTAGTCGCTTATTTAGATGACATTTTAGTGTTTGCTCCGGATTTTGAGATTCATATGAAGGTCATAGTTGAAGTTTTTCGACGGCTTTAGGATTCCAATCTCAGGGTAAACCCGGCAGAGTTGAAGTACCTGGGGTATACTGAAAACACAGACGGGTCAATGGTAGATCCGGAGAAGGTGAGGGAGTTTCTTATACCAAATAATGTGACCCAGCTCAGGCAATTTTTAAGTATGGTGGGGTGGTATCGAAAATGTATACCAAACTATTCGTCGTTAACTTCTCCTTTAACTGTATTGCTAAGGAAACAAAACGCTGGCAATTGGGAAGATGAACAACAATTAACTTTTGAGAGGTTGATATTAGAATTAAGCTCTACTCGTGTTATCACAAGCAAGAGAGGGCATGGTGAGAGTAATTTCTTATAGCTCACGTAGCCTAAATGCAGCAGAACCTTTTATTCTGCCACTGAGTTGGAGTGTTTAGTGGTTGTTTGGGCTATAGTCTATTATTGGGTGTACTTGGAAGGATATTCGCTCACCGATCATCAGAGTTTGAGATGGCTATTTAAGTTAAAGAACCTTAGTGGTCGCCTGTCCAGATGAGCTCTTAAGCTCCAGGAAGGAAAGATAATGTGGTTGCTGACGCCTTGTCGCGCGTGTCAGAGGTTAAGGTCGTAGGGGACGCAGAGAAATATGTTGAATCTCTCCCTGACGATTGGTATCAGCTTAAGTATAGGCAGGTGTTAGGACGTCCGCCAGAGTTTCCTGGTTGGCAAATAAAATATGGGCAATTGTATTAATATTCCGAGGTACTGGACAAATGTGATTTTGAGGATGAGTCAGAAAAGTAGAAATTGGTGGTTGCCGTGGCTCAGAAGAAAGACGGCTAAGTCGTATTGGAGAATTACACGACGATATTACTGGCCTATCATGTACCGTGATGGAGTACGTGCGTAAACAAATGCGCGATCTGTTAAAAGGTTAAACCTGATAATGTTCCGCCTCGGGGATTTGTATTACAACCATGGGAATGAGTAAGTTTAGTCCTTATGGGACCATATCCTAGAATTACGAAAGCTGGTTCTGCAGGACGTGTTTACCAGGAGGGTTGAGTTGTCCCGCTGCGTAATAGTAATTCACAGTTAATCGTGAAAAAAAATCCGGGACACTATACTGAATCGATATGGTTCCTTCTAAGAGAATTACTACCGATAACGAATTTAATGTGATAGGTTCCGGTATTCAAGCTCTGGTTGAGGCATGTGGTATTAAACACCAACTTATTCACTTTTATCATTCCCAGGCAAATCCAAATTCCTATTAGCACCAGATAAATGTGGCATACTTTAAAAACAGTCACAAGATGTAGAATGAGTGTATTGCTGAAGTGCAGTTTGCACTCAATGCTGTTCCACACATTTTTCTCCAGCATTTTTCTCTAACTGGCGGAGATTTAGTTGGAGAGAAGGTGTATCCCCCAACATCTGTGGGTGAAAGAACCCGGTCCAGGGCGACAAGCATCCGTCCACTTAAAGAAGTGCTTCACCTCGTTGAATTTATGAAGCACAGCCAATAAGGTGCAGAGAAGTTGGTACAATTTACGTATGAGGAAAGAGTAGGTATTTGGGTGTTACGTTGTACCCTTCAGCTTTATTCTCGCGCAGGTGCTAAATTACTACGTAATACGTCGGAACGTTTAAGGTAGCGCCAGTTAGCCCGGCGGGCGGGGGGCGTAGTAGGCTAGTAGATGAGCATGATAAGGGTTCAGGTAGGTGATATCTTCGAAGTAGACTTTGCTCGCTAGCGTTGAGAAAGCTTATCTCTTAAATAAATAACGCATAGGAAAATGTTAAACTACTGTAAAAGCATGACAGTTCCTTTAATCAGATATTTCTGCATATTCAGAACATCATTAGATGGATTATTATACTTTTAATTTTACAATTCATTTTTAGAACGTTTGCATACTTGGGGAAAATTAATTGTTATTTTTCTTTCTTTTTCAGATTGATGTCTACAAGTCTTAAAACTGGATCCTGGAAAAAAATCCGCTACCTGTCTTCGTTTTAATGTCAAATTTTTGTTGTATAATGGGTGTTGTAACTTTCGATTATCAGTTAGAATATGGTACTCTCATGTAGTCATGTTAAATAAATGCTACTATGTTTAATCTGTGTATGATTTATGGTTGTGGAAATATCTAACCTAATATTGCAGGAAGAGTAGCGCTGCTGACACACACAACTGCTAAATAATCAAGGCACTGGCTTGGCAGCGAGAGTTTAGACTAAAAAAATGTACTTTTTGCTACCGTTGGGTATGCATATAGGGACACACCTAGTCTAGTTTACAACAGCAAAACTAAATTACATTATTAAATAAAAAATCTGATGTGTACCATTCACATGACTTTCTCCATATCCCTGCAACAAATAATTCTTAAAAAGCTTATACTTCTATTTACTTTATGCTAATCAGAAAAAATTAGCAGAAATAATCTTATTACTCGCATCCTTGTAAGTAGAAGCGAAATAAGGGACAACCGTAGGTTAAAGTGATAGTCTAAAGCTGGTTGCTATGTCAATGAAGTTCCTTTGTTTATATGGATAGGAGTTGACAAGTTCCAGTATGAGAAAAGTATACGTTTTTCATAGCAGAAACCAAAAATAAGGAATGTCACAAAAACGACGAACTCCACGAAAAAATGTATACAAGTAAGTTCTTGTCCATCTCTTACGGTTTAGCAGTTATTCAAAATTTAGTAAACTTCATCCAGAATAAACTACTCTTCAGAGGCTATTCCCAGAAAATTCAAGATGTACATTTCATTTGTCAGGTAAATATGTTTAATATCCGAAATTTTAATCAAAATCGTTAGAGCCATTTTTGAGAAAATCAAAATTTTCGAAAAAAGTTCCATGTAAAGGGTAGTTGGGGGTGGGGGGATTTTTCTCAAAATCTTCGTGTCGCATCCCTGGAAGATACTAAATTTAAATACCAAGTTTGGTATTTTACCGACTTTTCGTTTTTGAGTTATCGTGTTCACAGACACACGGGCACACGGACACACACACACACACACACACACACACACACACGGACCTTTTTGTGAAAATGCTTTTTTTGGATATTGGGGACCCTAAAACATATATTTCCGGTGAAATCTCGGTATCGAATTTTTGGTGGAGTGCAATACTTTCTCTATACACTATGTACCTAGTGCGTATGGAGAAAGTAAAAAGGAACATGGTTGGGTTAACTAATTCTACTAATTTAAAGTCAACATGTTCTAATTCAAATGGCACTTTAAAGCGCTACCTTAGGTTTCTTATTGACACGAGGCCAAATTTGGTGGCCTAGTTACTCAACCATTTCACTCGTGATCTTCACAACTAAAAAAATCTAATGTAATCCATTCACATGACTTTCTCTACATCTCTGCAACAAAATTTTGTTAAAAAGCTTATGCTTCTATTTACTTCATACTAAGTGAGAAAAATTTAGCAGAAGTATTATTATTCCTTGCTTCCCTGTAAGTAGAAGCAAAATAAGGGAGTACCATAGGTTAAAGTGATAGCAAAAGCTGGTTGCTATGTGACTGAAGTTCCTTTGTTTGTATGGACAGCAGTTGACAAATTATTGTATGAGAAAAGTATAAGTTTTTTAAGGCTGAAACAAAAAACAAAGGATTATCTAAAAAACGATCAACTCCACGAAAAAATGTATATAACATAAACGTGTGTTTTAATGTGCTCTACATTTTCTGTGTGGTAAGTTTTTGTCTATCTCTTACGGTTTACCAGTTACACAAAATTCCGTAAAATTCATCCAGAATAAAGTAGTCTTCAGAGGCTGTTCCCAGAAAATTCAAGATATACATATTACTTAAAATAAGAACTGAAGCTTTCCTGGCGACGTGTTAATTCAAAATCTTCTCGGGCTTCTAGCCAGGTAAAAACTTGGCTTGACACCAACGTTTCGAAGAAGTGCATCTTCCTCGTCTTCAGGGTGAACTGATCAGAATCACTTCTTCGAAACGTTGGTGTCAAGCCAAGTTTTTACCTGGCTAGAAGCCCGAGAAGATTTTGAATTAATACATATTATTTGTCAATTATATATCTTTAATATATGAAATTTTAATCAAAATCGTTAGCCATTTTTTAGAAAATCAAAATTTTCGAACATTTTTTCATGTGAAGGGTAGTTGGAGGTGGGGAGATTTTCTTGAAAATCTTCGTGTCCCATCCTTGAAAAATACTGAACTTAAATACCAAGTTTGGTATTTAACGGTCTTTTCGTTTTTGAGCTATGCTGCCCACAGACACACACAAACATGTTTCTAAAAAGGCTTTTTTGGATTCAGGTGGTCTCAAAACATGTATTGCCGGTGAAAGCTCTGGGTTTCGAATTTTTGGGTACAATGCAATACCTTCTCTATACACGATGTACATAGTACCTATAGAGAAAGAAAAAGGAAAATCACACCCTAACTGTTGTTTTTATAAACGCTAAAGTTAACAATGTTGCCAACATATAAAAATTATATATTTCCAATATTACCACATCCTGTGCACACAGCCAGGATGTGACAATATTAGGCACTCTTTTTGAACAAAAACATTTTAGAAATGCATTTGCAAAATGTTTCAAGTTTATAAAGTTTTGTTTCTTTTGGAAAGTGATATAATTGAATGGTTCTGCAACCTTAGCATCCCTAATATTAGTAAAATATAACACTGTTTCCGGGCTTGAATACAGTGGCTAAACAACATTATCGGAATTTGACGATTGTCCTGAATTCTGGACAACATACTCAGAAGAGGAGTGGGGACAACAGGCGACTGTAGTTTCATGTTTATGGTCAGGCACACAGTTTTTTATTCTTTTTACTTTCTCTAGCCCCATATGTACAATGTACATAACGATAGAGAGGTACTGTATTCCACCCAACATTTCGATGTCGAGATTTCACCGGGAATACATGTTTTGGGACCCCCTGAGTCCAAAAAAAATCCGTGTGTGTGTCTATATATATATGTGTGTGTGTATGTGTGTCTATGTGTTGGTGTGTGGCTGTCTGTGGACAATATAGCTTAAAAACGAAAAGACCGTTAAATACCAAACTTGGTATTTAAGTTTAGTATCTTCCATGGGTGCGACACGAAGATTTTCAAGAAAAATTCCACACCCCTAACCACCCTTTACATGGAAAAATGTTCAAAAATTTTGTGTTTTCAGAAATAGGTCTAACGATGTTGATTAAAGTACCACATACTAAAGCCATTTGTATCACAAATAAAATGCATATCTTGAATCTTCTGGAAATAGCTTCTAAAGACCTGTTTATTCTGGATGAATTTTGCTTAATCTGGCGTAACTAGTAAACCGTAAGAGATATACCAAAACTTACATTACAAATAATGTAGATCTTGTTAAAATACACAAGTTATGTCATATATATATATATATATATATATATATATATATTCGTGGAGCTTATTGTTTTCGAGGCATTCCTTGATATTGGTTTCAGTTGTGAAGTATTTATACATTTCTGAGACGGGAGTGTCCGTTTTTCTTTTGTTCTACTCCTGGCCAAGCAGAGAAGCGATTTGCAATGACAATCGCATAACAACTTTTAAAAATGTTGACTATCACTTTAGCTTAGTGCATTTCCCTTAGTTCCAGTCTACTTATAAGGAACTAAGTAATATCATTCTGCTAATGTTTATCTCGATTAGCATGGAGTTGAAAGAAGAATTATCTTTTGTAAGACGTTTGTTTGTAGAGTAGCTAGAGAAAGTCATGTGAGTGTAACATATATTTTTTTTAAGTGCAGCCCAAACTCGCCACCCCTGGGGACGATAATCCTTAAAGGCTACATACTATTTTACAATGTCTTGATCATACAAAGAAAATACAGCAATAGTGAGTCCACTTTGAAGTACTTTTACTGAAGGGTACATAGTAATTTCATACATTAAATAGAATTAATTCACCTGAGAAGAATGAAAATAGCACTGATCAGTTTTAAGGTATTGTAGTTTAACTAAGTCGCCCGAATAGTCACTCATCTATACTTACATAATATACAGATGACCTCTATTGCTATATTTAATATTTCTAGCCCGTTTAGAGCTTAAAGGCATTCAAAGACGTTTCAGGATGTATTATTCTATTTATGAAATTCAAATTAATAAACATAAAACAATATATTTCTGTGTGAAGATTTTGGCAATTTAAATTAAGGGTTGTTGGCCAACACGTACTTAATTTTCACATGGTATTTGCTGTTTACTTTTCCAAGTTTTAAGAACAGTTAAACTGAAAACTGGGCTTAGTGTTAAGCTGGAAGGTTTGCGGAATTTGACTTTAGTGCGATTTTGGCAATTTAAGTGAGTCTGACTGAAGCAGGCATTTAACCTCATAGCGTTTTCACTACTCATTTTGCATGTTTAAGTAAAGTTGAATGGAATGCTGAACGCGTGTCAAATTGGAAGGCATAAAGGGGTTTGCTTTCGTTAAGCTTTATTTTATTTTGCTCCTATCCAGGCAAGCATTCAGTTCATATAGACTTTGCATGACTCCACTTTCCTTTTTTTAAGAGCATTTGATTTGTTATTGTTTTAATTGTTATTCATAATTTTTTTTTTTTTTTTTGAGAGATCGATATATGTATTTATGTTTACTGTCACAAACAGAGAATCAGCTGAGATTTTAATGAGGCATTTTTGGGCACGTTAACCCCTAACTCTAACAGTAATAAACTGCCTACATCATGGTACAGGTGGTTGCAGTAATTTAATTCTGATATTTGTTTGACCTGAGGGGTTGAATTTATGCACTTAAAGCAGGAGGCTACTGCTGCAATACATACTAGGGGAGTGGTATTGTGTTAGTCATTACGTATTGAATGCTTGAGAAAGGGTAGGAGAAGAAGAGAGATGTAGGAAGAAGGACAATTGCGGGTTCCGGTATAAGACCCCGATGTGTAGCGGATTTTCTGCACATGCTGACATGCGAGCGTGTTGGTAGAGTGCCCGACGCAAACTATGATATAGCTTTGATTGATGCCTGGGGTTAGTACATATAAGTAGTTAAAGCTTACTCCAAGGAAAATGTCTGTAGGCTGGCACATGCAAAGAAGTTGGTAATTAGGAAGAAAGCTTGGTTCTTACGCGCTAAATGAGATGCTGAAGTTTGGAAACCTTCATAAATGATGTGAATGTTACGACGGTATATGGTCTATAACTAGCCGCTGCTGGTGTGATGTTGTTTCGGAATCAGTCCCAAATAAAATTGACGGAGGATTGCCATCCCATGCTGGAAGGGGTGAGCTTAGTCTAAGTGCAATGCACTAGGCGAGGAGGACTTGTGGCTGAAACACACTAAACTGTTGAGTCAGTGGCTACTGGTCATTGAGGATGTGAGTGAAGAGGTAGTTCAGAAAGAGAAACACAGGCTATGGTGGCAGGTAATCCTGTGCTTCAGCTGCGTTTTTACGGTTTCGATTGAAGGAGAGAGAGGCCGTTTGTGTTTATTGATGGAGGTATCGTAAGCGCCAAGGTTCTGAATGAGCAGGGTTTGTTTTTTTGTACATCGTTTGCATAGGTCGTTCCAGAGTTTCTTAATGAATTACTCCACTGAATGGACTCAGAACTCCTTGTGTGGGATTTTGGAAGGAGTGATTTTGGGGACTTTCGCAACGATCCTGAGGACCTTGTTTTGAAACTGTGCTGACGTGCTGTAGTCTTTGGGTGTGGCTGTGCGCAATATATCCCCAGACGGAGGCCGCATACGTCAGAATGGGACCAATGAGTGTTTTGTATAATATTAGTCCAAAGTCCAGATTGTTGTTATTGTCGATAAACGGTTAAAGTTTACATACTTGCTTAGGCTTACCTGCTTGAGCATGACGTTTCCATGGCAGACTTTGGAATGATAACCTCAAGTTAGGTTGTAGAGGAGTCTTTGGAAAGTGCGTACCAAAAAAGTTGAAGCTGAGGCACAATGCGTGCAGCAAGCTGGTGTTTGACGGTCTCCTGCAGAGTTGTTGGTACTGACTTTGATGCACCAACGAGGAGAGGGCGCGCTGCAGATGAGAGTTCAGTAGCTTCAAGTCACCAGAATAAGTATTAGAGCGGTATTGCCGATAGAGTAGAAAGGTGATGTTTTCTGGTTTCAATGAGATTAATGTAGTGGTTGAAGAGACCCGAAACCTAAGGTGCTTCCTTGAGTGCCAAAATAGATATGGGCAGTGTCGTGAAAAGGTTGGATAATCATTTGATTTTTGTTTCTTTGAAGTTATATTGGGCCAGCTTACGTAAGAGGCATTCATGCCATACACGATCTAAGACTCGCTCAACGAGCAACACTGGTACTCTTGCGGTTGTTAAACCCGTAGAATAAGTTCAGTACGGTGGAGGAGCTGAAGTATGGTGGAATTTTTGGCGCAGAAACCAAATTGTTGAAATAATGATGATGTTATGCCTTATAATATAAGCATTAAAACATTTTTGGATGACATTTCCCAGTTTACTTGGAGGAGGTTAGTTGGTCCTTAATTGTTGGGGCTAGAGAGATCCTTGTGCTGTTTATATATTTGTAAAACTCTGGCGTACTTTTAAATGAAGGGGAAGGAGCCATGTAAGCCGAAGTTAAAAATGTTGGTTAGTGCGTTGAGCGCGCTGAAGGGGAGGTGTTCTGGTTGTTTGGGATGGTGTCTGGGCCAGATGCTTTTTAAATGCGGAGGTGCTTAGTAAGCCAGGCAATTTCGGAAAGACAGATTTTGCGCATGTAATTATGGGTTGGGAAATATATGAACGGTGAGAGAGCATCCATCTCGGCAATGAAACTAAGTGAGGAGTGTTGTTTGTTGGGCGACTGGAGTGTTCTGGAGGGCATCCGCGAGAAATTCCTGATATGTAGTTGCTATAGAATGATTGAAGTGTGGCGGAGGGATTGAGTGCTCGCTCTAACTAATCGTTTAGAGATTCGCCAGACGGAATGGTTGTCTGTAGGGTGTGTAATGCGGTGTTCCATTGTTCCACTATGTGGTTTCCCAACAATTCCGATATTTTCCAATATACTTTGCAATTCACGAAGGGCACCCGGGTGCTGATTTATTGATGATCACTAGTCGTTTCAGGTTAGGTGGAAGCGCTCGAGGGTGAGAGTTGGGCAAACTTAATGTTGTTTGTAAATGGAATGTCAATCGTTCTAATGGGGTTGAGCTTTATGTTTTCGTTGTTGCAAAGAGGTAGTAAATAGGTGGCAATTGGAGCGGTTGAAGTTGTGGCGTGTCAATGGGGGCTGGATTAGCCAACACCGGAGCATAGTCCAGGGAGGGGTCTTTTATTACGGACGGTTCTAATCCGATGTAAGTGTTTCTGAGGAAAAATATGTCCAGTACGTACAGTTAATGTCCCCTGTAAATAAAGACATGTGGCTGCGACATGGTGAGTGCATAGGATTCAAATATATCAATGTCTTAGGGAGGGGGGCTACAGTTAAATGAGTATTGTTAGCATTTATATGGACACCCACAGCCTCACCTAGCCAATGAGGTAGAGAAACTGAGCACTGGGAACAGCAATGCTAGTCTTGTCCCCGCTATCAGTGCGGTGAACTAAGTAACCCATAAATTTCCACTTGTTAAAATTGTTCTTTTAAGTTTCTATGAGAGGAGCCAGATGAATGTTGTGTTTAGTAAGAGATTGTGCGAGTTAGACCTTATGCCAAAGTAAGGAACCCATAGTCCGGAATGGTCGTCATAAGAGAAACCAGAAACGAAGAGTTCACTCATGCCACCACGGATCAACGCTCAACGAATAGCGCGAACATTTCTGAGTGTTTCATGATGCAGCCATGGAGACCTTCCTCGTCCAGCAAGAACTTTCTTTACCCTATATCTCACTTGCTCCCATGCATTGTTAGGGGTGACCATGGTGGTCTGAGTTAGGGGAGGAAAATAAGGCTGCTTCATTTTATGTGTGCATGCTCCGCACATTTTGGTCTGATTGATTAGGTTGGATTCTCGTGGAAGTCTGGGAAGCTTCTACAGCAGTAGAAACGAATATTTACCGCAGCATTCAAAGTAATTGATTGGACATTTGGGCCTTCTCTTGTTTAGCAGGAGGCTTGATGACGGCAATGGCCGTGGGCATTGCGATGCTCATCAGAGCCCACCGGGCACTGTGACTTATCTTCCGCAAAGGGCACACTTACGCCGTTCTATAGGTGTGTGACAATTATATGAATCATGAATCCGGTGTCTTTTGAGCATGCTTGAACTGGGAACATGCAGTTTTAATATGTGTGCCTCACTTTCTGGCATTTATTAGATTGCACAGGGCGTCTTGGTGCTTGGTAGTCTTCTACTGAGACACAAAAATGGCATAGAGAAGTGATCATAAACCTCCTCAATGAACATAGAACATGTATATGCTTAGTAGAGTGTATGCTCTATTAAAGCCCTTGAGTTGGCCTACGTGACTCAGCTCAATGTTACTCTGGATCAGTTTACTTTATATTTATTTTTCTGCCTGGTCCGCATAAGGTGTGTACCGCGTTGGAGGAATAGCATCAGCTCCAGCAGGCAGTATGTAAACTCGTAAAGGCATTGGAGATTCGGCTGATATCACAAATGTACCAGCCGGATACACACGTTCAAAGAGGCCGGAGATGTGAAAAGCGTGCTTCTTGTCAATTTATGTGGGTGGTTGGTATTTATAGCTGCAGCTGCTTGAATATAAATGAAACCCGCTGGGGGGCTTTGCATCGACGGGGAGCCGCGGCTGAGCCCTCGGCTGATGTCAGAGTACCTGCGGGTCTTCCTTGTCTCCTGTTTGTACAATTGTAATTGTGTAGCACTTATTGCTGGAACAATTGAGTTATGGACCTCGTTTTTATTACTTTCTCTACACGTGCTATGCATATGGGGTATAGAGAAGGTATTGCACTCCACCCAAAAATTCGATACCGAAACTTCACCGGAAATATAAGTTTTAGGGTGCCGTGTGTCCAAAAAAAGCATTTTCACAAAAAGGTCCGTGTGTGTGTGTGTGTCCATGTGTCCGTGTGTCTGTGTGCCTGTGAACACGATAACTCAAAAACGAAAAGTTGGTAAAATACCAAACTTGGTATTTAAGTTTAGTATCTTCCAGGGATGCGACAAGAAGATTTCGAGAAAAATCTCCCCATCTCAAACTACCATTACATGGAACTTTTTTCAAAATTTTTGAGCTTCTCTAAAATAGCTGTAACGATTTTGAATAAATGTCATATATTAAAGATATTTACCTGACAAATAGAATGTTTATCTGAAGACTACTTTATTCTGGATGAATTTTACGGAATTTTACATAACTGCTAAACCATAAGAGATGAACAAAAACTTGCCGCACAAAAATGTAGAGCACTTTAAAACACACAATTTATGTTACATACATTTTTTCCGCGGAGTTGATCGTTTTTGAGATATTCCTTGTTTGTTGTTTCACCTTTAAAACCTACTTTTCTCATACAGGAATGTGTCAACTCCTGTGCATACAAACAAAGGAACTTCAGTCACATAGCAACCAGCTTTTGACTATCACTTTAACCTATGGTACTCCCTTATTTCGCTTCTGCTTACAAGGAGGCAAGTAATAAGACTATTTCTGCTAATTTTTTCTCGATTAACATTAAGTAAATAGAAGCATAAGCATTTTAATAATATTTAGTTGCAGAGATATAGAGAAAGTTATATGAATGGAACACATCAGACTTTTATAGTGTAACGCCCGCTTTTACTACTATGGCACCGCAGGCGATGACACATGGAATGAAGGTGGAGCACCTGTGGAAAGTAATGGCCCGGAAAACTGGAGAACCCGCCCCTACCCCGCCACAATCCCACATGTTCTCACTTGGATACAAACTTGGTATTTAAGTCTAGTAACTTCCAAGGATTTGACATAAGATTAAAACAAAAAACAAAAAAACAAAACAAAAAACAGCAAACTACACTTCTCTGACAACATTTTGAACATTCTATTGTTGTCAAAAATCGCTCTACAATTTTGAATAAAATATCCTATATTTAAGATATGTACATCAGAAATAAAATGTATATTTTTAATTTTCTGAGAATAATCTTTGAAGACTTCTTTGCTCTGAATGAACTTTGCCCAATTTTGTATAGCTGTTAAACCGTAAGAGATACACAAAAACTTTACTTGCCAAAACATCATTTACGTCATTAACGTTTCTCTTGTAGAACTGACCGTTTTAGATATATTTCTTGTTATTGGTTTCAATTTAAATCCTCAAACGAGAAGTCACCCTTCATTTCAATTTTCTTGTTTTGCTGCTGGCCAGACAAAGCAAACCGAACCTCAACTGTTTCTAATAGCGACCAGCTTTCAAAAGAGTTAACTTTCACTTCAGCCTGATGTATTTCTTTAGTTGCTTTTGCTTACAAGGAGCTAAATAATAAGGTAATTCTGCTAATACTTATCTCGAATAGCTTGGTACTCACAAAATAATAAGATTAGTTTGTATATGGAACTGTTTGAGAAAGTTATGGGAATGGAACGCATTAGTTTTTTTTCTTCTTCTTCTTTTGTAATTGAAACAATTAAAACGTTTACTTAACAAACATTTAGAACTGAAAAAAGTGTACAGTTCATGTTAAATAACCCGCTTTGTACCATTAAACGTTTCAGAAATATTGTTTGTTTTCGTTTCAATTTTTAGTACTTTGAAAATGCTGTTGAGTGTAACTGTTTTTACTTTCTCTACATGTACTATGTACATAGTGTATAGAGAAGGAATTACACTCCACCAAAAAATTTGACACCGAGATTTCACCGGAAATATATGTTTTAGGGGCCCCTGTACCCGAAAAAAGCATTTTCAGAAAAGGGTTCATGTGTCTATGTCCGTGTGTCTGTGAACACGATAACTCAAAAACGAAAAGTCGGTAAAATACCAACCTTGGTATTTAAGTTTAGTATCTTCCAGGGATGCGACACGAAGATTTTTAAAAAATCCCCCACCCCAAATTACTCTTTACATGGAAGTATTTTCCAACATTTTTATTTTCCTAAGAATGGCTCTAGCGATTTTGGTTAAAATATCGCTTATTGAAGATATTTACGTCACAAATAAAATTTATATCTTGAGATTTCTAGGAATAGCCCCTGAAGACTGCTTGTTTCTGGATGAATTTTGCATAACTACTAAACCATAAGAGGTGGACAAAAACTTACCACACAAAAAATGTAGAGCACGTTAAAACACACAATTTATGTTAAATACATTCTTTTCGTGGAACTTATCCTCCATATAAACAAAGGAAGTTCACCACATAGCAGCCAGCTTTTGACTATCACTTTAACTTTGGTACTCCCTTATTTCGTTTCAACTTATAAGGAAACAAGTAATAATTATTTCTTGATTAGCATGAAGTAACAATAATTTGTTGCAGAGATGTACAGAAAGTCATGTGAATGGTACACATCAGATTTTTTATTCTTTAGTTTAATGAGAATCTTGGGGTCCATGGGCTTAAGGTTACTTGACATTCGTCTTCTCAGGATTAGGGAAAAAAAAAACCCAAAAACCCTTATTCGTTTAACTCATCCTAAGCAAAACAGACAGGGTACCCCGACAATACAGAGGCGATTTTGAGTGCTCTTCTTTTGTTTCTGGGATATCATATGATCTAGTTGGCAGCACATATGTATACCTATTGTAATTGAATCTACTTGTGCCAATGATTTCATCAACTGAATTTCTAGTTTATACGAAAAATAAACATCAGATGACTGAAAAGCAAGTAACAATCTCTTAAACCACATTATAGTAATATAGCAATTACCTCTGAGGAGAATAAGTTAGTTAAAAATAACATTAATATGTCATATTAAAATTATTTATAAATTAATACCTCTTTACCCCACAAATAATAGCTTTAAATTCCTATAGAATCGGGCTAACACTGAAGCGCCAACTTAAACAGCTGACAGTCTCACAATCAGTGCGCTTTGGCACTAGGAACACTCTAGCAATCAAATTCAATTTCTAAAATATCCACATATACCTAACTGAAATATTCCCAAGATGATTTCTGATATCCATATACTACAAACCACAATTTTAATAAAGCTACTTAAATAAATTTAAAATCAAAGTCACGCAAACTTTTCAAATTTAATACATTTAAAAATATTCAGTGTTTCCCATGATTAACAGGAAGATGCCTCTTAGCAAAATTAAGCGGTCTTTCACGCCCAATTTAGAATGGGTCTCTGAGAACCGCATCAGTTAAAGAGCGTCCATAAATAACACGCAATTTCTTTTCACCAACTAGTTTTATGTAAATAATGACAACATAGAAGTGATAGCAATAAACGACAACAAATTTTTCAAAACATATTTACGTCATTTAAAATACAAATGCTTCTGGGGCTTGTTAATCTGCAATTAGTATATATCTTTAGAACATTACAGAGTTTTCAGTAGTCGTAAGCTTTCACGGCCGGAGTCCAAATTATAACTAAAAGAATTTTCTGGGCCGAGAAGCCGTGGTCTGCTGGAGTATTCAGGCCTAGATGTTTCGTTCACGACTGTGGTGAATATCTTCAGTGGCGAGGTCTAAGCCTTCTCGGTGAAGTTTGGTCGCAACTGTCTGAAATAGCGACAGCTCTCACGCGATTGGTCCTGCTGGAGCTGCATGTGCGGGAGCGGTGGAGGGAGGGGTTAGCCACTCCGGTGCTTTTGATTCCTGATTGGTTCGGATGAGATCGTTGGGTTTGTGCCTGTTTGATGTTCTCAAAACGCGCCCAGACAGTCCAGCCGATAGACGCTTCACCGTCGTGCGTATCGAAAGATACCACGGCAAAGAAGGACCTGTGCAGTGCCATAGGTGCATGGGCTTCAACCACTCTAGCAGTGTGTGCGAGCGCAAGCTCGCATGCCTGCGGTGCGGTGAAGCCCATCTACTGAGGGACTGCACAAAGCCCCATGAAGCTCGCCACTGTGTGAACTGTGGTGAGGCGCACGTGGGCTCATACAAAGGATGTAAGGTGCGGAAGCGACTGGTCGAGAGCCGCCGTGGAGGCCCCCAGGAGCCAGCTACTGTGCGACTCGGGGTATCCTTTGCGTCGGCACTCGACCGCGCTGAGGGAACGTTGCGCGCCGCAGAGGCAGCAGCAACTCCCACCCCCGCAGTCACTGCAGAGACTGTGCCAGCTCCGTCCTCGACGGAGACCCCAACCCCACAACCTGGTCCGCCTTCATCGACGGAGGAAGCCGCCCCCGACGCCCTCGGCAGAGGGCCATGCCGGACTTCGAAAAAGAAGTCCAAGAAGAGAGGGAAGAAGAACCATCGGGCTCCCGGCCAGCCGGGCCAATCAGAGGCTCCCACCTCTGAGAGGCCCCAGGCCACGCCCCCAGCACTCCAACACCTACCAGTCGCGGAAGCTCCAGCAGCTCCCGCCACTGTACCGACAGCGGAGACTACAGCGGCGACCCCGCTGGTAGCCCCCGCCACAACTCCAGCAGCGGAGGCCCCAGCGGTAACCCCGCCGGTAGCTCCCGCTGCACCTACCACTACAGCGGCTTCCTCGGCCTTTACAGCGGCCATCCCACAGGCGGACCTGGATGAACTTCAGGACCTAGCCCTGTGGTTCGGTGACCTCCTAAGTAAGGTCCTACCTATACTGCGAAACTTCAAGTTGCAGTACAGTGACCCCAGACTCTCCCCTCTCCAGAAACACAGCCTGTTCCTCCAAACGTTGGAGCAGTTGTACCCGGGTTCCGCTAAGTAATGGCCTCTAGATTCGTTCGGAGACCATTGCGACTCGCGTACTGGAACGCGAACGGCATCCGGGGACAACGCCCAGGCGTCCTTGGGTTTGTACAATCGTACGGAATTGACATCCTGATGGTTTGCGAAACCCATCTGGATGTTGTTACTGACTTCTCGCTGCCTAGTTACGTCACCCATCGGTCTGATCGGGTCGGCCGACAGGGTGGCGGTACAGCTATCTTCATTAAGAACCACATAACCCATATTCCTGTCCAACTCCCAGCACGTGGAGGCCTGTGCAATCCGGCTTGCCGTTGGCGGGCTCGACGCGCTGCTGATAGCTGCATATGACCCACCAAACCACCGCTTCCATGAAGCGGACTACACCACCCTACTGAACCTTCACCCAGTGGTATGCATCGCTGGAGATCTCAAGGCGAAACATGCCCTCTGGCATAGCCGCACCAACAACCCTCGAGGCCGCGGGCTCTACCGCCTCATCAGCGGCAACCCTGCCCTTGTCGCGCACGGACTGAGAGGACCTACGTGTCAACCGGCTCGCGGCAGACCGGATGTTCTTGACATCATAATCACCAAGAACATACCATTTCATCTAGACCTCTCGGCGGTCAACGATTGGACTCCGACCATGACTCTGTTGTGGTGGATACAACGGAGACCGTATCAGCTCTGGTAACACCAGACTGGATAAATGAGATCGACTGGGACGCAGCCGTCCTAGACTCAAACCAAACTGTGGACCCGCGACCTCGCATCGATTCCATCGAAGCGCTGGAAGCGGCAGCCACGGCCTTCACCCGACAACTCCTGAGTGTGGTACGCGCGCATACCTACCGCATCCCATCTAACAAACCTAAATCGAGAACCATACCTAATGAACTCCGTCAGCTGCTAAAAGCCAAGGCAACCGTACGGAAGCTATGGCAGCGCTTCCGCCATCCCAGGATCCAACCAGTGTACCAGCGGTTCAAATCCCTGGCAAGGCGCCTGCTTCGCGCGCACCGCAAAGCAGCCTGGGAACACACAATGGCAAATGTAAACCTGGAAGAGAAACAACCCTGGAGGATCATCCGATCCCTCAGGAAAGACAAAAGTCAGTTTCAGCATCCCATCCATGGCACCCGTGGGAGACTCTCTTTTGAGCCCCAGGATAAAGCCACGGATTTCGCAGATTATCTGGAGTCTCAATTCGAACCCCGCGAAGACCCCCAGGACGAGGACTTTACTGAGCTCGTGGAAGCGACAGTAGACTACCTCTACGAGGAGCCCCCGCCACCCCACGATGAGATCCGCATTCCTTTAGTCACCCCGAAAGAGGTGGCTTCCCAACTCAACAACCTAACGCCTAACAAAGCCCCTGGACATGACGGCGCCACGGCGCCTATGCGCCAGCACCTACCCCGAAAGGCCGTAATCCACCTGACGCGGATTTACAATGCATGCCTACACCTACGTCACTTTCCAACGTGTTGGAAGGAGGCGAGGGTAGTATGCATTTTGAAACCCGGCAAGGACCCGGTCTTCCCGTCAAGCTATAGATCTATTAGCTTACTTCCGATCGTCTCGAAAGTATTCGAGCGGTTACTCGTACCTCGCCTCACCCCTCTCTTCGAGGAGAGACTCCTACTCCCGGATCACCAGTTTGGTTTCCGTACTGGACATTCCACAATCCTGCAGTTGCTGCGACTGGCTGAGAAGGCTGCCCTGGGCTTCCAGGACAACCTCAAAACAGTCACGGTGCTCTTGGACGTGGAAAAGGCCTTCGCCATCACGTGGCATCAGGGACTCTTGTACAACTCAAGAACGCAGAAATCCCTTCCCCCTACCTTCACCTGCTTAGTAGCTTCCTTCGGGGCCGCACTTTCAGGGTGAGGGTGGAGGGGAGGCATTCCACAGTCAGACCCATAGCGGCGGGAGTGCCGGAAGGCAGCGTGCTGTCGCCGTTACCCTTTGCCGCCTATATGTCCGACTTCCCCACAGAACCCAGTACAGTTACGTGCCAGTATGCCGACGATGTCCTCATAATGGCACGTAACAAGAACGCCCGATATTGCTTCCCCCGCTACAGAGACAGCTCCAGGCCATAGGCAGATGGAGTGAACAGTGGCGGATGGCCATCAGCCCGCAGCAGAGCTCAGCTCTACTGCTGGCTAAAGTCCGTGGCTGGCGGCCGGAGAGCTCGCTGAGGTTGCGGCGACGGCGGATCCCCTGGGTCCGCACCGCCAAATACCTTGGAGTCCTCCTCGACCGCGGCCTTACTTTCACTCCACATGTCAGGGAGAAGGTCGGTATGGGACACGCTGCCCTACGGCAGTTGTTTCCCATCTTCCACTCCGCCATGCCTACACACCTAAAACTACGGCTGTACCGCGCGGTCATCCCGCCCCTGATGCTGTACGGCTGCGAGGTCTAGGGTTCGGTGGCTCGTTCCACCATCCGCAGACAGCTGACCGTGCAGAACAGGGCATTGAGGATGATATATGGCACAGACCGTAGATTCCCGTCCCACATTCTCCATTCACATTCCGGAATCCCTTATATAGTGGACGTTGTGCGAGAAAGAGCTCGCATAATATACACTAAACTTGCTCCTCACCCAAATCCTCAGGTGAACACTCTCGGTCTTTACGACCACACGCTGCCTAGGAGACGCGTAAGCTACCGCCTTCCCAAGGACGCCTTGGGATGGTAGTTTTTCGGCCGCCTCTCCCTTCTTTACAGTACTACCCGCCAAGTTAAGCAGCATCGGGCCCGGTCACAACGCGGACGGGTGACCGTCCAGTTGTACTGCGACCAGATCTGCAACACTGGCTTTCCCCCACCCCGTACCTACATCCTTTCAGTTCTCCCCGCTAGCCGGCACTGCTTTCCTTGACAGCCCGCAAGCGGCTGACCAAGTTAAGCAGCATGGCCTGGTCCCTCTCTGGGTGGGTGACCACTCCGGTAGGTAAGCCAGTCCGCGCCGGCTGCACAGAGGGAAACACCCTACCCACATTACTTCGACACAGACATAAACGCTTGCACAAGACTACATCTTTTATATCACACGGGTAAATCCGCGAGAAAAGCGGATAGGTACCGTGGTGATTTGCCCCCGCCCGAATACACTCGGGCGACTAGTCCCTGCTCCTGGGATGTTCTCAAGTAGCGGATTGCTGGTGCCGGTTCCCCTAAAGTTGTGCCTTTTGAGGGCTCTCATAGTCCTCCATAACCCCAACTCTCACCTGTCATCCTGCAAACCCCACAATGCCGTCAGTACGTGGTTAAGTTCTCTCCGAGAACGGGGACACGTCTAACACACCTCGGGCTGCCCTCAGCCTGCCAACTGCTCTCATAGTCCCCTTGTTAATCTACGTTTGTGAGATCTGGGGCATGACGGCAGACTCCAGTCTGCTCTTGCTTATAATCCCAGAAACCGCCTCTTTAGGCGATACCGGTTTTCCCGCATGGCTTGCGGGCATTCCCGGTAACGAAGGAGCACCACAAACAGCTGCTACGGCTAAGCTCCTTACAATCCTTCAAGAGTTGCTTGGACCCAATTTAGAACCCCAAAAATAAAAAAAACTTTTTGCTAAATCATTACACCAGGTGAACAAGGGTCGTTGCACCATGACTGCCAACCGTTGAGGAGCAAAACTTGCCTCCTCCTGTCACTCCCCAAACTCATTCTCACCCACCATCCTGTAAACCCCACATTCCCGTCAGAACGTGGTTAATTATTGTAAAGAATAGAAAAACGTGTAACACACCTCCGGCTGCCCTCAGCCTGTCATCTGCTCGCTGCGTTGCGTTGCTTAGTTTTTGTTTCTCTTCTTTCCTATTAAAGTTATTGGGATGTTTATACATTTGCATTGCTTCACGTTGTAATCTAGCATGGTAATAAGTCCGTTCTCTCATCTATGCCTAACGATGCGACCACGGCTTCTCAGCCCGGAAAATTCTTCTAATTATAATTATAGAGTTTTTCCACGTAAACCATTCTTAATATTTTCCGATTGAAACCAAACCTTACAGTGATAGGTTTTATTTATTGAATATAATATTTCGTATTTATCGATTCCTATTTCTTTGGGAATGCATTCATGTACGAAGAATTAGATCAACAGAACAGAAACGGACGCAGTCGAATGCCAAAGTTTCATGTTTCAGGAAAAGACACATCTTTGCCATACACGGATTGCGAACATCGTGAGTTCGATATTTTTGCTTAAAAGGGGTTCGAGGTTGGTCATATTAGGTTGCACGTTTTAAAGATTAACTCGTATACACGTCGAAGATGATATGTAACTGAAGTTCTCACAAAAAGCTATTTCGGGTCGTCCGGACGTCGATAGAAAGAGCTTTCAATAAGGCAGTAAAACAGCTTCCTAAAATGTTAAACGAATGCTGAAACTATATACAATTGAAACTCGCTTATAGTTATTCATTTCAGCATTATTGCACATATACGCTAAAATCTTAGGCACCAGTCGTTCTCCATTAACATTTTGCTCAATAATACGTTTTCGGTATACATTTTTTCGGTTATGCGTCACTTTTTCTGATCTCCATACACAAAATGTTCCAACAGTCACTTGTCTGCTTTCAGTCGAGTATTGCTAGTGTCCTGTTTTCATTGTCGTCATATCGTTCCAACAGTCAATTGTCTATTTTATGTGGAGTTTCGAGTTAGAAACAGGAGAAGAAACATGTGTGAATATCAACCAGCAAGGAAGAAAACAAGAAAAGCCTTAACTCTTGGTGAAAAAGAAAATATTCTGGATGAGGTTCATACCAGAAGAGAAAATCACTTACACGTTTTCTCGTTTATACAATATTTTAGTGGTCTCTCTTGAAAAACGTATAAGTGAGGTTCCAGTATATGTCTAAGAAGATGAAAGCTTAAGGATTATAAAATTACTGAATAATTCACAGAAAATCCGTGAAAAATTTAATGATTATAAGAGATAATTAAGTCGAACATAGCTTCATGGGATATTAGCCGTAAAGCAAATCAGTTTTATTTGCAGTGAAGGTTTCAAGAAATGTAAGAAAATGAGTATAGGAAGGAGTGTGTTGTTTATTACTCATTTACAAAATTTGTGGAACATGATTCTTCTTATTATTAAATTATCTTATGTTTTCTGTTTTTCTAATAAATAATAATTATATGTTATATAAATGTACAAGGTGTTAATGTTCTTTACCAAAATATTTTCACAGAATATGTAGATTACTTAAAAAAGTAATTTGAGATAGGAGACTTATGGCCTGTTTATTGAAATTTCGAAGTAACGGCTATAAGTTTCTGAAGTGCCAGTACGCCACGTATCGCGGCACTTCGTCTGGAATGAAAAAAATAATAATAAAAAGCATTTACTCTGACAGGAACCGAAATCATGAACTTAAGATAGCAGCTTCCCGCGTTACGCATTAAGCCACCAGAGCAGTGGAAAAAAACTCCTCCAGAGTAGGCCATAAAACTCAAGTACGTAGTTAATGAATGCCTCAGTGTCGCACTGTCAAGTGATTAGTTCGAGATTTTACAGATTTTTGCGACATTAAATCTTGAGAACGCTAGTAAAGAGCTGCTAAAAATCGATATTACTATACTCGGGCAGCAGTTTTAAAGACATTCCAAGCCATTTTTTCAACCTGCTTTGCTTTAACACCGAGTTATCAGCACCTGATACCCACACGTTTAACGCTATGTAGGAGTGTTATGTTTATCCGGGGACCGTGCATCGCCGATCTCAAATTACTTATATCAGTCGGTGAAAACACAACAGTATACTTATTGCTTTAGTAGTCAGCGTTTATTGAGCATACCTTACATAACAATGCGAACAAACATTGATTTTCTCTTCATTTATTTGTTATGTCACGGTAAGTATTGCTCCTTGATCAAATATCTCCTTGGAGTTATTTTCTCATAGGCGACCTACACTCCCCGTATTTTGGACTGACACCTCCTAAGACTCTCAAGCGGATGCCTAGGTAGTTATTTTAATAAAAGTAAAATACTAACAAAAATAAAAACCTGATGTGTTCCACTCACATGACTTTTTCTACATCTCTGCACCAAATTATTGTTAAAATGGTTATGCTTCTATTTACTACATGTTAATCGAGAAAAAATTAGCAGAAATGGTCTTATTACCCGCTTCCTTGTAAGTAGAAGCGAATTAATGGAGTATCATAGGTGAAGGTGATATTCAAATGCTGGTTACTATATGACTGTAGTTCCACAGACACACACACACACATACGCACAGACAGACACACATGGACGTTTTTCTAAAAATGCTTTTTTTTTTTTTTATTCAGAGGGTCTCAAAATACAGGGTTACTGCAAAAGAAATAGACAACTTCAACTGCCTGTAAAACAAAAACTATTAGATAGCAACCTAATTATTTTGGAGGTATGTTGAGAAACTCTCAAGGTTTCGTTTGTTACTATTGGTAACGGTGTAGTGTTTTGTTTGTTGTTGCAGAAGCTGAAATGGCGGAAAATCCTGTGGAAAAGGCATATTGCGTGTTGGAATTTGCTAGAACGCAATCAGCAACTGTTGTCCAACGACATTTTAGAACACGTTACCACAAAACGCCACCGACTAGACAGTCAATCTACGACTGGTATAGAAAATTCGAGACAGCGGGATGTTTGTGCAAAGGGAAGAGCTCGGGAAGACCAAGAGTTTCGGAAGAAAACGTTGAACGTGTTCGTTCTGCCTACATAAGAAGCCCACAGAAATCGACATCTAGGGCAAGCATGCAATTACAAATTCCACAGCAAACTGTATGGAAAATCTTGCGGAAGCGACTGCACATGATGCCTTACAGATTACAGATGTTGCAGTTTCTGAGTGAAGAAGATAAGGTCATACGGCGTGACTTTTGCATCGACATGTTGCGACATGATGAAGACGATGCTGGTTTTTGTGAACGCATCATTTCATTTTTGTGGTAACGTGTTCCAATGCCTTTTCAGCTTCTGCAACAACAAACAAAACACTACAGCGTTACCAATAGTAACAAACAAAACTTTGAGAGTTTCTCAACATACCTCCAAAATAATTAGGTTGCTATCTCTAATAGTTTTTGTTTTACAGGCAGTTGAAGTTGTCTATTTCTTTTGTAGTAACCCTGTATATATTTCCGGTGAAATCTCCGTATCGAATTTTTGGTGCAATATAATACCTTCTCTATACACTATGTACATAATACGTGTAGAGAAAGTAAAAAGAGGCGAAAAGAAAGATCAACTTCCCGATTGAGAAACATTTAAGTAGCTTAAAACTGAAACTAATAACTTGGAGTATCTCGAAAACGTTCTCAAAAAAAAAAAAAAAAAAAAAAAAAAAAAAAAAAAAAAAAAAAAAAGCTGTACCTATACGGAAAAAATTTGTGTGATAGCGAGATCTGCAGTTTTTGTTTATCTCTTACGGTTTACCGGTTTTACAAAAGTCATCCAGGTCTTCAGAGAGAATTCACAGAAAATTCAATATATGGTTTTCGTTTGTCATAAAAATATCTTATCATTTTGATATAAATCGTTAGAGCCATTTTTTATGAAATCAAAATTTTCGAAAAATGTTCCATGTAAAGGGCAGTTTGAGATGGAGAGATTTTATAGAAAATCTTCGTGTCGCATCCTTGGAAGCTAGTGAACTCAATACTAACTTTGGTATTTAACCGAATTTTGGTTTTTGAAATATGCAACCCATGTACACACACTCAACACAGCAACATACACCCGGATGTTTCTAAAAGTGTGTTTTAACTTTCTCTAGCACGTATATACATAGTATATACATAAAATCTAGAGAAGGAATTGTATTCCAACCAAATATTTGATGTCGATATTTCACCGGAAATATATGTTTAGAGATCCTCTTAGTCCGAAAAATTTTTTTTTAGAAAAAGATTCTGTGTGCGCGTGTGCGTATGACTGTGTGTGTGTGTGTGTGTCTGGACAGCATAACTCAAAAACGAAAAGACCCTTAAATATCAAACTTGGCATTTATATTTAGCATTTTCCAAGGATACGACACGAAGATTTTTCAAAACATCCCCCCATCACAAACTATCCTTTACTGGAAAAAGTTTTCAAATGTTTGTTTTTCTCAAAAATGGCTCTAACGATTTTGATTAAATTCCCGTATACTAAAAGTATTTACATAACAAATAAAATGTATATCTTGAATTTTCTGGGAATAGTCTCTGAAAACTGATTTATTCTGGATGAATTTTACGAAATTTTGCAAAACTGCTAAACCGTAAGAGAAGGACAACCTTTAAAAAACTGACTTTTCTCATGCAGGAATTTGTCAACTCCTGTCCATACAAACAAAGGAACATCAGTCACATAGCAACCAGCTTTTGACTATCACTTTAACTTATGGTACTCCCTTATTTCGCTTCTACTTACAAGGAAGCAAGTAATAAGACTATTTCTACTAATAAATAGGGGCCTAAACATTTTAATAATAATTTATTGCAGAGATGTAGAGAAACTCATGTGAATGGAGCCCATCAGATTTTTATATAACTTGACGTTTCCAGTAAGGGTTAGTTACTTGATCACTATAGTTTTTAATGGGGCGGGGGTTTATGGGTTTGAATGATTTTTAATGTTAAGTCCCATTAACATTTTAACTCATTGATCACGTTTTAGTTATTTTGCATCCTTTTCGCTCCGGTTTTAAATATTTTAGATTCAAGATTATCTTTCAGCCACCAGTTCTTTTACTCTCGGGTTTTAAGTGGCATTTGTTTTTAATGTTCTTTTACCATTGGTATTTATATTTAACCTTGTTTTATGAGTGCGCTAATGACCTCAGTATTTGAATGCCCTTAAACACCAACCATCATCATCATCTCTACCCATATTGTAGGTAGAGAAGTATTGCATTCCACCCAAAACTTCAAGTTCCGTGAATAAAGCAAACATCCGCGTATAAGTGTTCTTGTGACCGCGTGTTCGTGTGTCTGTGAAAAAAAATCTTATATGTTACACTCACATGACTTTCTCTAGCTGCTCTTCAAACAAACTTCTTAGAAAGGATTATTCTTCTTTCTGCACAATGCTGTTCGAGATAAGCATTAGCAGAAAGCTCTTATTAATTGGTTCCTTATAGCAGTGGGAAACTAAAGGAATGCGCTATGCTAAAGTGGTAGTCAGATGTTTTAAAAGTTATTGTTATGCGATTGTCATTGCAAATCGCTTCTTTGCTTGGCCAGGAGTAAATGTCATATGACATAAATTGTGTATTTTAACGAGATCTACATTTTTTGTAGTAAGTTTTTGTATATCTCATATAGTTTACTAGCTATGCAAAATTCATCCAGAATAAACAGGTCTTCATAAGTTATTCCCAGAAAATTCAAGATATACGTTTTGTTTACGATGGAAATAGTTTTAATATGTGGTATTTTGATCAAACTCATTAGAGCCTTTTTAAGAAAAATAAAGTTTTCGAAAATTTTTCCATGTAAAGGCTAGTTTAGGGTGAGGGAATTTTCTTGAAAATCTTCGTGTCGTATTCATGGAAGAAACCAAACTTAAATACCAAGTACGGTATTTAACCGTCTTTTCGGTTTTGAGCTACACAACATACAAACACACTCATGGACATTTTTCTGAAAATACCTTTTTTGGATTCAGGAGGTTCCGAAACATGTTCCGGTAAATTTTCGGTGTTGATTTTTTGGGTGGAATACAATACCTTCTCTATTCATTATGTACATTGTACATACGGGGCTAGAGAAAGTAAAAAATAAAAATCGGTTAAATACTAAACTTGATATTTAAGTTCAACTTTTTCCAAGAATGAGACACGAAGGTTCTCATGGAAGATATTTCGAATTTTTTTATTTTCTCAAAAATGACTAACGATTTTGCTTAATAGGCAATATGCAAACCGCTATGGCCATTGGACGCGAAAATAGTCCCCATTGCTACATATGAAATAGATGGTATAGGAAAGCTAAGCTAAAAATCTAAAGACACTGGAAGCAATAAAACAACCCTAAACGTATCAAAACATACAAAATTGAGACAAGACTATGAAATTATCAGAAAGCCTGTCTTTATGGAAGGCATATTTAGTCTATCATTTACAGATAGATGGAAGAGATTACTTCTCGAAAGATAAGAAAGTGGAAGAGAAATGAGTTCTTTCCAACGTCTATACTTCATAGGCCATAACAATTAGATCCTAAACTGACACTATATCAAGAACCCCGATATGTTGTGAACTCGTTGGCAGTGCATAAACATCACCATATAATACAAGCTCAGGTTTTCATGGGCACTATAACAACTGTATTTGTGAACTTGGTAAGCAACTCTGTGTGATTTTGAATGGGTTGGAACGATCAGGCGCACGTATACTTTTGTTTTAGTGTATCATAAGTTTTATCATAGGGGCGCGCATAGTGTTTTGTTCTTCCGCCCGCCTGATCAGGTTGACCTATAGAGAGAAGTGGTTGCGAGTACATGTGGCGACCGCTTAAGGTTGAATTGGGCTAGTTTTCGCTCGAAATGTGAGCGTAACATACGTGAGTTTTGGTGAAGGCCTGGATAAGTTTCCTTTTGCCTTAGTAAGTTTCATTATTTAATTCATATCTATTTAAAGGTCGTCTGACCGGAGTTTTGTGTCTTTTTGGCGTTGTGTTGAGGAATGTCGGTTGTGTAAATTTCTGTAAAAGTGAGATGCGGTAGTTTTGGTTCCCGTGTATGTAACAGGCTAGAATCTTAGCGTTGTTAATTATTAATATACATTTTATATTTTTTTATTGTTCTTAGAGTTTATTCTTGGTAAATTGCGATGTTTTAGGATGTTATTTTCATCACATTGGGGACTCATGGAGAACATTCCATTCTGTTAGTACAGTTCTTCACCACATCAAATTGCATTATCACAACAATTGTAAAGGACTTGTGTTGTAATTTTCATCCTTTTGGAAGTCATATTCAAGTAGAAGTTCAAGTTCTGTGGTATGACTGTTAAGTAACTTGACTGGATATATATTCTGGGAAATGTTTTCATATGTAAAGATATTGTAAAGAGTTAGTAAAAAAAAAATGTAATAAATATACTCGAGAATATGACGAGCGTGTCCTTCAGGCATTTGTGAGAGGGGGAGGGAGCACCCTGACTGCCAGTTAGGCTTCTTGCCGATTACCCCCTGTTACTTTCACGATCCAAAATAGCATACGTTCCAGCACAATAAAAGTTGGTTATTAGAGCGTGGTTTGAGTTTGTAAGCCCTGAAGAGTTTTAGTAATTTTGTAAAAATGGAAGTTGTGTTGTATCTCGCGCTTTTGAAATTTGTATTCGAGGAGAGGGGAGGTTAGTAAGTTGACTGACGTCGCAGACCTGTTGGACATTTTACGTAAAATGGGGGACAAACCAATAATTCCTTTGTCTCGCGAACATATGATGATTACAGAGACCCCGTCGACATGTAGGCAAGCTTGGATTGAGATCAATATTTAATGATGGAATGTAGAAGGTTAACAGCACGTCTTAAACATTATGTTAAAGGGGTAGAATATTTTCCTTCAAGTTCGTTGCATGCAAAGTTTGCCAGTTTATTGCAGCGTGTGACGTCACATGCGTGACATCGCAAGTTCAGTAACCGGCAGAAATTATACCTAAGGTCATTTCTGCTGGACATTTGACGACTCTATATGGTTCTGCGCCCCTTGCAAAAGTATATAGAGTCGTTACAGGATTTTGTTGTCACTGATTCACGCTCAGCTTTATGTTATTTGCAATTTGTGGTACGAGTTCGGGAACTGGCAGAGTTATATGATGTCCCTATTTCACAAATATGTGAGGTCATAGCAGTAAAATCAACTGGGTTGGGTTCAAATCTGTTAGTAAGAACTAAGGGAAGTAGGAACCCATTAAACGACTTTCATGTATCTGTTTTAATTTTTTTATACCACGCAAGACGTGATCAGCGTTGTTGCTAGAGAATTATTTGGCGCCCCAAGCTTTTCAAGAGTCATTACTGATTATATGCGATTGTATGCCCAGGTTATAAGGGTTCTGAAAAACAAGTTTACAATGTCATACTTTCGGGACTCACCCCAAGGTCAAAATCGGCATTTTGTCTTTGCAGCAAGATCAACTACGTTTGCAAAGTTGGAAGATATGTTACGAGTGTTATTGCCAGTGTCACCCGAGCAAGATGAAGTAAATAACGTGGAAGCATTTGACATTTCACGTCCGGCCCCAGGTTTTGTGCCACCGAGTTAGGTTTCAGTTGCGCAAAATAAGAATACCTCTGCAGTAGGGTCGGGAGTCGAACCCGGGAGGTAATTCCAAGGGACGGCTTGTTATAGGTGAGGTTCCAAGCATCGTTTAATCCGCCAATGTGTATTGCAGAATAGATTATTTTCTAGGGGACAGAGGAGTAATTTTTGGTAATTCTCAGGCCTATGTGACACCAGTGGTCACGCCGTAAGTCTATGAAATTACCAGTCGCTCGGCACATTAGAGGGTGTATGGGCTCTATTAACCCCATTGTTAAGTTATTGTGGGTAAATATCTATTCTTTACATTTCTAGATTCCGGAAGTTCCACGTCTTTAATTAATAGATATTTTATAATAAATGTTTAAGGAACTCCCAATCGAAAGCGCGGATGTGTCAGGTGCAATGTGTTGCAGTGAATGGGGACCAGGTTGAAGTTAGCAGCAAGGTAGTTTTGTCATTGCGTTTCCCACATTTTACCTGGAAGCATTCATGTTACCTTTTAAATCACTTGTCTCATAATGTGGTTCCTGAAGCAGACTTTATGAATAGGGTGAGGTTATGTTGGATTTTAAACCGGGAAGAATTTCGTTTGTGTTTTCTCTGAATATGTACTGTCCCTTTTTGCAGGAAGTACCGAGCACCGAACCCTTGACGCCTGTAGTATCTTTGCTCCAGCCCGAGTATCAGGATAATTTTAGTGGTAAAGGTGAAGCAACTGGTGGTCTGATGCATTTACATGCTGAACAAATTGGGGAAATACAGCGATTTTTGTCAGATTTTACAGAGGTTCTGACAGATCGCCTAGGAGTAGCCAAGAGAATTACTTATAGAATTGAGTTGCCGATACGACCCCGGTGCAAAGGCCTCCCTACCGGTTGACACCACCCAAGTTGGTAATTTTTCGGGACAGAATTGACGAGATGTTAGGCAAGAGGATAATTAGAGCACCATGATCAGTTTACAGTAGTCCCATCTTTCTGGTACCTAAAGGGGAATGCAACTTTAGGCATGTGGTTGATTATAAGTGCCTAAACAAGAAAATTGTTATTCTTGCTGATCCCATACCGGACCTCCATATTGCCACTCACCATTTTCGGATGCTAGATGGTATAGGTGCTCAGATCTTATCCCATTTGCTCGATAATGTGTTTTATGACATTAAATTTAAGTTTGTGTATCACTATCTCGATGATGTAGTTATCTATTCATCAGATTTTGACTCTCATCTAGAACAACTACAAGAAGTGTTTTTGGGCCTGCAATGGGCAGGTCAGGCGGTAAAACAAATCTAAATGTACATTTGCCACAGCACAATAAAACGTGGTTTCGATCCACGGAACCTTGCGTTATGGGCTCAGCACGTTTCCACAAATGTCATTCCTTAGTCGTATTGTTTCGTCCGCGACTGTAACTATAGAGTTTCCACCACCGAAAAAATCAAGTATTTAGCTCCTTTTGTTGGGATGATTAATTTTTTTTAACAAATTCATTCCAAATGTTTCTGCTAAAGCGGACTGCCTAAATAGACTTTAGATGCAAGGGAGTCCCTTTTGAGTGGGACTAGGAACAACACAGCGCGTTTGTAGAGTTATAGAAAGCAATTTCAAATTCCCCAGTGTTGGCTTTTCCGGATTTCGCTTGGCCACTTATTTTTCAGACCGATGCCTTTAGGGGAGCGATATGGGGCAGCTCTCCGAGGGTAGGCACCCCATACACTACGCCTCTTGCACGTTGTCTATGGACGAGCGTAAACACTCCACATACGAGTTGGAAACGCAGGCGATCCTCCTCGTCTTGGAAAAGTTTAAGCAGTATCTCGAGTATGTGGAATGCGACAACCAGGCATTTCATGGGCAGACTAACAAGGTGGGGAGTACGAATTTCAGCTTATAAGCTTACGCTGGTGCATATAAGAGGGAGCGAGAATAGTAATCCCGACGCGTGACTCGTGTATTTACAAAACCCACGTCCGATACCCACCCGGTTTTACAAGCAGGGATATGCACCTTTTACCCTGAATTATTTACCAGCATTGCAGAACACCAACTTAAGAATCCCGTTTATTACAGGCCATTAGGCAGCTTGAGAAGGATGAGGGGTTACCCCTTATAAAGTGAAGGATAACGTGTTGTTGACAAGGGCCACATTCAACGGGAAGGACAGAGTTGCGTTGCTAGCTGCTTTAATCCCTATGGTATTTCATTACTTTTATTGTTCTGACGTAAGAGGACATCTTGGTGTTCAGAAAACTAAATCTAAAATTAGGGAAACCTTTTTTTAGTCGGGGATGAGCAAAGAAACTATTAGCATGGTCAAAGCTCGCAAAATCTGCACCATGGCTAAACCTGCGCAGTGCACTCGTTGGAGAGGCATAACATTTGAGGTGTCGTCAAAGCCGACGGAGAAGCTATTAGTTGATTTTGGGGATAATTTCCTGGGTCAGTACAGGGCAACACCTATATTCTAGTCATAGTAAATTCCTTTAGTAAATTTGTTTGGTTCAGTGCAGTACCTGGCGACACGGCGCAGAATGCTGTGTGAGTGCTAAACACAATTGTTGCTGCATTTGGTGCGCCGATATTTATGGTGTCTGATAATGTTGTGGGTGGGGAGTTCAGCTCATTACTACCATCCTTGCCCATCTCACGTGGAGCGTTTCAATAGGAGTTTAATATTCGGCCTTAATTGCATATCATTTTGACAGTCATACCACCTGGATGGTAACTTAACTAAGTCACAGCCCGGCTTGAAGCACATTCCATGTCCCTTTCTCACTTATGTTCACCTATGCACCCAAGTCTCCTTTGTCAAATTTATGGAAAATAGAGGATTTGCTCCCCCAAGATTTTTCGGCAGGTGAGTTAATCAATACCTGGCATCGGGCATTCTGCAATCTGCGCCGTTCTCATGCTGTTACAAAAGATCAGCTAGATGAACATAACTAGAAACCTTCGTCATTTGCCATGGGCCAAACAATAATGTGCCAGTTTCATCCTCTGAGTTCCAGAGTGAATAAGTTGGCACCTAGGTTCATTGGTCCATATGAAATCACCAACCTCTATAGAAATGTTAGTGTCAGGTTAAGAGATCTCCAAACCGGAAAACAAGAAGGGCTCACACGTCGCAGATCAAACTGATCCAGTAACTACTTGTGTTTGGGGGAAGTGCCGCTAAGTTAAATTTGCAACTATGCTACTCGTAGCTGTAAGCTGTTCTTGGGGCTAGCGGAGTGAGTGAATAACATGCTAAGGGATAATGGATATGTCCTAAACTGTATATTTTTTATTTCATTGTGCACTGATTTTGTGGGGCAACGTATTTGTATGTCTTGTAAATGATCACTGGTGTTTATTTCTATGTACGTTTGGGGTAAGTTGAGAGGTATGTGTGAAGTATGACATGAATGTAAGTCATCAGACAAATGTGGTGTGCGTATATCTATTCGTGTGAGGGCGTGTTTCCAATAGGGTAACTGTTTTGTGTTGTGTTTTTTCTTCCTATGTGGCTGGCCAGCCCTTCCCCATGTTGGTGTAAGTCATTGTATTTATTATTTAATAGACCAGGACAAATGTTTTCCTAACATTCTCGCACTTAGGCATTGCAACTACAAAGGGTAACTTAAAGAATTTGTGAAAGCAAAAGGAAGTTTATCAATTTTCAGTCAGACATTTTACTATTCTCTATAATTGTTACATGGTTTGAAAAGATAATAGTTTGGATGATCAGTAAGTTAGTGGTTGCGTACCAAGTTCAGTGTTCAATCACTTCCAGGGAAAAACATGTTAAAATATGAGTTGTTTGTAACAAAAGAGTAAACTGCCTGGAAATCAATCATTTTATGTATCTATCTGCCCTATATATATGTGTGTGTGTGTGTGTAGATTTGAAGAAAATTGTTGTATCTTAATGTGTTTTCGCCATATACTCAGGTGTTGTGGTTGATTATAGGGGCCAATTATTAACTGTTATTGGCACCATCATCATCTTTACGTGTTTGGTTGTTTCTTATTTTATGTAACACTTGATATATACCAGAGACTAAAGTTACTGCGCAGAATGTCGTATTTCAGTGCAAGAGGAACCAGTAAAAGGCTAACATGCCAGGTCAACACTACCGGCACAGCTGGAAGTAGCACATACTCGGGTTGTAGGTTGAGCTGAAGAGGACTATGTTCCAGGGTTTGCAAAGATGCGACTATGGGAGAGGGGCGAGTATTCTACTTGGTGGTGTGTGGAGCTTGGGATGTCTCTATTCTGTGGCACGGTTGTATTTCATCTATGCCACTTTTGCTTGACCCGAATTTGGGATGCAGTAACATCCGAGACCGCTCTCGTTCGCTTGACCAGCGAACAAGTACTCTATAATATTACATGAATCTTCCACAAAAGGTGTATCGCCAACAGAAGTGAAAAGCAAAAGTGTTGTGCTCCGCACTACCCAGATATTTCAATTTCTGTGCCTCCCCTAAGTGACTAGAAGCTGTCAACGTCATATGGACTGCTATAATAGAAGTGCATTGTGTGGAACTCACCTAACTCTGCAAACTTGGTGCTTGCTCCGGTGATGTGTCGTGGCTAACTGACATATTTGAAGATGCTGTGTTTTATTTAAATGTTTGTGGAGGGAGCGGGGTTATGTACCATTTCTGTCACATACTATTATGTGATTTTGAATGGCTTGAAACGCTCAGGCGCGCGTATACTTTTGTTTTGGTGTCGTTAGTTTTATTACCAAGGCGCACATAGTGTTTTGTTCTTCCGCCCGCGTAGTCAGGTTGCACTTGAGAGATAGGTGGTGAAGTGTGTGTGGCGAAAGCTTGAGGTTGCACTGAGTTAGCTTTTGCGCGAAATATGAGCGTAATATAAGTGAGTTTTGGTGAAGGCCTGGGTAAGTTTTCTGTGCCTTAGTAGGTTTCATTATTTAATGCATATCTATTTAAAGGTCGTCAAATTGAAGCTTTATGATTTGTAGCGTTATGTTGGGGAATTTCCGTTGTGTGAATTCCGTAAAAGTGAGATGCAGTAGCTTTGGACTGCGTGTATGTGACAGGTTAGAATCTTAGAGTTGTTAATTATTAACATATAGTTTATATATTATTATTGTTCGTGGAGTTTACTCTTGGTAAATGGCGATATTTCAGGGTGTTACATTCATCACTTAGTGACTATGGGGAACATTTCATTCTGTTAGTACAGGTGCTTTACCACATCAAATTGCATTATCGCAGCATTTGTAAAGGGGTTGTGTTCTAATTTTCATCCTTTTGGAAGCCATATTCAAGTAGGAGTTCAAGTTGTGTTGTACGAATGTTATGTAACTTGACTGAATATTTATTCTGGGAAATGTTTTCATAGGTAAAACTATTATAAAGCGCTAGTAAAAGAATGTAATAAATGTGCTCGTGAATATGACGAGAATTTCTTCAGGTATTTGTGAGGGGGGAGGGGGCAGCCTGACTACCGGTAGCATAAGTCCCAGCACACCACATCAAGAAACGAGTAAAATTAGCAGAGGAATGTTGGAACCGGTAAACAGTAGAAGCGATTGGAGTGTGAAGGTGTATATAGTGTGATAACACCACAACTTGTGCGAAATTATTTTATTTGTTTTGTTTTCATTATATAATTACTGTAAATTTCTTATAGTTTTCAGATATTAAAATATCTATAAAATTTGATAATAAAGAGAACTTCAGAGGATATTGACATAAAAATCAAAATATAAATTTTATATGGCGGCCAAGAACTGACTCCTCGTCCGGAGGTCTCGCGTTTGCTTCCCGGGATTGAGTAGTAGAGTAGTGTGTGTGTGTGTGTGTGTGTGTGTGTGTGTGTGTGTGTGTGTGTGTGTGTTATTGTGTGTGAAAATCCAGAGTAACATAACCTAAAAGTTCAAAGATTAAAAACCCCATCAAAAGTTTCGGTCAGCTGTAAGATATGACCACAGCAGTTTAAGATGGATATAAAATAAGCCTATTTTATAATTTCTAAATCTACTATCTCAGGCATGGTATTTAAATAAAAACGTTAGAACCGTGTCTGAAAAAATAAAAATAACGAATATTATTTCTATGTAAAGGGAGTTTAGGATGGGAATCATGTAGGTAATTGCTAATAATATTGACTATTCGTGGTCTACTTGAATGTTTGTTTAACCTCACCATTGCTAGGCACACTTTTCGTTGTTTGCTCTGTTTGTCGGGTAGTATTTTTACCCCGACTCCGGCGAATTCCGCCTGAGCTCCTTTAAGTTACTTTCTCCTTATTTTGAGTATAATTATGGCCATGTGGGCTACTGGCAGGCTAGAAAACGGATATGTAAGCTTTTGACAGCTCAGATTTGGAAAAACTAATAGTCGGATGGGTTTATATAGAACTAGGGAAATTCTGCTGAATATTTTTACGAGTACTACTGCATTTTATTATTAACAGATGTGTTTGTGTTCATTTAGTTTCCGTTAGTACTTTTTGGAAACATTATGTATTAAGTTGTAGTTTCCATAAAATCCCGTTGTTTCTTATTTTCTAAGGTATATTTGTAGGCACTATATTAAATTGTGAGCCTTCTTTTAATGGCGATTTTGATTACATATTGCTTTGTTCTTTACATAAACGCTATTGCTGGTATTATAAAAGCACATACTCTTTTTGATCTGTTTTGTGTTAAATTATAATCTCTGTATATTTAAATTAAATAAATATATTCATAGAGTCACTCATTCATACATAACTCTACCTTAGTAAACATATTTCAATTTACATTGTCACCTCTTTATGTTAGATTGAGTGCAAGAAGATTTATTTGCGTCCTCCGTTAGCACCATACCCACCTCCAGCACCTGCACCTATTCCGAAGTTTCCGCCCATTCCGCCTCCACCGCCTGCTCCACCTCCAGCGCCGCCGTTAGCACCAGCACCCATCCCGAGGTTTCCCCCCATTCCGAAACTACCGCCTGCTCCGCCGTTAGCACCACCTCCAGTATCGCCGCTAGCACCACCTCCAGCACCGCCACTAGCACCAGTATTACCTCCGCCGTTAGCTCCAGCACCACCTCCGCCGCTGGTAGTCATTCCCATTCCTATACCACCATTAGCTCCGCCGTTAGCACCACCTCCAGCACCGCCGCTATAACCAGCATTACCTCCGCCGTTAGCTCCAGCACCACCTCCGCCGCTGGTAGTCATTCCCATTCCTATACCACCATTAGCTCCGCCGTTAGCACCACCTCCAGCACCGCCGCTATAACCAGCATTACCTCCGCCGTTAGCTCCAGCACCACCTCCGCCGCTGGTAGTCATTCCCATTCCTATACCACCATTAGCTCCGCCGTTAGCACCAACACCACCTCCGCCGTTAGCACCAGCATTACCTCCGCCGTTAGCTCCAGCACCACCTCCGCCGCTGGTAGTCATTCCCATTCCTATACCACCATTAGCTCCGCCGTCAGTACCACCTCCAGCACCGCCGCTATAACCAGCATTACCTCCGCCGTTAGCTCCAGCACCACCTCCAGCTCCGCCGTTAGCTCCAGCACCAGCTCCGCCGCTGGTAGCCATTCCCATTCCTATACCACCATTAGCTCCGCCGTTAGCACCACCTCCAGCACCGCCGCTATAACCAGCATTACCTCCGCCGTTAGCTCCAGCGCCACCTCCGCCGCTGGTAGCCATTCCCATTCCTATACCACCATTAGCTCCGCCGTTAGCACCAACACCACCTCCGCCGTTAGCACCAGCATTACCTCCGCCGTTAGCTCCAGCACCACCTCCGCCGCTGGTAGTCATTCCCATTCCTATACCACCATTAGCTCCGCCGTCAGTACCACCTCCAGCACCGCCGCTATAACCAGCATTACCTCCGCCGTTAGCTCCAGCACCACCTCCAGCTCCGCCGTTAGCTCCAGCACCAGCTCCGCCGCTGGTAGCCATTCCCATTCCTATACCACCATTAGCTCCGCCGTTAGCACCACCTCCAGCACCGCCGCTATAACCAGCATTACCTCCGCCGTTAGCTCCAGCGCCACCTCCGCCGCTGGTAGCCATTCCCATTCCTATACCACCATTAGCTCCGCCGTAACCACTATCTCCACTGCCTGCTCCCCCACCGCCGCCACCTACCATGTTAAAGTTCCACCCTCCAGTTGCTCCTCCATTTCCTCCTACTCCTTGAGGACGACCTTCGCTAACCTGCAGAAATTCACAGAAATTGAAAAGACTTTGTTTGATATACAGGGTGGAAGGTATTTAATGTCATACTTTAGAGAATAATCTACATCATAAGTATAACAAATAATTCTACAGCATTGTACTTGCCAAGACAAGGTTTGCAAGCGGAAAAAACTCTACTGTAGCTTTAGAAGAGCCTAGCGTGTAAATCGCTCACAACGAAGACCTGCAGAAACGAAAGCGTATCATCTTCAGAGTAAATGTCACCTCCTGTCTTTTTCTTGTAAGTCTGAGCATTAGCCATAAATTATACGATAAAGCTTGCTTTTCAGATCAACTTGACAACGCTGCTATCCAGCGTGCGAGGCAGCACGGGTAGGACATGACACTGACGTCACCACAAATCAGCACGTCGGCAAGGACAGTAGCAAGGTATTCGTCCAATGACCTCGCAATGTCACTTGCACAGCTCTGTTCACGCGGAGGTGTGCGTGTTGCTAGGTGATCATCTCAGTGAAGTCTGTTCTCACAGACAGCCAGGCACTCAAATCCATGGTTGTCTGCGATTCTTTACGTCTTGTCCGCTCGAATACAGGTCGAACCCCGTTGGGTACCTCATTATTGTCACATCTTGGGCAAAATTAAAGAAACCTCCAAAAACTTTGCACAAAAATTCTTCCAAATAAAGAGGAGTTCACTGACTGTTCCTAGAAAGCTCAAAATAAAATTAATTTGTCATGTAAATATTTTAAATCCATAATACTTTAAAAAAACTCTGATGTGTTACACAAACATGACTTTCTCCAGCTGCTCTACAAACTCCTTACAAAAGATTATACTTCTTTCTAGAGCAAGCTAATCGAGATAAACATTAGCAGAATGTTCTTATTACCCAGTTCCTTATAAGTAGAAGGGAACTAAAGGAATGAGCTATACTACAGTGATAGTCAAATGTTTTTAAAGCTATCGTTATGCGACTGTCATTGAAAATAGCTTCTTTGCTGTCTGAGAAAAGTATAAGTACTTCACAATTCAACCAATCACAAGGAATATCTCACATACAGCTACCTCCACAACAAAAATATAAACGACATAAATTGTGTGCTTTGACGAGATCTACATTTTTTGTGTAGTAAGTTTTTGTCTATCTCTTACGGTTTAGCAGTTAAGCAAAATTCGGCAAAATCCATCCAGAATAAAGAGGACTTTAGAGGCAATTCCCAGAAAATTCAAGATAAACATTTTATTTGTGATGCAAATGACTTTCAAATGTGCCTTTTTAATCAAAATCATTAGAGTAATTTTTGAAAAAACCAAAATCTTCGAAAATGTTTCCATGTAAAGGTTAGCTTGCGGTAGGGGATTTTCCTGAAAATTTTGTAACTCGATACCGAGATTTCACCGGAAATGCATGTTTTGAGACCTCCTGAATCCAAAAAACAAAGCATTTTTATAGAAAAATGTCGGTGTATGTGTCTGTCAATCTATGTGTCTAAGTGTTTGGGCAGCATAGCTCAAAAACGAAAAGACCGTTAAAAATCAAACTTGGTATTTAAGATTGGTATCTTCCAAGGATGCGACACGAAGATTTTCAAGAAAATTACACCACTCCAAACAACCCTTTACATGGAAATAATTTCGAAAATTTTGATTTTCTCAAAAATAACTCTAACGACTTCGATAAAAATATCAAATTTTAAAAATATCTACCTGACAAATAAAATGTATATCTTGAATTTTCTGGGAATAGCCTCTGAAGACTACTTTATTCTGGATGAATTTTACGGAATTTTGCATAACTGCTGAACCGTAAGAGATGGACAAAAACTTACACCACAAAAAATGTAGAGCACGTTAAAACAATCTTATATATATTTTTTTCGTGGAAAAGATCCTTTTTGAGATATTCCTTGTTTTTGGTTTCAGCTTTGAAAAACTTAAACTTTTCTCATAGAGGAACTTGTCAACTCCTGTCCATTCAAGCAAAGGAATTTCAGTCACATAGCTCCTTTCAAAATCTAATCATATAAACTCTATGTCCCATTATGAAAAAAATAATACCATTTCTTGAAGATGCTTTTAATCGTACGCCAAAATAAGGATTGTAAATTGTTTTAGAAACCGAAACATGTTTTCAATTTACAATTCTTTCTCTGAAACTGCCCAGTTCAATGCTCTATAATTCGGCCCATGATAAAAACAAAGGCTGAGAATCAACTGACCCACAAATACAAAAATCTGATTTGCAGTAATCACATGTCTTTCTTTACCTTTTATGCAAAAAGCTACTCTCAGAAATTCTCGTATATTTTTAGTCTCAACGCCAACATCAACTTTAATAAATATTAGCTATGTTACTCTTTTTAAAAGTTTAGTCTATTATCTAATCCATACTAATCGACATACACAGAGTATAAATGGTCTTATAAATAATTTCCTTATAACTAGGCAGGTGATAGTTTTAAGAGCTGATAGCTACAGTAAAAATGTTTATGACTAGGAATACCTAAAGAAAAAAACAGTCTGATGTGTTCCATTCACATGACTTTCTCTACATCTCAGCCACATATTATTGTTAAAAAGCTTATGCTTCTATTTACTTTATACTAATCGAGAAAATATTAGCAGAAACAGTCTTATTGCTTGCTTCCTTATAAGTAGAGGCGAAATAAGGGAGTACAATAGGTTAAAGTGATATCAAAAGCTGGTTGCTATGTGACTGAAGTGCCTTTGTTTGTATGGACAGGAGCTGACAAATTCCTGTGTGTGAAAAGTATACATTTTTAAAGTTGAAACAAATAACAAGGGATATCTAAAAACGATCAACTCCACGAAAAAAATGTATATGGCATAAATTGTGTTTTATCGCGATCTACCTTTTTTGTATGTAAAGTTTTTGCCTATCTCTTACGGTTTACCAGTTATATAAAATTCAATAAAAATCATTCAGAATAATGAAGTATTTAGCGGCTATTCCAGAAAATTCAAGATATACATTCTATTTGGCAAGTAAACATCTTAAACATAAGAGATTTTAATCAAAATCGTTAGAGCCATTTTTGAGAAAATCAAAATTTTCTAAATTATTTTCAATGCAAACGGTAGTTTGGGGTGGGGAGATTTTCTTAAAAGCCTTCGTGTCGTACCAAGTTTGGTATTTAACGTCTTTTCGTTTTTGAGCTATGGTGTCAACAAACACACACGGACCTTTTTCCAAAAATGTATTTTTTTAATTCAGGGGGACTCTAAACATGTATTCCCGGTGAAATCTCGGTGAATAATTTTTGGTTGGAATGCAATACCTTCTCTATACCTTATTTACATAGTACGTGTAAAGAAAGTAGAAAGCAAACACACAAAAACAAAACCTAATGATGACTTCAAAGTTGAATAAGCTACGAGTATAATATTGGATATTTAAATCAATAGCAGGGAATGTATCCAATATGGTTAACACAAAATTATTTCACATAAATCGTGTATTATAACAAGCTGTATATATTATATGCATAGTAAGAGTTTGCCCATATTTACGGTTTACTCAGTTATGTAAATATCACTTGAAATGAAGAGCACATAAAAGGCTATTCCAGAATACAAAATATGCATCTCATTTGCCATAAAAGTAAATTAAACATATATTATTTTAATCAAAATCCTTAACGCAATTTTAGAGAAAAGCAAAATTATCCATCTAAAGGATAATTTGGGAACGAAGGTTTTTCCTAAAAATCTAAGTGTCGCATCCTTGGAAGGTACTGGACTTTACAGTTTAGGTTCTTAACTTCGTTGGTTTTTTTTTTTTTTTTTTGGTTTTTTTTTTAAGACTTTTCATCTATATATCACAGACAAGACACACAACGCAGTTTTCAACCAAGGGTCCTCAAAACATGTATTTTATGAAATCTCAATTTCAAATTTTTGGGCAAAATGCAATAATTTTTTCACCTACTATATAAACTGCACGTGGTAGAGATAGTAAAAAATCTGATGTGTTCATTCACATGGCTTTCTCTACATCTCTGCAACAAATTATTATTAAAATGCTTATGCTTCTATTTACTTCATGCTAATCGAGAAAAAATTAGCAGAAATAGTCTTATTACTTGCTTCCTTGTATGTAGAAGCGAAATAAGGGTGTACCGTAGGTTAAAGTGATAGTCAAAAGCTGGTTGCTATGTGACTGAAGTTCCTTTGTTTGTATGGACAAGAATTGACAAATTCCTGTATGAGAAAAGTATATTTTTTAAAGGTGAAACCCATTATAAGCAATATCTCAAAAACTACCAACCTCACGAAAAAAATGTATGTAACATAAATTGTGTGTTTTAACGTACTCTACATTTTTTGTGTGACAAGTTTTTGTCCATCTCTTACGGTTTAGCGGTTATGCAGAATTTCGTGAAATTCATCCAGAATAAAGTAGTCTTCAGAGGCTATTCCCAGAAAACTCAAGATATACATTTTATCTGTCGGATAACTATCTTTAATATACGATATTTTAATCAAAATTGTTACAGCCATTTTTAAGAAAATAAAAATTTTCGAAAAAAGTTCCATGCAAAGGGTAGTTGGGGTGGGGAATTTTCTTGAAAATTGTCGTGTCGTATCCTTGGAAGATACCAATCTTAAATACCAAGTTTGGTATTCAATGGTCTTTTAGTTTTTGAGCTATGCTGTTCACAGACACACATACGTAAGGACCTTTTTCAAAAAAAAATTTTTTTTTTATTCAGGGGATCTCAAACATATATTTCCCGGTGAAATCTTGGTAAAGAATTTGTGGGTGCAATACAATACCTTCTCTCTACACTATGTGCATAGTACGTATAGAGAAAGTAATAACTAATCAATAAAGTCTTTGAAACGAATAAATGGAACGTGCTAAATTGAAGTGTATATATTTTGCTGTTAGGTATATGCTATTTGTAACACTATACTTGTATCAGAACTCTCCTAAGTAAGCCGATATAACTCAAAATTGATTAGCTCCAAGTATCTCTGCATTTCTTACACATTTCCTTTTCCAAATCTCCTACACTCTGCCCTGATCCAAAATACTCATTTTAAATCAAAGAAGCGAAATGTTTTTATTGAATGGCTGACACATTTTTACTCTGTCCAGAAAGTATGTGCATAGTGTTAGGAGAAGCTATTGCATTTCACCTAAAAATTCAAAGACGGGATTTCACCGGAAATATATGTCCGTTGAGTCTAACAAAAATGTGTATGCGTCTGTGGACACTAAAATACCGTTAAACACCAAACTTGGTATTTAAATGTTGTATCTCCACAGGATGCGGGACGAAGTTTTTCAAGAAAATCCCCCCACCCCAAATTACTATTTACATTTTATAAAAATGAATGTAACGATTTTGATTAAAATACCGTATTTTAAAGTTATTTGCATCACAAACAAAATTCATATCTTGGATTTTCCGGGAATAGCCTCTGAAGAGCACTTTATTATGGTTGATTTTTGCAAAATTTTGCACAATGGTTAAAACTATAAGAAATGGCAAAAACTTACTACACAAAATATGTAGATGTCATTAAAACGCACAATTAATGTTCTTTAGGTTTTTGTTGTGGAGGTAACCAAGATATTCTTTGTTGTTGGTTTCAATTGTAAAGTACTTATAATTTTCTCAGACAGTACGTGTCCCTCTTTTTTTTTTTTTTTTTTTCTACCTCTGACCAAACAAAGAAGTGAACTTTATTGACAATGGCATAGCGATAGCTTTTAAAACATTTGACTATCCCGCTAGCATAACGTATTCCTTTGGTTCCCTTTTACTTATAAGGAGCTAAGTAATAAGAACATTCTGCGATCGCTTATTTCGATTAGTGTGGTGTAGAAAGAACTTTTGTAAGCATGAAGTAGAACAGCTAGAGAAATTCATGTGAATGTAACACCAGATTTTTGGGATAGTCATAGTTCCTATGTGCGTCTGTGTGAGTCTGTGGGCAGCATAGCTAAAAATTTTGATGTGTTCCTTTCACATGACTTTCTCTACATCTCTGCAACAAATTATTATTAAAAAGCTTATGCTTCTATTTACTTCATGCTAATGGAGAAAAAATTAGCAGGAATAGTCTTATTACTTGCTTCCTTGTAAGTAGAAGCGAAATAAGGGAGTATCATAGGTTAAAGTGATAGTCAAAAGCTGGTTGCTATTTTACTGAAGTTCGTTTATTTGTATGCACAGAAGTTCACAAATTCCTATATGAGAAAAGTATGGTTTTCAAAGCTGAAACCAAAACAAGGAATATTTAAAAAACGATCAATTCCGCGAAAAAAATGTATATAACATAAGATGTGTGTTTTAAGGCGATCTACATTTTTTGTGTGATACGTATTTGTCTATCTCTTACGCTTTAGCAGTTATGCAGAATTCCGTAAACTTCATCCAGAATAAAGTAGTCTTCAGAGGCTATTCCCAGAAAATTCAAGACATACATTTCATTTGTCAGGTAAATATCTTTAATATACGGTATTTTAATCGAAATCGTTAGAGGCATTTTTGAGAAAATCAAAATTGTCGAATTTTTTTTTCCATGCAAAGGGTAGCTGGAGATGGCGGAATTTTCTTCAAAATCTTCGTGTTGCGACCTTGGAAACTACTGAACTTAAATACCTAGTTTGGTATTTAACCGACTTTTAGTTTTTGAGCTAACTGCCCACAGACACACACATGGACATATTTCTAAAAATCTTATGTGTTACACTCACATGACTTTCTCTAGCTGTTCTACAAACTTCATACATAAGATTCTTCTTCTTTCTGCACCTTGCTAATCGTGGTACTCATTAGCACAATGTTCTTATTATTTAGTTCCGTATAAGTAGGAAGAAAATAAGGGAATACACTAGGCTAAACCAATAGTCAAATGTTTTAAAAGCTGTCGTTATGCGATTGCCATTGCAAATCGCTTCTTTTCTTGGCCAGGAGTAGAACAAAAGAAAAACGGACACTCCCGTCTGAGAAAAGTATAAGTATTTCACAACTGAAACTAATAACAATGAATAACTCGAAAACGGTAAGCTCCACGAGAAAAATGTATGTGACATAACTTATGTATTTTAATAAGACCTAAATTTGTTGTATAGTAAGTTTTTGTCTATCTCTTACGGTTTACTAGTTAAGCCAAATTAATGAAAATTCATCCAGAATAAACAGGTCTTCAGAAGCTATTCCCAGGAAATTCAAGATATACATTTTTTTGTTAGGTAAATATATTTAATATATGATATTTTAATCAAAATCGTTAGAGCCATTTTTAATAAAATCAAAATTTTCGAAAAAAGTTCTATGTAAAGGGTAGTTTCGGGTGGGAGGGATTTTTCTCAAAATCTTCGTGTCGCATCCCTGGAAGATACTAAACTTAAATACAAAGTTTGGTATTTTAGCTACTTTTTTGTTTTTGAGTTATCGTGTTCACAGACACACGGACACACACACGGACCTTTTTCTGAAAATGCTTTTTTTTGGATACAGGGGGTCCTAAAACATGTATTTCCGGTAAAATTTCGGTATCGAATTTTTGGGTGGAATACAATACTTCTCTATCCCTATATACATTATACATATGGGGCTAGAGAAAGTAAAAATGTTTGTTTTTTATTTATTCAGGGTGTCTCAAAATATATATTTCCGATGAAATCACTCTATCGAATTTTGGGTGCATTACAATACCTTCTCTATACACTATGTACATAGTACGTACAGAGAAAGTAAAACAAATGATATTTCATTAAAAATCCGGGCCCTAGTCATCACTTACCAGGTAACGTGTCAGCATCAGAAACGCCACCGAGAAGCGCTTCATTGTGAACAGCCCCATTGATATCGATGCTTAATGAAACTTCCTCTTTCTCACTCTTATATTTATACAACCTTTATAAAAAGCCATTTTGTTACCATAGTGGAAAGTTCCGTAGGTCAACGCATGCAGCTAAAAACGAAATAGCCATGAAATAGCTGCTGAATCCGAACAAAAGATAGCGTTTGTAAAACACACACGAAGGCGTATTGTCTAATCTCAAACGGGAAATACGCTCCGAGAGCATCCTTTCTATTTTACTATGATTTCCACGATGTTGAAATCCAAGGCTATTTCCATGCTGTAAACACGAAACACAGTCGTACTCCAAAGGTGAAACTTTGTACATGAAAATATTTCGTGCCCTTATGCTTCCTGAAGTGACAATTATATTACATTTTGTACATTATAATAATTAGAGACACGGAAAATATGAAAAAAGTTTTCTAATATATAAGCATCCGATCTGTTCCATTCACATGACTTTTTCTACATCTCTACAGCAAATTATTGTTAAAAAGCTTATTCTTCTCTTTACTTCATGGTAATTGAGAAAAAATTACCGAAATCGTCTTACTATTTGCTTCCATGTAAGTAGAAGAGAAATAAGGGAGTACGATAGGTTAAAGTGATAGTCAAAAGCTGATTGCTATGTGACTGAAGTTCCTTTGTTTGTATGGACAGGAGTTGACAAATTCCCGTATCAGAAAAATAGCTTTTCTAAAGCTCAAACCAATAACAAGCAATATCTCAAAAACGATCCAATCCACGAAAAAAGTGTATATAACATAAAATGTGTGTTTCAACGAGCTCTACATTTTCTATTCGGTAAGCTTTTGTCTATCCCTTACGGTTTACCAGTTATGCATAATTCATCCAGAATAAAGAGGTCTTCAGAGGCTATTCCCAGGAAATTCAAGATACAGTTTTTATTTGTCATGTAAATATGTTTAATATGCGACATTTAAATCAAAATTGTTTGAGCCATTTTTGAGAAAATCAACATTTTTGAAATATTTTTCCATGGAAAGGTAGTTGGGGTGGGGGAATTTTCTTGGAAATCCAAGGTCGCATCCTTGGAACACTTTTCGGTTTTTTTAGTTATGTTGCTCACACGCACACACACACACACACACACACACACGGACGCACAGAAACTGACACACACACGGAATTTTTTCTAAAAATGTTTTTTTTTATTCAGAGGGTCTCAAAACATATATTTCCAGTGAAATCTTGGTATGAAATTTTTGGGTGCAATAAAATACCTTCTCTATACTCTATCTACATAGTACGTGTAGAGAAAGGAATATCTATAGCTGAAACAACATTGTTCTTATTTCCTTTTCTTTACTTAATTCCTCTCAAATTTTTATAAACTATTTTTCCAGAATTTTTCTAAGAAATACAGAACTTAATTCGGCTACAATGCTACCGCGATCCAATAAAGATTTAGAAATGTCAAGCAATGTTTTTTTTTACCTGGGCCTATCCCTTCCTTTTGTCGCTTTAGAATTATTGCGAGATTACCAACTTAGGTTCGCCTGTGGCATTAAAACCTTGATCAATGATAGTCAATGTTTTAGAGGTTTAGACAATTGCGCTACCAATAAGACATCAAGTAAGGCCAACTTTTTAAGGCAAGTATGCATCCTATAGGGTCAGTTTTCATAAAGCAGTTTCAATCGAAAGTAAACCAGGCAGGAAAGGGTTAAAACACACAATTTTTGTTATGTGCATTTTTTTTTCGTGGAGATAGCCGTTTCTTTTTTAGATATATCTTGTTATTAGTTTCAGCTTTAAAATACTTACATTTTTCTCATACGGAATTTTTTAATTCCTTTCCATACAAACAAGGACTTGAATCACATAGCAACCAGGTTTTAAATGATTTGACTATCACTTTAACCTATGGCACTCCCTAATTTCCCTTTTACTTACAAGGAAGTATGTAATAAGACTTTTTTCTGCTAATTGTTTCTCGATTAGTTATAGAAGAATAACTTCTTAAAATAATTTATTAGAGATGTAGAGAAAGTCATGTGAATGGAACATACATGATATTGTTTTTCGAATTTTACCTAAAAGCAGCACGTTGCACAAACAGCAACGCTGCTATTCGCTAGTGCCGTGCTAGTAGACACATCTCAAAATTCAGAAGAGTTTGGATCCGATAATAGTGAGAAAGATTTACTAAAGCCGATGTCCCACGGTCAAAATTTGATCCAAAAAAGTTTATACAACGTGAACATTGTGTACAATTTCTCCGTACCATTTCCACGGGAATGTGTATTGGTCCAAATATTTCTCATGCACATGAACAGCTGATAGAAATTGGTGGAGGTTGCTGATCCACAATTATTTACATTCGCTGTCGCAAGCTTAGTTTATTATCCATTGCAAGAGCATATTATAATAGAAATAAAAAATCAATAAAGAGGTATTGGTGGACTAGACCATGGCTGGAACGTAGGAATGCAGGCCCAGGAAGAGGTGTACTACATATGCTGCAAAATGAACTCGTTTCTGACTCTGTCAATTATTTTAAATTCCTTAGAATGGACGAAAATTTGTTTGGAAAGTTGCTGTAATATTGCTCGCCAAGACACAAATATGAGGCAGTCAATACCAGGAAATCAAAGGTAGCGTTTTTATATTTTGTTGACAAAAGAAGGTTAGGTACAAATGGGTCCGATAAAATACATTTGCAGGGGTCATAAACACCAGAGTGATTATTTCATAAATCTCTGCCGCACAAAAAAATGTGCATTTCAACCATTGCTCTGCTACTATAACCCTATTATTTAGGACAAAGTCTACAAGATACAACAAAGTTTAACACAAACCATCACGTTGGCGCGAAGGGACTCAGCGCTAGCTATTACGTCATTACCACCAGGTTGCTCATTGGTTGATTTCATACGTTTGGACCAAAAATTAGAAACCACTGTATCCTTTTATAGCAAACTGGAATTGGACCAAACAATAGGACGGAAATTGGATACAATGAAATCATCCAATGTCCCACTATCCAATTTGTAGTTTGAAGAGTATTGGACCAAAATATTTGACCGTGGGACATCGGCATAACATACAACACTTTCCCGGTTTTGATGAAAATATGCTACATAAAGAAAACGTGCTGATTTCGAAAATGACAACTCTTTTCACGTAACACTACAGTTTTTTTTTTAATTCGATATTTTATATATGTTTTAATATATTGGACAATATATATAATTGCGATTATAAATATATTTTTGCAGCAAAGGATGAATAATAAAGTGACATATTACGCATCTTCATGACGTATATATATATATATATATATACTTAAAAATAAACCACCACTTGTAGACTTCCCTGTTCTGTATCCCTTATCTTCCTAATGCAATGAGCTGATGACAGACGAAAGACAACTTCAGTGCCGAGTGGCTGGGGTTTATTTATCAATGCGTGACTTTGTGCAGGTAATAAAACTATCAACCATTGCAAGTTAAACAGCCACCTGAGACACTCACCCTTCAGGGGCTTATGCGTCTTAAAATCTCAGAACTTTGCTTTCCATAACTCGGAAAATATTCATTGTTATTTTGTATTGTTAGTACGTGTTGTATAGTTATATACTGTTCACAATGGCTTCTAACCTCTTCTAGGAGGACATGTGTGAACAATCCAAATAACTTTTATTACATATGTGGTTCCTTCTTGTTGCGGAGACAGAAAAATAACATTACCCCGTGTTTGAAGAAAGTGTATTTTGCGTATTTTAAAGTTAAGTTAGGAGATCAAAGTCAAACATGGGCTTCGCATACTGTTTGCAAAACTTGTAGTGAAGGGCTAAGGCAGTGGAAAACAGAAATCAATGAAGTTTGGGATTCCTAAGTTATGGCGTGAATATGATTATTGTTACTTCTGCATTTGTAAAGTATCGGGGTACAATAAGACAAAAATTAAATATCCAGATGGCCTTGCTTCAGCTATTAGACCTGTGCCACATGGAGCAGATGTCCCTATTCTTATTCCACCAGCTCAACTAGAGGATACTGACAGTTCAGTCTCTGGGTCAACAGAAAATTCCAATACAGATGAGGATTTCTCAGCACACACTGGTGAAGACAAGTCACAGCATTTTACACAAGAACAGTTTAATGACTTAGTAAGAGATTTAGCTCGAACCAAAGAGAAGAGTAAATTACTTGAATCAAGGTTGAAAGAGAAAAAAAAGCTGGCTCCAGACACCACATTTTCCTGGTATAGGAATAGAGACGAAAAATTTACAAAGTTCTTTAAGATGCAAGATATACTTGTTTATTGTTGTGATGTAGGTACCAGGTTTAATTCAACAACTGGGAATACCAACATATCATAAAAAGACTGGCGTTTATTTATTGACGCTTCGAAAAGAAGTCTAAAAGCAGTTTTATTGCACAATAGAAACGAATTTCCTTCAATACCTGTTGCATATTCTGTGTTTCTGAAAGAATCATATGAAAATCTTCAAACCATTTTAGAAAGAATTAATTACAAGGAACATCATTGTGCGGAGACTTAAAGGTATCATACTAGGGCAACAAGGAGGATATACAAAATATCCATGCTTTTTGTGCAAATGGGACTGTAGACACAGGGTTGAACGCTGGACAGTGCGAGAATGGCCTAAGAGAAAAAGTTTAACGCCAGGAGAGAAAAACATCATTCGTGCCAGTCTAGTTGATCCGAAGAAAATGTTATTGCCTCCTTTCCATATAAAATTAGGTATTATGAACCAATTCGTGAAAGCACTGGACAAGAATGGTTCGTGTTTCAAATACCTGAGCAGTAAATTTTCTCTGATGTCCGAAGCTAAGATAAAAGAGGGTACATTTGATGGACCTCAGATAAGACAGTTAATGAAGGATAACACATTTTTGGACACCATGAATGATAGAGAACTGCAAGCATGGTGTGCTTTCAAACAGGTTGTGAATAAGTTTCTTGGAAATATAAAAGATCCGCGATACGAAGAAATTGTGCGAAATATGTTACAAAAGCTGTGAGCTCGTGCATGTAATATGAGTTTAAAAGCTTCACTTCTTGAATTCTCACCTAGACTATTTTTCTTATACTTTGGGATCCCTCAGTGATGAACAAGGTAAAACATGTCATCAAGAAATCAAGGAGATGGAGAGGAGATATCAGGGTCGGTGGAACATTGCGATGTTAGCGGACTACTGTTGATGCTTGAAAAGGGAAGTTTCTATACCACTCAAGCCCCTACACGCCTAGCTGCGCAGACCAGAAACTCTGTCGTAATATGAAGAAGTCTGGTGGAGGGCAAGAGACTCCCTAGGTCGCGCGTGATACATTGGTTGTAATGGGAAAATAGTGAAATTTAAAACAGTTATAATTACGTCATAAGCATACCTGAGTAGGAAATAATTGCGACAACACATTCTTTATGATCGTAAGCATCTATATACAGGGATTAGACCTTGAATGTCCTGTTGGAGGTTGAATAAAATCACTTCTTTGACTAGACGGAACTTCATCCCACAACTGAACAAAACAGAAGTAAATATTATCATTGAACTTGAATATCGTATACCTGCATTTAAAATGTTTTGCAAACAGGATGTAAGCATCACAGAGAGCTTAATTCAGCTTCAATTGCGTTTTCTCAGTTTCTTTTCAGTGATTCCATGTACACTTTCTGTTTTTTTACTTTAATGCCCAAAGTGGTCAACAAGAATTATAAAGAGGGTTTGTTAAGAGTGTCTCTGCAGTAAAGTGCTGAATTAAAAATGAAAAATATGCTGGTTTAGATTCTAGGCTGATGAAGCTATTTTTATTCCGCTCCCTCAAGAGCCTGGATATATGAATGCGATACTGAATGTATGTTAAGTTAATCGAGAAATATAGTTTTAATGTACACCTCAAATTTAAGCAGTCGTTATAGAAGGTCAAAATGGTAATACGACGATATTACCTAAATTGGTATGTAAATAAATAAAAACAAATAAATAAAATGACTAGCAGAAAAGAAAACCATAGGCAATATTGGATTTTCAGAGATGGTATGTACAGTATAAAATTAGGTACATTACAGTGAAATTAGGTACATTCAAGATGTTAAGTAAACATTTTCTATCAGTATTTGTGGTATATTTGAGTTAGATAAGATAGGTATATTAATATGTGCATAAAAGGAGAGTATGGTCTGTGCTTCCTGAAATAATTTATAAACATATCTAAAATTAGAATCCAGTATTAATATTCTTTATGTTCTAACGCTTTTGCAAAATTCCTTTTTGCACCCTGTGGGATTGTGATTCAGTCTGAAATTACAGATTTGAAAAGTTAACTTAATCGAGATTTCGGTTTTTTTGTTTTTTTGTTTTTTTTTTTTTTTTGTAATTAGGACAAATTATAATATTGTATCTAATATTTTAGCTCTGCCTTCTAATACTAATGAAACATATACAAAATAGTTATAAGAATGAAATCGGCGTTCTCGTTACCTTAATCAGATAAGAAGGAAAACTAAATACTGAAGGAACTGTGTCAGGGTTTAGCATCATCTTGCCTTTATTCTCGTGGAAACAATTTTTCATTTCGATGGCACAATTTGTTACGTCTGGGAGCAGCTGACGACTTACTCAATAATTCTAATCAATGTATTAGGAACCTAAAATAAATTATTCGCTTAGTGACCGAGGACACCCACGAGAATAAATCTGAATGAATTTGGAACGCAAATATTACAATTTATTCTTACCGATGGAAAGTGATTTCGGAATCATTTTTCTGTGTTTGGTACAGTTTTGTAGCATGTAAGTGCGCCTTAAACCACCTCACTTTTAAAACCTTTTAAGCGTACTGAACATACGGCAAAAATTACGTTTGCCACTCACTTACTGATGCGCGAGAGGTTTCAATTAGCGACAGCAACACCAGCGCCAGCGGTGAGTCTAGGTTATATATTCCAAGGTCTTTGCAACCACTACATAAACGTAAATCAGCGCAGCCATCCTTCCGGCCAAGGAAAAAGTAACTTCATGCATTCTATTGCAGGTGTTGTTATGTATTACAAAGAAATTTTGCATTATGTATATAATTTATAACGCACGTTTTTTACACCAGAAACAGTATTTTCAAAATATTTAATTTGTGATTTGTAAGAAAACCTTACGTGATAGAGAAAAACGGAAAGAACCATTCAATTTAGCACATCAAAGTTAGTTAATATCACCTTTGAGATCGCAAACCGGAGGAAGGGCCTTTGTTTAATTTTACTCAATTCACCCCTCATTTACCAATCCAATTCACCCCTCACTTACCAATCCAATTCACCTCTCACTTACCAATCCAATTCACCCCTCACTTACCAATCCAATTCACCCCTCACTTACCAATCCAATTCACCTCTCACTTACCAATCCAATTCACCCCTCACTTACCAATCCAATTCACCTCTCACTTACCAATCCAATTCACCTCTCACTTACCAATCCAATTCACCTCTCACTTACCAATCCAATTCACCTCTCACTTACCAATCCAATTCTCCTCTCACTTACCAATCCAATTCACCTCTCACTTACCAATCCAATTCACCTCTCAACAAAATATAAATTTTGCAGGACAGTGATTACTACATACCGGAAACAAACGACGTCACTTCTTCGTTCTTGTTTGTTATAAAAGAGCAGAAATAGTCTTATTACTTGCCTCCTTGTAAGTAGAAGCGAAATAAAGCAGTACCATAGATTAAAGTGATATTCAAAAGCTGGTTGCTATGTGACTGAAGTTCCTTTGTTTGTATGGACAGGTGTTGACAAATTCCTGTATCAGAAAAGTACAAGTTTTTTAAAGATGAAACCAAAAACAAGGAATATCTCAAAAACGATCAACTCCACGAAAAAATGTATGTAACATAAATTGTGTGTTTAACGTGCTCTACATTTTTGTGTGGTAAGTTTTTGTCCATCTCTTACGGTTTAGCAGTTATGCAAAATTCCTTAAAATTCATCCAGAATAATCCATTCAGAGACTATTCCCAGAAAATTCAAGATATACATTTTATTTGTTGGGTAAATATCTTTAATACACGATATTTTAATCCAAATCGTAAGAGTCATTTTAGAGAAAATTAAAATTTTCGAAAACAGTTCCATGTAAAGGGTACTTTAGGGTGGAGGGATTTTTCTCAAAATCTTCGTGTCGCATCCTCTTTTGGATATAGGGGACCCTAAAACATATATTTCACATATATATATTTCCGGTGAAATCTCAGTATCAATTTTGGGTGCAATGCAATACCTTCTCTATACACTATGTACATAGTACGTATAGAGAAAGTAAAAAGCACATACACACCAACATTCACCGCACGGTTTTTTCGCGCTGAATTCTTATAGGCCAATCGTCTTACATTATATTGTAATCTGTGGATCCTGTTTTTTTCTTTATTTCCTGAATTTATTATTGGATCGATGAGCAAGATTGCAATACAAGCCAGTGATACATTAGGTTAACGATTATACATATAACAAACTGAGAACATAACCTCTAACATGGGCAAAAGATAACAAGAACGAAACCGATGTGGTGGTGAATAAATTCTGATTCTGATTCAGGAGATGAAGCTGTAGAGAAAGGATAGAATGTTGGTTCAGTTGGTGCTACAACATTCAAACGGTGACCACTTGGATTAGTTGTACGGCATCCCCATGAGGCATGCTTTTGGTTTAAATATCCCAGAAGAAGTGTTGAATTGTTTAGAAAAAAAAACTATTTTCAGGTAAGCGAAATGAAGTAAATAAGTTGAAGGTTTAAAGGTGCAAATTAAGATCCTTGTTATCACAGCATTTGACTTCAATGCCAACAGTTTCTCATTCTGTTATACTGGGAATAGGTATTTTGTGTTGGATTATAATGGGTACTCCTCCTGAAGCAGCGAGAGCGACTCTGTCGTTTCGATAAATGTTATATGCGGAAACAGAGAAGGTTACATTCTGTAGCAAATGCATTTCGGTGACACACCATATCAATGTTGTGCACTGAGAGATGCTCTTTTGAGACGAAGACCGCACTCTATCCAATTTAGTAAGGTTAGTTGATTGATAAAAGTATGATTACGTGCTGCCATTGTGAAATGTTAAACAGAGATAAGAATTTCTGGCAAATGGGAATTTATAAATGAGACAATATTAGGCAATTTTTTGTAACAAACTGGTAGGAAAGATGATGGATGAAGATTATTGATCTGATTGTTGGTTTAGTTTCAAGTTGTTCATAGTTGACATAACCATGTTACTGTGAACATGGCTGTTCTCCAGTCGGTGAATGTTTGAAAAATTAGTATGAGCCTTGTTCTGTGGTGAAGCTGAGTTTTGAGAAAGCAGAGGAAACTCCGAGGGATTGGGGGGAAGAGTTCCTGTTGAGATATGTGTCTGTTTTCGGTTAGAGTTGTGTTATTAAGATGAACCTTCTTTTATACGCAAGTGGTGGTAGTTAGCTGGGTGCTGTTCGTGACAGTTCACGCATTTCGGGGGAGCGGTCTTAGAAATCCGACATTCAAAGAAAATGTGGACAACTGACACATCTCGGCTCGAGTTGACAGTAGTTTTGGCAACGTGTGCGCTGTGGGATGTTGATATATTTTCTTCTTGTTACAATGTGTAGTAGACGGGTAAGGTTCAGGATGGAGTTTTCTTCATCAGTATGCTCAGCTGCACAAAGCGACGAGGGCTATTCATTTTTGCCTAGTAACCATGTTACTCTGAGAACATGGTAGTTTAATTCTTGCAATGTGTCTAAAATGTCTCCATTATTGAAGGAATAAGGTAAGTCTCGAATGATGACAGAAAAGGTTTTGTCCTCAGGGTTCCTGTATGAGAAATATTTTTTGGCCAATGGAATCAAAATATGCTCTGAGCACTCGAAAACTATTTGTTGTGGAAGTTAACATTTTTATAGTTTTGCCCTTTAGTGCAGTGTAAACTGTAATTATGTTATGGATAAATAGTTGGTAGTTTTCAGTTCCGTATACGCAAATTGGTGGTATTTTCATTTTTGCGGGCTCCACATCATCGACTGAATCATTGTCGTCTAGAGCGTCAGTCAGTAAGTCATATCTATAGATGTACAAGTCGCCCTCCGTGGAGTAATGGTTACCATGCGGACTTCATACACTAAAGGTCGCGGGATCAAACCCGTTGATCCCGTGTTGTACATTTATGGCACGTAAAAGAACCTCAAGCCTGATAGAGAAGCCTCTGAGCAAAATTAAACGGTCTTTCACGCCCAATATAGAATGGGACGCTGAGAACCACAGCAGTTAAACAGCGTCCATAAATAACACGCCATTTACATTTAGAGATGTACGCTTTTATTGCATTGTTATCCATATGCAGTTGTGATGTGCTTGTTGAGCGTACTGAAAGTGTACGGAACGTACTGCTTCCATTATTGGCATTCAAAGGTTTACTAAGCTGGGCTATTGACAACTATGAATATTTGGCAACCTTATTTTTTGAAAATTGATCGTTAGCTGCTTTCCACGTTTTCGATTATCTGTTTTATTACTGGCATTACTAAAATATTTATTCGTGTTAGAATGTCTTTGACTTACATTTTCTGTGAGCACATCGTCTTCCTCCATAGCAGGACAGTTATTTAGATTTTCATGGGCGGTCACACATGCATTGTTATCATTATGAGTGTCCAAACCTTATGGCAGTCACACAATTTTGCGCACGGTTACTATAGTATTGATGAATAACACTAATTATGTGTTTAAACGTTTTACGTACCTGTTAGTATAGATATAATACTCGTCGCAGCAAGGCAACTGATAATTATATTAAAATACTGCAGTGAAGATCGCTAACGCTCAGGCCACTCTCAGGATCCAAAATTCCAATTTTAGGATGAAAAGCAATTAAGATGATTGGTTACTCTTGATAATTATTAATGCATTATTGAGGTATCAAATTTACACAATTACATTTCTGTTTGCAAAAGCCAAATCGTCCTATCAAAAACATGAGTATGGGACGCCAGTGTCACTTCATTGTGAACTAGGCATTAGAAAGGAAGGCCTGTGCTCTTAATGACCTGGCATTATGTAAAGATACTTTACGCTTACTGGTCTTTGACATGTGAGATTGTCATGTGAGCGTCAAGAATTTTTTCCTGCAGAGAATAAAATACTTTATTTTTAACCAATTTTGAGTCAAAAAGTATTACCATATTGAGCTTACAAATCAAAAATCAGCAGGATCATTGCAACCCGTGGGAAGAATTTTGGGTACAACTATTGGGACCTCTTCCAAGTTCAAACTTTGGTAATAAGCATATAATATATAAAAGGGGCCGCAGAGTATACCAATCGCTGTTCCGAGATAGCGTCATTACCTAGTGCGACTATTCATAGTTGCAAAATTCATAGTTAATAATTATGTTCGTTTTTTTTTTTTTTACGTTTAGTTCAAAGTAGAAGTAATGAAATCCTAATGTATCACTCCGCACTGGCATGTGGAGATCTCAGTAGTCGTGAGAATAGATTGCTTCAGCTAGAATGCGTATATGCACATTCCGTAACTTATGAATTATTGTTTGTTTTAAACATGTTCTAAGTCTTATCCCTATATTTTATCTTAAATCCTAAACTTCCATCATATAATAAGCAGAGTAAACAGATAAAGGTGGTATAGTTCGGCAGCAAAACTGATTATCTAGTATTACGCCTGTTATTAGAGCGGGCTTATCTGCTCTTAACCTTACATTTCATAAATCAATAATTTAATGACTATTTCATGTTCCATTTTTTTGTAAACGTTTATGAGTCAAAGAGTTAAGAAATGTTTGGTAATATAAGTTATAAAGTACAGTAGAAAAGAACCACGGCGCCAACAACCCGAGCAACAATTCTACATCACTAGAATAAACACAACTTGAACCGTTCTACCCTGTGGAAACTGCAAATCGTGGAAACAATTTAGATTGCATTCAACTGCAGAAAGACAGCGCAACACCTTGCCTAAAACCCTTTTAAGCTGGTCAGCTCATTGGGAAATTTGTATTAATATGAAAATGCTATTCCTCGACCCATTGGCGAAGGGCAGTATTAATATAGAAAAGTACTTTAGGATTCGAGGATTTTGGAGAGGAATATTACGTAAGTTTTTTAAATGAGAAGTCTGGGTAACATAGTGTTAATTTAATATCGAATATTGTGAATATATATCTTTTACAAATGGAAATACAACTTGGTTCACCACTAATTAACAAATTCAATAAATACGGCTTAGTTTGCGTTAAGCGTGAACTATGTAAAAAATTTCACTAGCAATGCAAAATATCGCAACCAGTCCAAACGTGTAATTATATATATAGCAATAAATTACAAATAAGTTAAATGGACAATAGTTATTAACAGGTCATTGAATAAAAGTACAAAATTACAACACGTGTATAAAACAGTTAACTTCTTGGGGTGGTAACCAAACCAATTACCGCACCAAGGAGATAATTACATTTAAGAATCTACCAAGGTTTAAATTTTACAGAAAAATAGTATAATATGGGGATTTAATCCCAATCCTTTATGTACAATAACGGCTGCCCAAGGCATATAGCCCACAAACAGGGCTTGATACTAATGAGATGCAAGCGCAGACGTAACGTACCATAAGCGCAGACGCAAGGAGACACCATTCACAATGCAAATGTAAGCGCAACGCAAGAAGTAGTCACGGGTTTCTAGATCCGCAAGTTACACGCTAATATCTTCCAAGCGCTCCGCAAGTTACAAACTGAATAACATAACCAACAATACCACATAAGAAAATTCACTTAACCTTTTACAAATAAATATGTTATAAAATTACGCTCTAACACCTCACGCTCGCGGCAGTGCCGCCACAATAATTGCTCATTCATAATTATTGAAAATAGTACCAGTATAGAGACTTCAGAAAGTGGTAACGCTACACATTTAATGAACTAAGAATTATCTCTATGCGTCTTTGATATAGGAGAACCAAGAAATCTAGACACAGATGATAGTTACATCCATTAAATCAAAGAAGAATTCGCAAGGAGACTGACATAACCTCTTGAGGGAGATTAGAGATGGCGCGGCACGGCCAAATAGAAGAGCATGCATGTACAGCAGGCCATGTAAAATCTCGCAGTGCGATCATTTATTATTGAATGCATATGCAATACCTAGAGAAAAGAAGCAGAATGCCTCCTCTTTGCATACAACGCAAGAATAAAGTTTGGCGTTTGCAGACTCTTGCGTTGCATTCCATTGCGTGGCGACCGGCGTGTTTCTATGTGAATGCTTACATTAAATAATATGAGTCCAAACTCTTGCGCTTACATTGCGTCTGCGCTTGCATTTCATTGTGAATGTAGCATAACTCGCAAAATCTTCCTCAGATACCCAGAACAATTAAAATAATAGATTTGCGGAATCGTATATACCGCTCGCTACATTGGCGTCCACTTACAAGTCGTCTATTACAGACACTGAATAGCTAGTCCCACTATTTCTAGGCCTACAATACACCATGAAATTTACAAATTACCAGAGGCCACTGCTACATATTATAAGCCTAGAAGTATATCAAACACGTGTAAACCTCGGAACAATACATTTTGGTACATCTAACTGGTAACCGACATTCCTTAATATAAGAAAACGGCTTAAAAAGCAAGACTGAGCTTTGCTGAAAGACGAAGCCAGGCTAGATTGGGATAGGTCGTGGCTGACAGCTTGGAGAACACGCCTAGAGGTCATCTATCGTTGGCAACGTCACCACCAGGAAAATGCAGTTCTGGCGATCGAAGTTTGTTGCATTTCTCACGTATGTCGGAAGACTGGTTGTGCCCCCTTCTATACGTAGCGAAGATGTATGTGGAACTAATGCAGGAATCGACTCCAATAACTCCAGTGGCAGCATCCCTGTAGTTTAGTGTGGCAATCCCTTTTGATATTCTCAAACCCTGCAACGCAGGCTTTGTCTTCAAACATTAACACGGCCAAAAGAATTATGGCAAATAGTGCCTAACATACCAGACGTAAAAAATGGTCTGGCATGCAATGGTATTGCCAAGAAGACAAGGCAACGAAGTCAGGTCTATGAAGACAATTGTCAAAATCTCGATTATTGCTGCATGCTGCCAACCGCCTCGTGCTTCGTGCCGAGAGCAACTTTCAACTGCAGTAGTACGTAGTGCCGAATGCCAGAAGAGACTCTCTCTCTCTCTCTCTCTCTCTCTCTCTCTCTCTCTCTCTCTCTCTCTCTCTCTCTCTCTCTCTCTCTCTCTCTCTCTCTCTCTCTCTCTCTCTCTCTCTCTCTCTCTCTCTCTCTCTCTCTCTCTCTCTCTCTCTCTCTCTCGCTCTCTCACGCTCTCTCTCACCCTCACTCTCTCCCTCTCTCTCCCTCTCTCTCGCTCTCTCTCCTTTTCTCTCGCTCTCTCTCCCTTTCACTCGCTCTCTCTTCCTCCCTCTCGCCGCCTCTCTCACGCTCTCTTTCGCTCTCTCTTCCTCTCTCACGCTCTCTCTCACCCTCACTCTCTCCCTCTCTCTCTCGCTCTCTCTCCCAATCTCTCACTCTCTCTCCTTTTCTCTCGCTCTCTCTCCCTCTCTCTCCCTCTCTCCCTCTCTCTCGCTCTCTCTCCTTTTCTCTCGCTCACTCTCCCTCTCTCGCTCTCTCTCCCTCTCTCACGTTCTCTCTCGCTCTCTCCCTCCGTCCATCCCTCCCTCTCTCTCTCTGTCTCTCTCCCTCCCGCTCTCTCTTTTGCTCTCTCCCTCGCTTTCTCTCCCTCTCTCTCGCTCTCTCTCACTCTTTCTTGCTCTCTCCCCCTCTCTCTCGCTCCCTCTCTCTTGCTCTCTCTCGCTCTCTCTCCACCTTTCTCTCGCTCTCTCTCCCTCTCTATTTATTGCTCTCTCTTGCTCTCTCTCGCTCTCTCTCGCTCTCTCTCCCTCTCTCGTTATTGCTCTCTCTTGCGCTCTCTCTCGCTCTCTCTCCACCTTTCTCTCGCTCTCTCTCCACCTTTCTCTCGCTCTCTCCCTCCCTCTCTCTCTGTCTCTCTCCCTCCCTCTCTCTCTCTGTCTCTCTCCCTTCCTCTCTCTCTCTGTCTCTCTCCCTCCCGCTCTCTCTTTTGCTCTCTCCCTCGCTTTCTCTCCCTCTCTCTCGCTCTCTCTCCCTCTTTCTTGCTCTCTCCCCCTCTCTCTCGCTCCCTCTCTCTTGCTCTCTCTCGCTCTCTCTCCACCTTTCTCTCGCTCTCTCTCCCTCTCTATTTATTGCTCTCTCTTGCTCTCTCTCGCTCTCTCTCGCTCTCCCCCTCTCTCTCGTTATTGCTCTCTCTTGCGCTCTCTCTCGCTCTCTCTCCACCTTTCTCTCGCTCTCACTCCCTCTCTCTTGCTCTCTCTCGCTCTCTCTCCACCTTTCTCTTGCTCTCTCTCGCTCTCTCTCCACCTTTCTCTCCCTCTCTCTCGCTCTCTCTCCCTCTCTCTCGCTCTCGGCCCCTCTCTCTCGCTCTCACTCCCTCTCTCTTGCTCTCTCTCGCTCTCTCTCCACCTTTCTCTCGCTCTCTCTCTCCCTCTCTCTCGCTCTTTCGCTGTCTCTCTCTCTGTCTCCCATTTCTGACTTAGGTAGTACAGTGTTAAGCACGTATTACCAATAATACTTTCATTCAGAAGGGAAGGCTCACATCAGACCAGAAATGAACATGTTTGTTGCACTGAGGATTTGACTTACTGCAATTAAACAAATTTTACTTTCTCTATCTCGAGATTATTTGGTACATTGTGGCCAGAGAAGCTATTAATCATTCCCATTGAAACATTCGATACCGACATTTTACGAGAAATACACGTTTTGAGATCCCTGAATTAAAGCGCGTCTTAAACACATTTCCATGTGTGTTTGTGGGCAACATAGCTAAAAGACGAAAAGTCGGTCAAACACTAACCTTGATACTTAGGTTCAGTAGTTTTCAAGAATGCGACACAAAGATCTCAAGAAAATCCCCCATCAGAACTACCCTTTACACGGAACATTTCTCGAAAATGTCAATTTCCTCAAACATGTCTCTAACGGTATTTACCTCTGAAGATCTCTTCACTCTGATTCATTTTTGTATAACTGGTAAACGGTAAAAGATAGAAAAACAACTTACTAGGTATACAGAAAATGAAGATCTCATTAGAATACCTACCATATAATTTGTGACATGTGCATTCTTTGTGGAGTTAACAGTTTTCGAGATATTCCGAGTTTATCAATTTTAAGTACTTCCAACGGGAAAACATCTTTCTTTTCTTTTCTCTTTGTTTACTCTTAATTACGATCAGTCGGAAGCTGGAAGAGCCTTGAACCCATTCAGGATCTGATCAATCCTATGTATCAAGAGAGTAGCTAATATAAGAGAGAGCTGGGAGAAAGCAATGAGACATGCTAGGAGATGCAGGAGGAGAAAGAGAAACCTTAACCTAGGCCCAGAGTATTAGATGTATTATTCAGCCCTTTAAGGACCTTTTAAGCTCGATTGCACTGTTTTACCACGATGTTTAACGTTTTTCCAGGATTCAATCATATTTTAAGATATGGGTAATGTTGAGAATCTTTTTTACATTATTCTACAGTGTTTCTTTCTATTGCCTTTATCACTTTTATAGACAATTTAACACGTTTTGGAGAACGATTTTTCAGCAATTACAATGTCTGCACACGCCTCTTTCAGGATTTCGAAATGATTTCACTGATAAAGCAGTTGTTTATATTGCTTTTAATGGCATTACATATCATTTAGAGAGGGTAAAGCCCGCTAAAACAGTGAGTTCCAGGATATTCATCAGACATAAGAACACTTTTTCTACTGACTTCATATCACTTCGAGTTATGCAACAGAAGGTTTGGAACGCTTTTTTACTATTCGAGATTCCGTCGTCACGGAAAGCCTCGGTCTAGACTCCAGCGTCACAATAACCCTAGGTCCAGATTCCGTCGTCACAGAAAGCTTCGCCTTAAATTCCGTCGTTACAGTAAGCATCTAACTAGATTCCGCCCTCACAGTAAGCCTATGTCTAGATTCCGCCCTCACAGTAAGCCTATGTCTAGATTCCGCCCTCACAGTAAGCCTATGACTAGATTCCGCCCTCACAGTAAGCCTGGTCTAGATTCCGCCCTCAGAGTAAGCCTATGTCTAGATTCCGCCCTCACAGTAAGCCTATGTCTAGATTCCGCCCTCACAGTAAGCCTATGTCTAGATTCCGCCCTCACGGTAAGCCTGGTCTAGATTCCGCCCTCACAGTAAGCCTATGTCTAGATTCCGCCCTCACAGTAAGCCTATGTCTAGATTCCGCCCTCACAGTAAGCCTGGTCTAGATTCCGCCCTCACAGTAAGCCTATGTCTAGATTCCGCCCTCACGGTAAGCCTATGTCTAGATTCCGCCCTCACAGTAAGCCTATGTCTAGATTCCGCCCTCACAGTAAGCCTCGGTCTAGATTCCGTTGTCGCCGTAAGCCTCGGTCTAGATTCCGCCCTCACAGTAAGCCTATGTCTAGATTCCGCCCCCACAGTAAGCCTATGTCTAGATTCCGCCCTCACAGTAAGCCTCTGTCTAGATTCCGCCCTCACAGTAAGCCTATGACTAGATTCCGCCCTCACAGTAAGCCTCGTCTAGATTCCGCCCTCACAGTAAGCCTATGTCTAGATTCCGCCCTCACAGTAAGCCTAGGTCTAGATTCCGCCCTCACAGTAAGCCTATGTCTAGATTCCGCCCTCACGGTAAGCCTGGTCTAGATTCCGCCCTCACAGTAAGCCTATGTCTAGATTCCGCCCTCACAGTAAGCCTATGTCTAGATTCCGCCCTCACAGTAAGCCTATGTCTAGATTCCGCCCCCACAGTAAGCCTATGTCTAGATTCCGCCCTCACAGTAAGCCTATGTCTAGATTCCGCCCTCACAGTAAGCCTATGTCTAGATTCCGCCCTCACAGTAAGCCTGTGTCTAGATTCCGCCCTCACAGTAAGCCTATGTCTAGATTCCGCCCCCACAGTAAGCCTATGTCTAGATTCCGCCCTCACAGTAAGCCTCTGTCTAGATTCCGCCCTCACAGTAAGCCTATGTCTAGATTCCTCCCTCACAGTAAGCCTCGTCTAGATTCCGCCCTCACAGTAAGCCTATGTCTAGATTCCGCCCTCACAGTAAGCCTATGTCTAGATTCCGCCCTCACGGTAAGCCTATGTCTAGATTCCGCCCTCACAGTAAGCTTATGTATAGATTCCGCCCTCACAGTAAGCCTATGTCTAGATTCCGCCCTCACAGTAAGCCTATGTCTAGATTCCGCCCTCACAGTAAGCCTATGTCTAGATTCCGCCCTCACAGTAAGCCTATGTCTAGATTCCGCCCTCACAGTAAGCCTGGTCTAGATTCCGCCCTCACAGTAAGCCTATGTCTAGATTCCGCCCTCACGGTAAGCCTATGTCTAGATTCCGCCCTCACGGTAAGCCTATGTCTAGATTCCGCCCTCACAGTAAGCCTAGGTCTAGATTCCGCCCTCACAGTAAGCCTATGTCTAGATTCCGCCCTCACAGTAAGCCTATGTCTAGATTCCGCCCTCACAGTAAGCCTATGTCTAGATTCCGCCGCCACAGTAAGCCTATGTCTAGATTCCGCCCTCACAGTAAGCCTATGTCTAGATTCCGCCCTCACAGTAAGCCTATTTCTAGATCTCGCCCTCACAGTAAGCCTGTGTCTAGATTCCGCCCTCACAGTAAGCCTATGTCTAGATTCCGCCCTCAGAGTAAGCCTATGTCTAGATTCCGCCCTCACGGTAAGCCTATGTCTAGATTCCGCCCTCACAGCCTATGTCTAGATTCCGCCCTCACAGTAAGCCTCGGTCTAGATTCCGTTGTCGCCGTAAGCCTCGGTCTAGATTCCACCCTCACAGTAAGCCTATGTTTAGATTCCGCCCTCACAGTAAGCCTATGTCTAGATTCCGCCCTCACAGTAAGCCTATGTCTAGATTCCTCCCTCACAGTAAGCATCGTCTAGATTCCGCCCTCACAGTAAGCCTATGTCTAGATTCCGCCCACACAGTAAGCCTAGGTCTAGATTCCGCCCTCACAGTAAGCCTATGTCTAGATTCCGCCCTCACGGTAAGCCTATGTCTAGATTCCGCCCTCACAGTAAGCTTATGTATAGATTCCGCCCTCACAGTAAGCCTATGTCTAGATTCCGCCCTCACAGTAAGCCTATGTCTAGATTCCGCCCTCACAGTAAGCCTGTGTCTAGATTCCGCCCTCACAGTAAGCCTATGTCTAGATTCCGCCCTCACAGTAAGCCTGGTCTAGATTCCGCCCTCACAGTAAGCCTATGTCTAGATTCCGCCCTCACGGTAAGCCTATGTCTAGATTCCGCCCTCACAGTAAGCCTAGGTCTAGATTCCGCCCTCACAGTAAGCCTATGTCTAGATTCCGCCCTCACAGTAAGCCTATGTCTAGATTCCGCCCTCACAGTAAGCCTATGTCTAGATTCCGCCCCCACAGTAAGCCTATGTCTAGATTCCGCCCTCACAGTAAGCCTATGTCTAGATTCCGCCCTCACAGTAAGCCTATGTCTAGATCTCGCCCTCACAGTAAGCCTGTGTCTAGATTCCGCCCTCACAGTAAGCCTATGTCTAGATTCCGCCCTCAGAGTAAGCCTATGTCTAGATTCCGCCCTCACGGTAAGCCTATGTCTAGATTCCGCCCTCACAGCCTATGTCTAGATTCCGCCCTCACAGTAAGCCTCGGTCTAGATTCCGTTGTCGCCGTAAGCCTCGGTCTAGATTCCACCCTCACAGTAAGCCTATGTTTAGATTCCGCCCTCACAGTAAGCCTATGTCTAGATTCCGCCCTCACAGTAAGCCTATGTCTAGATTCCGCCCTCACAGTAAGCCTATGTCTAGATTCCGCCCTCACAGTAAGCCTATGTCTAGATTCCGCCCTCACAGTAAGCCTGGCCTAGATTCCGCCCTCACAGTAAGCCTATGTCTAGATTCCGCCCTCACGGTAAGCCTATGTCTAGATTCCGCCCTCACAGTAAGCCTATGTCTAGATTCCGCCCTCACAGTAAGCATCGGTCTAGATTCCGTTGTCGCCGTAAGCCTCGGTCTAGATTCCGTTGTCGCCGTGAGCCTCGGTCTAGATTCCGCCCTCACAGTAAGCCTATGTCTAGATTCCGCCCCCGCAGTAAGCCTATGTCTAGATTCCGCCCTCACAGTAAGCCTCTGTCTAGATTCCACCCTCACAGTAAGCCTATGTCTAGATTCCGCCCTCACAGTAAGCCTGGTCTAGGTTCCGCCCTCACAGTAAGCCTAGGTCTAGATTCCGCCCTCACAGTAAGCCTGGTCTAGGTTCCGCCCTCACAGTAAGCCTGGTCTAGATTCCGCCCTCACAGTAAGCCTGGTCTAAATTCCGCCCTCACAATAAGCCTGGTCTAGATTCCGTTGTCGCCGTAAGCCTCGGTCTAGATTCCGCCCTCACAGTAAGTCTATGTCTAGATTCCGCCCTCACAGTAAGCCTATGTCTAGATTCCGCCCTCACAGTAAGCCTATGTCTAGATTCCGCCCTCACAGTAAGCCTCGGTCTAGATTCCGTTGTCGCCGTAAGCCTCGGTCTAGATTCCGTTGTCGCCGTAAGCCTCGGTCTAGATTCCGCCCTCACAGTAAGCCTATGTCTAGATTCCGCCCCCACAGTAAGCCTATGTCTAGATTCCGCCCTCACAGTAAGCCTCTGTCTAGATTCCACCCTCACAGTAAGCCTATGTCTAGATTCCGCCCTCACAGTAAGCCTGGTCTAGATTCCGCCCTCACAGTAAGCCTATGTCTAGATTCCGCCCTCACAGTAAGCCTATGTCTAGATTCCGCCCTCACAGTAAGCCTATGTCTAGATTCCGCCCTCACAGTAAGCCTGTGTCTAGATTCCGCCCTCACAGTAAGCCTATGTCTAGATTCCACCCTCACAGTAAGCCTATGTCTAGATTCCGCCCTCACAGTAAGCCTATGTCTAGATTCCGCCCTCACAGTAAGCCTATGTCTAGATTCCGCCCTCACAGTAAGCCTATGTCTAGATTCCGCCCTCACAGTAAGCCTATGTCTAGATTCCGCCCTCACAGTAAGCCTATATCTAGATTCCGCCCTCACAGAAAGCCTATGTCTAGATTCCGTTGTCACAGTAAGCCTATGTCTAGATTCCGACCTCACAGTAAGCCTATGTCTAGATTCCGCCCCCACAGTAAGCCTATGTCTAGATTCCGCCCTCACAGTAAGCCTATGTCTAGATTCCGCTCTCACAGTATGCCTATGTCTAGATTCCGCCCTCACAGTAAGCCTATGTCTAGATTCCGCCCTCACAGTAAGCCTATGTCTAGATTCCGCCCTCACAGTAAGCCTATGTCTAGATTCCGCCCTCACAGTAAGCCTATGTCTAGATTCCGCCCTCACAGTAAGCCTATGTCTAGATTCCGCCCCCACAGTAAGCCTATGTCTAGATTCCGCCCTCACAGTAAGCCTATGTCTAGATTCCGCCCTCACAGTTAGCCTATGTCTAGATTCCGCCCTCACAGTAAGCCTGTGTCTAGATTCCGCCCTCACAGTAAGCCTATGTCTAGATTCCGCCCTCACAGTAAGCCTATGTCTAGATTCCGCCCTCACATTAAGCCTATGTCTAGATTCCGCCCTCACAGTAAGCCTATGTCTAGATTCCGTTTTCGCCGTAAGCCTCGGTCTAGATTCCGCCCTCACAGTAAGCCTATGTCTAGATTCCGCCCCCACAGTAAGCCTATGTCTAGATTCCGCCCTCACAGTAAGCCTCTGTCTAGATTCCGCCCTCACAGTAAGCCTATGTCTAGATTCCTCCCTCACAGTAAGCCTCGTCTAGATTCCGCCCTCACAGTAAGCCTATGTCTAGATTCCGCCCTCACAGTAAGCCTAGGTCTAGATTCCGCCCTCACAGTAAGCCTATGTCTAGATTCCACCCTCACGGTAAGCCTATGTCTAGATTCCGCCCTCACAGTAAGCCTATGTATAGATTCCGCCCTCACAGTAAGCCTATGTCTAGATTCCGCCCTCACAGTAAGCCTATGTCTAGATTCCGCCCCCACAGTAAGCCTATGTCTAGATTCCGCCCTCACAGTAAGCCTATGTCTAGATTCCGCCCTCACAGTAAGCCTATGTCTAGATTCCGCCCTCACAGTAAGCCTGTGTCTAGATTCCGCCCTCACAGTAAGCCTATGTCTAGATTCCACCCTCACAGTAAGCCTATGTCTAGATTCCGCCCTCACAGTAAGCCTGTGTCTAGATTCCGCCCTCACAGTAAGCCTATGTCTAGATTCCGCCCTCACAGTAAGCCTATGTCTAGATTCCGCCCTCACAGTAAGCCTATGTCTAGATTCCGCCCTCACAGTAAGCCTATATCTAGATTCCGCCCTCACAGAAAGCCTATGTCTAGATTCCGTTGTCACAGTAAGCCTATGTCTAGATTCCGACCTCACAGTAAGCCTATGTCTAGATTCCGCCCCCACAGTAAGCCTATGTCTAGATTCCGCCCTCACAGTAAGCCTATGTCTAGATTCCGCTCTCACAGTATGCCTATGTCTAGATTCCGCCCTCACAGTAAGCCTATGTCTAGATTCCGCCCTCACAGTAAGCCTATGTCTAGATTCCGCCCTCACAGTAAGCCTATGTCTAGATTCCGCCCTCACAGTAAGCCTGGCCTAGATTCCGCACTCACAGTAAGCCTATGTCTAGATTCCGCCCTCACGGTAAGCCTATGTCTAGATTCCGCCCTCACAGTAAGCCTATGTCTAGATTCCGCCCTCACAGTAAGCCTCGGTCTAGATTCCGTTGTCGCCGTAAGCCTCGGTCTAGATTCCGTTGTCGCCGTAAGCCTCGGTCTAGATTCCGCCCTCACAGTAAGCCTATGTCTAGATTCCGCCCTCACAGTAAGCCTCGGTCTAGATTCCGTTGTCGCCGTAAGCCTCGGTCTAGATTCCGTTGTCGCCGTAAGCCTCGGTCTAGATTCCGCCCTCACAGTAAGCCTATGTCTAGATTCCGCCCTCACAGTAAGCCTCGGTCTAGATTCCGTTGTCGCCGTAAGCCTCGGTCTAGATTCCGTTGTCGCCGTAAGCCTCGGTCTAGATTCCGTTGTCGCCGTAAGCCTCGGTCTAGATTCCGTTGTCGCAGTAAGCCTCGGTCTAGACTCCGTCGGCTTAGATCTCAGAGTGTAGGTTTCGTTGTCAGAAATTATGTTATTATTGTTTATTAAGTAAGAATGCCTTTTGTTTTACACGAACTTATTTGCGTTAATCGTACATGTTGAAATAGATGATAGTATTTACAACAATTATCAGTTGTGCCGACAGGATTACGTTACAACTCTCATAGCGACCTCATCCGGAGAAGGTGACACTAAACATAAAACGATTCTCCTTCATGTTCAAGTCCAATGATCCTCTTTGGCATCAAAATGCACTCCTTGACATACACTTTAAATTACATTTTTCATTTATTCTAGATGTTTACTTTCTCTGCACGTGCTATGTTCATAGTGTAGAGAGAAAGTATTGCATGCTACCCAAAAATTTGATACCGAGATTTCACCGCAAATAAATGTTTTAGGGTTCCCTGTATCCAAAAAAAAAAAGCATTCTCAGAAAAAGATCCGCGTGTTTGTGTCTGTGAACACGTTAACTCAAAAACGAAAAGACCTTAAATACCAAACTTAGATGTTAAAGGGGGCTATATAAATGACAAATAAACAATATGAAGATTTTGAGAAAAATTCCCCCTTCCCAAACTAGACTTTACATGGACTTTTTTCGAAAATTTTGTGTAAAACAAAAATGGCTGTAACGATTTTGATTAAAATAGCGTATATTAAAGGTATTTAGATACCAAATAAAATGTATATCTTGAATTTTCTGGGAATAGCCTCTGAAGACCTGTTTATTCTGGATGAATTTTGCCGAATTTTGCTTAACTACTAAACCGTAAGAGATAGACAAAAACTTACAACACAGAAAATATAGATCTCGTCAAAATACACAATTTATATGCTTAAATTTTTGTTGTGGAGGTAACCGTTTCGGAGATATTCCTTGTTATTGGTTTTAGTTGTGAAGTACTTATATTTTTCTCAGACAGCAAGTGTCTGTTTTTCTCTTGTTTTACTCCTGGCCGGCCACAAAGAAGCGATTTGCAATGACAATCGCATGACGACAACTTTTAAAACATTTGACTATCGCATTAGCCTGGTGTATTCCCTTATTTTCTTGCTGCTTGTAAGGAAATAAGTAACAACAACATTCTTTTAATGTTTAATTTGATTAGCAAGGTGCAGAAAGAAGAATAATCTTAGGTAAGAAGTTTGTAGAGAAGCTAGAGAAAGTCATGTGAGTGTAATACATAAGATTTTGTTTTGTTTATCCTAAAGTGGAGTAAAAAAGAATAAAATTCGGAATAGACCTATTCTACATAGATATAATAAATGGGTTTTGAAAGTATATGTTAGGTTCAAAAACTTGCAAGAGAGTACTGTTAAACTCTACAACAGCTATTTCTATACTATTGCAGCCACTGTAATGCAGAGAGAAAACGAGAAGTCGAGAAGATATTGTAAGTACCTGCTATGAAATTAAAATTATTATCACAGCATCATTTAGTATAATTAAATTTGTGTAGACTTTCCTACGATAATTTTGAGCGCGAATCTACAATTCCAATAATTCATTGACATTTAAAAATCTTGTGTTCCATTCACATGACTATTTTTACATCTCTGCAACAAATTATTGTTAAAAAGCTTATGCTTCTTTTTACTTCCTGCTAATCGAGAAAAAATAGCAGAAATAGTCTTATTTCTTGCTTCCTTGTAAGTAGAAGCGAAATAAGGGAGTACCATAGGTTAAAGTGATAGTCAAAAGCTGGTTGCTATGTGACTGAAGTTCCTTTGTTTGTATGGACACGAGTTGACAAATTCCTGTATGAGAAACCAAAAACAATGAATATCTATTAAACAAAACAAAACAAAACAAAAAAACGAGCAACTCACCAAAAAATGTATATAACATAAATTGTGTGTTTTAAAGTGCTCTACATTTTTTGTGTGCTAGACATGTGGAAGCATCACTTTCACTATTAGCTGAATGGCTTACAGCATGGCGCATTTCACTTAACATCAACAAGATAAAAGTAAACATATTTTCTCTAAGACCTTGTTAAAACCTTGATTTACAGAATAAACAGCTAACCTGGCTGCCATCTCAAACCTCAGTTAAATATCTTGGCGTTCTACTGGACGCAAAAATGACATGGAATGATCACATTACACGCGTCACAACACTTGCTCATCAGACTTTATCCATTAATTAATAAACGCTCCAAGATTGGCCTGGACTGCTCCATTCTGCTTTAAAGATCTTTAATTCGACCTCAGCTCCTATATGGTCCACAACAAATAAAACTAATATTCATAAACTGCAAGTTGTACAAAATAAGTTTCTCCACAGAGCTACAAATGCACCAGGTTTGTGAGAAATACGCAGCTTCAACACGAACTTAACATCCTTCCAATATGAAACACCTCTCCAAGACATATTTTTTTAAATTTATTATTCTTATTAATTTTTCCTTTCATTCAGTTGTAACATTTATTTGTAAAGTTATATTATCATTTCTATACTAATAATCCATTTTGTTTATGTTAGAGGAGCCAATATGGTCAACCTCAAATGTTAATGTATTTAATGCTTTTGTTAACTTGTTGCTATCTATGGCCTGTATAGCATAAATGCAGATTCGCCAACAATGAAATTAAAAAAAAAAGCATTTTTTGTGTGGTAAGTTTTTGTCCATCTCTTACGGTTTAGCAGTTATGCAAAATTCCTTAAAATTGATCCAGAATAAAGTAGTCTTCAGAGGCCATTCCATAAAAATTCAAGATATACATTTTATTTTTTAGGTAAATATATTTAATATACCATATTTTAATCAAAATCATTAGAGCCATTTCAAATTTTTCGAAATTTTTTTATGTAAAGTGTAGTTGGGGGTGGGGGTTTTTCTTGAAAAACTTTGTGTCGCATCCTTGGAAGATACCAATCTTAAATACCAGTTTGGTATTTAACGGTCTTTTCGTTTTTGAGCTAAGCTGTCCACAGACACACACACACACAGACACACACACACACAGACACACACACGCACACATACGGACCTTTTTCTGAAAATAATTTTTTTAGATTCAGGGGGACCCAAAACATTTGTTTCCGGTAAAATATCGGTATCCAATTTTTGGGTGCATTACAATACCTTCTCTATACACTATGTTAATAGTACGTGTAGAGCAAGTAAAAATCTTATGTGTACCTTCACATGACTTTCTCTATATCCCTGCAACAAATTATTCTTAAAAAGCTTATACTTTTATTTACTTTATGCTAATCAGAAAAAATGAGTAGAAATAGTCTATAACACAAATTGGTGTTTTAACGTGCTCTATCTTTAATATACGAAATTTTAATCAAAATCGTTAGAGCCATTTTTGAGAAAATCAAAATCTTTTAAAAAAGTTCCATGTAAAGGGTAGTTGGGGGTGGGGGAATTTTTCTCAAAATCTTCGTGTCGCATCCCTGGAAGATACTAAACTTAAGTACCAAGTTTGGTATTTTACCGAGTTTTCGTTTTTGAGTTATCGTGTTCACAGACACACGGACACACTGACACACACACATACGGACCTTTTTTTGAAAATGCTTTTTTTTTGGATTTTGGGGACCCTAAAACATATATTTCCGGTGAAATCCCGGTATCGAATTTTTGGTTGGAGTGCAATACCTTCTCTATACACTATGTACATAGTGCGTATAGAGAAAGTAAAAATTGGCAACCCGGATGATATCTGTTACTCTTAGCACATAATGTATTTAATATTTTGGATCCACTTGTCCAAAGAGTACTCTGTTGGAGAACTGCTACAATTAATATACTTCCCGGAGCATTATGAAGTTTATATTGGATTTATGTCTCACATTTATAAATTGTATGCATAAAAGAACTACTTTTTGAATTCCAAAGAACATAAAAAGCAAACAACTCAATACTATGATTCCAGTAGAGAGTATTTATTTCAGAAAATCTATGACATTTAAAACAGTTTAATTACAAAGCAATATAACAAGATTTAGGATAAGATTTACAATTAAATACAGATGGCGGTGCTTCGGTAACTAAATCCTCAGTAGTGTCGAGAAGTCAAACAGGATCAGTGCGATCCACTTCTCAGCGGCTCTTAGATCATCTGAAAACAAGACAAAAATTGCGAATTAAAAACTCGATGTTTAGAGCATTCTGAATAACACCATGTTCTTTAGTCATCATTCATAGATAAACACAGTTATCGATTTAGAGACATACTACTGTGTCAAGAAAGTTCCGGAAATTTGCTAATAAAACACAAAAAAGTAATTATTCATCCAATTTTATTTTATCGCCTTCAAAGTAGGCCCCTTCTGAAATTACACATTATGCCAACAAAAAATCCAATCATCAAAACATTTTTGTAGGCACTTTTAGGAATCGATGTCAATTGTCGCCGCGAATTTTCTTTTGTCTTCTATCGACTGAAAACGGGTGCCTCGAAGTGGTAACTTGAGTTTTGGAAAGAGAAAGAAATCAGCAGGAGCCAGATCAGATGAATACGGTGGTTGTTCGATGGAATTTGTTGAGTTTTTGGCCAGAAATTCGTTCACAATAATAGCCTTGTGAGCTGGTGCGTTACTGTGGTGCAGAATCCATGAGTTGTCGTTCCACAAATTTGGCCTTTTTCGCCGTATTTGCTCTCTAAAACGCCGCATAACGCTCAGATAATAGTCTTTATTTACCATCTGACCTTCTGGCAAGAACTCTGAGTGCACGACACCGCGATAATCGAAAAAAACTGTCAACATGACTTTCAGTTTTGATCGAGTTTGACGTGCCCTTTTAGGTTTCGGTTCAGTGGAAGGCGTCATTCGGAAGCTTGTTGACTGGTTTGAGTGTCAAACTCGTAAACCCACGTCTCATCCCCAGTTACAATGCGTTTCCTGAATGTGGAGTCGGAACTGGCTCGTTCTAGCATGTCTTCAGCAATCCTTACGCGATTGAGTTTTTGTAGAATATTCATGTTTTTCGGAACTAACCGAGCTACAACGCGTGTTAGGCCCAAACAATCGTTTAATATGGTACGAATCGATTTGTGAGACACAGAAAGTTCAGCGGCAATCTCTCTCAGACTAAATGACGATTTTCAGACACCATTTCCTTCACTTTAGCGATGTTCAGTTCAGTACAGTTGAAACCGTTGATGGCCGACCAGAGCGAGGCAAATCTTCCATCATATCTCGACCACTTTTGAATGCACTGTACCACTCATATGCACGTGTTTTTGATAAAGTCGATTCACCGTAAGCCCTCTGTAACATTTTCAGCGATTCGGCACACGAAATACCATTTGCAATGCAAATTTGAGACAGATTCTTTGTTCAATATTTGTATCCATCGTAAAATCGCAAATCACCTGTGAGATGAACTAACAAAATGGCGCACTGTAAACAAACTAGATGACAGATGACGATCAAACTCCGCGTGGGTATAGAGGAAAGTTGTACCAACTTAGCGACAACAATAATTTTGAATCCCCTTTTAAGCAGGATTTTTAAATTATCAATTCCCGGTACTTTCTTGACAGAATGTATAGTCTGGAGAAGTCTAAGTAATTAAAAAACAATTGGTCTCACTTATCCGTTATTCATTTCCAAATTTTTTGCAGGCATACATTACATTTTATAGACACCGACTTTTCTATTAACACCTCAATTATGTTTTTACTTGCTCTAATTAGTACATAGTACATTGGTAGAGAAGGATTGCACTGCATCCAAAAAAATCTGTTGTGTTCTAATACTTTCTCTACATCGCTGTAACAATTTTCGTTAAAAGGCATACTCTTCTATCTACTTTATTACAATCAAAATAAACTTAGCAGAAATTGTCTTAATTACTTGCTTCCCTGTAAGTAGAAGGAACATAAGGGAATGCACTAGTCTAAAACTATAATAAAATCTTTTAAAAGCTGGTTGCCCTGAGGATAAAATCCATTTCTATGCAGGGCCAGGAATTTACAACTTTCCATGTGAAAAAAGTTTAAGTATTTTACATCTGAAACAAATAACAAGGAATATTTCAGAAATAGTCAATTCATCGAAAACAAAGTATATGACATAAATTGTGTGTTTTAACGTGATCTACATTTTTTGTGCAGTAAGTTTTTGTTTATCTCTCAGGGTTTACCAGTTATGCAAAATTCAACCAAATTCTTTCAGAATAAAGGCGGCTTTAGAGGCTATTCCCAAAAAATTCAAGATATACATTTTATTTGCCATATAAATATCTTTAATATACGGTATTTTAATCAAAATTATTAGACATTTTTTAGAAAATCAAAATTTTCGAAATTTTTTCTATGTAAAGAGTAGTTTGAGGTAGGGCGATGTTTTTCAAAATCTTCATGTCGTATTCCTGGAAGAAACTAAACTTAAATACCAGGTTTAGTATTTTACCGACTTTTCGTTTTTGAGTTACCGTGTTCACAGACACACGAACACTCCGGCACACACACGGACCTTTTTCTGAAAATACTTTTTTTGGATACAGGTGACCTTAAAACGTATATTTCCGGTGAAATCTCGGTATCAAAATTTTAGGTGTAATGCAATACCTTATCTATACACTATGTACATAATACGTGTAGAGAAAATAATTCGATATTGAGATTTCTCCAGAAGCACACTATTTAGCGTCCCCTGTAATAAAAGAAAAAACGAGAGTTTAGAAAACCCTTGGTATTTAAGTTTAGTATCTTTCAAGGGTGCGATACAAAGATTTTCAGAAAAATGCAATATAATAATCAATAAGTTGAATTTTCTGGGGTTTGTCTCAGAGGACCTCTTCATTCTGGATGGCTTTTGATAACTGGTAAACTGCATGAGGTAGACAAAAACTTACTTCACAAACATGCAGATTTGGGTAAAACACATAATTTATATCATATACATTTTTTTCTTGGAGTTGACCATTTCCGAGATATTCCTTGCTATTGGTTTCAATTTTATACTATTTAAACTTTGCTCAAGTGGAAAATCAATTTAGTTTCTTCTCTTTTGTTTGATGCCCGGGAATGAAAAGAGAACTGAATTTCAATTGTTTTACTTAGCGATTAGCTTTTAAAGATTTGACTATCGCTTTAGACTAGTGTATTCCCTTATTTCACTTCTACTTAAAAGGAAACAAGTAATAAAACCAAGTTTGGTACTGTTTATCTCGATTAGCATGCTGTAGATAAAAGCATAATCTTTTGTAAGGAAATTTGTTTGTGGAACAGCTAAAGAAAGTCATGTGAATGGAACATATAAGGTTTTTTTTTTCATTTGAGATGTAAATAACGGTACTATGTTTGCACTATAAATACCGAGTGATCAAATTTATTTTGTATTTACCGCGACAAAATTTGATTTGAGAAGGCCACGTTAGAAAGCGAATCTTTAATGTGGCCGAATAGTTTAAGGACCTGCTGAAAAGCGTTTAAAGCGGAGGTGGAGAGCAGGAGAGTCCGGCACGGATAAATAGGCGCTTCAATAGTCTCAACTGAGTGACTTCTATGTGTTGTCATGGATATAACAGCACCTTTAATGTTTTGAACGTAAATTATTTCTAAGAGCTGCAATGCATCTCGTGGATTGAACTGGAGAAACTTTACAAATGAATACCCTTATGGATGTGACAATGACTCTCGGGGCTGATATTTGTACCTTACGACTGTTTCTTTCCTTTATCCTTTTGTTTGTATAGATATGTTTATATCAACATACATATAAAACCTTTTTACTACTTTCTCTAAACGTACTATGGATATAAGTGTGTAGAGAAGTTATTGCATTCCACCCAAAAATTCGATACGGAGATTTCACCGGAAATACATATTTTGGGTCCACCTGAATCCAAAAAAAAACATTTTTGGAAAAAGGTCCGTGTGTGTATGCGTCCGTGCGTGTGTGTGTGGATAACGTAGCTCTAAAACGAAAAGACCATTAAATACCAAGTTTGGTATCTTCCAAGGATGCGACACGAAGATTTTCAAGAAAATCCCCCCATACCCAACTATCCTTTACATGGAATTTTTTCGAACATTTTCATTTTCTAGCAAATGGCTCTAAAGATTTTGATTAAAATATCATATAATAAGGATATTTACCTGACAAATAAAATGTATATCTTGAAATTTTCTGGGAATAGCCTCTGAAGATTACTTTATTCTGGAAGAATTTTACGAAATTTTGGATAACAGCTAAACGGTAAAGGATGGACAACAACTTACCACACAAAAAATGTAGAGCACGTTAAAACACACATTTTTTTGTGGAGTTGAACGCTTTTGAGATATTCCTTATTTTCGGTTTCAGCTTTGAAAAGCATACTTTTCTCATACAGGAAATTGCCAGCTCTAGTCCATAGAAACAAATGAATTTCAGTGACATAGCAACCAGCTTTTGACTATCACCTTAACCTATGGTACTCCCTTATTTAGCTTCTACTTACACGGAAGCAGGTAATAGGACTATTTCTGATAATTTTTTCTCGTTTGGCATGAAGTAAATAGAAGCATAACCGTTTTAATAATAGTTTGTTGCAGAGATGTAGAGAAAGTCATGTGAATGGAACACATCAGATTTTAAGACGCGAAAACTGCTGAAGTTTAGGAAAAGCGCAAATAGATGCCTGCGGGCAGCATGGTGATGAAGCGTTCCTTAAGTAAATCAATTACCACATGGTTAATAGCTTACGATCGTGAAAATACGATGCTCGATGTACACGCAGTTCCATTGCTGTCAGTTTGCATGCATGTAGTATGTCAACTTTACCAATCGTGGCTTGCTTTTTAATTTCTGCATGGTAATGGTCTGGTAGGCATTAGTTTTGTGGCCATTAGATCGAGCTTTAGGCCAGTGTTTACGTCATTATTTCAAGCCCCGTAGAAGCGGTAAAAGCTGAAGAAATCCGATAGTGTAGTTTTTATTTTCTCTACACGAACCTACTATGTACTTAGTGTAAAGAGAAGGTATTGCACTCCACCCAAAAATACGATACCGAGATTTCACCGGAAATATATCAACCTGTAGGGTCACCTGTATCCAAAAAAAATGCATTTTCACAAAAAGGTCCGCGTGTGTGTGTCCGTGTGTCAGTGTGTCCGTGAGTCCGTGTGCCTGTGAACACGATAACTCAAAAACGAAAAGTCGGTAAAATACCAAACTTAAGTTCAGGAATGCGACACGAAGATTTTGAAAACAGTCCCCCCACCCCAAACTACCCTTTACACGGTACTTTTTACGAAAATTTTGATTTTCTCATAAATGGCTCTAACGATTTTGATTAAAATATCATATATTAAAGATATTTACCTGTCAAACCAAATGTATATGTTGAATTTTCTGGGAATAGCCTCTATAGATTACTTTATTCTGGGTGAATTTTACGGAATTTTGCATACCTGCTAAACCGTAAGAAATGGACAAAAACTTACCAGCCAGAAAATGTAGAGCACATTAAAACACATAATTTATGTTATATACATTTTTTCGTGGACTTGATCGTTTTTGAAATATTCTTTGTTTTTGGTTTCAGCTATAGAAAACGTACAGTTTTCTCCTACAGGAATTTGTCAACTCCTGTCCATACAAACAAAGGAACTTCAGTCACATATCAACCTACTTTTGACTATCACTTTAACCAATGGTACTCCCTTATTTCGCTTCTGCTTACAAGGAAGCAAGTAATAAGACTATTTCTGCTAATTTTTTTCTTGATTAGCAAGAAATAAATAGAAGCATAAGCTTTTTAACAAAAATTCGTTGCAGAGATGTGGAGAAAGTCCAGTGAATGGAACACATCAGATTTTTTATTATTGTTTCATTTATTGCTTTCCTATATGAAATAAATATAATTAGATTTAAACAACTCCAATTCAATAAGAAAATTCACTTTTACGCTTTCCATTTGCACATTAATTTAAAGTATCCCTTTGCAAATGTATAAATGAAGTCACACGCCATATAATTGCTTAGAGATATCCAGGCTATTGCCGTAAAATGCCACGTATCTTCACTGGATGTAAATGTGCATTAATACCTCTCAGAGTTAACTTATAGTAGGTTGTGATGGTAGACATACTTAATGCACATTGAATTATCTCAGATAAAAACTTTTATGGTCGTTATGTAATGACCAGGGCTAGGGAGTTCGCCTTTCCTGATATTGTTTGCGACCGACCGTCTCGCCGCATCAAAACAAGTCATTAATAAGAACACAGGGTGGAGAGGTAACCAAACCATTTGTCTGGTCAACAGTACTGTTTCCAGAGAACAAAAATGGCTTATGAGACATTCGTAAATGCACGCCAATTTAGATAATTATGTACAACATACAAATTGTTACATATATAAGGGTGATTCTAACTGATTTCTATATATGTACATTATGACAACACCCAAGCAATTATAACACGGATTGAAATGTTTACTGATCGAATGTTAAATAATATCCAAATAATAAAATTAATTTCTTAAATATTTGCAGATTCTTACTAAGTAAAAACGAAAGCAGGAATTAAACTAAATCTTTGCTCATCTGCAATTATTATTCACTTCGCATGATGTGATCGGGGCATATTTGAAATATTTTATAGTTTCCGCGTCAGTATCACCAAGTAAATAGCATTTGTTGGGATCTAAAAGTGCAGCTTGTGTGCGATACATCACTCTGAACCCTGCATTCTTTTCAATTACACTTTTCATTTTCATATTTATTTAAGGTGGATAGGTAGACCCGTTTTGGCAGTTCTTCCACATTTCAGTTCAGCTCCCAAACCTCTGGACTATAACAGAGTGATAGTTGTGGGTAACTTCCTGAACAAATTTGCAATCAATAATATGTTTCTGTGAAACTATTATGTTACTAGATGTTTGATAGTTTGTATGCTAGAACTGCCATTGGTTTCTAAGTATCTATACTAATAAGTACACTGCTAGAAAACTTAACAATGGTTATAAAATAGCAGAACAAATATGTTATTCGTACGCCTTCCTTCCTACCGACGTGGTTCTGGGTTATGCAGTGATATCTGTTTTGCAGTAATGGGTTGCGCTCTATGTTGACCTTTGCTTACACAAGTAAGTTGCTGCAATATAAAATCTCGCCACTTATGAAGTGCACCAAACTCTGTGAAATTTGGGGGAAATGTTCCGAAAGTTCTGATATCGTGATTTTGTCATTGATTTTCATTGCCAATTGATCAGTCACAAGGCTAGGCGGTCCTCGTCGTGAACATTAGTACAGCCATTTTTAAAACCAAATGCACCATTGCCTGACTCTACTTTAGCCCATTATTCTCTGCCCGTAAACATCACAAATATGACGATAAACTTCAATTATTTTGTTGTTTTTAGCCAACAAAAACCTAATCACAGATTTTCTATTGCAGTGCACATTTTGACAACTGTCAGAGGGCGCAGTCATCATGGGTGCGTACTGAATGTAGCAACGTTATGACACCAAGATGGTGGCTCTCTCATTGCCACGACAGCCCACACTTCCTGGACTGCCCTCGTATAACCCTGAAATAGAAGAGGTGAAGCAAGTAGACGGGGACGGGAAATTCGTGGTAGAAGGGGAATCACTCCAGTATGTGCTTACCGACCACGCAACAAACCATTTCAGAGTGGCCGTCCCAATAGTTATCGAACTCCGAACCTACCGAATGCAGCTAACACTCATTGGAAACTACCTTGTTCGGATAAAAGAAGCACAATGCATTGATATTTGCATATTCGAAACACGAAAAGGTTATACTTCCATTTTTACTTTCCAAGCATTTTATTCACGAAGAAAAGAAAAAGAGAACATTCCAAAAGTTACCTGCCAGAAGATTAAGGGTAATAACCTCCACGGGTAGGTAAAGTTCTGCGGACAGTATATTCTTCTTCCTCATAGGTTCTGCAACCTGGGTATCTCGTGTCACTAAACTGGCGTCTTCCCGAATGATGTTCTGCGACATCGCGTGGAACGAGCTGCGAATGATAAATTTGCACTCAGACCCTGCAACTCTTGCTTTGATGGTCAACCTATATTAAAAAAAAGTTTTTTTCTTTTTCCGGGAACAATTAACCGTTTTTATTTCTTTATTCACAAATCGAACCACTAACTTTATTCACAAAGACTTATTCTCACTCTAAGCTGTAGAGTTTTACTTTCTCTAGCCCCGTATGTACAATGTACATAGGGATAGAGAAATACTGTATTTCACCCAAAAATTCGATACCGAGATTTCACCGGAAATACGTGTTTTAGGACCCCCATGTGTGTGTGCATGTGTGTGTGTGAGTGGACAGCATAGCTCAAAAACGAAAAGACTGTAATATACCAAACTTGGTATTTAACTTTGGTATCTTCCAAGGATGTGACACAAAGATTTTCAAGAAAATCCCCCTACCCCTAACTACCCTTTATATGGAAAAATTTTCGAAAATTTTGTTTTTCTTAAAAATGGCTCTAACGATTTTGATTAAAATACCACATATTAAAGCCATTTCTATCACAAATAAAATGTATATCTTAAATTTTCTGGGAATAGCTTCTAAAGACCTGTTTATTCTGGATGAATTTTTGCTTAATTTGACATAACTAGTAAACCGTAAGAGATAGACAAAAACTTACTTTAAAAATGTAGATCTTATTAAAATACACAAATTAGGTCATTTACATTTTTTTCCTGCAGCTTACCGTTTTCGAGATATTCCTCGTTATTAGTTTCAGTTGTGAAGTACTTACACTTTTCTCAGACGGGAGTGTCCGTTTTTCTTTTGTTCTACTCCTGACCAAACAAAGGAGCAATTTGCTATGACAATCGCATAACGACAGCTTTAAAACATTTGACTATCACTTTAGCCTAGTGCATTCCCTTAATTCCAGTCTACTTGTAAGGAACTAAATAATAAAATTCTGCTAATGTTTATCTCGATTAGCATGGTGTTGAAAGAAGAATTATCTTTTGTAAGAAGTTTGCTTGTAGAGTAGCTAGAGAAAGTCATGTGAATGGAACACATCAGATTTGTTTTTACACTAAAGCTACTTTTAGGCTAAAGCGTTTCGTTTCGGGCTTCTCTTATCTTAGCTATGGTTTGCTCGTAACAGAGAGGGAAAAGTAAGGAAATTCAGCCTATTTTGCGTATTCAGAGTGCTGCAAGCTATTGTTGTTAACATGCCTAACGGGTTTAAGTCTCTAACTAGCTATTAATCCAGAGGGTTTAAGTTCAAAATTACATTTTTTTTTTTTTTTTTTTTTTTTTTTTGAGAAAATAAACCTCGGTTAACTCTCAGTTCTTTGGACCTCGGGGTCATTAATCTTCTCCGCGTCATTCGTTGTTTCAACAGCACTGAAATGTCATAAGGGACTTTAAACCTGGTGTGTTCGTTATGCGCATTTTATCCGCATTGTCACTATCTCTCCTGTTCTTTCTGCGTTCTTTTATCATTTCATATTTGTCATTCATCATTTAGATGATTATTGATTTGGCCATGCCATCTTCGAAGTTCCTGTTTTCTCCATTCTGTGGAATTGAACGAATCATCCGAGATTATGTTATTACTTTCTCTACACGTACTATGAGCATAGTGTATACAGAAGGTATTGCACTCCACCCAAAAATTATATACCGAGATTTCACCGGAAATATGTTTTAGGGTCCCCCTGCATAAAAAAAAATTCAGAAAAAGGTTCGTGTGTGTGTCTATGTGGCCGTGTGTCTGTGAACACGATAACTCAAAATAGAAAAGTCGGTAAAATACCAAACTTGATATTTAAGTTTAGTATCTTCCAGGGATATACCACGAAGATTTTGAGAAAAATTCCCCCACCCCAAACTACTCTTTACATCGAATTTTTTTCGAAAATGTTTATTTTTTCAAAAATGGGTCTAACGATTTTGATTGAAGTATCATATATTAAAGATATCTTGAATTTTTTGGGAATAGCCTCTGAAGACAACTTTTTTCTGGATGAATTTTACGGAATTTTGCATAACTGCTAAACCGTAAGAGCTGGACAAAAACTTACCACACAAAAAATGTAGAGCACATTAAAACACACAATTTATGTTATATATATTTTTTCGTGGAATTTATCGTTTTTGAGATATTCCTTGCTCTTGGCTTCAGCTTTAAAAAACATATTTTTCTCATACAGGAATTTATCAACTCCTGTCCATACAAACAAAGGAATTTCAGTCACATAGCAACCAGCTTTTGACTATCACTTTAACCTATGGTACTCCCTTATTTCGTTTCTACTTACAAGGAAGCAAGTAATAAGACTATTTCTGTTAAATTTTTCTTGATTAGCATGAAGTAAATAGAAGCATAAGCTTTTTAACAATAATTTGTTGCAGAGATGTAGAAAAAGTCTTGTGAATGGAACATATCAGATTTTTTTTCTAATATGCTTACGGCAGGCGAGTATTAATTTGTTAATTGCCCGACTGAGTAGTGTGGTGAGAGCGTGTCGGCCGAACATTCAAAAGGTTGTGAGTTCGTATCTCGCTTAGGGTGAGTTACCCGGATAAGGTTTCTTTCGAGGTTTCCCTTTATCCTGAGAAGACGAATGTCAAATAACTTTAAGCTCCGTGGACCCCGAGATCATTTAACCAACTTCATTCATCGTCCGACCAAGACGTTGACGTTAAACTAAAACAACAACAAAATATTAATTTCTACTATATTATTTTAATAATACACAAATCTCCTGCTAGACACCAAATGTCATTTAACCGCTGACCTCACCTTGATTCTTCGTTTCCCTGGCATGATGTTGTCTACGATAAGTTTTACTCCTATTTGAGAAATACGGCAGTGTTGACCCAGAACCCCCCCCCCTGCGCCATTCGGCTTCATAGTTATGACATAATACTTGTTACTATTGAACATAATTGCAGCCATTTGTATATCATTTGAGTAACATTGCACGCAATTACATAAAATATTAATGATATTGTATTACGTATATATTAAGCTATATCGCTTGTTTTGCCGATAAATGTAAATGACTAATATTATTATAGAAATAAATGTACTATCTAACCCGTAACACTTTCTTTAAATGTACTTATTATTATTGTTATTATTATTTCACCAGAAAGATTGTATTAATAATACCAGAGGTCGTCTACTTTTTTTTTTTTTTTTTTTTTTTAACGTCCTTTAACCTGGTTTGGTCATATCGGACGATGAATGAAATTGATGAAATGATACTCAAATAATCTCGGGGTCCATGGAGCTTGAAGTTACTCGACATTCGTCTTCTCAGGATAAGGGAAAACACCGAAAAAACCCTTTTCCGGGTAACTCACCATAAGCGAGATTTGAACTCACGACCTTTTGAATGTGAGGCAGACACGCTACCACCACACTACCCAGGCGGGCTTTTTTAAATTGTTTTGCACCTATAGCAGAAAAAAAAAACTTGGGAGAGTTTTAGTCTTCAAAGACCGAGTAAACCTGTTGACTATCCGATGCCACATGATCAAAGTTTTGATGAGTTGAAGAAGCTAGAAAAGTATATATATATTATAAGAGGCTTTCAGAAATACTAGCTGGAGTGTGAGACATTCGTTGTTATTTTTTCAGTTATAAAACACTTAAAATGTTTTTCATTCGGGAATTTGTCAACTCCTTGCCATGCAAATAAATGAAATTCTATACATAGAAACAACCTTTTAAAACCTAAAAGTCTTCAGGGTAGTTACCGTACAACGTAATTGCAGACTTCCAGTTCGGTTTTCGATCTAAGCACTTAAATTCGCATCAATTGTTACCCATTTCACTGGATTTGAAAAGCGTCAGCACACAGATGTAGCACATGCTTTCGATAAAGTACGGCACAATGGCTTGGTACTCAAACTCTACCGTATCCGCTTTCCTCAATATCCCATCACTACAATTTGTTGTTTTCTATCAGAACGCCTCTGTTTTTCGTATTGGCGGAACTCGGGAACCTCGGCCCTCTGTTAAAACAGGAGTTCTACAGGGCTCGATACTAACTCCAATCTTATTCAACTTCTACCTATACTTATGATCTTCCTGACATAGCCCCTACTTCCATTCGCGACGATTCTGCAATATTCTACTCGCACTTAGATCTCTCTGAAGCTATTCACATACCTCAATGTTCTGTTAATCGTCTTGCAGAGTTCTTCTTAACACAGAAAAAACTGAAGCTAAGATTTTTTCCTTATCACTAACGCCTATTCCCTGAATGTTTATAATACACAAATCATCTGGTCACCTTCTACCACACCTGGAGTATTGCTGGACACCAAACTCACTTGGTGTGCCCATATCGACCCCATATTTCACTGACACCTGGAAGACCTTCTAAACTCTATTCACTATTTCATACGGCCTTGGTCTTGAATGTTCTCTTCTTCTTTACAAACCTCTTGTTCGGCCAATCCTTACACATGCTTTTCAAGTCTGGGGCACATAAAAACACTCACATATGCCGCTCACAGGTACTCCAAACAAAACAGATTCCTGAGAATTGCTACAAATGCTCCTTGGTTTGTCAGGAACCAGTAGCTATATCCCCGCCGCTGAATCCTTGCACTTGACAGTTAGGAGTTAAGTTGGTACATCAGCTAAAAGCTTTACCCGTTTGACTTTCTGAACTAATCACAAAACAGCATTCCGGGCGGTCGGGAAGACAACGGAAACGGATCTAGAGGCCGCACCGTTGCAATATCTGGCTATTTCCAATCTCGTGCTCAGTTTGTGAACTCCAACATATGCTTTGAGTGGTTCTGTGCAGACTACGTATTATTCGTTGTTATTTATATTTGTTGTTATTGTTTGTTTGTACGTGAGGGAACATAACAAGATTTTCACAATTATAGAGGTGGATAGACTTTTGTTGGAAGGTGTGGCGAGAGTGGACGTGGCTTCATGGAAGAAGAAAGTGAATCATATGCACAAAATCATACGAAAAGCACAGGAATTAGATGGAATCATAAGCGATTATGAACCACCAGTGATATGTCTTGGTGTCGATGGCGATGTTGATGATGACAATGACGATGATACTTCCAAGAATGATGACGTGCACTTGGATGGGATTGAGCTATTAAAATTCTAAACCGGTGAAAACACTTTGTATCACTGTTATTTTAAATTAACATCAATAATAACGAATTAGATTCATTATTCATCGGCATTCATTTGCTATGTACACTGTTTATATTCGTCTTTACACACGATAGAGACATTTGCAATCAGCTGTTGTTTACTAGTTACTCTGGCAACGCCGCAAAGGCAGCATAGCCAACCTTACACGAAATCACCCGAACTGTCAAGTGCAAGGATTCAGCGGCGGGGGTATAGATCCAGTTCGCAAGTTTATACACAAGATCACCTCCCGCTTCTTCTTACACTTCCTGATGATCCGTTCCAGAAGCTATGACGTACAACATCGACGAACGTACCAACCAGCACACACGCCTGAAGAGACGACTACAACAGGATCATTCAGATCACTAACTGCACTTTACCCTCATAATATCGCTTTTAATTATTATGCAATTCTTTATCCATATTCCACATTTAAAAGGAACCTCTTAGGCTTTCCTGAAATGTTATTAATAATTGTGCATTTATATTCTAACATTCTCAGAGATCTGTAAAGCATATAATGTTGATAAATCGTTAATTAAAAAACACAAATAAATAAATAAATAAAACAACCTTTTAAAAGATATGATCGTTTTAGCCTAATGTCCTCCCTTATTTCCCTTCTACTTACAAGCAAGGAAGTAGTAAGACCATTTCTGCTAATTTTTATCTCGATTAGCATACAGTAGATAAAAGAATAGTTTTACTTTCTCCATACGTACTATGTATAGTATAGTGTATAGAGAAGGTATTGTATTGCACCCAAAGATTTGACACCGAGATTTCACCGGAAATATATGTTTTAAGACGCCCTTAATCCAAAAAAAGCGTTTTAAGAAAAATGTCCTTGTGTGTGTGTGTGTGTGTGTGTGTGTGTGTGTGTGTGTGTGTGTGTCTATAGGCTGCATACTCAAAAACGAAAAGACCGTTTAAAACCAAGCTTGGTATTTAAGTTTATCTTCCAAGGATGCGACACGAAGATTTTCAAGAAAATCCCCCCACCCCCAACTACCCTTTACATGGAAAAAATTTCGAACATTTTGATTTTCTTAAAAATGGCTCTAGCAATTTTAATTAAAATCTCTTATATTTAAGATATTTCCTTGCCAAATAAATTGTATAACTTGAATTTTTTGGGAATAACCTCAAAAGACTTCTTTATTCTGGATGATTTTTACTGAATGTTGCATAATTGGTAAACCGTAACAGAAAGACAAAAACTTACTACACAAGAAATGTAGATCACGATAAAACACCCAAGTTATGTTATATACATTTTTTTTCGTGTAAATGATCGTTTTTTTTAGATATTTCTCGTTATTCGTTTCAGCTTTAAAAAACTTATACCTTTCTCATACAGGAATTTGATAACCCCTATCCATACGAACAAAGGAACTTCAGTCACATAGCAACCAGTTTTTGGCTATCACTTTAACTAATGTTACTCCCTTATTTCGTTTCTACTTACAAGGAAGCAAGCAATAAGACTATTTCTGCTAATGTTTTCTCGATTAGCATGAAGTGAATAAAAGCATAAGCTCTTTAGCAATAATTTGTTACAAAGATGTAGAGAACGTTGTATAAAATGTTTGTAGAATATGTATATTTAACACAAAAGATTTTAAATTCAGGATCCACCTCACGTGACACCATTTCCTGTTATAGTAATATGCATAGGCCCAGTGTTGTCTTATACTATCAATTTCTGCAACTCTTTAAGGTTCTTTAAAGTCTTAGTTACTTTTACTGACCCAGGTGGCTCAGAGGCTCCTAGCACTTCCCGCGTCGATATGAAGACCTGTTTGGAAACTGTTAGAGACCCTCCACGGTGACTCCCTCCCGCCGTCTGGTTCCGGCTGCCCGCCGTAATTACTCTCGTCTATCCTAACCTCCTGGGGCCTGACGAACAAAAGCCTATCATTGGCTGGAGTGTGGAATCCCCTCCAGTACACTAACACTACACCTGTTACTTTTAATAATATCGTAGGTGTTAAGTGGTTTTTATATGAAAAACGCCGTAGGAAGTGCCCAAGAACATCGTGCAGCTTGTGAGAAGTTAAAATAATCTTGCCTACACGCAAAATAATACGATACATAGAGGCAGACAATTAGGAATACATTTCGCGCTATTAGGGTGGAATATGTAAGTGTAAACCCCCACCCCCTAGGGAACCGCTGTTTTCTACCTCACATAAGCTAACTCCACCGCTGAGGTGCAGCAGACAAACATATTTTACTCCCACTAATTACAAAATGCGGGAGACCTGGGTTCAATTCCCAGTACCGGCGTGGGGATATTTCAGCGGCTGGGAGACTTGGACCGGGGTGCACTCAGCCTCGTGAGGTCCCTGGGGGGCCAGTTCAGAAGCTACTTGATGGAGAAGTAGGTCATGAGGACCGCATTAACGGACGTGAGGAATTGAGACGTTGACTACATCTCACCCTCCAATACTGCACCCCATCCATGATGTCTGTCATGGACCGATGGGGGACGCAGCGGTCGGGAGATAGGCCAAGGTTTCTTGTGAGCTGTCGTGCCAGGGAGTTATTATTAAAATACAAAATGCAAGAGACCATTCTTTGTTTCTTAATCCGCTTCTAACAGTAACAAAAGAACGTTTATGCAATCCTATAATTAAAAGACTATGAAACTAGTGTCAGAAACTGAATGACGTCATCCCGCTACAACATAAGGTGAAATCGTCACTTACGCAGGTGTAGCAACATTCAAAAATAAGAATAACCTCATGTATGTATTCTAAAACCAAAATCAACAACAATACACTTGATTTTTCTTGGCTTTGTTCAAAATGACCAGCGGAGTACAATCCATATTTCCAATAGCTTTATCATTACCTTCCATTTCCCTCTATAAGTGTTGAAACAAATGAAAAACATCTGCTTTGCAACCATTTTATGTCACACATCTGTGATCTCTGAAACATTATAATTTTTCATTTAGCAAATTTATTAATTATTTTTACGTATTTTAATGCTGATATTGCATAAAACGTTGTATGTAACACTCGTAAAAATGAGCCCGCTCGACTTCGTTAACGCGCTACACATTCGTGTCACAACCAGTCAGGTTATACTCTAGTTAACATAGATAGCCAGTTTAGTATCTCTTGCCGAGCTGCAGTCAACCCCTTTTGAGTGTGTTCCAATGGCAGCGTAACGGATGTTGCCATAATAACTAGAAGCAAGATTTCGTGTTGGAAATTATTTTTAAAATTCGAATTAGTAATTTTAATTAGTGGTGTTTGTGACAACTGTACTACATAAGTTCGCGTTAATTATGTGCTAATTTTCGGGCAGAATTACGACTGACGTGATAGAAATTAAAATGTTAAAGTCCTTATTTCCAAATTGAGACAGAACATCTCTTGTCGAGGGGTTAAAAGTTATCTAAAAATGATTTATATACAAATTATAGCAAATATAATAATAATTATACTAAGAGGGGACAAATGTAAATTGAAAATGGCAAGCGAAGAAGCCAAGGACAAACCACTGTCACGAGCTGACAAGCCATCCAGGTAGGATAGTACCGTTAAGGGAAGGACATTAAACTGGAAGGATGAGGTTACATTATCCGAGGGTGAATATAACAAGAAAACCATAAACAAGGTCCCTGTATGTGTCTGTGTGCCTGTGAACACGATAAATCAAAATGCAAAAGTCGGTAAAATACCAAACTTGGTATTTAAGCTTAGTATCTTCCAGGGATACGACACGAAGATTTTCAAGAAAATCTCCCCATCCCCAGCAGTCCTTTACATAGAACTTTTTTCGAATTTTTTTTTCTCAAAAATGGCTCTAACAATTTTGATTAGAATATTATATATTAAAGATATTTACATGACAAATAAAGTGTATATCTTGAATTTTCTGGGAATAGCCTCTGAAGACTACTTTATTCTGTATGAATTTTATGGAATTTTGCATAACTGATAAACCGTAAGAAATAGACAAAAACTTATTCTACAAAAAATGTAGATCACAATAAAACACATCCTTTATGTCATATTCCTTTTTCGTGGAGTTGATCGTTTTTTAGATATTCCTTGTTATTGATTTCAGCTTTAAAAAACTTATACTTTTCTCATACAGGAATTTGTCAACTCCTGTCCATACAAACAAAGGAACTTCAGTCACATAGAAACCAGCTTTTGACTATCACTTTAACCTTTGGAACTCCCTTATTTCGCTTCTACTTACAAGGAAGCAAATAATAAGTTTATTTCTGCTATTTTTTTCTCGATTAGCATGAAGTAAATAGAAGCATAAGCTTTCTAACAATAATTTGATGCGGAGAATGTAGAGAAAGTCATGTGAATGGAACATCAGATGTTTTTCTACTGTACCTTTGGAATGTATGCGTTCTGTAAGTACGCTTACCCTGATTCAAAAGTTACCACTGTGTGATATTTCATTTTTGGCTCTCTGCGAGTTATGCGGAATAAAACAAGGTGACAAGACTGTTTCTTGTTTGGTAATTATATTAGTAACTTGTGAGGTTATAATTACTAGCTTCTTTTAGTTCAAATTCTAAACATTGTTTCACAGCTCCTACTAGCTGCAACTGAACCAGGTGGTTATTGCATTTCGTCTGAGTCTGGCATTCGGAAGGTAGCGGGATCGATTCCCGCGGCCCATCGGTCTCTTTCAGATTGTAAATGTCGGCGGGAACTGTGGTGGTGACGCTCTTCCGCGGTGGTGACTACGCTCAAGAAATACAGCTCACAGCCGCGGAATAGCGCTGAAAGTCGTTTGTAGGCCCAGAGAGTTTGTTCAGACCTGCAGTGCGGGCTCCTAGCGCTCCCTGCGTCTAAATGAAGAACTACTTGGAATATGTTAGAGACCCTTCGCCGTGGCTCTTCTTCCGCCGCCCTTTGAAATGACTCCCGTTTTGGTCCCCTTAGAAATTACTCTCACCTCATCTTATCCTCCTGGGGTCTGACGTATAAAAAGATCATGGCTGCAGTACGGAATATATTCGGACTTCACATACACACACAAACACACACAAACAACCACAAACACACACAAACAACCACAAACACACACAAACAAGAACAAACATACACAAATACACATACTACACACACAAACAAGCACAAACACACACAAATACACACATACACAAACATACACAAACACACACAAATACACACAAACACACACAAATCACAAACACAAATATACACACAAACACACACTCCAGCAAAAATACACAACAAACACACACATACACACAAACATACCTAAACCACACAAATATACCCACAAACCACATACACACAAATAAACACACAGACACACATAAACCCACACAGACAAACACACACAAACATACACAAGCACACTCACAAACACACAAACCACAAACACAAATACACACACACACATGCTAGCTGCATGGTATGAAGGTCAAAATATTAAACTAAAGTGTTAGTTTTGTTACCAGAAATAAATTTACATTTATCTATGCAAAATAAAAATTATATTCATTTATCGATTAAAACCAATTTATTCTCTAAAATATATATATATATAAAAAAAAACTCTAAGAACGCAGGGAAAATAGGCTTTTACGTCATTTCAAAAGTATGTGGAATGCATATGAAACATTTTGTTTTTGTAGTTCAACAACTTTTCTTTTTTCCTATAAAAAAAACACTTGCCTCTGGTCATAACAGCCATGTTTAGAAGACTCGATATCTGAGCTCGCCCTAAGCTGTTCAACAGCGACTTTTTATTCGTATATCTCAAGCAACACTTTACTACATTGTTAATCAATACGACACTTACGTGATGAATAATGCTTCTTCTGCGTCGCCCACTCTGAGCACTCGATTGAGCACCATCTTGAGTTTGATCTTTAGCACCACTACTATTATCTGCTGCATTATTGCTGGTACTACCGGCGCCATCTTGTGCTGTATTACTGTTACTACCGGCGCCATCTTGTGCAGTATTACTGCTACTACCGGCGCCATCTTGTGCTGCACCACCGTTGTTTTGTGCTCCGCCACTTGCTTGATTTGATGTATCATCGGACTGACCTTTAGCTGCATCCGCTGACTCCTGACTGTTGACTTTGGTTAGTGTAACCTAATGGAGAAGTAAAAGAGACGAATGTATCCAAACACGCTACAAATCAAATATACTGGGCCTATTTTTACATCAGCCATCCATTAATATATAAAGAAACAAACTCCTTACTTTCAAATTAGATTAGTTACCTTTTACTTTCTCTAGCGCGTATGTACCAAGTATATAGTGGATAGATACGGTATTGTATTGCATCCAAAATTTCGATACCCAGATTTCATCGGAAATGTTTTGAGCCCTCCTGAATCCAAAAAAAAATCTGATGTGTTCCATTCGCATAACTTTCTCTACATCTCTGCAACAAATTATTGTTAAAAAGCTTATGCTACTATTTACTTCACGCTAATCGAGAAAAAAATAATAGAAATAGTCTTATTACTTGCTTCCTTGCAAAATAAGGGAGTACCATAGGTTAAAGTGATAGTCAAAAGACGGTTGCAATGTGACTGAAGTTCCTTTGTTTGTATGGACAGGAGTTGGCAAATTCCTATATGAGAAAAGTATAAGCTTTTCAAAGCTGAAACCAAAAACAAGGAATATCTCAAAAACGATCAACTCCACGAAAAATATATGTAACATAAATTGTGTGTTTTAAGGTGCTCTATATTTTTTTGTATGATAAGTTTTTGTCCATCTCTTACGGTTTAGTAGTTATACAAAATTCCTTAAAATTAATCCAGAATAAAGTAGTCTTCAGAGGCTATTCCCAGAAAATTGAAGATATACATTTTATTTTTCAGGTAAATACCTTTAATATACGATATTTTAATCAGAATCGTTAGAGCCATTTGTGAGAAAATCAAAATTTTCTAAATAAGTTCCATGAAAAGGGTAGTTGGGGGCGAGGGATATTCTTGAAAATCTTCGTGTCGCATCCTTGGAAGATACCAAACTTATATATCAAGTTTGATATTCAACGGTCTTTTCGTTTTTGAGCTATGCTGTTCACAGACACACACACGCACACACAGACACACACACGCGCGCGCGCACACACGGACGTATTTCTAAAAATGCTTTATTTTTGGATTCAGGGAGATCCAAAACATGTATTTCCGGTGAAATCTCGTTATCAAACTTTAGGGTCGAATGCAATACCTTCTCTATACACTATGTAGATACATATTACGTGTAGAGAAAGTAAACACAGTTTTTAGAAACTAGTCCCTGGTTTGTCTGTGTGTCTCTGCGAACAGCGTAGCTCAGTTAAATACCAAGCTCGATTATTTAAGTTCAGCATCTTCCAAGAATGCGACACGAAGATCTCCAAGAAAAAAATCTCTCTACCATTTGCATGGAATATTTTTAGAAAAGTTCGATTGTCTTAAAAATGCCTCTGATGATTTCGATTAAAATGTCTTATGTGTGAGATATTTTCATGACAAATGAGATGTAGCTATATTTTGAATTTTCTGGAAACAGCCTCTGAAGACATTTTCATTCTTGATGACTTCTGTACGTCTTCTGTAGAACCTAAGTGATAGACAAAAACTTACTTCACAAAAAAGTAGGTCTCTTTAAAACACAATTTATGTTAGTTATATATATATATAACATAAATTGTGTTTTAATATATATATATATATATATATATATATATATATATATATATGAGTCATTGATTTCAATTTTAAGTTACTTAAACTTAAAGTTAAAGCTTCGCTCGCATGCGTTGATGAAAACAGTGGAAATGACTAAAATCAAATTACGCAAAAATCAGTTCATTTACACACACACTAACCTAGAACAAACCAAGCGCATGCTCTCTTCGCTCGCATGCTTTTTATAAAATTGCTAGAAATAAAACAAATCCATTTACACAACCAGATATATACACACAGACACTAACTTATACCTCACAAAACCTGTGGAAATGACTAAAACTTACACGAAAATGTCTCTATTTACACATACACTCTACTATAACCAGCCCATTAAAAAAAAAAGTCCAGATTAAAACAAATACCAGAGAACCTCTATAAGTAATTCTTGTAGTAAAGCACTTGCTTAAAGTGCACGCTCGTAACCCACAGAATTTTTATAGATTCGCATTTCTTTCTCTGTGTTTAAAAATGCACAAGTTTGAGAGCCCTTAGATGTCAGTATATACAACAGCTTATCATGGCGCGGTATTATGTTTATTAATGTTGGCAGTCACTGCCATAATGAATAATAGCGACGAAAACAACGAAAACTTTAAACAATTACATGAGCGCTTCTAACGGCCGAATAATATACTACCAAATCTGGATCCCCAAAGGAATAAAGAAACTGTTTTCAATTGTTTCTTCTTTTAGTTTATATTATTTACTTTTCGTTTATAATGCAGTTTTCATAATGATTAGTAAGAAACAACTCATCTTTATTTTAAATTATGACAAGTTTGGTGATATTAAAACACGCTTTTGTAAGAATAATTTTTTACAGAATAGGTAGAGAAAGTCATGTGAATGAAACACATCAGATGTTTTATTTGTAATATATTTTGTTTTAATGTCAACGGCAAATTAGCCAGATAAATAGTCTTAAAATATTAATGTTTAGAATCAAGGAGGTATTCCACGTCTAACTGCTGTAAACATTTAATTTGCAGAAAATTTGTATTTAAATTGAGACAGTATTCTTTCCACATGTGTAATACATTAATGAATCATAATTATTGTGTGATAAATGTTATGTATACATATAATATTATATAGGAAAGGTAATATTTACTTTGATAAACACTTTAGTATGTTTGTAGAGGAAGGGATCCTTTTGTTAGTACGCTCAGCATCTTAGTGCAATAAGACACCATGTCCAGGTGACAGGGTATTTTTCATTGTCTGCTAGAGTCACGTGATCACTTTCAAGTGACACGTGAACCAAAACGTTGGAGAATTGCACAAGACAACGACTATATAACCCGAGATTGTTATCTCAGTGATTTAGTTGCAACAAAATATTTACAGGGACGCACCTTTTTAATTCAGCAATTTCAGCGGCCTCATGTTGTTTCATCGGCTGAACATAAAATAAAACTTGGATCCACACAAACATAACGAGTGGCAGAAAGCTGTTGTGCTCACTTCCCGCTCTTTGAACCCAACAGCAGTGTAGCCAACCTTACAGAAACAGAAAACCGCCCAGGAGTGTAAAAGCCACCGTATTTTATGACATAAAACCGTAAGGTTCTATATTAATCCGCTAGAGTACACCCATAACGTTTCAGCGCTATGTATCGTCACCACTGAAAAGGTGGTGACAGATTACAAACGATTTTTTTACTGAATGTGAAAATGTTACGTTATTCTAAAGCAGGGCATTCCGACCCGTTCCGATCCAACTAAACCATATTTCAGTACATAGTTAATTGAAATCTGTCCAAATTTTGCAGCAGGAGACAAGAGTGTTGAATTATTGTTAAAATCATATTCTTCTAGCTACTTTATGATAATCGAGATAAAACATTCTCTTGTTTCCTTGCAAGTAGAAGGAAAATAATGCAATACACTAGGCTAAAACTAAAGTCAAATATTTTAAATGCTTGTTGCCACGTGGTTGAAATCCGTTTCTATGCAGGGCCAGTTACAACTTTGCGTGTGAAAAAAGTTTAAGTATTTTAAATCTCAAAATAATAACAAGGAATATCTCAGAAATGGTGAATTAAATGAAATATATATATATATATATATATATATATATATATGACATAAATTTTGTGAATAACGTGATCTACATTGTTTGTATAGTAAGGTTTTGTCTATTTCTTATGGTTTACGAGTTACGCAAAATTCAGCAATATGCATTCAGAATAAAGAGGTCTTTAGAGACTATTCCCAGAAAATTGAAGATATACTATATATTTGTCTTTAATATTCGGTATTTTAATCAAAATTGTTAGAGCTATTTTTAAGAAAATCAAAATTTTCGAAAAAAGTTCCATGTAAAGGGTAGCTGGGGGTGGGGGGGATACTCTTGAAAATTTTCGTGTCGTATCCTTGGAAGATACCAAACTTAAATACCAAGTTTGGTATTTAACGGTCTTTTTGTTGTTTTGTTTTAGAGCTATGTTGCCACACGCACATACACACAGACACACACACGGACATTTTTCTAAAAATGCTTTTTTTTATTCAGGGGGTCCCAAAACATGTATTTCAGGTGAAATCTCGGTATCGAAGTTTTGGGTGCATTACAATACCTTCTCTATACACTAGGTATATAGTACGTGTAGAGAAAGTAATTATTGCACCAAATAACATAACGCGTTATTGGAGATCTTTAGGAATATTGATCATAGTCGATTTTGCAATTGTAATTGCTCCGTTGTAAGAATTGTTGAAAAAAAAATGAAAAACATGGTGGCAATGGAAATGGCGTGTTATTTATGGATGCTCTTTAACTGCTGTGGTTCTGAGAGTCCTATTCTAAATTGGGCGTGAAAGACCGCTTAATTTTACTCAGAGGCCTCTCTATCAGGCTTGAGGTTCTTTTAGATGCCGTAAATCTACGACACGGGACCCCTTCCGAAGGAAGCCATGCTAAGAATTTTTACACCCGAAAAAAGTCCATCGTCCTCCTCCGGGTTTGAACCCGCGACATGGTGGGATATCCAAGAAGAATAGATGTTCGTAACACTGAAGAGGTTATTTGCGACATCCATCTTGTTAGAAAAACTCGAGAATGTCTACAGAAGCTTGAGAATTAGAATCTGGCGCAGTTATCATACAGCACGATGAACACAGACATAATTTAATTTCCGTTGAATTAAGGGGACAGAATATCAGTCCCACACAACAAAATTGCAGCCATCAGTTTGCACTAGCATAATTGAGACAATATGTGTATAATAAGCCAATAGAATACACAGATTATGTGGGTGTAACTTTTATGAATTCAGGCAAACTGATGCGAACGTATTTCAACATATATCACAAAATTACTTAACATAACACTGAAACGAAAGACATTTTGGAAAATTAAAAATCACAAGGGAAAATAAATAATTAGTAAATTAATGAAAAATACACCGAAAATTCACAGAAAAACTCCTAGAAATATTAGGCCTATATGGCAGCAAATTACATACCTTTCATGTTGGGTGATTATGATTCATAAAGTATCTGAAGAGAAATTACAAACTGTAAATCATAAGTAGTACCCGAACTTTTTATTTTAGCATATTACTTTATCTACACGCACTATGTACATAGTGTATAGAGATGGTATTACATTCCACCCAAAAATTCGGTATAGAGATTTCACCAGAAAAATATGTTTTGGGTCCCTCTGAATAAAAACAATCTGATGTGTACCATTCACATGACTTTCTCTATATCCCTGCAACAAATTATTCTTAAAAAGATTATGCTTCTATTTACTTCATGAATCTAGAAAAATCTGATGTGTTACACTCACATGACTTTCTCTAGCTGTACTACAAACTTCTTACATAACACTATTCTTCTTTGTGCACCTTGCTAATCGAGGTACTCATTAGTACAATGTTATTATTACTTCCTTATAAGTAGGAAGAAAATAAGGGAATACACTAGGTTAAACCGATATTCAAATGTTTTAAAAGCTGTCGTTATGCGATTGCCATTACAAATCGCTTATTTTCTTGGCCAGGAATAGAACAAAAGAAAAACGGACACTGCCTTCTGAGAAAAGTATAGGTACTTCACAACTGAAACTAATAACAATGAATAGCGCAAAAACTGTAAGCTCCACGAAAAAAAATGTATATGACGTAAGTTGTGTATTTTAACAAAACATACATTTTTGTATAGTAAGTTTTTGTCTATCTCTTACGGTTTACTAGTTATGCCAAATTAAGCAAAATTCATCCAGAATAAACAAGTCTTTAGAAGCTATTCCCAGAAAATTCAAGATGTACATTTTATTTGTCAGGTAAATATCTTTAATATACGGTATTTTAATCAAAATCGTAAGAGCCATTTTTAAGAAAATCAACATTTTCGAAAAAAGTTCCATGTAAAGGGTAGTTTGGGGTGGGAGGATTTTTCTCAAAATCTTCGCGTCGCATCCCTGGAAGATACTAAACTTAAATACCAAGTTTGGTATTTTAGCTACTTTTCGTTTTTGAGTTATCGTGTTCACAGACGGACACACACACACGGACCTTTTTCTCAAAATGCTTTTTTTGGATACAGGGGGTCCTAAAACATGTATTTCCGGTGAAATCTCGGTATCGAATTTTTGGGTGGAATACACTTCTCTATCCCTATGTACATTGCACATACGGGGTTAGAGAAAGTAAAAATCAGATGTGTATCATTCACATGACTTTCTCTATATCCCTGCAACAAATTATTCTTAAAAAGCTTATACTTCTATTTACTTTATGCTAATTACAAAAATCTGATGTGTTCCATTCACATGACTTTCTCTATATCTCTGTAAATTATTATTGTTAATAAGCTTATCTTTTATTTATTTCATGCCAATAGAGAAAAATTAGCAGAAATAGTCTTATTTCTTGCTTTATTGTAAGTAGACGAAATAAGGGAGTACCAAAGGTTAAAGTGAGAGCCAAAAGCTGGTTGCTATGTGACTAATGTTCCTTTGTTTGTGTGGACAGGAGTTGACAAATTCCTGTATGAGAAAGGTATGTTTTTCAAAGCTGAAACCAAGAAAAAGGAATATCTCAAAACCGATCAACTCCACGAAAAAAATGTATATAACATAAATTGTGTGTTTTAACGTGCTCTACATTATTTGTGGGTTAAGTTATAGTCCATCTCTTACGGTTTAGTAGTTATGAAAAATTCATCCAGAATAAAGTAGTCTTCAGAGGATATTCCCAGAAAATTCAAAATATATATTTTATTTGTCAGGTAAATAACTTTAATATACGATATTTTAATCAAAATTGTTAGAGCCATTTTTTAGAAAATCAAAATTTTCAACAAAAGTTCCATGTAAAGGGTAGTTTGGGGTGGGTGGATTTTTCTCAAAATCTTCGTGTCGCATCCCTGGAAGATACTAAACTTAAATAACCAAGTTTGGTATTTTACCGCCTTTTCGTTTTTGAGTTATCGTATTCACAGACACACGGACACACTGACACACGGACACACTGACACACGGACACACACACACGGACCTTTTTCTGAAAATACTTTTTTTGGACACAGGGGACCCTAAAACATATATTTCCGGTGAAATCTCGGTATCGAATTTTTTGGTGGAGTGGAATACATTCTCTATTCACTATGTACATAGTGCGTATAGAGAAAGTAAAAATGAGCAGAAATAGTCTTATTACTTACTTCCCTGTAAGCAGAAGCGAAATAAGGGACTACCATAGGTTAAAATGATAGTCAAAAGCCGGTTTCTATGTCAATGAAGTTCCTTTGTTTTGTATGGATAGGAGTTGACAAGTTCCTATATGAGAAATGTATGAGTTTTTCATAGCAGAAACCAAAAATAAGAAATGTCTCAAAAACGACGAACTCACGAAAAAAATGTACACAACATAAATTGTGTTTTAACGTGTTCTACATTTTTTGTGTAGTAAGTTTTGTCCATCTCTTACGGTTTAGCAGTTATTCAAAATTCAGTAAAATTCATCCAGAATAAACTACTCTTCAGAGGCTATTCCCAGAAAATTCAAGATATACATTTAATTTGTCAGGTAAATATCTTTAATATACAAAATTTTAATCAAAATCGTTAGAGCCATTTTTTAGAAAATCAAAATTTTCGAAAAAAGTTCCATGTAAAGGGTAGTTTGGAGGGGGGGGATTTTTCTCAAAATCTTCGTGTCGCATTCCTGGAAGATACTAAACTTATATACCAAGTTTGGTATTTACCGACTTTTCGTTTTTGAGTTATCCTGTTCACAGACACACGGACACAGGAACACACATACACACACACGGACCTTTTTGTGAAAATGCTTTTTTTTGGATATTGGGGGCCCTAAAACATATATTTCCGGTGAAATCTCGGTATCGAATTTTTGGGTGGAATACAATAGCTTCTCTATACACTATGTACATAGTGCGTATAGAGAAAGTAAAAATCTGATGTGTTACACTCACATGACTTTCTCTAGCCGTTCTACAAACTTCTTATATAAGATTATTCTTCTTTCTGCACCTTGTTAATCGAGGTATTCAGCACAATGTTCTTATTACTTAGTTCCTTATAAGTAGAAAGAAAATAAGGGAATACACTAGGCTAAACCGATAATCAAATGTTTCAAAAGCTGTCGTTATACGATTGTCATTACAAATCGCTTCTTTTCTTGGCCAGGAGTAGAACAAAAGAAAAACGAACACTCCCGTCTGAGAAAAGTTTAAGTGCTTCACAACTGAAACTAATAACAAAGAACACCTTGAATAAAATGTATATGACGTAAATTGTGTATTGTGACAAGGCCTACATTTTTTGTATAGTATATCTTGTATATCTTGAATTATCTGGGAATAGCTTCTAAAGACCTGTTATTCTGGATGAATTTTGCTTAATTTGGCATAACTAGTAAACCGTAAGAGATAGACAAAAAACGTACTGCACAAAAAAAAATGTAGATCTTGTTAAAATGCACAAATTAAGTCATATACATTTTTTTCGTGGAGCTTACCGTTTTCGGGGTATTCCTTGTTATTAGTTTCAACTGTTAGGTGCCTATACTTTTCTCAGACGGAAGTGTCCGTTTTTCTTTTGTTCTACTCCCTGCCAAGCAAAGAAACGATCTGCAATGACAATCGCATAACGACAAGTTTTAAAACATTTGACTATCATTTTGGCATAGCACATTTCATTAGCTCCCTTCTACTTATAAGGAACTAAGTAATAAGAACATTCTGCTAATGTTATCTCGATTAACATGGTGTAGAAAGAAGAATTATCTTTTCTAAAAAGTTTATAGAGTAGCTAGAGAAAGTAATGTGAGTGTAATACATCATATTTTCTGTAATAAAATATATAATGTACTGTTACTGCAAATGTTTAGTTCAATTAAAATGAGGTACATGGAAAAATAAACTTTCATAAAAGTAGTTTATATATCCGCTAATAAACAATATCATTTATTACATATATTTAATAATACTGCATCGGAAAAGTTCTATTCTTGAATTAGTATTATTTCACAGAAAAAATGTCTCCCTTTACACTTTGCGATAAAGAGCTCATCCTTTAGGGAAAGATTTGCGCTTAAAATTTGCTTCCATATGAACAAGCAATGGGATTTGTTACTTTCTCTACACGTACTATGTATGTAGTGTGTAGAGAAGGTACCTATTGCATTCCACCCAAAAATTCGATACCCTGATTTCACTGGAAAGAGATGTTTTATGGTCCTCTGAATCAAAAAAAAAAAAAAAAATCTAGAATCTATGTGTGTGTGCATGGAACACGATAACTCAGAAACGAAAATTCGGTAAAATACCAACTTGGTATCTTCCAAGGATGCAACACAAGATTTTGAGGAAAATCTCCCCACCCCAAACTACCCTTTACATGGAAAAAGTTTTGAAAATTTTTATTTTCTCGAAAATGGGTCTAACGATTTTGATTAAAATACCGTATATTAAAGATATTTACACGACAAATAAAAGGTATATCTTGAATGTTCTGGCAATAGCCTCTAAAGACCCTTTATTCTGGATGAATATTTCTGTATTTTGCATAGCTAGTAAAACCGTAAGTGATAAGACAGAAGCTTACAACTCCATGGCACGACAGCTCACGGGGAACCTTGGCCTACCGCCCGGCCGCTGCGTCCCCCATCTCGGTTCATTACAGACGTCATGGATGGGGTGCAGTATTGGAGGGTGAGGCGTGGTCAGCGCCTCGAGTCCCCTCGGCCGGTTAATGCTGTCCTTATGACCTGGAGCCGCTACTTCTCCATCAAGTAGCTCCTCAATTGGCCCCCCAGGGACCTCATGAGGCTGAGTGCACCCCGGGCCAGGTCTCCCAGCGGGGGAAAAATCCCCACGCCGGTACTGGGGATCGAGCCCAGGTCTCCCGCTGCGCTACCACCGCGCTAAGGAGACGACTAAGACAGAAACTTACTATACAAAAAATATAGATCTTTTTGAAACACACAATTTATATCATATATATTTTTTGCGTGGAGTTAACCATTTTTTAGATATTGCTTGTTTTGTTTCAGCTATAAAATACGTAAACTTTTCACATACGGGAATTTTTCAGCTCCTGGCAATGCAAAGAAACGGAATTCATCCCCATGGCAACCAGCTTTTAAAATATATTTGATTATCGTTTTAGCCTAGTGTATTCCCTTACTTACCTTCTACTTACAAAAAAGTATTTGTGTTTTTGTTTATCTCGATTAACATGAAGTAAATAGAAGCAAAAGCTTTTTAACAATAATTTGTTACAGAGATGTAGAGAAAGTCATGTGAATGGAACACATCAGATTTTTTTTTCATTTGAGTTTTCACCTTGAGCAGTATTTTCTCTTAATTGCATCATCTTATATAAGAGACCTGTGTCTCAGAAACTATTCGAGATAGCAAAGTGGCATTGTTATAGGTACTAGACAATTAAAATAGACCCCAATGATGTTATCTATTTATTTTGATGCCAAGGGACAATGGAAGTAAAATTTATCCTCAATTTTTCAAAAAATCGAAATAGCTTTTTTATAGCAGCTAGCTGTTGGAACTTTTGGGCAGTCAAAGAGAATCAACATTCAACTGTGCCCCTTACGTTGGGCTCTACAGTCGATTAAATGTCGTAGAACACACTTGTATCCTAATATTTACTATAACAACGTTGTTGTTTTTTTTTTTTTTTTTGTTTTTTTTGTTTTTTGTTTTTTGTTTTTCTAAACTACGTTTTCACAACTTATAAAATGTTCCAGGGGTCTCAATTTTTGTTTCAATAAAAAAAAGCCCAGAATATGCAGAAGTATCTATATTATTATTAAAGCAACAAACGTTTCCTAACACTAAAAGTAATTGTTGATAAAAATATGGTTTATGAAAAATGATTCATTTTACTTTAATCTAAATTCTTAAAATGTCAAAATATCGCCACTTAAAGCTTTTATGTGTGGTTCAAAGCTATAATTAAAAAAAATCCAAATAATTTTCTCAAATTCTGAGACGCGTGGAAATTTTTTATTAAGAAATATATTTATGAAATAGTTTATACCTTGCAAAGTATATTCACTTTGAATGAGATTTAGTATTCATATTAACACATCAGCAATGAAGCACAGTAAATTTTTCGGATAAATCTATACAGCAATATAGAAATTTGAAAGTTCACTCCCTTGATATTTTGGTTAGTTAAATTTTAAAACCTTGGTTGCTGAAAAATTATAATAAAAATATATAATTAAGGAAAAATCTTATTTTAAGCCTGGTGTTTTTTCTGATTTTCTCAAATTTTGAGACGCTGGAAAAATGTTATTATGAAATATATTTACATAATACATTTATGAAATAGTTAATACGTTGCAAAGCATATATTCACTTTGAATGAAATTTAGTATTCATATTAACACAACAGCACTAAATCACAGTAATATTTTCAGATAAATCTATACATCAACATAGAAATTTGAAAGTTCACTCCCTTAATATTTTGATTGCTGAAAAAGTATAATAAAATATATAATTACGGAAAAAAAAACATATTTTCAGCCTGTTTCTGTAATATGAAGTAGCAAATTAAAGGTATAGCTTTTGTTTCCCATTAAATATATTTTGCAAGTTGTGGCCAGAAAAATAAAACTAAGAAAACTTAAAATAATGTTACCACAAAAAGAAGGAGCAGCACGGCCATAACAGTGAACTTCGCCATCTTGAACTCTAGTTGTAATGGCGCTGGTGTATAATTCTTGCTCATTTATATCAAGCCTGCCACTACAGAGGAAGACTGCAAGGTCCCAGGTTGCCACCTCTTTGAAAAAATGCGAAGCACGCATGCAAAAATAGATGCGTAATTGTTTAGTGAATAACAAAGGCACATGACAATCAGATAGCGTCGGCACAAAAACAGTTCCTTTGATCGCGGAAATGGGTACATAAATGGAAAATTTCAACGTTAGTATTATCATCTACATTTGCTCACAATATATGATGCCGCGACGTGCCGTACCAGAGAAAAAAATCTAATGTGCCCCATTCACATGACTTTCTCTACACCTTTATAATGCATTATTGTCTACTTCATGCTAATCGGGATAAACAGCAGAATTGCTTAGTTCCTTCTCAGTATAAAGGAAATAAGTGAATACACTAGGCTAAACCGACGCCAAATGTTTTAAAATGTACTAGCTATGGAACTCATATCCGTTTCTTAGCGTGGGCACAAGTTCCCGCATGAGAAATGTATAAGTATTTTAACAAGGAATATCTCGAAAACGGTCAACTCCACGAAAAAAAGTGTATATGACATAAATTGTATATTTTAACGAAATATACATTTTTTGTTTGGTAAGTTTTTCGTCTATATCTTACGGTTTACTTGGTAATACAAAATTCGTCCACAATAAACAGGCCTTCAGAAGCTATTCCTAGAAAATTCAAGATATATGTTTTATTTGTGATGGAAATGGCTTTAACATGTAGTATTTTAATCAAAGTTAGTTACAGCCATTTTTGAGAAAATTAAAATTTTCCAACATTTTTTTCATCTAAAGACTAGTTTGGGGTGAGGGGATTTTCTTGAAAAGCTTCGTGTCGCATCCTTGAAAGATGCCAAGTTTTGTGTCCCCCTAAATCCAAAAAAAAAAAAAAAAAAAAAAAACAATTTCAGAAAATGGTCCGTGTGTCTAAATACGATAACTCAAAAACCAAAAGACGGCAAAATACCAAGCTTAATATCTAAGTTTAGTATCCTCCAGGGATGCGACACGACGATTTTGAGAAAAATCCCCACTCCAAATTACCCCTTATATGGAAAAATGATTAAAATTTTTGATTTTCTGAAAAATGGCTCTAACGATTTCGATTAAAATAAAAGATATTTAAAGATATTTACCGGACAAATAAAACGTATATCTTGAATTTTCTGGGAATAGCCTCTGAGGACTACTTTACTCTGGATGAATTTTACGGAATTTTGCATAATTGCTAAACCGTAAGAAATGGACAAAACTTACCGCACAAAAAATGTAGAGCACCTTAAAACACATAATTTATGCTATATACATGTTTATCGTGGAGTTGATCGTTTTTTAGATATTCCTTCTCCTTTAAAAAAAAAAGTACACTTTTCTCACACAGGAATTTGTCAACTCCTGTCCATACAAACAAAGGAACATAGTCACATAGCAACCAGCTTTTGACTGTCATTTTAACCTATGGTACTCCCTTATTTCGCTTCTACTTAGAAGGAAGCATGTAATAAGACTTTTTTGCTAATTTTTTCTTGATTATCTCAGAAACAGAAGCTGTATAACAATTTGTTGCAGAGATGTAGAGAGAGTCATTGTGAATGGAACACATCAGACTTTTTTGTCATGATTTTATCGTTTTGTTCATTTGGTAATTTTCCTGCCGCTACGTTGATTATAAAAATATTGTATTACTGATGTTACATAAGGATAACTTTGCAAACATCACAAATATTCCTATACAACTGAGAGGTATGGCGTAACTTATAGCCTTACCCAGCCAGGTAGTTCAGAAGTTTCGTCTGGAACTGGCATTCGGGAGGCCGTGGGTTTGGTTCCCGGCCGACCTCTCTGACCCGGGGGTTTTCCGGGCCACAAGAGAGGTTTCTTCATTCCCCTGAATTTTCTCTACCTTTATTAATTACTTTCTCTACACGTACTATGTACATAGTGTATAGAGAAGGTATTGTATTGCACCCAAAAATTCGATACCGAGATTTCACCGGAAATATATGTTTTAGGGTCCCCTGTATCTAAAAAAAGTATTTTCAGAAAAAGGCCCGTGTGTGTCCGTGTGTCTGTGAGTCTGTGAACACGATAACCCAAAAAATCTGATGTGTTCCATTCACATGACTTTCTCTACTTCTGTGTAACAAATTATTATTAATAAGCTTATTACTTCATGCTAATCGAGGAAAAATTAGCAGAAATAGTTTTCTTACTTACTTTCTTGTAAGTAGAAGCGAAATATGGGAGTATCATAGGTTAAGTGAAGTCAAAAGCTAGTTGCTATGGAACTAAGTTCCTTTGTTTGTATGGACACGAGTTGAGAAAGTCCTATATGAGAAAAGTACAAGTTTTTCAAAGCTGAAACCAAAAACAGGGAATATCTAAAAAACGATCAACTTCTCGAAAAAAAAATGTATATAACATAAATTGTGGTTTTAATGTGCTCTACACTTTTTGTGTGGTAAGCATTTCTTACGATTTAGCAGCTATGCAAAATTCATCCAGAATAAAGTAGTCTTCATAGGCTATCCCCAGAAAATTCAAGATATACATTTTATTTGTCAGGTAAATACTTTCAATATATGATATTTTAATCAAAATCGCTAGAGCCATTTTTTGAGGAAACCAACATTTTCGAAAAAAATTCCTTGTAAAGGGTAATTGGGGGTGGGGGGATTTTTCTCAAAATCTTTGTGTCGCATCCCTGGAAGATACTAAACTTATATACTAAGTTTGGTATTTTACCAACTTTTCGTTTTTGAGTTATCGTGTTCACAGACACATGGCCACACGGACACACATGGACCTTTTTCTGAAAATACCTTTTTTGGATACAGGGGACCCTAAAACATATATTTGCGGTGAAATCTCGGTATCGAATTTTTGGGAATAACTTCTCTATAAACTATGTACATAGTACGTATAGAGAAAGTAAAAATGTTTAGCAGTTTTAATAAATGCACATTGAGGATAGACACACGATTTTTGTTTTATTAGGTCATACGTAATGTTCACCACAAGTAGACGACCTTGGGGTAGCGATATTGCATGTCAAAGAGACATAAAACTGTCCGCGACCTGCTATTTAGCACAGTATATACCGAGCTACCCGAGGCACGGATAAAAAATAGGTTTAAACGTCATGATGTTGACAACGATAATCATAAATGCGCAAAACGCCCCGCAAGTAGCAGAAGGTCATCACTTGACAATAAAGATTGCATGCGCGGGCTGCATTCTGATACTGTGAGAAAATATTGACGCGTTGTCAAGGTAAAACTAACCAGTGACGTAACTAACTACCTTCCTTTCTTTCAACTCAATTGGCAGTGCAATCTGCAAATCTAACAGCTGTACATGCTGGTTTATTCCTATTTCGTGGTTAGTGTTCAATTTTTATTTTTTCCATAAAAGATGAAGTAAATAACATACAAAAAAAAAATCCTAAACCATTATAAATGGGTGTTTATGATGATCAAAATCGCAAAAAATAAACAATACCGAGGTTTCACCGCAAATACATGTTTTGAGTTCCCCAGAACCTCCCCCCAAAAATCAATTTTTTTTAAAAAGCCTGTGTGTGTGTGTGTGTGTGTGTGTGTGTGTGTGTGTGTGTGTGTGTGTGTGTACGTATGTCTATGTGTCTTATGCCTGTGGACAGCATAGCGCAGAAAAGACCGTTAAATACCAAACTTGATATTTAAGTTCAGTTTCTTCCAAGGATGCGACACGAAGATTTTCAAGAAAATCCTCCACCCCTTTACATGGAAAAATCTTCGAAAATGTTGACTTTCTCAAAAATAGCTCTGACGATTTTGATTAAAATAACATTTATTAAAGATATTTACCCATCAAATAAAATCTACATCTTGAATTTTCTGGGAATACCCTCTGAAGACTATTCTGGATGAATTCATCAAAATCTTTAACAGTTTGAACGAGGTTATTGACGATCTAAATTCCGCTGAAGAAAATGTAAAGGTTAAATATAGCACATTAAAAAGGTTAAACCAAGATTTGGGTAACTTGGAAAGCGAATAGCAGACTTAATAAGTGATGAAGTCAAAGAATAATAAATGTAGAAAGTACTTGAGATTATGATAGAATACAAAGAGAAATAGATTTGGAACACGTAAAATACGAAACGTATCTCAGCAGATACGGACTCATAACCAAACTGAACCTGTGTGTTTCGCAGCTGCTGCAAGGTAACTAAATTACGGTAAATCTGATGTGTTCCTTTCACATGACTTTCTCTACATTTCTGCAACAAATTATTGTAAAAGACTTATGCTTCTATTTACTTCATGCTAATTGAGAAAAAAAATAACAGAAATAAGTCTTATTACTTACTTCCTTGTAAGTAAAAGCGAAATAAGGGAGTACCATAGGTTAAAGTGAAAGTCCAAAGCTGGTTGTTATGTGACTGAAGTTCCTTTGTTTGCATGGACAGGAGTTGACAAATTCTTGTATAAGAAAAGCATAGGTTTTTTTAAGGCTGAAACCAAAAACAAGGAATATCTAAAAAACGATCAACTTCACGAAAAAATGTGTATGTCATTAATCGTGTGTTTCATCGTGATCAACATATTTTGTGTCGTAAGTGTTTGTCTATCTCTTACGGTTTACTAGTTATGCAAATTTCAATAAAAATCATCCAGAATAAAGAGGTCTTTAGAGGCTACTACCAGAAAATTCAATATATACATTTTATTTGACTCGCAAATATCTTAAATATGAGAGATTTTAATCAAAATCGTTAACTCCATTTTTGAGAAAATCAAAATGTTCGAACTTTTTTCCATGTAAAGGGTAGTTGGGGTGGGGGGATTTTCTGGAAAATTTTCGTGTGGCATCCTTGGAAGATACCAAGCTTAAATGCCAAGTTTGGTATTTAATGGTCTTTTGGTTTTTGAGCTATGCTGTCCACAGACACACAAACAGCCACACACACGGACCTTTTTACAAAAAAAAAAAAATTTTGGATTCAGGGAGACCCAAAACATGTATTTCCAGTGAAATCTCGGATCGAATTGTTGGGTGGAAATGCAATACGTTCTCTATACATTATGTAAATAGTACGTGTAGAGAAAGTAAACATAAATATACGGTATAATGACACAATACACGTTCTACACATGACAGGGTAACAATAATGAAAAAAAAAACTTATTTAAATATTTTTTATGGACATTTGAATTTTATTTGATTACATACCAGTTATTGACAAACAATATTGATAGAGTACAGGTCCTTTAAATGGTAACATTGCATATTTACTTGGTTAACAACAGACAGTCTGACAGGGTACCAATAGTATTTACGAGGACAATTTTGTTTCAACCTCCGAAAAGCTATAAATAAAAGACAAGTTCATAGAAAACAATACTTTTATTACTAAAAGTTTTGTATACTTATGGTTACTTTTCAACATAATCACCTAAAAGATTGAGACATTTATGGTACACTGTGCACAAGCTTTGTAATACCCGCTTCAAAAAAATGTTGCCACCAATGTTTTCAAATGAGCATTGACGTTGTTTTGAAGATCTTCGTTGGTTTGAAACTGCTGCCCTCCTAGCCACATCTTCAGTTCAGGGAAAAGGTGAAAGTCGCTGGGTACCAGGTCAGGACTGTACGGCGGATGATCGAAAATGTCCCACTGAAATTGTTCAAGGAGCCGATGCGTTGTGCCAGCAGTGTGTGGACGAGCGTTGTAATGGATCAACACAATTCCTGAAGTCAGCATTCCTCTTCGTTTATTTTGAATGGCTCTCCGCAAACGTCTAAATTTACGAAGATCTTCAAAACAACGTCAATGCTCATTTGAAATCATTGGCGGCAACATTTTTTGAAGCGGGTATTGAGCACAGGTACGATAAATGTCTCAATCTTTTCGGTGATTATGTTGAAAAGTAACCATAAGTGTACAAAACTTTTAGTAATAAAATAATTGTTTTCTATGAACTTTTCTTTTATTTATAGCCTTTCGGAGGTTGAAACAAAATGGTGCTCGTAGTTTGCATCAGTAAACAAAACTATGCTCCTGTAAGATTAGCAATTGAATTTATAGGAGACACCATTGCGTGTACAGGCAATGCGGATAGTCTGTTCATCCATAGCACCGATGGTTTTAAAAGGATTCCACCTCTCCTTAAATTCTTTTGCTACTTGTTTCCATTTATCTTCTGTTCTAGGTACCTGAAACAGAAAAAAAAAAAAATATTAGCACCCATTCTACCACTACTATTATTGCTGCTGCCACTACCAGTAATTTTATATTTATTGTTTTAGGAAGCATCTCAGCAACAAAAAGAAAATCCCAGGTCTTTCACTTCTCAGAAGTTCCAACTGGAACCATCACCACCATTTTCGATTTGGGTGGCTCAGTTGGTTAGGCTACGATCTTACTATTCCAAAGTCGGGGGTTCAAGCCCAGCTCAGACCGAGGGTTTTTAAGGTTACTTTAAAGCGACAACCCAATGTCAGTAAACCTAGTGGCATGTAAAAGAAATCCGGTTGCTTTCCGTGGCGTACTGGTTATCATGTTAGCCTCAGATACCCACATTTGCAGGTTCAAATCCGGTGGAGGGTGAAGGATTTTTTCGGTAAAAATCCTTCCATGACTTCCTTCAAAAAGGAAGTAAGCCGATGATCCCGTGCAATTTTTATTTGTAGGTAACAGAACCTCATATCTTGAAAGGAAAGGTCCGGGCTAAATTCGCCATGTTTGACACACGCAAGCCGTGATTTTATTGTATAGTGCCATCTATGGCGATGAGTTGACTCGTCATCACCATGCGCACACAGTGGCGAAGTCGCCATTCTTTGATCAAGAACCCACTGTTAAGGTGGCCCCATATGCCGACGTGTAGTGACGGTACAGGGATTGAACTGAAAAGAACTCCTGCGGGACGAAATTCCGGTACATCACCAGCGCTGATATGATCCAGGCAATGAACGTCATTAACAAACAATGTTTTTACTTTCTCTAAACGTACTATGCACATAGTGTATAGAGAAGGTACTGTAATGCACCCAAAAGTTCGAAACCGAGATTTCACCGGTAATAAATGTTCCAAAAAAAATATTTTTGGAAAAAGGTCCATGTGTGTGTGTCTGTGGATAGCATAGCTCAAAAACGAAAGGGCAATTGAATACCAAACATGGTATTTAAGTTTGGCATCTTCCAAGGATGCGACACGAAGCTTTTCAAGAAAATACCCCCACACAAACTACCCTTTACATGGAAAACATTTCGAAAATTCTGATTTTCTTAAAAACGGTTCTAACGATTTTGATTACAATCTCGTATATATAAGATATTTACTTGACAAATAAAATGTATATCTTGAATTTTTTGGGAATAGCCTCTGAAGACTACTTTATTCTGGATAAATTTTATGGAATTTTACATAAATGTTAAACCGCAAGAGATGGACAAAAACTTACACACAAAAAATGTAGAGCACGTTAAAACACACAATTTATGCTATATATATTTTTTTTTTCGTGGAGTTGATCGTTTTTGAGATATTTCTTGTTTTTGGTTTCAGCTTTAAAAAACATACTTTTCTCATACAGGAATTTGTCAACTCGTGTCCATACAAACAAAATAACTTTTGTCACATAGCAACCAGCTTTTGACTATCACTTTAACCTATGCTTATTCCGCTTCTACTTACAAGTAATAAGTCTATTTCTGCTAATTTTTTTCTAAATTAGTATAAAGTAAATAGAAGCATTAGTTTTTAACAATAATTTGTTGCAGAAATGTAGAGAAAGTCATGTGAATGGAACACATCAGATTTTTTATGCCACAAAGGCCTTGCCACAATGATAAGAAAAACCATTTTATGATGTGTTATGTCACAGGCAGCTACCATTATGTCCCAACTATCGAATACAGCAAATCAGTGTCCAACAAAGAAGATTTATTTACCTTTATCACTTTGGGAAGTTCATTGATTCAAAACTAAACGATGCTAGTAATTTAAAAATGGCACGACAGACAAAACGAAAAAAATCTGATGTGTTCCATTCATATGACTTTCAGATAAGATACGAGGGTGGTCTGGAAAGTTCTCGCCCTGATACTGAAAAACGACAATTCATGCTTTCAAAATACTTTTATTTTTCAACATAATCTCCTCTGATATCAATAATTTTTGTCCAGCGGTGTTCCAATGCCATTATTCCCTCTCTGTGGTGTTTCTCTGGAAGTGCTGCAAAGTACAAATTTACAGCCGCATTTGCTTCTTCATTGGACGAAATGCGCCTACCAGCGAGGAATTTCTTCAGTTTTGGAAACAGATGGAACTCCGAGGGAATAGGGTGGATGTTCCAGCACTTCATAGTGTAGATCTCTCAATTTCCCCATTGCTAAAACACTTGTGGGCAGGTGCATTGTCCTGATGGAAAACAATTTTTTTCTTTTTTGGTTAGAAGTTGAGAGTAGTATTCTCCAGTAATTGTTTTACTTTATTCGAGATAGCCAATCAACAAAATTCCTTTGGCATCATGATATTTCCCGCCAATTGCACCATCCTCAACTTTGAAGCTTCTGTCCACTGCCTCGACTGCTGTTTGGATTCGGGTGTGTAGTGGTGAATCCATGTTTCATCCATTATAACGTATCGGTACAAAAAGTCACTTCTGTTCTTCTGAAAATGCGCCAAGCACTTTTCAGAAAGTGTCGTGCGAATGATTTTGTTATCTACAGTGAGGATACACGGCACCCATCTTACGCAAAGCTTTTTCATGTTTAATTCCTGATGCAAGATGTGACCAATACGTTCTTTTGAAATTGCAATAGCATTAGCAATTTCACGCACCTTTGTACGCCGATCTTCCAAAATCATGTCTTGTACTTTGTCAATGATTTCCGGTGTGGTTACAGTTTTTGGACGTCCTTCGCGTGGATCGGCTTGGACGTTTTCACGGCCACGTTTAAAATCGGCCGCCCGTTTCTCCACAGTGGAAACTGAAGGTGAAGAGTCACCATACACATTTACATCCGCAAATGAATTTCTGTAGGCGTTAAACCTTCTTTTACGTTGAATTTTATCACAGTACGATCCTCGAATTTCTCCATTTTCAAAGCAATGCGCACTTCTACTGCTTCAAACAACTGCCTACAGTGTCGTGGTGTAATGGTTATCATACAAACTTCATATACCCAAGGTCGCGGGTTCAAACCCGGCGGAGAACGATGGATTTTTTCGGGTGTAAAAATCGTTAGCATTTCTTCCTTCGGAAGGGAAGTAAAGCCGTTGGTCCCGTGTCGTAGATTTACGGCACGTAAAAGAACCTCAAGCCTGATAGCCTCTGAGCTAAATTAATCGGTCTTTCACGCCCAACATAGAATTTGACGCTGAGAACCACAGCAGTTAAAGAGCGTCCATAAATAACACGCCATTTCATTTCAACTGCCTACAGTCAAATATTGCCTGGAATGACTTGTAATTTTACCTAGGGTCTTTTCCTTAAGGAAAAAAAATCATGCAAGTAGTGCCGCGTGAGGCCGAGAACTTTTCAAACCACCCTCGTACAACGTTTAACACTGTGTAATATAGTCGACAATTTTAAAAGGATCACATCATGTAAAGTTGATTCATTTTCTACGTTAACCTGCTGTTTCGTTTGATGATTGGTACAGAAGTAGATAGAAGCAACGTTACCACGTTTAATTCATGCCAAAATATTTTAGTCATCACTGCACGTATCGCACTTTTGTCCATTTTATTTACACCTTCTCAGAGAGTTTAGCATGACTTGAACTTAAAAGGTGGCGTCACATTGTGTTTCCTTGAAATAAGTGTGTGTCCAAATGAATCAATTGCGTTAAGGCAGAAGACGTAGAACTCTGTTGAGATGACGTTAAAAAACTGCTAATTCGTCAACCATAAACTTATTCTGAATGTTTCCTTCTACAGTTGCCATAATCCACACGTGCCAAGTAAATCACCAAATATGCATTATATCCTAACTTATTGACATTTCTTAAAATCTTATATCGCCATGACAATGCATGCCGATTCCATGATGAGTCTGCCCTTCTCCGCGTGGATCTTTTGTGTGGTAAACTTATTTCCACCTTCGAATAACCAATTCTTATAAGGTATGAAGAGTTATTTTTACTTTCTCTATAAGTACTATGTATATAGTGTATAGAGAATGTATGGCACTCCACCCAAAAATTCGATACCGAGATTTCAACGGAAATATATGTTTTAGGGCCCGCTGTATAAACAAAAAGCATTTTCAGAAAAAAGGTCTGTGTGTGTGTGTGTGTGTGTGTGTGTCCGTGTGTCTATGAACACGAAAAGTCGGTCAAATACCAAACTTGGTATTTAAGTTTAGTATCTTCCAGGGATGTGACACGAAGATTTTCAGGAAAATCCCCTACCGCCAACCACCCTTTACATGGATTTTTTTCCGAAAATGTTGATTTTCCTGAAAATGGCTCTAACGATTTTGATTAAAATATCGTATATTAAAGATATTTACCTGACAAATAAAATGTGTATCTTGAATTTTCTGGGAATAGCCTCTGAAGACTACTTTATTCAGGATGAATTTTACAGAATGCTGCATAACTGCTAAACCGTAAGAGATGGACGAAAACTTACCACACAAAAAATTTAGAGCACGTTAAAACACACAATTTATATTATTTACATTTTTTTCGTGGAGTTGATCGTTTTTTTAGATATTCCTTGTTTTGGGTTTCAACTTTGAAAAAGCTATACTTTTCTCATACAGGAATGTGTCAACTGCCGTCCATACAAACAAAAGTACTTCAGTCACATAGCAGCCAGCTTTTGGCCATCACTTTAACCTATGGTACTCCCGTATTTCGCTTCTACTTACAAGGACGCAAGTAATAAGACTATTTCTGCTAATTTTTCTCGATTAGCATGAAGTTAATAGAAGCGTAAGCTTTTTAACAATAATTCGTTACAGAGATGTAGAGCAAGTCATGTGAATGGAACACTTCAGATTTATGAAAACAGTTTGTAGATTTTCAGACTGGCGTCTCACGTTTTTCGCTATTTTCAAGTTACTGGTTTATTTGTTTGACTTTTTGCAGAGATTTTGGGTATTGCGTTATACATAATTTTACTAATTCTCTGTACAAACTCAGCACTTTTACCTTTTCTTAAGAGGGCTTTCACTCAATTTATTTTAATAGCATAATTATATGTGCTGGAAATTAATTTTGGAGGCCTTTCCCCTTGCTGCAGATCGAAGGCTCCTCGCTTTCCTGAATAACGGTAGAGCTTGCTCCCAAATTATTTCAGCACCAGACGAAGTCTAGTAAACATGATCAACTTCCATGTGGAGTTGAAGTGTATTTCAGTACGTTCAGTTACAAGTAGATACAACTGGACAAACACTATACCTCCGTCGCTGAATCCTTACACTTGACAGTTCGGGTTGTTTCGCGTAAGGTTGGCTATGTTGCCTTTACGGCGTTGTCAAAGTAGTAAATAAGAACAGTTGATTACAAATGTCTCTATCGTGTATACAGACGAATATAAACAGTGTACATAATAAATGAATGCCGATAAATATTTAAAGTAATTCGTTATTATTGATGTTAATTGAAAATAACAGCGATACTATAACGTATGTAGGAGACAAACGTATTTACAACGATATAGAACAAATTAATGCAAAATAGCTTGTTACAATGAGAGAAAGGTATAACAAAGTAATTTTCACCGGTTTAGAATTTTAATGACTCAATCCCATCCAAGTCTGCGTCATCATTCTCCGAAGTATCATCGTCATTGTCATCATCAACATCGTCGTCGTCACCAAGACATATCATTAGTGGTCCACATTCACTGATGATTCCGCCTAATTTCTGTGTTTTTTGTATTATTTTGTGCATATGATTCACTTTCCTCCATGTAGCCGCGTTCACCCTCGCCACACCTCCCCGCAAAAGTCTATCCACCTCTATAACTGTGAAAGTCTTGCTATATTCCCTCAAGTACAAACACCAACAGTATCAACAATAACGAATAATTCGTAGCTTGCACAGAACAACTCAAAGCACGTGTTGGAGTTCACAAACTGAGCACGAGGTTAGAAATAGCCAGATATTGCAACGGTGCGGCATCTAGATCCGTTTTTTGTTTTTTTGTTTGTTTGTCTGACCGACCGACTGGAATGCTGCTTTGTGATTGGTTCAGAACGTAAAACGGGTAAAGCTTTTCATCATTTTACTTTCTCTAGTCCCGTATGTATAATGTACATAGTGATAGAGAAGCATTGTATTCCACCTAAAATTCAATGTCGAGATTTCACCGGAAATTCATGTTTTAGGACCCCCGAGTCCAAAAAAAGCATTTTCAGAAATAGATCCTTGTGTGTGTGTGGGGGGGGGGTCTATGCACAGCATAGCTCAAAAACGAAAAGACGGTTAAATACCAAACTTGGTATTTAAGTTTGGTATCTTCCAAGGATGCAGCTCGAAGATTTTTCAAGAAAATACCCCCACCCTTAACTACTCTTTACGTGGAAAAAATTTCGAAAATTGTGTTTTACTTAAAAATGGCGCTAACGATTTTGATTAAAATACCACATATTAATGGTTTCTAAAGACATGTTTATTCTCGATGAATTTTGCTTAATTTGGCCTAACTAGTAAACTGTAAGAGATAGACAAAAATTTACTATACAAAAAATATAGGTCTTGTTAAAATACACAATTTATGTCATATACTTTTTTTTTTTTTTGAGCTTACCGTTTTCGAGGCATTCCTTGTTATTAATTTCAGTTGTGAAGTACTTACACTTTTCTCAGACGGGAGAGTCAGTTTTTCTTTTGTTCTACTCCTGACCAAGCAAAGAAGCGATTTGCAATGAAAATCGCATAACGACAGCTTTCAAAACAGTTCACTATCACTTTAGCCTAATGCATTCCCTTCCTTAGTTCCAGTCTACTTATAAGGAACTAAGTAATAAAATTCTGCTAATGTTTATCTCGATTAGCATTGTGTAGAAGAAAAATTATCCTTTGTAAGAAGCTTGTTTGTAGAGTAGCTAGAGAAAATCATGTGAGTGTAACACATAATATTTTTTTGGGGGGTGTACCAGCGGGATACAGCGGCGGGGGTATAAATGACGCTGACGCCTCTCTCTTACTTTCCGCAGGACGCTACCAACTTCTGAAACGGAGGCTGGGAGCTGAGCATTTGTTCTCAGACTTGAACGAGGCGGACTAGTATATAATTGTGTGGTACAAACATATGATATGTAAAATGTATGTTATAATAATCAGCGGATGGGAGATTTCCCTTTCTCATTGAATAATTTCCCCATCTCATTAAAGAATTTCTTTCCCGCCAGGGAAGCATTGTTCTATTTTTACTTTTCTCTAGCCCCATATATACAAAGTACATAGGGATAGAGAAGGTATTATATTCCACCCAAAAATTCGATGTCGAGATTTCACCGGAAATATATGTTTTAGGGTCCCCTGAGTCCGGAAAAAGCATTTTTAAAAAAAGGTCCGTGTGTGTGGGGGGGGGGGGTGGCAGGATGTGGACAGCATAGCCCCTAAACGAAAAGACAGTTAAATACCAAACTTGACAATTTAGGTTTAGTATCTTCCAAGGATGCGTCACGAAGATTTTAAAAAGAGATGTTACCCTTTACATGGAAAAAATTTCAAAAAATTATATTTTCTTAAAAATTGCTGTAATGATTTTGATTAAAATCCCGTATATTAAAGCTATTTATATCCGAAATAAAATACATATCTCGAATTTTCCCGGCATAGTCTCTGAAGATCTCTTTATTCTGGATGAATTTTGCCGAATTTTGCATAACGGCTAAACCGTAAGAGATAGACAAAAACTCGACACAAAAAATGCACATCACGTCAAAACACACAATTTATGTCCTTAACGTTTTTGTTGTGGAGGTAACCGTTTCGGAGATATTCCTTGTTATTGGTTTCAATTGTGAAGTACTTAAACTTTTCTCAGACAGGAAGCGTCCGTTTTTCTTTTGTTCTACTCCTGGTTAAATAAAGAATCAATTTGCAATGACAATCGCACAACGACCGTTTTAAAACAATTGACTATCACTTTAGCCCACTGCATTACCTTAGTTCCCTTTCACTTATAAGAATTAAGTAATAAGACAATTTCGATTAGCATTGTGTAGAAAGAAGAATAATCTTTAGCAGGAAGTTTGTACAGCAGTTTGTGTTTTAACGAGATCTACATTGTGTATGGTATGCTTTGCCAGTTATGCGAAGGTCATCCTGAATTAAGACAGCTTCAGAGGTTATTCCCAGAAATTTTAATATGCAAATTTCTTTTAATATTTTTCATTTTATACCAAAATCCTTAGCCAACGTTAGAAAAAATCACAAATTTCGAAAAGAAAGACTCCACGTAGAGAGTGGTCTGAGGTGGGGGATTTTCCTAAAAAAATCTGATGTGTTCCTTTCACATGATTTTATCTGCATCTATACAACAAATTATTGTTAAAAAAAAAAAAAAAAAAAACCCATACCCTTATTCACTTTATGCTAATCGAGAAAAAATTAGCAGAACTGTCTTATTTCTTGCTTCCTTGTAAGTAGAAGCAAAATAAGGGAGTATCATTGGTTAAAGTGATAGTCAAAAGCTGGTTACTATATGACTGAAGTTCCTTTGTATGGGCACGATTTGACAAATTCCTTTAAGAGAAAAGTATGTTTTTTAAAGCTGAAACCAAAAATAAGGAATACTTAAAAAACGATCAACTCCACGAAAAAAAAAAATATATATATATATAACATAAATTGTATGTTTTAATGTGCTCTACATTTTTTTGTGTGGTAAGTTTTTGTGTATCTCATACGGTTATGCAAAATTCCGTAAAATTCATCCACAATAAAGCAGTCTTCAGAGGCTATTCCCAGAACATTCAAGATACACATGCTATTTGTCAGGTAAATATCTTTAATATACGATATTTCAATCAGAATCGTTAGAGCCATTTTTGAGAAAATCAAAAATTCTTAAGTGTTGAATCCTTGGAAGAAGCCAAACTCAAATGCCAAGTTTGGTATTCAACGGTCTTTTCCTTTTTCACTTTCTCTAGCCCCATATGTACAAAAATTCGATACCGAGATTTCACTGGAAATGCATGTTTTGGGTCCCCTTTTAATTCCAAAAAAAAACATTTTTTGAAAAATGTCCGTGTGTGTCTGTCTGTCTGCGGGCAGCATTGCTCAAAAACGAACAGACCGTTAAATACCAAACTTGGTATTTAAGCTTGGTATCTTACAAGGATGCGACACGAAGATTTTCAAGAAAATCCCCCCCATCCCTAACCCTTTACATGGAAAAATTTTCGAAAATTTTGTTTTTCTTAAAAATGGCTCTAACGATTTTGATTAAAATACCGCATATTAAAGCCATTTCTATCACAATTAAAATGTATATCTTGAATTTTCTGGGAATAGCTTCTAAAGACCTGTTTATTTGGCGTAACTAGCAATGACAATCACATAACGACAGTTTTTAGAACATTTGACTATCACTTTAGCTTAGTGCATTCTCTTAGTTCCATTCTAATTATAAGTAATAAAATTCTGCTAATACATATCTCAATTAGCATCGTGTAGAAAGAAGTAAGAACTTATTTTGTAAGAAGTTTTTAGAGTAGCTAGAGAAAGTCATGAGTGTGTTACACATCAGATTTTTTAGCTATGCTGTCCACAGCTACAAAGACAAACACACAGACACACACACATATGGAACCTTTTGTAAAAATGCTTTTTTTGGATTCAGGGGGTCAAACAAAAACATGTCAGTATCAAATTTTTGGGTGGAATACAAAACCTTGTCAATACACTATGTACATAGTACGTGTAGAGAAAGCAAAAATGCATGTGGCATTCCTGGAAGACAATGAACTTAAATACCAAGTTTGGTAGTTAACCGACAAATGAGCGGATTTTTACTTTCTCTACAAGTACTATGTGCATAGTGTATAAAGAACGGTGTTGTATTGCACCCAAAAATTCCATACCAAGATGTTTTGTGACCCCCTGAATAAAAAAAGATGTTTGGAAAAAGATCTGTGTGTGTGTGTGTGTGTGTGTGTGTGTGTGTGTGTGTGGACAGCATAACTCATGAACGAATAGTCCTTTAAATATCTAACTTGATATACAACTTCAGTATCTTCTAAAGATGTGGCAAAATTTTCGGGAAAATCCTAAACCAAACTACACTTTATAAGGAACTTTTTTCAAAATGTCAAATTTCCTAAAAAATGTCACTATTTTTATTAAAATGCTGTATGTTAAAGATACTTTAATGGCAAATAATATGTATATCCTGCATTTCTTGAGAATGAAGCCCTTCTAATCTCATTAAAACCACAATGTATGTCATATACAGTTTGTTTTGTGAGATATTCCATGATAATGGCTTTAATTTTCTCAAATAAGAATTCCTCATCTCTCTTTAGTTTTACTCCTGACTATGGAAAGAGAACTAAATTCCAATGACAATCATGAAGCATCAGCATCTCTTCCGTGTAAGTAACTTCATAATTTACATTACTTGTAATAATAGAGAACGTCACATAAATTGAACACACAAGATTTTTACGTCTATTATTCCAATTAAATCTTATTGGTTTTTTATTTAAAGTCGTATTTGACTATTATTCAATTTCATTGATTTTGATTTATCAATGATTTATCAATAGCCACTATTATAAAAATATTTCTACTGAAAGTAGGATTAGTTTAAAATTACTATGATTGATTACTCATAATTTTAATTTCTTTAGTAAAATAAGATTTACTAAACGGTGCCTCAACAAGTGACCAGTTGCCCAATAGTACACTTTATTTCAAGGTGGTAGTTGTACTTTTGTTAAATAATTATTAAATACTAACAGATTTAATGATCAACATTACTCCAACCAACTTAATGCGGTGATAGCGCAGCTGCTCACCAAGCAGGAGACCTGGGTTCGATTCCTGGTACCAGCATGGGGATTTTCTCCCTGCTATGGGACCTGGTGGGGGTGCACTCAGCCTCCTGAAGTCCCTGGGGGGTCAACTTGATGAAGTTGCAGCTGCAAGTCATGAGGACTGTATTAACGGGCCAGGGGGGGGGGGTTCAAGGCACTGACCGCATCTCACCATCCAATACTGCACCCCATGGTGGAGGGACATGGAGGGCGCAGCGGCAAGGAGGTAGGTCAAGATTCCTAGTGAGCTGTTGTGCCATGGAGTTATTTATTTTGCATGGATACGACAAAAATGGAAAGGAGATTCATTTATGGAGGCTCTTTTAACTGCTGTGGTTCTCAGCACCATATTCTATGTTAGGCATGAAAAACCGTTTAATTTTTCTCAGAGGCCTCTATCAGGCCTCTATCAAGTTTCGGGTTCTTTTATGTGCCGTAAGTCTGTGACATAGGACCAAAGGCTTTACTTCCCTTTTAAGGAAGTCTTGCTAAGGATTTTTACACCCAAATAAATTCATTGCCCTCTGTGGGTTTAACTCGCGACCTTGGGTACATGGTAACCACTACACCATGGAGGACAACATTACGACAAAACTGTTCCACAATTCAAATGTACAAAAATATTCAAAATCAGACATATTTCCTGTAAACAAGGCAGTACCTTCAACTCAAAAATGTCACCACTGCCAGCTTCAGTTTCGTTTGGAGAATTATTAGAAATTAGCAACTAGTAGCAGGAGCTTGAAATGATGAGTTTGAACCTTTTTTACTTGCCATACCATTTTCTTCTATTTCAACAGTGAATCAGATAGGAAGCTTTTGTATATTTAGCAACTTCAAGGCATTCTTGATTTAATTTTCCATTACTATTGCTTAACTATCTCATATTATTTAGTTAAAAACAAAACTAGTAATCTAAACTACAGAATTAATAATAGTAATTATTAAAAGAGATATGAACATAATAACTTCAATGGTAGAGTAACCACTGATTTAACGTACTAAGTAATAAATAAAAAGTAAATAAACTGATAGGATTATAAAATCTAACATGTCATATATCCAGTGAAAAATATCAAACTAGCTTTCAAAAGAGTAGTTAACCGATTAAATGTTGCTATTCTCTTTAATTTATCTTGCATGTAAATATACCGGTATCAATTTACTTGTAAAACCAAACTTGTCTCAGTTCTAGATTCTTGGAAAATCTATGACGTATGATATTTGTTCCATTTATTTTTGCACTCAAGCTTGATGTAAAGTTAATAGTGCAATTAGAAATGTTTTCTGTTATATATATAGGAACAGCATGTTGGCTGTGTAATAGACTGATTTTATATATATAACACTGCCACTGAATCTTTGCACTTGACAGTTGGCAGTTAATTTGGTACACCCGCAAAACCAGATGAAAAGCTTTACCCATTTGACTTTCTGAACCAATCACAAAGCAGCATTCCGGTCGGTCAGACAGTGAAAATAGATCTAGATGCACACCGTTGCAATATCTGGGCTATTTCCAACCACGTGCACAGTTTGTGAACTGCGTTGAACTGTTCTGTGCAAGCTATGTATTATTTGTTGTTATTGGTGATAGTGTTGTTGGTGTTTGTTTGTATGTGAGAGAACTTAACAACATTTTCACTATTATAGAGGTGGATAGACTTTTGCGGGAATGTGTGGCGAAAGTTGACACGGCTACATGGAAGAAGAAAGTGAATCGCGAAACCACCCGAAGTGTCAAGTACAAGAATTCAGTGGTGGGTTTTACAGTGCATATTTATATTGAATTTAATGCCTAATTTTATTACTAGTTCTTGGTTCATTAATCAATCTAGAGCTCTGCAACTCTCTATGTACCAGTACAACAGCTAATACAGAGGGGAGGTTATTTATAGGGATCTATTTAAACAATGTGTATAAATTCAAATTCTAAATATTAATTATTCTAAGTGAAAATATTTTTAAAAAATTGTTTTATATTTTAGGCATTGACATGGCCGAGTGGTTACACCATTCGCCTCTCATCTAGGTGGGCAGGGTTCAACCCCAGTTCCTGCATGTTAGGTTTCTGATGGACAAAGCGTATCTAGGCCGGTTTTCACCGGTTCTCCAGTTTCCCCACATTTATTCCACCAATGCTCTATAATCATTTTTCCTTTCACTGTCACTTCAGATTATCCACTTCCTTACTTTCATTCCAGGCATCAAGATAATTACCCATCCTGTCTACTCTCTCTGATCCAGACACTTTGCCCAACAGACATCTAAGCCCAGGCACTGGCTTGTAAGTCCTGGGGGACAGTAACTCCAATGAACAAAGAGAGTAAACAAAGAGGAAGAGGAAGAAAGTTTTATATTCACGGATGTGCAGCAATTAGAATTAAAATCAGGATGTTATTACTTTCACATGTTTTTAAAAGCAAGGTAGGAGTTCCAACTCCCACAGCCCCTCCCTAAGTAAAATAAGCACTGCTAAATCATAACCTTAGGCTCATGTTATTGGTTTGCTCTAAAGATAAAATGGCTGAACTCAAGGCATATTTTACATTTAGACAGTAAGTATCCTGCAAAGTTTCACGATGATTGTTAATTTTCTTTTTAAATGATAAGATATTTTTACAAAGTGATAGTCTATATTAGATAAAAGTGCTAAAGTCATTCACCAATAAATAAATGTTTCACATCAAATAAGTTAAATCTTGATATGTTTGAGCAAACATGGCGTTTATATTTCCTTTACTTGGAGAAAGAAAATATGCAAGTCTGCTGGGTAATCTCAACAACCATTCAATTGTGATTCTTTCACTATTGAAAACCCAATTCATTCTGAGGACATGGAACTATAAATCTTCTAGATTTTATGAAAGATTACAAAGAATTTACATAAGGGTCTTAACTTTTAGTGAAGACGCCATGGAGTAGAGAATAATTGTTGCTACTCCACATAACATAAATTGCTGCACAGAATTCCTTACAATAAAAGGCAACAAAAGCTGATTACATTTTAAAAAAAGGAATATACATTGATGGGCATAATGTAACACATATTCAGTTTGAGTAATATACTAAAAAATTTGACGTGTTCCATACATATGACTTTCTCTACATCTCTGCAACAAATTATTGTTAAAAACCTTAGGCTTCTATTTACTTCATTTTAATCAAGAAAAAAATAGCAGAAATAGTCTTATTACTTGCTTCCTTGTAAGTGGAAGGGAAATAAGGAAGTGCTATAGGCTAAATTGATAACCATAATTATAATTTTGAATACTGGAAGTGGTACACTGTGAAGCTAGCAATTAGTTTTTAATTGGTAGTCGAATATACACACATGTGCTTCACAAAAACTTACTTTTACGCAGAACTAGTTTCGCATGCGTGTTACATGCATTGTCTACTGTGTGATCCTCGTGTTGTATCCGATAGTCGAAAGCAGTAGACAATGCATGTAACACGCATGCGAAACTAGTTCTGCGTAAAAGTAAGTTTTTGTGAAGCACATGTGTGTATATTCGACTACCAATTGATAACCATAACCTGGTTGCTATGTGACTGAAGTTCCTTTGTTTGTATGGACAGGAATTTGTATGAGAAAAGTATCATTTTTTCAAAGCTGAAGCCAAAAACAAGGAATATGTTAAAAACGATCAACTCCACGAAAAAAATATACATGACATAAATAGTGGGTTTTAATGTGCTCTACATTTTCTATGTTTTTAAGTTTTTGTCCATCTCTTATGGTTTAGCAGTTATGCAAAATTCCGTAAAATTCATCCAGAATAAAGTAGTCTATCAGAGGCTATTCCTAGAAAATTCAAGATATACATTTTATTTGTCAGGTAAATATCTTTAATATTTGACATTTTAATCAAAATCATTATAGGCATTTTTAAGAAAATCAAAATTTTCAGAAAAAGTTCCATGTAAAGGGTAGCTGGGGGTGGGGGGGATTTTCTTGAAAATCTTTGTGTCGCATCCTTGGAAGATACCAAATTTAAATACCAAGTTTGGTATTTAACGGCCTGTTCGTTTTTGAGCTATGCTGCCCACAGACACACACACGTACACACACACGGACCTTTTTGTAAAAATGTTTTTTTATTATTCATGGGAGACCCAAAACATGTATTTCCAGTGAAATCTCGGTATCAAATTTTTGGGTGCATTACAATACCGTCTCTGTACCTCTGTACATAGTACGTGTAGAGAAAGTAAAAACTGTTACAGTACCATAAGCAAACTCCTTTATGTTTTATATTGCTCTTTGTGAACATAACCGAGGTTGTACTGTATCTAAATTTTTCAGTCTGTTTTCTTCAGAAGTGGTAGGATCCAAAAACTGCTTATGTTTCCATCAAGACTTTGTTTTCAAAATGAAGTCTATAAATGCCCTCAAATCCTTTCAAAACATACCATGATGTTTAATGTTACCTAAGATAAAGATTTCCAAAGGATTTCCAAAATAATTTGTAGTTTTTGAAGTCAAACTGAATTGAAAACTACAGACTGCCTGATAACTCCATAAATATAGTAAATTCAAAGAATCATATTCTTGATCTTTTTTTTTTACATTAATTTAGGGCAAAATTCTATTCCACATTTTTAGTAACTACAGCAAACTGCAAAAGTATTTCAGGAACATCGCTTAGTGCTGTGTTTAAACCTAGGACTTCCTAAGTCCCTTATTACGTATTGTTTTAACTTGTTAAATATAAAAGCCATCTAATTGAGCAATTGAATGTTGCCAAAGATGATTCCTTATTTTTTAATACTTTTAGCAGCATCCACAGCTGCAGCATCCTTTTATTCAGTTCAGAGAATTACTTTTGCACTAAGCATTATTCAAATATATTGAGAAATGTGCTTTATTTTTATTGAATTTTCAATAAAACTGCATAAAATGGTAGCCAAATGAATGTAGTGTTTATGTTGTATTTCTTAATTTACAGGTTAAATTAACATGCACTGCAATAATAGGAGTGTGGTATGTTGGGTGTAAGCAACTGAAATGTTTTTTGTGGCATTATGTTTAAATAGCCTTCAGATTTTAATGGTCGATCTTCAAATTTAGAGATATCATCAAGGTTAAAAGTGATAGTGGTCATTCTATTGTTTGATGCATGATAGATGTAAAGGCAACATCCCTCTAATGTACAAGGTATGAATGTGAAGTGATTTTAACTTTTAAATTATTACGTAACTAATTTGAGTAAAAAATGGACATTATAGTTTCATTTACTTAGTTTTTTCCCGGGAAAAAATTAAGAAAGTGAAATTATAGTATCCATTGAAAATTAGTTGAGTCGATTTTGTAACGTTACATCACTTACTTTTTATTTCAGAAAACATGCTTCCTTTAGTCGATTGCCAGCATTGCTTTCTGTAGTGGTTGCCTCTATCCCCAGTGGTGGTCTGATGAACCTCTGTGTCTCAAAACCAGAAAGAAAACAAGATCTACAAGAAGTTTACATACCACCCTACAACTTTCTACAAATTCCAGAGGATCTTCAAACGACATAACATCATTCTAGCCCCTAAAAACAATTGCTCCATAAAGAACATTTTTAATTATAAATTTAAAGAAAACAAACCAGGAAATCAGTTCAGCTGCAATGACTGTGAAAAAATATACATCGGCCAAACAAAAGGAAATATAAAAACAAGAGCAAAAGAACACCACAGAAATTTTAAACTCAAACACACCGTAAATAGAAACCCAAAAATACTATAAAACATCACAAGAAAGACAGAATTAAAAAGTTTGGGAAAACATATATTTGGAAAAACAAGAACTGTGTTTTCAATTTTGAAATCCTGCCAGGTGACCTACTGATACAGAGCTTCATCAAACCATCACTGGGGACATAGACAACCACCACAGTAAGCAATACCAGCAGTTGACCAAAGGAATTGACAATGGAAGCACATGGCTTCTGAAACATGTTTTCCGAAATAAAAAGTAGGTAATGGAGTGTTACAAAATCAACTCAACTAATTTTCAATTGCTAAAACACATCACTGTCACCAAGTCCACCATATATCAGTTATAGTATCCATATTTGAGTCAAATAGTTGTGCAATGATATAATTTTCTTTAGTCTGTTATGCATCTTTACTTTTAACTTAATAAAATACAAAATTAAACAAATAAATAGGTGATGGGTCATTCTGTGCAAAAGCTTGTCTTTTGGCTTTCTTTTGACACTCCTTTTACTGTTAATTTGAAACAACTTCAAACTTTTCAAAGGATCAAAATAAACCTATACACAAATAAGGCCACAAGCTTTTAACGGACACTTGTGATTTTTATTTTCAACAAAAATAACAATTTATTTTAATACATCAAAGATCACTACAGAATAGTTCCTACAATCTAAGATGTGTTTTGTATATGTGTCTGTTGTATGTGAGTGTATCTGCCTGTGTGTGAGGTGGAGTGTTTGAGGCTCTCCCTTAAAATGGACAAAAATGATGATTCGATGGGAATTGGTAATGAACAGTGAACAAGGAATTTAAGGGCGAACCTCAACAAGAACAGCAAATATTTGCAACCAACCCTGAAGATGGTTTTGCTTCCAGTTATTATGAAATCATTTGATGGTACTGTCTTGAATTTCCACTATAGCTGAGAGGTATCACTACTCCTGGAAGCAATGCAAACACAAAAGAACAAAAAATAGGATCAAAAAGAAAATTTTCATTTAGTTCTTTAAAAGTCTGATTCTGGCACACATTTGTCAATCACCATTTAAAAGGAATCTAAAACCGAATAAAGATAAAGAGAAGTAAGTTTGTACCATGAGCAATCAAAGGTACTGATCGTTAACACTACATTTTTGTGTCCAACTTTTTCTTGCTTTTTTTTTTTTTTTCTCCTTATTTTCTTTCTTTTAAATTTACATTACATTCGAATAGCTAGCATAGCATAGACCTGAGTATTCTGTCAAAACCCAAGGATCTTTTTTTTTTTTTTTTTTTTTTTTACAATTTTTTTTATTTTGTATTTTTTTTACATATTCTTATCCACCTTTATTTCTTTTAAGATTTGAAATTCCACTGTAATGTTCTCCACAACTTAAAAAGTAAATGTAACATTCATTCATTTCGAAATTATGCCTTTCATATCCATTAAAAAAAGTGATGCAAATACTATTAACCATCAACTAAAGAAATATTCACCATTCAGACACAAAATATAATTTACAAAAACAAAGGAAAAAAAAAAAGGAAAAAAAAAAAAAAAAAAAAAAAAAAAACCAGAACACATCTTGTCTGAAGAAGTCCTAGTGAAAGCTCACCCGTCAAACCCATCTTCTGCAAACAAAGAAAAAAATTCATTCAGAACCCATGTTCACTAATATTAAAAAAGAAGGGAAATTCGAATTCAGGTCTCTTGGAACCATGAATAAAATTAATACATTTCCGAGGTCATATTAATCTGCAGCACGTCATACATTTAAAAAAAAAGTATTTTACAATATTAATAATATTAAGCTTGCATCACATTTGTGTTTTAGGAGAATACAAGAAAAGAAGAAACTTATCTTTACCAACCAAGATCGAATTATATACAACTTTTACTTATCAATCAATTCTTATGTTGCTACCTAGGAAAACTGTTTCCTAGTGCCACCATAGGTGAAACGGAAAACATTAATATACTCCTATTTTCACCGCAATTTTTTTCAGTTTGTTCTTATTTATTTCTACCAACAGCAACAGTTGGATAGGTACACAACTTGACAACTTCATTTTTATCTGCCGGGCGGTTTCGTCTGGAGTTAAGTGATATCACATAGCAATTTCCTCAAATAGAAAATGTTCTCCATTTCTATAGGAATCACTACAATTGTTTGGAGTTCTTATCAGTATAATAGCAAACTGTATAATCTGACCTCGATATCATTATCCATATATCACTTTCTTGTTGCATTTCATTTACAGCTAACGGTATTAAGCCCTAAATACATTACAAACTGCTCACTGCTTAATATAAACTTCTACTTCTTCTGCCCCAATCCCTAACTTTCTTTGCACAGTGAAAAGTTGAAGCACAATTGTTATTAAAGGCTGCTGCATTACACAAAGCCAAAAGCAATTATCAACATAGCTGTTTCCTGTTCAGCATTATAATGTTTTCCATTAGCATAGGAGATCATCTCACTAAGATCAATCTTCATCTGAGAGAGGTTCATATTGAGCAGAAAGGAGAGGAGCAGGCTCTGCTGATCTCGATGCGGGACCATCTGTTGGGGAACTAGGCGTAGGCGCAGATGGTTGGACTTGAACTGGCGCGCTAGACGCCGAAGGTTTGTTCTGCTGTGAACCTTGCGCTCCATTTGCAGAAGAAACTGGCTGATTTGCCTGTGCTTGAGATGAAGGCTGCCCTGGAGTAGGAGATCTTGCAGTGGATAAAACGTTGAGCGCTGAGAAAGGGTAAGGGTATGCTGTAGATGTAGGTACAAACGCTGCTGCAACCGATGAAGACACAGTAGTTGCTGGTGCTGAAAATGATGGGGTGCTTGCATTATTTGCAGGGGAAGGTGACGAGTGTGGAAATACACTCACTACTCTTCCTTCTAAATTATTTGGTGAAGGAACCTTGGAGGAACCACTTGTTAGAGGAGAAACAGACTCTAACTTTACTGCACTATCACCCTGAGGGTTTGGCACTGCTGACCCCTCATCTATCACCATGTCTCCTGGACTGTCACATCTACCCCTTCCTTCCTCCCGTCCTTTTTCATCGCCTCTGTGGTGCATCTCACTATCCTGGCGCCTTGGATCATCGTCGTTTATCCTATGCTGATGGTCTTCAACACGAGGAAATTGTGAAGATGACTTATCCTCACTTCCATGATTTTCTGGCATTCCAGGTCGTGACTGCTGTTTGGCTCCAGGCATAAAGTGCTGCTGATGGTGCCTCTGCTGCTGTGAGACTTGCTCAGACTTGTCATCTTCCGAAGTACGCATCACCTCTGCTATCCTGTTCTTCACATAGTCCAGAGGAGAGATGGGAGACTTGCCAGCAGCAGTTCCAGGTTCAGGTTGATAGTAGCGACGAGGAGCCAGGAATGTCACCGAGTCAGTGCCAGCTGTTGATCCACCACCTGGTAGCCAGTGACTGCCACCTCCTCCAGCTTCTGGAGGTGAAACAGGCTCTACATGATACTGTGCAGGTTTATTACTGGTGGGAGGGTTACCACCTCTCGGAGAAGCTGGCTGAGCAATCCTGATGATCTGCCGTTCATCAGCTTGCATGGACGGTGTGCTAGACCTAGATAAACAAATTATACAATTTTGGTGAACAATGTTATTTCCTATATGGACTGCATCCAGCAGTTTCATTTCAATTTACATTTTGTTAATGCTAGTTCAGTGATAAGTGCAAAGAGCTTGATCCAAAGCAGCTATCATGTTATGTTTATCTTAAAACTTTCATCTACTCCAATTTAATATGAACATGGAAAAACTAATTTTATTTTTCATTCCCTCTGTAATATGAAGACACATTTTACTACTTTCTTGATTTGAATGGCTTTGCATTACAGTTGTGCTCAACATCAGAGTTTTCTTCTTTTTGCACTTCAAAGATCATCTCCTTTTAATTTTTATTTTTTTTTTCAACTTTTATTCTCTATTGCCAATGTTCCAAGTCTTCTTATCTCAAACTGAAATATTGCTCATTTGAAGCAGAACATAATTATGCTCCTGTGTTTTCCCACCCAAAAAAAAGTGTTCCATATTTATCAACATATGTACATTTTCTAAGACTTTAACTAGCACTTCTATTCCTTCACTAATCCATTGTACTCTTGCATCAAAGATATTTTGATTTTCACAATTAAGGAATGAATTATTTTGTTTGTTAACAATACTTTCTTCTGTCTTTCTACATTTCCTTATTTGCACAGAGGTAAGAAACTGCATTTTTATTCTGTTTTCTCATCAGAGGTTATTTAATAATTACAATATTTCTTTTTGAACATTAATTACTACTACTTTCCTTTCCAGATTGAATATACTTAAAAATGCAATATTGTTCCAATTCTCAGCAATATTTCTTCTTTTTCATTATCACATACACTTCTTTCCTTTCTTATTTTATTAATGTTATTACTATTGATTTCTTTTTCATAGTCATATAACTACAAGATGCATTCTTCATCTGTTTTTAATCTTACTGCTACTGCTTTTGGTTTTGTTTTTTTCCCTCCCTTTCTTTCTATTTTCTTGACAGCAAATGAGTATGTCTTAAACAATATCTCTTCTTTTTTCAAGTTAATTCTTCTATTGTATTTTTAAATATTCCACCAGTTTATTTGATTTTTTCCTTTCTTTAGACATAGATTTTTCCATAAAATAAAATTCCCTGCACTTTTTTTCTTTTCATTCAGTTTTTAATAATTTGTTTAATAGTTCTTTTTCACAAAGGAACTGCCTTTTTATGTAAATGTGCACATTTACCAGGTCTGCAACAAATCACATTTCATATTATCCATACATTTCCAGTGCACATGTATTGGAGTAATGTTTGATATAATATATTAAAACGGTATACAATGCACTTCAGAAGTTAGGCATTTATTAAGTCCGCAGTGAACAAAAAATTCAGGTGCTTATGTAATACTTTGGATGAAATTTTAGAACTTGGAAATTAATTGCTATTGTTTTCAGTCTACCAGACCAATTCTGTAGTAAACAAATTAAATCAAGAAAACCAGTTGCATCAAATCACAAAATATTTATCAGCAATGAGGACAGCTTCTGATGGGCATTTTTCATTTTTCTGTTTCTTCTGAATGAATAAACATTTCCATATAAAAAGTAAATCAATAAGTCTTACTGTAAATTAAGTATATTTTAACTATCATTTTCATATTATTCTAAGCATAAGATATTTTGCTTGATTGCTCAAGCACTACCTTTATATTAGATCAACAAAATGTACCCCACTTTCATTCAAGAATTACATCTTGCAGAGTATATACTTCATTTACCCCTTAATTCATACTCATTATTCTCACTGGTGCCAATAGAAAACCACTAACATCCTCTTTGAACTATCACTTTTATTATTTGTATATTTTAGGCCTTGAATACTCAAAGTATTGGAAACACAATAGCACAAGTATGACATAATAACTGTTTTCCCAGGCAGAAGACACTGTTGAATTTCATTATTCAATTGTTTGATTTTATAAATTAATGCTCACACTGCTTATCAGAAGCTGCTTCTTGATACACCAACCACTCCAAACGTTTAAAAATATTTTCCTTTCAATGATATCTTTACTGTATTATTTTGATTTCACTTCTAGTTATAACTGCTGATGTCCTTGTTCTTAAGTGTTCTTGTTTTTTCCCCCATTTAGCAGTGTGTTCCATTAGACTTTTGTTAACCATGGTGTTTTATTTTTCTTTATTTCTTTTACTTTCAAGAATATCCCTATCATGTTATTTAATTCTTCCATGTTCCTGATGTTATAATTATCACATCTTTTCTTTCTTGCATCGCAAGCTCTTATTACTGTCTTTAGTTCTACTTTTTATTTATATTTTTAGATATTTACAGCACAATACTGTGTGAATTTAACCAAAATGTTTGTATTTTTGATATCTCAATTGCAATTCCTTTTGCCATTATACTATTTGGTTACTAAATAAAAACAGAACGAAAACTATGAGTCAATAATATAAAAAGTAATAGTAAAACAAAACAAAAGGTTTAATTATTTTAATAATATTGGAATTTGTAAAATCAGATTTAGTGTAAGTCGAACATAAATTTTGTTGATGTTTTTAGTACCAACAAATCTATAAATGCATATCATCTCAGATTTTCATTGTTGCATTTAATCTAATTAAAATATAATTATTTAATTAACAAAATGGAGTAAAATATATTTGAAAATTGGCATAAACTGAAAAATAAATCTATTTCCCAAGCATCCAAGCCCTAAAAAAGAATTACAACTAATGGTGCAGTTGAGAAGCTCTTTTACCATCCCATTACTATAACTGGACTTTGTCAAATAATATTATCAAGATTACATCAAGCTACTATCTTGCCAGGAGTGTTATCTCTGCTCTAGGTGTTCCATCATGCCAAAGAAATAAGCTATACACACCAGTTTAGTTCTATCTCAAGTGTAATGTGTTATTAAGCAAGCACATGGAATGCTACAGGGTATCAGTGAGACATGCAAATCAATTTGTTTAAATATGCAATACCATTTATATTTTGTACTGGTTATAAAGAATAAAGCTATTGATTCTTCACAGAGCCTTTGTCTTCTTTTTATTTTTTAAAAATCCTCAGCATTTCTTATTCATAGTTCAATAATATTTATTGCTGTTTTTATAGTTAATTCCATTTTCTGCTGAACTCAATAAATTATATTACCTATTAAAACTCGGATAAGTTATATGTTGTCATAAGCTGTTCTAATTCAGATTTATCATTATTTAATTGCTATAGGTCAATTACAGCATGTTTGTGCATTATACTGCCATTAAGGAGCCTTGAAACCTGTTCTACTTTTTGCACATTTCATATTCATTTCTTTCTTTGATTTTTATGGGAAATGTTCATGCAATCCCACTGCCCTGTTTTTACCAACATTTAAATATGCATTCATAGAGAATAAGGGTTCCATTTTTTTTTGCTTACTTTATATCTTCTTTCCTTTTTTAGTTTATCCTGTTGTGTATAATGAAATGTCATGACCTCTTGCTATTTTATCTTGGAGTAGAAAACAACCTGGATGGCATTAATTTTCCAGAGCAAGCATTTCCCATGTGTTTACACTCTCTGTATTATATATGCTTATATGTATCCAAACGCTAGTATTCGTTTTTATTTTATTTGGGTATCTGCTAAAAACATTAATTCCTTCTGAGGTGAACCCTCGTTTCCTATTCTATTTTTCCTTCTTTGAGAGTTGGCTCAAATTTTGAACTAGAAGTATCAGTGTATCAAAACTTTCAGCACTTTTGTTCTTAGGTCAGAGCTTAAATAGAAAACAGCCAAAGATGAATTCCACAGATTTCTGTATCAGAAAAATTCTTTTGCATCTCACCAGAAGATACTTACATTTGTCTTACTTCTTTCCTATGTCAACTTTCCTGTCTGCACATATTTATATAATCTGTACTCTCATATTTACGTAACTGCTTTGTTAAATCTCTTCTTATTAGCATAATGACATGCAGAGGTGTCATTTAAGCATTGTTGTGAAAATTCATAATTTCTTTTTCACCAAGTTTGCACTGATTAAACTGACATGTTTTACACTATTTGTTTGCTGATTAAACTGACATGTTTTACACTATTTGTTTGCATGTTAAAATAGGATTCCTTAAAATATTCAGGTGATGTTTGTTTCTAAGGTATTACGTACAAACTGTGTTAATATTACCAAGCTTCAATACCAAGAAAAAAGAGAAGTAATGTATACAGAAAACACAATTAGCCCTTTTAACATTAGGGGAAGAATCAAAAGGATGAGGACGAAAAATGCAGACACTAGCTACATTCCTATTTTATAAACTACAAGCCATTAACACCACAGATTCAAGATTAACCTTACTTTTAGTAAAAGATGAAGTTACATAAAATGAAATAAAATAAAAAAGCAATGTTTGATATATTCCCAGGACTAAAAGGATTTACCTGGAAGAAGCTGCAGATTTTTCTCTCTGTTCACGTTCTCTGGCAGCCTCCATTTCCTTCTGCTGCAATGCTCGTCGCAGTTTCCAGCTATGATGTTCGGACATCATTTCTGAAGTGGGAGGACCAGGTGCAGGAGGAGCTAAATGATACGGATGATGAGGTGCAGACGTGTACATCCCTCGATGATGCTGTTGATTATATGCACTGCCTGGAGGTGCAGCATTATTACCACTAAAGTCTTTAGAAATAATTGAGTCAATGTGGTCCCCTAAAGTTATAGTTTTGTTAGAACCATCTGTCTGTCCACTGGAAGATCCATCATGGTCCAAGTGAACAACACTTGGGCTATGAGAAGATTTCAGCGGGGATACTTTTCCATTGGATTCTGGAACATGAAGTGAGCTGGGTGGAGGTTGCTGCTGTTGTTGCGATGTTGGAGGCGGTTGCTGTGACTGTTGCTGTTGTGGTTGGGAGTTAGACGGAGGTTGTTGATCTCGATGAAAACTCTGCAAAATAATTAACTTTTTTTTAAACAAACACCCATGTAAAATTAGTTAAGACTTTATCATTCATTTTTATAGTACTTATTTTTACCTTCTCTACACATACTATGTACATAATTGAAGGTATTGCATTCCACCTAAAAATTTGATACCGGAAATACATGTTTTGGGTCCACCTGAATAAAAAAAAACACTTTTACAAAAAGATCCTTGTGTGTGTGCATCTGTGAACATAGCTCAGAAAGGAAAAGGCCGATGAATACCAAACTTGGTATTTCAGTTTGGTATCTTTCAAGGATGTGACATGAAAATCTTCCCACATCCAACTACCCTTTACATGACACTTTTATCAAAAATTTTGATTTTCTGAAAAATGGCTCTAACGACTTTGATTGAAATATTGTATATTAAAGATATTTACCTGACAAATAATATGTATATCTTGAATTTTCTGGGAATAGCCTCCGAAGACTACTTTATTCTGAATGAATTTTACAGAATTTTGTATAACTGCTAAACCGTAAGAGATAGACAAAAATGTACCACACAAAAAATGTAGAGCACATTAAAACACACAATTTATGATATATACATTTTTTATTAATAGAGTTTATCATTTTTTTAGATATTCCTGTTTTTGATTTCAGCTTTGAAAAACATACTTTTCTCACACAGGAATTTGTCAACTTCTGTCCATACAAACAAAGGAACTTCAGTCACATAGCAACCAGCTTTTGAGTGTCACTAACCTATGATACTCCCTTATTTTGCTTCTACTTACAAGGAAGCAAGTAATAAGACTATTTCTGCTATTTTTTTTTCTCAATTAGCATGAAGTAAATAAAAAAATTGGCTTTTTAACAATAATTTGTTGCAGAGATGTAGAGAAAGTCATGTGAATGGAACACATCAGATTTTTCTAATTTGTAGTAACTCCAAAATACACATGTAAAACAATCTGATGAGTTCCAGTTAAATGACTATCTCCATTTATTCTGTACACAAATTATTCTTACAAAATATTATTCTTTTTATCTACACTATTCTAATCAAGATGAATATGTCTTGAAATGGTCTTTTTATTTATTTTCTTATAAGAAAAAGGGAAAAGTGAATATACTAGGCTAAACTGACAATAAAATCTTTTAAATGAGATGAAACAATTGATGATTCTCAGTTACAGAAGTATTGAAAAGTTGAAAACAAAAAGGTATATGACATTAATTGTGTGTTTTAAAGAGATGTACATTTTGGTTTAACAGTCATCCAGAATAAAGAGGTCTTCACAGTTTATTCCCAGAAAACTCAGGAAATACAATTCCTTTATCATAAAAATATCTTACATACATGGCATTTTATCAAAATGGTTAAAGCAATTTTTAGAATATCAACATTTTTTAAACATATTACATGAAAAGGGGAGTTGGGGGTGGGGAGATTTTCCTGAAAACTTTTGTGCTGCATCCTTGGAAGATACTGAACTTGAATACCAAGTTTGGTATTGAACCAACTTTTCATTTTTGAGTTATTTATTTTTTTTTTTTTGAATTCATGTATTTCCAGTGAAACCTCGGTATCAAGTTTTTGGGTGGAATACAATATATTCCCTATTTATTAGTACATACATGTTAGAAAAAGTAATATATCTAGGCTTATCTCAGCAAGTAACAAATGTAACAATTTAATTTTTAAATTACATTTAGTTGACTTTCCGTACCTACTGTCAATTTTTATATAGCTTCTATCACTATCCCAATGAAGCTTACTTTTTTCCCTACTTTATGTTATTTGAAAACAAAGCTTTGCAGAAATGTTTGCAATGCATTTTTTTTTTTTAATCTATATTCTTATGGTTAATCCATTAATGAGATTTTAAGAAATTCTGGCAGATGAAGACGACTTTGCATAGTGCTTCCAGAAAATGCAAGATAGATATTTTATTTACCATCTAAACATCTTAAAACTACATAATTTTAATCAAAGCTATTGACAATTTTTTTTGAGAAACTCAAAATGTTCAACAAATTTTCCACATAAAGAGTAGTTTAGGATGGATGGATATTTCTGAAAATCTTAATGCTGCAGCTTTGAAAAAGGCTGAAATTAAATACCAAGTTTGGTATTTATACAACATTTTGTTTTTAAATTATAATGTAAAATGCTTCTATTTGGGTTACAGGGGCCCCTAATAATGTATTCATGATGAAATCTGGACACCGAGTTGGTTCACAAAATAAAAATGCAACCTTTCACTGTAATTGAAACATAATTTGATAACTAACTGAACTTATTTGCATAGTATTTGAATCATAATTAGAATATTCTGTGTGTGTATATATATAAAATGAATTTGTTGCCAAATTTAATTAAATATGTAATAAACTTCTATTTGTTGTAAGAATATAATGTATAAGTACCTCTAAAGAGAGAGATTAATATAAGAAATAATATTCCTACTCATACTCAACCAATTTACTCTATTAAATAATGCAAAAAGATGCAAAATCTTTTTTTATTTTGTTCCAAATGTGTTTATATATCAGCAAACAATTGAGAATCTATTTAATGAATATAGGCAACCAAAACCAACAAGCAAAGGCTTGAACATCACATGTGTAGTTTCTTGTGTACTAGAAAAATATACATATACACAAAACATATGAACCCAACTTCCTTTTTATGGGAGGGGTGGGGGAGATTTATATCTGCATATGAAACTCCACTCTCCAACTTCCCCATTTTCTCTTAACTCTGCATAGCTTCTTCATATCATCTTGTATATAAATTCTTCTTCCACCAATCTTTTCATTCTTTTTATTTTACTGGTATCTAGTAGAAGCCTGCTTCTCATGTGTCCTAATCAGTTGACTTTTCTCTTCATATAGCATTCAAGATATCTCTCATCTTGTTCACTCTTAAGGTGCAGTAGATCCTTCAAAAGGAATAGAAAATTGTATTTTCCAAGCACAACAAAATTATATAGGCCATTGGTCAAGGATTCCTATTGGTGGCTATAAGATGCTCAGACTCTGCTCTGAAGGGTCAAACTACTTTGTACTGTTTAGCTCACTTGTTCCTGTTAGCTACTTGTGTTCCTGAGTTTGTTCCATGCTATGAAAGCTTCACAAATTCATTCCCCTCCACCAAGCAGTATGGCTCAAGTAGCTATGTCCATGGCCTTCATTTGGGAGGTCTGGGGTTTAAATCCTGGGTCCAACCAATATGGCTGGGTTTTTTACAAGGTTTTGCTCAGTCCCTAAGGTAATTACCAGTTTGGATATTAAATACTGAGACCCAAATTTCCACCTTCAGTCTAAAACAATGATAAAACTGAAAATTAGTTGGTAATTGATTGCTCTACCATCTATCCATAGATAAAGAAAGCCTGAAGGGCACCCTAGCCCCATCTGCTTGTCGTGAATCTAAGTTGTATGGTATAAGGAGGTTGGCTAATTTCACTTAGTGCCATCTGACTATGGATGGTAGAGCAGCTGGACTAGATGGCACTTTGACATCATTTGTTTGGTAGTATGGTATGGGGATGAAATCTTAATGCTACTTTCCAACACATACCATGAACAAGGTATCATAACCAACAGTTCCATCATGATATGACCAAGCTGTTAAAGTCAGGTAAAGTAAAAAAGAATTTATTTTTGACAGCTTCACACCTCTAATAATATTAATCTCTTATTGAAATTTTCCTTCATCTTACTGCTTATGTTACTCCACTAATAAGGAAACAAATTCACCAAATCTTTTGAAATTTTCTTGTCAGAATACAAGTCTGGAAAGTAAACAATGCTAACATTTAACTAATTCAGCAACAATGTTATTGTATTCCAAGAAAAATTATACATATTTTAACAGAATTTTCTTTCCTCTCTCAAAAACTACTTTTGTGCTTGCTGCCTTCTTCCAACTGTAATTTGAACAATACATTAAACTTCCATTAAATACAACTGCTTCTTCCATTCAATACAACTGCAGCACAGTCTTTTTTAATATTTACTGTCTCATTTAATCCCTGAGGAATTCATATTTTTGGCACATAATTACTTGTATTCACTTGGCAGGACTAGAAGTGTTTCACTAGCCCAAGCAATTCTTTCAATTATATTCAGCATAAATTGAAAGCTGAAAAACACTGCTTTGTTTAATTTTGAGTAACATACACCCAAAGAGTGTCTCCTTTTCTAAATTCCCAGGGATAACAACATATATAATACTACAGTTAGATTGAGAATTGGAAATATGGAACAACAGGAAATAATTGGTAGTTTCAACTCCAAAAGTTCACTGTGTATATATATAGGAACGATATGGGGGAGAGAAAAGTATGTTGATCTTTGTAGCAAACCAGCATGGGCTATGACAGGGGTGGTTAGGTTAAAGACTTAGGGGAAGGAGCAAACCAAGGTAAATGACTGTATATTGTGTAATTCTAGAATGCAAAAGAACAATGAATGTGAGAGAAAAAATATGAAAAAACAATTGGTCTAGTCTACCAAATGAAATTATAGGTAAAAGGATGTTAAGAACTAAATTTAAAGAAAGTTTAACAGAAATATAAAAATATTTAAGTGTAGTAAGAAGTAGATGGATGAAGGAAATTAGAAATATGGAATAGGAAGAAATGTGGATTGGTGAAAGAAGTAAATAGGACCCAATAGGACTGTACCATGGTGTTGAATACTATGGGTCCTCAGAAATGCAGCAACTCTGTGAAGTGAGAAAATAAGATGTAAAAAGTAAAATCTAGGGATAGAATTTAAGTATTACAGAATTGTAGGTATGAATTAAACCATGTAATGATTGAAGTGAAATAAATACCTATCTATCTATCTACTACATTGCAACAGAAATTTATGGGGACTGCTATTCTTAGAAGCGCCAGAGGTTGTCCAATAGACATTGGAACTCATACGAGGTGGCACACATTTAAGGTAATTTTCTACAGTAATAATTCAAATATTACCTGAAACAGCCGATCTCCTGGTCGAGTTGGAGCAGAGCTGCTCGATGAACCACCTTGGCCTCCACCACCAGGACCTTCACTTGCGCTCTGGTTAATCTGATGTGTTATTATTGCATCAATAAGACTTGCTGCCGTGAGTGTGGAAGCATCACCACTACCACCTCTGGCGCCACCTCCACTACTGCTCCCTGAAGATCTCTCTCGAGCACTTTCACCTCCTAAACATTATTATATATTCAATAGATTGGTGCAAACAGTAAACCTTGCATAATTCTGAAAGTTACATGTGATGTCATGCAAGGGGATTTATCTGTTAAGGGGACAAGGTACTTTGAAATGGTCAAAAATCAAGTTTTTAGTTTTAGGCACTAATAAAATCTCTATTATATCCAGTTTCAGAAAACATATACTTTTGGGGGGTTAAGAGGATTTTAAGACATTTAAATAGCACTTAAAATGCTAGCCTGCATTCCTTTAAAGCTGAGGTGCAATGATCCTTTGTAGAATATTTTTCTCAGAAAGTATAAGTGACAGAGAGCTGAAATTTTCGGTGCGTGTATATAACATGTAGTTGAACTTCCTGAGCTATAATCATAATTTTATAATATACATATTAGTGATATTAAAAAAGCAATAACATTGCAAATGTTCCACCTTTTTAAGTTTTTGACCTTGCGAATAATGGTTTTTTCAATTTCTAGTGAAATCATATATATATATAATTAAATAATTGAGGTTCAGAAAATGGCTGATTATACTAAAACCAACCATGCAAATATGTGATTCTATATTGCAAATAATATCAGAGAAAGGGTACATAAATTCACATGTTTCAAGAGTAAATTTTTAGAGACTCAACTACATAAGTTATCAAAACAAACAACCATTTGAAATAATGTTCGCGATTGGTAGGATAATTCATAAAATTTTCAGGAGAAACTGTTGAGAACTTTAAGAGCAGTGGTAACTTACATCACATAAGGTGTAATTTCCATATGCTCAAACTACCTTGCCCCCTTAAAAACTCACAATGTATCCATTTCAGAAAACGTAGAAATGAATTATAGAAGAAAATATCTTGGTGTGCATGCATTTTTTTTTTCTTCAATTTTGGCTGGGAAGAATTAGGAGAAAAACAACTTATACAGCCATGGCCCTGATTTTCACAGCAAGCAAATGAGGAAAATATTAACTGATACTGCTCTTTAACTGTACACACAGAAAACAAGAAGTTATAAAGAATGAAAAATGTTTTTACTTTTTAACAAAATGTACAATTTTCTTTGACTAAGATAATTTCAGCTGTGTGATTCAAGAATTTAGCATGGAAGAAGAAGAAGAAGAAGCAGAAGAAGAAAAGAAGAAGAATGTAACTACCAACTTTCTTAATTGAATTTAAAATCATATTGTATATTGTGCTTGTATAAATTGAGACAAAGATTACTTGCTATAAATGAGAGTTTTAAGTAATTTTCACATCACTGTTATTAACCTTCTACTTAATAATATTATATTTTTCAATTTTCTAATGGACTTTGGCAATAACACCCATTAGAATTCTTTGGTACATTAAGATGTTTATTTGGTGCAATACATTTGCGATTGTTCACTTTCTTATTCTTATGAAATTATTTATAACACATTGAAATTATAAAGATGTAATGATGATCAACGTGATTTTCTTTATAGAGCATCAAGAGTACAAAAAATAAAATAATTTTACAAGCATGATGTACAATGCATTGCTGTTATAAATTCACATGCAGATTCATGAAGATGGGGAAAGCAAGGAAGGGAAAATACAATGGTATCTATTCCTTTCTACACTTCCTTTCTGACCATCAATTAGAAAAAAGAAAATCCTGTATTTCCTGTTCCAACTCCACAAAAGAAAATTTGTAGAAGTTTGAAATCTAGCAAAAATCTTACAATTATTCAAATACTACCTAAAACATGCTAGACCAGTTAATATATAAATGTAAAATTAAACACACAGACATTGGTGATACACAGTGACTTTAACAAACTTTAAGCAGTTCCCACAGCATTTCACTCCCTTCAATAGAAATCCAAAAAGTTTGAAGCTAACTTCTTTCTATTATGGCACGAATAAAAAATGACCTGTGATTTTCAAATTGAATGTTTCAGAAGTATATACTATCCTATCCAGAATAATTCAATATGTATTTAGTAATTAGGATATGTGAATTTTAGTATAAAATCCAATTGTAGGAGCATGTGATTAAACCTAAAAGGAATCAGTATAAATTTCAGTTGAATTCTAATTTGGACCACCAACTACAATTTCCATATTTCAAAAGTTGATAGTATAGACCGAAACATGTGATCTACAAATATTTTAAATAAGTCGACCACTTGCATCAAATGCTTGCTATTATATGTCACATGGAGATAATTCAGTAACATGGCTTTATTCTGAAGAAATGAAATGGCATGTTATTTATGGATGCTCTTTAACTGCTGTGGTTCTCAGCATCCCATTCTATATTGTGGGTGAAAGATCACTTAATTTTGCTCAGAGGCCTCCCTATTAACTAGGTTTTTTTACATGCTCTAAATCTACGACATGGGACCCACAGCTTTACTTCCCTTCCGAAGGAAGTTATGCTGAGGATTTTTACGTCCTCCATCCTGAAGAGCATGCACAGGTAGTAACAGACAAACCCAAAAGATAGTGATGATAAAAGGTATGAGATATTTTGTGCTTTGCTGGAATTCTAAACAATTTGTGTAAAGTATGGCTTCAAACTCAAAAGTTAAAGAACATATGAGTTTTATATTATATTAACTTTTTACTTTTTACATTTAAATTATAAAAGTAAAGTAAAGCTTAAAATTCATACCATGCTGGGCTGATGATGGCTGCTGCTGTTGTTGTTGTTGTTGTTGTTGCTGCTGCTGCTGCTGTTGTTGTTGTTGCTGTTGCGATGATCCATGGAGGCGATTAGAGGGAGGCGCTCCATCCCTTTGGAATCCTATCAGCATTCTTGTAGCAGCCTCTCTTTCAAGTTCTGCGGCTGAAACACGGTCACGATAAGCCACAGCTGCAGCAGCCATTTGCTGATGATGTCTGCGCTGATCAAATTCAGCAGCCGCAGCAGCAGCTATTCTGGCTTGTTGCTGCTGTTGTTGCTGCTGTTGTTGCTGCTGCTGTTGCTGCTGTCTATGCAGTTGCTGCTGTTGTAATTGCTGTTGCAAATGTATCTGCTGCTGCTGCTGTTGCTGCAACTCTCGCTGGTGGTTTTCGCGGTCGCGTTCTCTAGCAGCCATTGCTGCAAAGCGCTGTTGCTCCTGTTCCCTATCCCTGTAGCGATCTTGATGGTGACCAGAAGTAACAAATCTTTGCTCAGCTGAGGAATGGTGCTCCCTAGCATATCGTTCACGTTCTTGTAGTTGATGGTGATCTGCCACAGTTTTGCCAAGACCTTCATGGTGATGGCTAAGATGTGGAGGAAGGAGATGTGTCTGGCGCTTCTCTGCAGTGGAGTCCTTATGTGGCACAGGGAGACTAGGCTGCTGGACGGCCACGTCCACCAAGGATGACAGTGCCTCATGGCCTGGTAGTGGAGGATAGTGGTGAGGATGATGATGGGGGGCCAAATGGTGTAAGCGCTGATGTGGAGAGGCAGCAGGTGATGGTGGCTTTGTACTGCCACCACTCCCACTGCTTGGTGGACGGGTTGGCACCTGGTTATGTCGTGTTGTTGAGTGTATCACACCTTGACGTGTTGGCGGTGTTGGAGGTGTATGATGCGGAGGTGTTTGAGGCTGCTCAACAGAGTTGGCTGGCGATGAACGAGGAAGTCTTCCATCGGCAGTCAGGTACACTGGAGGTGCATTCGATGTGGGATAAAAGTGTGGGGAGGATGAGATGCCCCGAGGTGATGGGGAATCTTGTTGGGACTTCTCAGAAACTGTTGAAGAAGTGTTTGTTGATCCCGAGGATCCTCTTCTTGGAGCATGCATCTGTTGTGAGGTGATGTAGTCGTTGATAATGATCTGCCGCTGCTGATCAGCATAAGAAGCAGGACGTGCATACGGAGAGGTGAAACCTCCTGCTGATGTAGTCTGTGGTGGAGCGGCCTCTCGCTGGTATGGCGAGTATCCAGGCTGACCACCACCACTCCCACCAGCACCACTACTGCCACCACCAGAGGAACCAGTACCCCCACTTGCAGAATTCTGAGCTGCAGGGGATAGTCTTTTGTAATAATCATATACAGAGCCCTGAGGTACAAGAGACAGTCCTCCTCTCTCTCCACGTTTATCTGGAGTCAGATGATGTGGTGGATGATGTACAGGAGTACCCTGAGTGATGGAACCTCCAACTGTTGCACCCTCTTTGGTTTGCTGCTGGGGTGGTGTCATTTGCCTCAGTAATCCTTCATAACGAGGTTGCTGCTGCTGTTGCTGCAGTTGATGAAGTGTGGCTGGTCCACCGACCATCAGTGATGCTGATGACACTGGAGTACCATGGGTGATAGAACCACTCTTGGGACCAACAGGAGGCAACTTCGGAGACAGTTTAGGAGGCAAGGATGGTACCTGCATAAAAACACAACTTTTTAGTAAAATAAATTTGAAGCTTTTAGATTACATTTAAATACTACAGGCAGATGTGTGACTTTCTGAAACTACCAAGAATGTACCTATTATCTACAGCTTTACAATTATGCTATGTTATAAATAATAAAGGTATGAAATATTCTTACACCTTTATTAATTAATAATCTCCGTCTAGCTAGACATTCATTACTAATATTAGCTAAACAAAATAAACCCAAAGAACACAAAAATAAAATCAATATTTATTAAAAATAATAATCGTAAAAAAAATAAATTCTGAATTAAATAACTTCCATTCATAAAACATAAAGCAGTATTTGCCATCACTGAAATTTCTTAAATAAGTTTTTTTCATGGATAGATTACGATAAGTTAAAAAAATAACAAGCAAATCTTTGGTGGGGTAGAGTCCAAAAACTGCATTTCTTTTTTCAACCTCCCCCTCGCTATAGTGCCTAAAGTCTGATAAAGAATTATAATACAAAAAAATTAATTGTGAAATTTTAATTTGAATATGTTAATTCTGAACATACTATTTTCAAATTGTCATGCATAGAAGTTTGTTATATCCTTACATTATAATATAATTAATGGAGCTGGAATATCTTCAATTATGTATTAAATAAAATACTATTTAGTGGAGCCAGAAGATGTAATGTATTCGATGTGTTAAGCTTTTAGATTTTTAATGGATTCTTTTATTTCATATGAACTGCAGTCAACAGCATCAGCTTTGAAGCCTGCGACTACACTGGTTATTTTACTTGGGCCCTCTCTATTGTTAAATAAGATATGAATTGTCCTTCACCACACCACACTTGGCTGCAGCTGCTGGGATTTCATCTCACAACATTTGGCTTTGAGCTAATTGAGTTTTATTTACGAACTCTCTTTAACTGCTGCTGTTTTTAGCATAGCATTCTATATTGAGCATGAAAGACTGGTAATTTTGCTCAGAAGCCTCTTCTATCAGGCTTGAAGTTCTTTTATGTGCCATAAATCTACAACATGGGACCCACAGCTTTACTTCCCTTCTGAAAGAAGCCATGCTATGCATTTTTACACCCAAAAAATTCCATTGCCCTCCATTAGGTTTTAACCTGCAACCGTGGAAACCACAGGCAGATGTTTGGCTTTGAATGGATGCCCAGTCCATATCATTGTAATGCTTACAATTATCCAAACCATTGCAGCTGTGTGCCTTAGGAAGGGATATGAATGCTGGTTTAGGAATAGTATAGTAGCACATGGAGAAAAATAATTCCAGAAATGAAGGGCTAATGTAAGGGGGATATAATAAATTAGCTCAATAACAACTGCAGTGTTATACGCTATACAAGATATTTGAATAAATAATAAATATAATCCAAATTAAAGCAACTGAAAATAATTAAATAAGATTTTTAAATCATTTGCTTGAAATCACTGATTAGTGCAGATAGAACCACATTATTTTTATTTTCAAATACATTTATCAGAATTAATTACCAATACACAAATTTACATTTAAAATTACTTTTATAAATTTATTACTCATTGAGATTTGAAATAAATAATTACTTAATTCTATACAGTAAAATTTCTATGATGTTTTGGTCTCATTACTACAAAGCTCATCTTGCAAAGTTTTGTAGTAAATAAACATTTACTTTTAAAATTCAATTGGAAACACATCATTTGCTAAACGACCTAAGAAATGTGCAGAACCCTCCAGAGGGAGGGAAGCAAATAAATATTAGTTTATGCCTTACTTTAGACATTTTTGCATTTGGCCCAGGTGCATTTCTGGAAGATGGTGGCTGCTGGTTCATAACTAAGTGCGGTGTAGGACCACCACCAACAGTTCCTCCACTCCCTCGACCATCAGGTACATAAACAGATGGAGACTTTGAGATATTACGGAGCTGCTCAGTTGACACAACCACCTGCAATTCCATGAAAACAGCATTACAAAAATTAGCACACTCTGTTTTATGTACACAAAGAGAAAGCAATCCAGTATACTGTAATTTAGAGTAAACTCATTATAAAGACTAATGAATGGAGAACAAGGAAAATTAAAAAACATTAATAAACATTTAATGAATCAGAAGTAACGTTTCAAAAATTTAAGGTCATTTAAGGTATTAAAAGAGTAAAAACCATTTACGGATTCTACCAAATTATAAGGGATCTTGCTAAATATTTTGCATAATTAATTTTTTTGTTTTAATCTGCACTATTCTGCATTTATGATGTCAGGGCATAAGAAAACATATCATAATTCAGCAAACAATTTCTTATCTAATAAAAGATTCTTGTAAGGAAGTGGAGTTTGCCAAAACAGATGGTTCAATATTTGTGTCATTCAAGAAGTTCCATACATATGCATGAACATCCAAATGAAATTATCAAAGGTAATTTTGAATATAGAAAGAAACTAAAATGAATGGCACCAAAGTCTGTGACAATTCTAAAAACACTTACGCTATATTAATAAAAAAATTGATTACTGGTAAAGAAGAAGGGAAAAATTGGAATAGTTTTCTAAAAATAAACCATAAAAAGAAATATTGGCTGTCTGTATTTTATATAAAAACAGATTTAATTTTAAAAATACCTCTCACACATTCAGTTTTGACTGGCCTCAATTGTTAACAGTTTTGAGGGACATTTTTAAAGTTTAAGAGAATAAACTTTCTGAGAAATATAAACAATTTTAGCGCAAGCAGGTAAGAAACAGATTTACACTTTCTGAAAAAATATAATTAATCCTAAAACACCCAGATAAAAACATGCTTGTACACAATAATAGTCCACAGAAGCTTCTTGATTCAAATGAAAGACTTTTTAACTATTTTAATAGGACTATCAATAATGTTAGAATTCTTCTCATTTATTCACTTCATTTTCATTATGGAGATTCCATTAGATTTGAGGCCTTTATACCAGCTTTGATGCAATGAATCAATCTTTTTCAAACTAGATAGTGCGCCACTAAATGTATCTGGTATATTAGAAGCTGTTTTCATACATTTCCTTTCATTGCCAATTCATAGCCAATTTTCACCCAGGACAATTTTTTAGTTATAATTCATTATAAGCATTAATGTTCTTATTAGGAGGTTAGCATTATCTACTGCTAATGATATTTATTTAATATGTCTAAAACTCAGTTCAAAGAAAATAAAAATCCAAAACATATTTGTGTGCAAAATTATTTTCTATTATAAAAGTTTATCCAAGAAGCCTCCAAGACTATCCTAGATGATAATTTCTAAAATACTGGTTTCTTTTCATTCATTGAAGCCCAAATTAAATGTAATTTACCTGATACGGATTATATGCTGTATCAGTGCGAAAAACTGTGACTGCAGGAAGCGAAGGGTGGAGTTTGTGTGCTGGGGGAGGAGGAATTGTATGTAAAGTGGTGTGGGCAGGCAACGAAGGAGAATCACGATGTTGCGCATGGTGGGGATGGTAGGGAGAATCGCCACGTGGTCCCATTGGACTTGGATCTCGCACTATTGTCATTGGACTTGGGCTGCACTCCCGAGGCTTCTTAATACTCAGATCTAACGTAACTCCTTCTGGCTCTGCTCTCTCAGTTCTGTCCACACGCTCATTCCTCTCTCGTTGCACCTGCTGCATCTGTCAGAAAATATACCATAAGACAAATCTCTTACTAACTTTCAAAAGACAATTTATACATCTTATTTAACACATTGATGCCCAGGCATTTCGGTAGTTGAAATTCCAAGAAATCCAGGGTTTTTACGCCTACTTTGAGTTATTATTTACAGTACAACACTTAAATCTGTTGAAAAGTATTAGGACAATCTAAAAGTATGGCATTCAAGGATTTCTCAACAAATAAGAAAATAGTCATAACTTGCATATTAATATTGTATTTTAAATGTACAACAAGTGTGAAATAATATGAGTTTGAAAAAAAACTGCGTAAAGCTGCTTACACTTCATTTAGTCAAAGTTCGAAAAACTCTCCCTCGGAATCAGAACTTTCCACAGCTTCATTTGTATCCTGAATTTCAGCTTCAGTTCACAGAAATCAAGGAAAATGCAGTCTTTAACATTTAAGAGCACAAATGTAACAGATCACCACCTTCAAAGAAAATGGTGCGACTATCCAAGAGTAGCCAATATTACTAAATCTCCTAAAATTCCTAATAGTTGACTAAAGCAAGGACAGATGGCAGCACAAATCAGACAACTAAATGCTGATGTATGTCGGGTGTGGACCCCATGAACATTTTGCATGGCCTGAGCTATACTCAGGCTTGGGTTCCAATGTGTTAATGAAACTTAATATTTGGTTGGTTTCAGTGGAAATTATTTCAAAATTACAAAAACTGAGAAACTGGGCTCCTTTAAAAGGAGCCAAAGTCTTAACATCTAAGATATTAAAATAGAGGACTAATGCAATCAAAAACCACAAAAATTTCCCCTAATTAAACTTTTCAGTGCCACTGTAAGTTTTAGAATTTCATATTCTCCTGCAGCAATTTTTAAATCAATAATATCTGTCAACTCTCATGGACTGTTTACACTACAGGTTAAATAATTGCTGGTATGGCATGTCTGCATATTATTGTATTTTCAACTTGCAATACACACATTTAAGGCCAAATGTTATTGGTCAAAAGAAAATTTTGAACTTTTAGCAACTTTTCACCATAGCAATGTCATAAATAGCAAGGAGGTATTTCTCACCTAAAAATATGTTAGCAATGAAAAGGTTAAGAATTTGCAAAGCATTTACATCTTTTGTCTTCATTTATGTGATGGTTACACTTATAAAGAACACACAAATACATCACATGATAAAATGCTAAGCCTCTGAAATCATAATATGATTGTAGCTTTACATACGTTATCAACTTTCTTGAATACAATAATTATTCTTCTATGATTTCCACCCTGAAATTACTTTCTTTCTGTTAGAATGTTCAGAAAATAGCATTATTTCTTCATATGGATGCAACAGATCTGAAAACTTGCATTTCCAGTGAAATTTAAGGTCAAATTAAAAATACTTGTAATATGCAAGCAGCACAGAAAGAAAACAGTTTATTCTCATACCTGAAGAACAACTAAACCTTCCCTTGGCATTTCGTTGCTTGTAGTAGAGGTAGGGCAAGGGGTTATGGTTGCCTGCATCTGTGGAACATGTTGGAGAATAGTTGTTGCTGGTCCAGAAAGATGTGGTTGTGACAAAGCACCGCTAGCTGTATGATGTGAATTGACAACAGACAACATTGCAACAGAGGTCTCTTGTGGCAGATGCACCCTCAAAGCTTGGTGCTGCTGCTGCTGCTGCTGCTGTTGCTGCTGCTTCACATCTGGTCGATAATCACGCACATAACCAACTTCTGTAAAACCAAGGACAACAGATTGATTATAGCTAGGGCTTGGATTTTTAGGTAAATACATATTTTGTTTGTGTCCTAATATGAACTTGAAACTGAGTTTAATGTTCTGGATATGTACACTAGACCAAACATTTTAAGTTTTATTACACATAAAAATGCATATTTTTTATTATATTTTTTGTATATTCACATAAATTACACAAAAATCACACAAAGGAAAGTTTTTTAAATACTTTTCACATAATTTCATAAAATCACAAAAGCAGTAGCAGAATTATTTTTAACAAGTCACTATCAACTTCTGTAATGCTCAATTACAAATGCCAAATGATGCAAATTGTTGTTAATCATTCGAAACACTGATATGTCAGCTTTAGTATCCCTTCAGCTTGAAGAATGCGCTCCTTAGTTACATGAGCTCGCAAGATAAGAACAGAATTTCTCCACTGTCACTGAAATAAATAAACAGCGCGGCTAGTATATACACTGATACTTGTTAAACTGTATAGTCAATTAGTCACTCATTTGTGAATCCGCAAAGTTTAGACATTCTGGTTGTGTTGGCAAGTTACATATCGACTTCACAGTGGATTAAACATATCCATAGTGAAAAGTAGTGCAACAATATGCTGTGGAATTTAAGGATATTTTCAGTTCTGATGGTAAAATCCTGAAATTATTTATGCGAGTGTGAGTGACATTCCATGTTATAATTTACTTCTTGTGTCGTGGAGCAATCATTTTCGAAATTCAAGGCACTTCTTCATGACAATTGAGAATCTTTAGGGATGGAAAATTTGAGGAAGCCTGTGATTGTATGCTGTACTGCAGAGTATTTGGTGATCCCTCCCACAAATGATGACTGGTGAGTACCATGTACATTTCTATTAGATCTTTAAAAAAATATTTTATTTGTTTTGGCACATTTTTTTTAGCAAATTTTAGTGCATAAAATATAACTTTTTCTCAAGTTTTTAGCACCTCAAAATCAGAGCCCTAGTTATAGCAATAATAATCAGAGAACTATTACCCAGAACTAAGGAACAAGTCAACATTTTTGTGTCATAAGCTAATTCCTATGCGCAAAATTTTATGATTAAAATATGAAGTGATATAAATACTATTCATTAAATAGTTTTAAAGTTTGGTACATGAAATCTATCATTAAATGGTATTCATGCTGCAAAGTAAAATAAATTAAGTGTTAGCAAAAATGTATACTTTTATGAACATTTGAATTCTTATACCAATCATAAGTACATTTTGAATATTAATTGTACAATAGAATCATTACTTTAAATTCTGATATAGGGGCAAGTTTATTATATCTAAAACCCTATGCTACACTGTGCACACAAACTGATGTGATTAACAACATATGTATGACTGCTACGTATGCAAACCTGAGATGGTTAGCTCTAATACAATAGATTTAGCATAAAAGGAGATGGAACAAAGTTGCTAATACAATTTAGTTTTGATTCAATACTGTCTATATGTCCTTACCATTCTCTTCTTTGTTTAGAGTGATACTTCAATACAGAATTACGTTTAATACTAACATGGTTTGAAATGGATCATACAAAATTTAAATCAGTTCGTAAATTTATGGAATTTTTGGTCTTCTGTTTGTAACAAAATGTTAATTTCTTTTAATTAAAACTGATGAGCCTCATTAAATGTTTCAGGAAGTGTATTGTTATTTTATATGACAATGTTTGTGGTCCAATTTTTTTCTTAATTTAGTATTGTAACAATTTTTTAAGAGAGAGAATTATATATTCCCATTAAATTGAAGATAGAAAATAGGCCTAAGATAACATAGGTCTGTTTCATAAAACTTACTGTTTCAAGCCTTGCTCAGTATTCAATAACATTGCCTTTACCACATATATCCATTTCTTAATTTTGTTTAGCGTTTCTGTATTATTTTATTTTCTTCTAAAATATTATTTTGTATAGCATGATTTGTAAATTCAGCAACATCTGAATTGAGGGAGGCTTTTCTTAAGGATTTGAAACCATAAATTTGATTTATTTATGAAAAGCTCACTTTAAGGGGTTGTATACAAATTGAGATGTGATATTAATGAATCATAGATAATTATACAACACATAAAATACTGTATATAATGAAATTTAAAAATGGTTGTAAGGTAAGAACAAAACATTAATACAAACAATACTTTCCAAATTTAAAATCAATGAAAATAATGGATAAAAATGACAATTTAAGTATAAAAAAATGTGTAAATGAAGATTACGGCAGTATTTATATATTGCATTCTTTGCTAAAACAACATAGTTTTTGTATTACAAACATGAAAGTTAATTTTGCTAACTAACCTCTGGAAAGATCTGATGGGCGATGAAGATCTGTTCGATGATCCAGTTTGAGAATGGAAGATATAGTTGGTGTACCCTCACTTGGTACTACATTTACAACAGTGTTTGCCATTGGATTCTTCTTTATTTGCATGTCGATTACGCCATGCATCAAGTCCTTGACCCTCACATTTAGAGGTGAAGCTGGTCCATTGATCTGTGGAGGGAATTTAAACTTTATATTCCATTAAGAGCCACATCTGTGACTTAATATGTTATAAGATTCAAATGAATTATAAAATGCATGCACACTGCTACCCAAATTCAATGCGTAGTTTAATTATGCAGTATGTCATTCATCAAGTGCTGCCACATATTTTGCTTTTGCCAGCAGCATTTACAGACAACAAAATTAATATTTCCTAATACCTCTGCTGTAATTGAAGGCTGTGACTGTGTAACGGTTACTGCAGTGATTGAAGCCGATGGTGGTGGATAGCTGGTATTGCCACCTATATTCTTGGGAGACTGTCTAGAGTCTCCTTCTGCTCCTCCTTGTCCTTCATCAGCAGTTTCCTAATTAAATACAGGAAGAAATTTGAAAACTCAACTAAAATCACTAATACTATTCATGCTAATATGAGGGTCGGCAGATAAGTCCCACGCCTCACACAGATATGGTGCCACTAGGCCAGTTAGACAGTAGCATTGTATAATTTAACTTTAGACTAGTTTGTATCCATAGTTACAAATCAATAACTTGTTTAGTTTTTGAATTACAGCATTTTAAACAAGACAACTTTATAGAGTTTGCACGAAAATGGAGGATTTGGAAAAACGAGTAGTGATTAAATACTTCCATTTGAAAGGCTTAAAGAAATCAAGAAGGAACCAGAAAGTACAGTGAAAGACTCTGTCCCTTCATATTCAATGATTAAAAGGTGGGTTACAGAGTTTAAATTGCGGCATACGAGCACTAATGATGAGCCTCGCTCTGATGCCCTGTAGAAGTGACAACTCCAGAGATCATTGAAAAAATTCATTGTTTATTACTGTTGTTTGAGATAGCAGAGGCTGTAAACATATCAAAAGAACATGCAGGTAATATTTTAAGTAATGTTTTGAGCTTTCACAGGGTCTGTAGAAGAAGGGTGCTGCATTTGTTGACACCTGATCAAAAGATGCAAAGAAAAACTGTTTGTGTTAAGAATGTGGAGCTCTACCGTAAAAACCCCAGTGAATTTTTAAGACTGCTTATTACCATGGATGAAACTTGGATACATCACTACACTCCAGAAAGTAAATCAGTCAAAATAGTGTTTTCTGCGATGCACAGGGAATTATGTTGATTGATTACTTGGAAAAGGGTAAAAGTATCACTGGTGACTACTATGCAAGCTTACTGCAACGTTTGAGTGATGAGGTGGAAATAAAAAGACCTCGCTTGCAAAAAAAAAATCTTGTTTCATCACGACAACGCTCCGGCCCATCGTTCAGTCATTGCAATGGGAAAAATATGTGAATTAAAGTTTGAATTGCTTGAACATCCACCCTATTTGCCAGATCTAGCACCCAGTGACTACCACCTGATTTGGAAACAGGTGGTGGTCACTGAGCTTCTTGGAGAACGAAGATTTCACAGCAACGATGAGGTCATTGATGCAGTAAACAGCTATTTTGAGTACCTTGATAAATCACACTACAGAGATGGTTTAATTAAATTAGAACACTGATATGACAAATGCCTTCTGGAGATTATGTTGAAAAATAAAGCAAAAAAAATTTTTTTGTTTTCATTGAGAGGTCCGGGACTTATCAGCCGACCCTCATACATATTAATGTGCCTTGTTTAACCATATAATATCTGTTCTTTCAGTCTTGTCTCAGTCTCTATATTATCTAAACTCTGCAACACAAATCAGATTCGAAAAGTTCAATGCAATGGCAAGGACTCAAATCACAGAACTTTGTTGATATTTAATCAGTGAGACATCATGTGCATTGAGCCACAGTGTGGTCAACCAAAAGTTAAACAACTTGCAGCATGTTAAAAGATCTCTAAACTGCAATACTGCAGTGTAATTGAGAATGCCCTGGAAGTTTTCTGAGGTATAGGAGAGTTCAATGCATCTGCGGAGATTTCCCACAAAGGTTCAGTTCTAGAATGTCTGTACGGAAAATCAAACATTAATCTGTTAAATCCGTACCACAGCAGACAATCTTTTAAATCTGATTTGACTTAAAACAATGTTACAATAGTTTAGAGAGTGGGATAATTCTTTATTTTTTTTTTTTTTTTACTTTCTTTCCCCCCCCCCCTTTTTTTTTCTTTCAGTTTCAGTGTTAGAAAAAAAGCAGATTTTGTATAACTGATTTTATCTAAAATAAAAAATACTATCACAAGAGCAAACATTAATTTAAGGGTTGAAATTATTACTGTGTATGTGATTTAATTTTATTTTAACTTTCCACTACAACAAAAGTTTAGTGTCACCATGGAAACCCACATCCTCAGTAATTCATATTGTAAAATGAAACATTAATTTGATATAGTGCCTAAAACAAGGTGTACTGGCATTTATTATATCTGGCAGAATATCAGAATTTCATATCACATAAGTTTCTACATAAGACTGGGCATATTCCTACAACATTCAAGTATGTGTCATAACCAGTTTTTTTTAAAGTATATAATCCTACCTAAAGTCTATCCTTATATTTTTTTGGACTGTGATCCAACATTAAATACTGCAAATTCTGAAAGCTTTTACAGTTCAACTACTTACTGTGGCTGAGCTGTCATAATCTTCCTTAACGACAGCAGGAGTTGCACTCTGATTTTGTTGAGTTTGCCCCCTTCCTTCTGCACTTTCGATTGCACGTATAGCTGCCGAACTTGGAGCATTACCATTGGTGGCATTTCCTGAGCTTGCTGCATCTCGATCACCCAGTTTAAGCTGTGTACCATTTGCAGTGGCTTTGTCATCTGAATACAGAACAAGATTCACAATTACTATGTATCGGCTTCTATATGAATCTTGTTCATTTTAATATGCATCTTAAAAGTAATTTGTCTTGGTGGAAAAATTGTACCCACCTGTTTGTTCGTTATTTCCAGGAGAGGCAGCGCTATCTGTATCACTGTTATCACGAGGAATGCCTCCAGGGGTAAGCTCATCACATGACGAGGTACTCGAACCTGATTCCTCTTCATCTGTAACTGCAGGCTTTCGATCTTCACCCATATGATTCTGCATTACAAATTAAAAATATATTTAACATAAGTAAATGCACATGTAAATATACTCCAGTGAAAAGGAATTTTACATTAGCCAATAAAAAAAGTTATAAATGTTTAGTTACAGTATTAGTTTTGAGACCATTAGCAGGCCTCGACATTAATATTATTATAATTATTATTAATTATTGAAAGAACATATAAAACATTTCTCAATATGTGTAGAAAGCTAGCTTGAAGCAAGCGCATATTGGGGTATTTATGAAACTACGTCGCTGCATAAGGGAAAAAGGTCTTTGTTAATGCAGAAGTTAGTAAAAGTCACGTACTCCTTTATGCACGTGCGTGCAACAGAGTAATAAGTGAAAGTGAATTGCGAAAACCTTAAATGTTTAAGAAGTGAATTTTTCTTCATTGTATTGAGATAGTCACGTGATGTTTATAGTGCATTATGGGTAGTGAGAATTGCATTATGGGACACAGATGCCAAGTTCGCAGTCTTTCTGACCAATGGAAATGAAGCAGCTATGAAACCATATTTTGCTATATAAGTAGCAGCTTGAAGACAGTTGGACACTCACTCGATGTCAGCTTCGGTTGCCACACAATCTGAAGGTCGGTTGCTATACATGTCATAATACTCAGTTGCTAGGTGCACAACATGATGTTCAGTTATTTAGTATACAATGTAAAGTTCAGTCGTCGAAGATATAAAGTTGCAGCAAATGATAGTAAATAGAGTAACTTAGTATGTGAGGCAAAGTGCTTGTCAGAATAGATAACAGTTCTAGTCACGAATAAAGTGTGTTGTAATACTTAGACGTATAACTCCCAACTACCCCCATTGTTACTCCAGCTTGGGTGAGTCAATTCATGTCAGCAGAGATTCAGCAAAGCTGAGGCAGCACTATAACAGATGTTGCTACAAACAGCTACGTGGAGTGACCTGCTATAAGTGATTGGTCCGGGAGTATACACACACGCACCCACCCACACTTAGTACACACAGTGCGGAACGACACCATAAAGATGAATACTTGGCGCCCCAACCTGACACATGACACACTTCCGCTGCAGTTTAACTCAATGAGTATATAAAGGCTGTTCAAAAGTCCCCCAATATTTCTTGTGAGCACATATATGAGTAATTTAATTCTGAATATTAGCACAATTTACGATTGCTGCCAACATTGTGTGTTGTCTCATAAACAACTTTGTTTAGTAGCACAGCCCTATACTCTATATGTTAAGAGTGCTATTAAATTGTGCGGTATTTCTTTCACTTAATCTTGTCATATGAACATCAAATGAACAAATTAATATCAAGGTGTTCTTAAGCAATAAAATGGTACAGTTAAGCATCTGGCAACTGTAAGTAATAAAGTTCCCTAATCACATTTACTATCAAGTCAATAAGCTTAACTGTTAACCTGTAAACATCATAATGATTTAACACATTTAATGAATTAAAAATTCAGTAATATCTAAAATGAAAGTGATACAGGTGTTTTGAAAAATAATGGCCAATACATCAAAAACATTAAATCACAATTACCTTATTATATTCTTGTACCAAGTGGTCCAGTCCCAATTTTTTGCGGTAGTTGAAGTAAAAGTTCCTGCACTGATGCTGCGTTTTTCCAGAGCCCACCTTCTCTGCAATCTTGACCCAATTGGTGCCATGTTCACGTAGAGCACGTTTAGCAGCTTCCGTCTCTTCCTCTGTCCAGCGTTGTGCACTAGCATGTTCTCCTTCTTCATTTTGCGCAGATGCAGGGTCTTGCAAGTGAGGTGCCAATCTTCGCGAAATGCGATTGAAACATGTAGAGCAGCACCTGGTCATCTGAGGCGGAATTTCTGTTAAAAAAAAAAATTATGGTTAATAAAGCACATGTGTCATTTATTAACTATACATAAATTCTGACTGTGTCTGTTTTTATTTTAAAACATTTAGGGAACCTGTTATTAAAAGAACCTTGTTTCTGAATGTTCATTATTTTAAAAGAACTTAATTTTTAGTGACTCAAAAAATAAAAATTGTTGTTGTAAATGTTTATGAAAGTTTTCTCAAACCTAAACTACATGTTACCTATTTTAAATAGTTAAGTGACTAAGTGGTTTCCTTCAACACAGTAGGAGGGTCCAGGGGGCAATTTACTTTTGAATACAGAACAAGTGTAATTTAAGCAACTGATCTGTTTCAACATGATACCAGAGATAAAATGTACAATACATACAACAAAAACAAATCTTCATTGTTTTAAAAGCAATTAGTTTTTTTTTTTTTTTATTACTTGACTGGATGAATATAAAATAAGTGTACCAACAATATGTGTATAAATATAATAATAATAATATAGAGAGAGAGGGAGACAGAGAGAGCAATATCTTTGTATTATTGAAGCTTTCCATTCAGGCTATAGTATTAATCACTTTTGAATTACTTAAAGTGGTATTGTTAACACACACTTCACTTACTCAGTAGTGGTTCAACAGCTGAGGATGCAGGCAACGGTCCGCGAAACAATTGTCGTACTCATGTTAACAATACCACTTTAATTAATTCAATTGATTATGCCTTCACTGTAAGCAGCTTCAAAATTATACATTTATATTAATCTCTTTAGTTGATTCACACGGTAGTTAACTTTTAATGGCTTTTATATTATAAAATTTATTATATATGGATTCTCAGATTTAAACAATGAAATGACAATTTTTTTTCTTTGATAGACTATTTGCAGCTACATCAGAAAAATAATTTCAAGCTATTCCACGGTTTAATTAAAAAGGATTTGTTTCTCCAAGTTGCGTATTTAAATATGAAACAGTAATTCTTTCCAGAAGTTTAGGCAAAAAAGGCCTTCTCAATGAATGCCAAAATTTTTTCTTTGCTCTGTCTAGAAATTTGATTGTTAAAAGGAATTTGTAGTACTTACGAAACTCTGCAATGATGGGTTCTTTTATTTCTGGAGGGAGTTCAGCCCATTTTCCTGGCAGTGCTTTCAGTCGTTTTATTCTGCCTTTCATACTTGGACAGTTAGGAAGGGGGCACTGCATGTAGCGGCTTCGTACAGACTTGAAGCGACATGTATTGCAAACCCTTGCACCTGGTGTTACTTGGTCCTCACTCAGCTCATACTGAGGTGCCTGGGAGCGTAGCAAAGGTCTTGAATGAACAAACTGTTCAAGCTGTGTCTTGCAAACCACACACATATGGGTGCCTCCTTTTTCTGCAACAGAAAAGTATGGAACATTACCTTATTAATCCTCCACATACTTTTAACAATACTAAAAGCTGTTATAACAGCATTTTTCCACTCATGTAATTGTTGCTAACTTATAAGTTCAAAATTAGTGAACCAACGATAAACATCTTATCCACACGTCTTGGCAGTTCTGGATCACATATAATTATTACTGTCTTATAGTTAAATGAAAATATCTTAGCAGTACTGCATCACTGTGGTCAACTTCAGCACTCATGAACCAAGAAATAGGTACTTGTATTGCCCCAAGGATACAAAACTAGAATAAAAAACAGTAGTCTCTAACTTGCAAACTTAGTGTAAGCAAAGAAGTATGAATATAAATGTATTAAATAAATGCCTTAAGCCTGAGTTTATTAATATTATAATATTACGACGTAAATCAAAAAGTTCATATGATTAGAAGAGGGGGAAGGGAATGGAAGTAAGATCAATTTACAACCAAGCAGTGCAGTGATAGCTACACTATCAACTCTATAACTGACTCTTAATCAGATGCACATGTCATTAAATACATGCTATTAAGTACCGTAATTAAACTATTTACTGTTAATATGTCCTTTTCCTTTCGTTCATGAACACCCTTACAAAGAAATACTGATAGCTACGTATTAGCTCAGTTGAACTTACTAACTCATCTATCTTAAATGAACAGGAAAAAGAATTCATGTTGTAGGTACTCTGGAAATTTTCATGCAAAATAATCCTACTACTGTGTGACATTATTGCATGGAAGTAGTCTTTCTTTTCTTGTGGTTATCTACGGTTTTCACAGCACAGCCAGAACATAATTCTAGCATGGATTTCTTGTTTTAAGTACAAAACGTCTATTATGGCCATTTTTTTTTTTATGTACAGAGAGAAGTGCACACTATACATATGTATATTGAATAGAATTTGTCTTGAATGTTCCAAATTTTAAGTGAGCCTCTTCAGCCATAGATGTAAAGTCTTCTTCAATATATGAATGTATTAGAGAAGCATTTGACAATACAGTTTGAAGTAGATTGAAATTGGAACAAAATTAAGGGTAAGTTATAGCGAGCCCTTAAAAGTTGAAGTATGGAGTTAAGCATATCAGTTAAGACAATTCCTTGTTACATTTCAAGTTTGTTAAAATTGTTACAGCACATGATTTTTAGCATTTCCCTTCCATTCATAATAAACATCACAGTGTTGCCGCATTATTTCCACTCATAATGAATGCCAAGGGTTCTCTTTCAATCATATTAAAAATGTTCCATAACCTACTTAGTATTTATCCACATATGTATAGAATGTAGGCAAGGTTAGAAAACCACCTTTATTCCATCAATAACAATGAAAAGTATAGTAATAATATCACAATTAAAATTATCTCAAAAGTTGAAAAATCTAGTAACAGAATTCTAAAGATTAAATACTCCATGGCTTTATTATTTTTGCGTAGGTGATAAGAGGGAGAAGAAAAAGTCAGTTGCTGTCGGTCTTTACTGAAGTGTTAAGTAAAGTAAGATTTGGGTTTTGAGTTCAATGAAATTGTACTCATTTTATCTAATATATGGATTTTTTTATCTCTCCTCCCCCTTTTCACTTCTATGGTCATATCAGGGGCTCTGACCTGTGAAAAAAACTGATGGTGTTATGCTCTTACAGCTTTTATTTGTTTATTTTTATGTGTTATACTATGAAGCACATGCACATACTTGTATACTCTGTGGGGATAGGGAAGAACTCTAGTTAAAGGAAGTTGGCAGCCCCAGCCAGCCGGGAATAGAACCCGGGACCTCTAAGCTGAGAGGCCAGAACACTGGCCACTCGACCGCAGAGGCATCAGTCGCATTCTTTGGGGATTTATATTACTAATAACCGCCAGTATTACTAGTACTCTGTATAGTGATGGGACTATTTGAAACTGTTTCACCACTATAAAACACTTCTGGAAATGCGTGCATTGTGTTGTTCTTTCATGTATCGGTTCCTTGCACCAGACCCATGCAACAATAACAGCAACGCCTGAATTGTTGCAACAGTTACTACGTGCGGTTGTTGTGTTCCTGCTTACCGCAACGTGCGCCTTTGTAGCGCACGGTTTCATATTATCCGCGAAATTCGAATGTACTAATTAAACGGATTCCCTCTCGTTAACGCGCAACAATGCTTTGCTTGTGTAATTTTACAATTTCCTGTTCAGTGCACCAAGTGAGTGGTTGCACTTGGCACATTGTGATTTTATAGATGGACTATTTATCTCAATAGTATTTGGTGGTGCACAACATGTCTGCAACAGTTTAGGGAATTTCTGTTACAGGAAACTATTATTTCGAAACTGTTTCGCAAAAAGAACAACTTTTCCCACCACTACTCTGCAGGCCGGCATCAAACAGGTACATTCCAGGTCCAGTAACAATTGGATCACTGTCAATATTTACCCATTAAGGTATTTGCGCGAACGTGTATTACGATATTAAACAGGCAAGACAAGTTGCCGAATTGGCGGTTCCACAAGTATTTCGTCGTTCTTCATGTTCTATGAGTAATGTGCCTTTGTTTGCGGAATCAAAGGCGGCGGAGGGCACAAATTTCGACTGGTTTTCCCGTGCCATAATATAACAACTCAGACCTGACAAAGAGCTTCTGAGCAAAATTGAGTTGTCTTCACATCTAACATGATAGGAACCATGAGAATCATACAACTTTGAAGAGCTTGAGAAATAAAGAAAGTGAAAGAAAGAAGTATTTAAACTCGCATGTAAGCTACTTTTTCCATTCCAAACATCGTTCGCTCCTAATATTCACCCAGATTATACATGGCGTCAGTAACTGGCCTGTAAATCGCGGGAAATTAAAGCGCGCGCGCTCGCGCACTGACGCACGCTCACGCACACAGGATGAGTCGCCTAAAACGTACATCGTAAATATTTTTGAAACGGTAGGTGCTATTGATATGCGGTTTTTACAGAATTGGACTGTAAAGAAGGGTTCGCATTTGCAGCTAATTTTTAAAAAATGTATTTATTTACAAAAGTTACAATTTTTAAATGGAACAATCGTTATTTGAAAATTGTATGCACCAACAGTTGTTTGTTCCATTCAATTTCTTGGTTGCTAGGCTACGATGTTATGTTTGTTCACAATGTGATTGCATTGCTACTTTCCTGACAGTTATTTTGCGATAGTTCAAGCTTGGAATATGGGATTTACCAATGCAGAAAAAGCAGATATGCTCATTGTCTATGGTGAATGTAGGAAGAATGCAGTTTGTCCTAAGCATTGTCCCGTTGTGTACAAATAACCATTTCTCCTAAACTACTTGCATTAGAATCGTATAAAAAACACCATTGGCATTAAAAAAAATTGTAACTTTTTTTAAATAAAAATACTTTCTAAAAATTATAAAAATCTTGTCTATCAGCTGCCCTTCCTTACAGTTCAATTCTGTGAAAACCGCATATAAATAGTACCTATCATTTCAGAAATATTTACGGTGCAAGTTTTAGGTGACTCACCCTGTGGGTATATCAGTAGCTATTTTCAGAATTTAAAATGTTATTTTGAGGAATACTGGCATATCTCTGAATAGAACACCACGGAGGAATGATATTGCTACTTCTCTTAACACAATACCGACATATTTCAAAATCAATACATGGACTGCATAACAAGTAACGTAGCACATTTAATTATGAAAAAGACTGCTTTAATTCAAAATATGACAGTATTCTACGAAATAAGTACGCTGAAATGATGAAACGTTTACACGCTCTTCCAGAAAGAATCGTTAGTTTGCACGAGAATGACTGAGGCATAACACTGTTGACAAAAAGCTCGTAAAATTTTCCTGTCAAAACCATTTTGGCACAAGTGCTATCAAACAATTACTATGCGAGTTTCACTTGTAACCTTTTTCCACATAAAAATATAGCCCTTTTGGAATACTTTTATGGAAAAAATGAAAAATGTCCATTTTTTACTTGTGACCCTGTTCTTCCAAACGAACGACACATGTAGTACTTTAAATACGCGGATTATATCCGGAGTTTCAGGAAGTATGCTAATCAAACAGTCTGAATTATTGTAATGCATGATATAGTAGATAAATGATATGAAAAGTAAAATTAAAGGAAATTGATTAATTTCGTGTAATTTTATATGGTGTCATTCACATCATTTCTGCATTATACGATGATGATAATAAGATGTGCATTACAGCTAATACGAACATGGGATAATGCAGAGAATACAAAATGTTTTGTTTGCATCTCACCCGGTTCCACGTTAACCGTTCTGTAGACATCGTAACCATTCTTTAACGAATACTGCCGCATTACGTAACAGCACAGTTGAAAAATGTTGAAAGAACCAAGTAATAGTAGTATTTTATTATTAAGTTTACAATAATACAATATTTACGTCACACAAGTCACAACAGTCGGGTAACCGTACATACTGACTAAAAATACTTGAATTTACAATATTAGCTACACATCCATTTTATATATCTTAACAACATTAGAAATACACACACAAACACATACATGTGCAGTCATGGAAAAATGTATTCATACACCAGTGTTTATGTAGAAAAATTTAATTTATTATAACTAAAGTTAACATTCAGAGAGGTTATATGGTAAACTAACAGTATGATATTTCCTCCTGAATCTATACATATAAACCATTGACCTAAATTACTCCTCTTCAAAAAGTAAATAAAACATTTGTACCAGCTGGCTTTTCGCAACAAGCCAAAAAGTATTCATACACTCAAACAAAATGACAGTTTAAATACGTATTACTTCTGTTAAACCTCTTTGGCATGGAATGAACCAGGTTTTTTGTAGTCTCTGTGGTAATATTTTGCATTCTTGCTGAAGACATTCTTTCAGAACTGCCTTACTTCGTATGTCTCATGCTTTCGGACCATTCTTTCAAGGGTATCCCAAAGATGTTCAATTGGATTAAGGTCTGCACTCTGTGCTGGAAACTTGAGAACGTGGGGAGTATGGTACAACAACCACAAACCAACAATTTCCGCCGTATGCTTAGGATCATTGTCTTGTTGAAAGTAGTAATCTGTGCCTAAACTCAATTTATCAACACTTTTTGCAGATTATTCTTTAGGATATTTAAATATTGAAATCTATTCATGTTACCTTCAACAAAAACAAGTTTCCCAACACCATACATCCCCATACCATAATTGCTCCCTCACCATGCTTTACTGTGGCTTGAAGGTGCTTGGCTTCAAGTTCAGTATTTGGTCTTCTCCACACCAAAATTCAGCCATCATTTACAAATACATTAAATTTACTTTCATCTGTTTCTGTCCCAGAAACTCGTGTTCGTATTTAGATGCTCTCGAGAAAATTCAAGTATGACTTTCTTGTTCTTCTTGCTGATGTATGGTTTCTTTCTAGGTACCCTAGCTCCATAGCCTGCACTACTTAGAACATAGCGAACAGCCCTTGGTATTATTTCCTTTCCGAACTGATCGTTAACATAGGCAAACAATGAAGGAGCTGTCAATTTAGGATCTTTTTTAATCATTCTTATTAACATATTCTTTTCCCTTTGCGTTAGTTCTGTGGTCGTCCTCTTCTTTCGCTATTAATGATAGAATTTCTCTCTCTATATCGTGTTATTATGGACTGCATAGTTGCCCGGCTTCTTCCAATAACATCAACAATGTTTGAAAATGATTTTCCCTTTTGATATTGAGAGATAACTATCTGTCTTTCCTCTACAGTTGTTTCTTTATCTATGCGGCTCATATTTCTGTCGCACGGCATTCACTACGTAACAGAACCAACAAGCAGGAGGTGTAGCTTGCCACTGAAGGCCTTGTTTGCTGCAAGCGGTTCGTTGGTGGTTCCTGTGTTTACATTTCTAATGGTGTATGAATACTTTTATCACTGTCAAATACAGTCAGCATTGGGGTATCGTTTATTTCCTTGAGATACGTTTGTTTAATACTCAAATCTTTATTATCATGACACCGTTTATTTAATGGGGTGGCTTCCTACTCAGAATCGTAGCGCTGTCATATAATTTAATATGGAAATATCAGTGGTCAATTTCAATTACTTATTTCCATGACTGCACAAGTTCGCGCGCTACGACAACAGCACCATAGAACAATAAAAGAAAGAACACTCTGATTACCCCCCCACCCCCCCACACACACACACACATACAACTACACCACGTATTTATACATGTATATTACTCAAACACCAAATAAATCTATACAATATTTGCACAAATATTCTATCACTTAGTGTACGAACTTCCATTAAGTATGTGCCCAGGCTTGGCCAGTTTTGGCCGTTTAGAATCAAATCCCAGAATGCTGTCCTTCGTCTGTTTGAAGCTAAAAATACTTCCGGTAGTAATTTTTTCCTAATATCCTCCATCTGCACGCAATCTGCCAAAATATGCGTCCAGTCTTCCTGATCCCCGCATAATGGGCAAATCCGCCTACCAGCTTCAACTAACAACCTTACGGGTTTTCCACCCTCCCAACCTGAACGATGCTATTCCCGACCTTTGTGAGGGGAGTCAAACAGGATTGCACATTATCTCCGTTACTTTTTAATTTGTTTATTGATGACATTGTTAATATGATGTTGGAGGAAGACATAGAGGCGCCGACAGTAGAGGGCGAAAAAATACCAAGTCTTTTGTACGCTGATGACATTGTTATTCTTTCTAAAACAATAAATGGTTTGCAATCTGTTTTAAACGCATTGCAACGATTTTGTAGACGATGGGGCATGGAAGTGAATATTCTTAAAACTAAGGAACCAAGTAATAACACAGAAGGTGAATTAAATAAATCACAACAGCATATGATGATAGTAGTTTAATTTTGCAAAAAGAAAAGAAATTGCGATTTAGGATGTTCCTTAGACCTAATTATTTTGTACATTCAACGATGGCACATAGCGAATGTTTGTTCATTTCTAGAATGTTAAAAAGCTGTGATAACTGGATAACGGTTTGTACTGTAGGATGGGTGCAAGTCACTGTCCATTAATCACACACGTGTAAGAATATACAAAAAGCTCCCACCCCATATCTACCGAATTCATATGAAGTGAAATTGATGATGTGTGCACACATTCAAACAAAATAACGCATCATGTATCACTGTTAGATGTGTGAATATGTATGTGTACTCCAATTACATCTATGTATGTCAGTTCAATGTGTATATTTTTACATAATCAGAGGTATGCACATTTTGCTTTTTCACTGAATATGTGATTATCAAAACAGTCTACCAGCACCTGCCCCCTTTCGCGTATGCTATGCAACCGCCGCAGCAGAAAAACAAAATAAAAAAATTGACAAGCAAAAAAATGACACTTGGAGTACGACAATTTTTATCTATTGTGTGACATCCTTGATATTGTGTGTCCCTTCTGATCCAGCACAATACAATTACAGTCCATTCTGCTTTCCCATCCCATCACCAAGGGCATTTGCCCCACCGTCCAGCATGATTTGTTATACCACCGTGCTTCATTCTCACATAAACACTGACATCTGATTAATGATATGATGGACAGATACACGCTTCCATACATGACAACACCATAACAGTGTTAGCTTTCTGTAGCTTCTAGGTGCCACTTTCAGCAACCTGTATCATACAAAGATGACCAACTTGTAATCCAGAACGTCATTTCTCGAAAACACCATTTCCAGATTCATTCTTTTTACTTTCTCTACACGTACTATGTATATAGTGTATAGAGAAGGAATTGCACTCCACCAAAAAATTCGATACCGAGATTTCACTGGAAATATATGTTTTAGGGTCCCCTGTATCCAAAAAAGTATTTTCAGAAAAAGGTCCGTATGTGTGTCCGTGAGTCTGTGATAACGAAAAGTCTGTAGAATACCAAACTTGGTAATTATGTTTAATATCTTCCAGGGATGCGACACAAAGATTTTGAGAACAATCGCCCCACCCCAAACGTCCCTTTACATGGAACTTTGTTCGAAATTTTTTATTTTCTCTAAAATGGCTCTAACGATTGATTAAAATATTGTATATTAAAGATATTTACCTGACAAATCAAATGTATATAAAAATGTAGAGCACATTAAAACACACAATTTATGTTGTATACATTTTTTTCGTGGAGTTGATCGTTTTTTTCAGATATTCCTTGTTTTTGGTTTCAACTTTCAGCACTTACTCATACAGGAATTTGTCAACTCCTGACCATACAAACAAAGGAACTTCAGTCACATAGCAACCAGCTTTTGGCTCTCACTTTAACCTAAGGTACTCCCTTATTTCGCTTCTACTTACAAGGAAGTAATGAGACTATTTCTGCTAAATTTTTGTCGATTAGCATGAAATAAACAGAAGCATAAGCTTTTTAGCAATAATTTGTTGCAGAGATGTAGAGAAAGTCATGTGAGAGGAACACATAATGTAACCTGCACCTAAGTATTCTTTCAACGTTAAAAGGTTTACTAATCTCGGACACAAAGGTTATAAATAGTAGAGTATACGGAGGGAAATGGGAAAACACATTGTGAAGCTCAAGGTGGTTGTCCCATAGAGGCATAACTTGTTGGCGAAGGAACACCTAGCGCCGCCGCCTCCCCCCCCCCCCCCCAGCGGGGGGAATGGATGAGGTGAAGGAGTGCAGGAGACGAATGGACAGAGGCAGGTACACAGTACACAGACTCGCAAAATTCCATAATAGTTTCAGGCCACAAGAGGTTCCTATTTGAAGTTTCTTCTTTAATCTCATATTGTTTACCTATCACTGCAGGCACAATACTAATGTAAATATATGAGGGTCAGTCAATAAATAATGCCTCCTAATTTGTTCTCTTTTAATTTGTAAGAAAATTAACTTTGATTACACAGCATGAAACCCACAACATTAAATTGTCACTTTTCAATGTAATCCCCGTCCTTTTCCACAGTTTTGGTCACCTTTTAACAAGGGCATGTATTCCAGTGTGGTAAAATGCACGGCCTTGCTTCCGAAGCCATTGACGCACAGATGTTTTCACGGATTTTTTTTTCTCTTCAAAGTGAATCCCACAATGAGCTTCCTTTAGCGGTCCAAACAGATGGTAGTCTGATGGTGCTAGGTCAGGGCCGTATGGGGAATGAGGCAAGACTTTCAATCCAATTTTCACAATCGCTTCAGTGGTGTGTGGTTTTGCATTGTCATGCAAAAGAAGAACGTCCGCCATGGTTTTTGTTGGGCGAACTCGCCGAAGACGTACTTTAAGTTTTTTGAGGGTGCTGACGTATCGGACAGAATTTATTGTGTATCCCTGCTCCAGAAATTCAACCAGAATCACGCCCTGTGCATCCCAGAACACTGTCGCCATCACTTTCCCTGCCGATGACAGTTTTGATTCTTTTCTCTTTTGGTGCAGTTCAGGTTAAAAAAAAATGAACCCATGTTTCGTCTCCAGTTACAATGTTTTCCAGAAACTACTCTCCCTCTAACCCTCTAAATTGAAGCGCTGCAAGTGTTCGGCGGCTATTGCTTTTCTTGTCTCCTTATTCTCGTCAGTTAACATTCTTGGTACTCGCCGTGAACAAACTTTTGAGTACCCCAGTTGTTGAATAATCGTCATCACACTGTCTTTACTGAGAGACATACTGCAACGCAATTCATCCGTTGTTACCTGGCGGTCAGTACGAATGATCTCATCACTGCTAGATTTGAAGGCACGCCTAACAGCGAGAATGCAGATGGGCAACGGTCACTCACAATATTGCCAATGTAACAGTTACTGTGTAAAAGTAATATCCGAACAGAATGTTGTATTATACAATAGAACCAGAAACTGTTTTCAATATTTCAATCTCATCATCATTTTGATAATCTGTTTCATTTACGCCTATTACGCATGTTGGTAATTTTAACCACCCCCTCCATCGCCCTTACCCCGCTAAACGTCAGGGCCTCAGTACGCCTGACGAGACTGTACTCATCTTCTTCAAGGACAAGGATTGAAGGTTGTTGTTGTTTTTTTTTTTTTTTTTTTTTTTTTTTTTTTGGTGAGGCAATTGCAGTCGCACTCAATCCGTCAAGTGTTTGGCGCTATAGAGTGCAGAAAAGTTGGGCAACACTAGCTGTAGGGTTTCACTTCTTCATATAAATCAAACGGCAAGCATGTACTGCTCCTATGGCAACTACAACTGGAGGGAGTAGTCGCGCCATTAAAACAGCCGGCCACGTGGCCAGGGTAGATAAAGTAATAAAATATTAACAATTATATTCAACTCCTGTCCTACACACGGATTCTGTGAGGAGACAATTAAAATTATCACAATTGTCCATAATAGTTGGCTAAAACTATGAATTCTGGGACTTAAAGCATTTACAATTTAAGTCGCCATGTTTTCTTTATTACTTTCTCTATACGTGCTGTGTACATATAGTGTATAGAGAAGGTATTGTAATGCACCCAAAAATTTGATACCGAGATTTCACCGGAAATACAGGTTTTGAGACCTCCTGAATCAAAAAAAAATAGAAAAATGCCCGTGTGTGTGGGGGGGGGGGGGCCAGCATAGCTAAAAAACGAAAAGTCCGGTAAAAACCAAACTTGGTGTTTAGGTTTGGTATCTTCCAAGGATGCGACACGAAAATGTTCAAGAAAATCCCACTCCCAACTACCCTTTACATGGAACTTTTTTTCGAAAATTTTGATTTTCTCAAAAATGGCTCTAACGATTTTGATTAAAATGTCGTATATTAAAGATATTTACCTGACAAATAAAATGCATATCTTGTATTTTCTGGGAATAGCCTCTGGGGACTACTTTATTCTGGATGAATTTTGTATAACTACTAAACCGTAAGAGATGGACAAAAACTTAACACACACAAAATTTAGAGCACGTAAAAGCACACAATTTATGTCATATACATTTTTTTCGTGGAGTTCATCGTTTTTAAGATATTCCTTGTTTTTGGTTTCAGCTTTGAAAAACAAACTTTTCTAATACAGGAATTTGCCAACTCGTGTCCATACAAACAAACGAACTTCAGTCAGAAAGCAACCAGCTTTTGGCTTTCACTTTAACCTATGGTACTACCTTATTTCGCTTCTACTTATAATAAAGCAAGAAATAAGACTATTTCTGCTAATTTTTCTCGATTAGCATGAAATAAACAAAAGAATAAGCTTATTAACAATAATTTGTTACAGAGTAATAGAGAAAGTCATGTGAATGGAACACATCAGATTTTTTAAAAATACAGATCCGGGTTCTGGTCGGGATTTCGGCGCTGCATTCCTATTTTCTTATTCCTCTTTTTCCCTAATTTTCCCTTGTTTACCGTTTCCTGTTTTATGACAAATACACGTACATTCACACAAACACCCATGTCCAAGGTGCGACTCGATCCCCTGCGCCACAAAGCACCAAAGCGAGGCGCTTTTAGTGAGCGCGGCCAGAGGGACCGGCCCATTGGGATTGTCATCTCAAAATAATTTGACATTACCTTGTATGGTTTACCGGGAAACATGCGAGTCAGTTGAGAAATTCAATGATATGCCGGCATGTTACCATGTTAGCTCAGTGGCAGAGCAACTGGCTAGAGACCGCGAGATCCGTAGCTCAAATCCCACCTAAGGCATTGAATTTTTCAGTCTGACTCTAGCTATCCAACACACGGTTTCTGTGAGAAAAAAATTAAAATTATAACAATTATATCACCTTGTGATATGACAACATATAGTCTTCTAGCATTGAACCTAGTAATGTCAGAGTTACAGAATAGTACGCAAACTCGGCTACCGGTACTCCACCCAAAAATTCGATAACGAAATTTCACCGGAAATACATGTTTTGGATCCCCCTGAATAAAAAAAGAAAAGTATTCTCAGAAAAAGGTCCTGTGTGTGATTATTTCGTTTCTACTTACAAGAAAGCAAGTAATAAGACTATTCTGATTTTTTTTTTTTTTCTGGATTTGCATGAAGTAAATATAAGCACAAGCTTTTTAACAATAATTAGTTGCAGGTATGTAGAAAAAGTCATGTGAATGGAGCACATCAGATTTTTTGGATACAGGGGACCCTAAAACGTGCATTACCGGAGAAATCTCGGTTTCGAATTTGTGTGTGGAGTACAATACCTTCTCTATTCACTATGTACATAGTACGTGTAGAGTCAGCAAAATAACTATTGTTTCTTACAAATAATGGACATGATAAACATGAAAGTTCATCATAATGTTTAGATATATGCACTATATTTCGATAGTTAAATGAAAGGGGGAATTAAATGATTTTAAAGTAAAGTTCCACATTGTAATAATTCTGTCATTTAATGGATATGAGGCGAGAGAGCTCACATTTACTATGTTTGTGTGTCCATGTGTAAGATGACAAATGAAATGATATAGAGTACTCTGATCAGTATTTAGCAGCGAGATTGTGTGGGTGTCAGTTGTCAAAGTGAGGGGAATTTGATTGACTTGCCGCATCAGCTGTCTGCCATTTAGTCAAACTGGGGAATCCAATTCACATATGGCCATTCCCAGAGGAATATAATCACGCGGAATAGCATCGTTGCCGCCATTTAACCGCCTCCCTCACCTGCCGCTGCACCTGACAAACGTCTATCACTGTTTCAAATATCCCAATTATCGCTAATCTAATGCTCAGATGCACCATTTGGCTGACGCAACTAAAATTACTATTATTAGTACACGATGGTTCCACCACTTGGCATTACTTCTATATGTGGACACTTTTGTTATTTCGCCTTTAGAGCCGCATTGTAGTTACTGGTCTGTTATAAACATTTAGGGCCCTAAGCTGCAAAGCGTAGCGCAAGGGATATTTTTTTATAAGTTGAATGTAGCAGTTGCGACCGAAGACACACACACACTTAAGACTTTTACTGGCGATCCATACTTGAAAGTGTTGAAAACATTAAGTTGTTTAGATGCGATTGCCGAATTTTGACTTCTTCTTGGAATCATTGGGGTTTTAGCTTCACAGATCCCTCTGCTACGCTTTGAAGCTTACAGCCCTCCACGTTGGACTACGCTTTGCAGCTTAGGGCCCTAAATATTTATAATAGACCAGTAACTACAATGCGACCCTAATGACGAAATAACAAAAGTGCTCACGTATAGAAGTAATGCTAAGTGGAGGAACCATCGCATACTAATAATTACTTTCTCTACACGTACTATGTACATAGTGTATAGAGAAGGTATTGTAATGCACCCAAAAATGCGATACCGAGATTTCACCGGAAATACATGTTTAGCGTCCCCCTGAATCCAAAAAAAAGCATTTTCAGAAAAAGGTCCGCGCGTGTGTGTGTGTGTCTGTGTGTCCGTGGACAGCATAGCTCAAAAACGAAGACAGTTGAATACCAAACCTGGTATTTAAGTTTTGTATCTTCCAAGGTTGCGACACGAAGATTTTCAAGAAAATCCCCCCACCCCTAACTACCCTTTACATGGAACTTTTTTCGAAAATTTTGTATTTCTTAAGAATGGCTCTAACGATTTTGATTAAAATATGGTATACTAAAGATGTTTACCTGACAGATAAAATGTATATATTTAATTTTTGGGAATAGCCTCTGAAGACTACTTTATTCTGGATGAATTTTACTGAATGTTGCATAACTGACAAACCGTAAGAGATAGACAAAAACTTACTACACAAAAAACTGTAGATGAGGACAAAACACACAATTTATGTCATGTACATTTTTTTCGTGGAGCTGATCACTTCAGATATTCGTTTTTTTTTTGTTTTTTTTTTTTCAGCTTTGAAAACTTACACTTTTCTTATACAGGAATTTGTCAACTTCTGTCCATACAAACAAAGGTACTTCAGTCACATAGCAGTCAGCTTTTGACTATCACTTTAAGCTATAGTACTCCCCTAATACGCTTCTACTTACAAGGAAGCAAGTAATTAGACTATTTCTGCTAATTTTTTCTCGATTAGCATGAAGTAAATAGATGCATAAGCTTTTTAACAATAAATTGTTGCAGAGATGTAGAGAAAGTCATGTGAATGGAACACATCACTTTTAAGTACTATTTTCGCATTTTCAAAATACAAAAATGTGATTCAGAGGTCGTGAAAAATGAAAATGCAAGAGTACAAGACTTTATGAACATTTCGCGCTACATCGCAACCCTAATTATATTATATACCCACTAATAATCTTACCTAGAATAGACGTCTTAAACGATGGCCAGCTTAATTCCCGAAGTTTCGCAGTTAAGGATGAAAATAATGGATCAGAGATGGACACCACAATATTCGTGGATATCCATTGCGTAATGAGCGTGTGCACATTGTTATCCATAATGCGACACGGCCGCTCATTCCACTTTAAACGTAGCCCAGAGTGGTCGACGCTAACAAAATATGCAGCCCATCACTGTATGTATGCTCCACTCTTGGGAGCATCGCCTGCCATCATTGGAAAGGTGTATTCAAAGGTAACCGGTATAAAAGAGATATTATGTATGGCAAGGGAGCCACGAGCGGCAGAGCTGGCTTGCAAAAGCTTAAAAACATTATGGACGGGGGGAGCCTGATACATACTGGATGCAACCCAACCAATTTATCCCAATTGTCTCTGAATAATTGATATTTTCATCACATTCACAAACAATTAAGACCAACCCGCGCCGGCAAAGAGCATAGCTACCTCAGCTGAGTAGGTTGCTAGGTAAGTACGTAACAGTCTAGACGGGTCGGTAAGGGGTGGGGAGGGTTAAGCACGCCTGCACTGTTAAAACGTAGTAAAGCATACGGCCAAGAGAAAAGGGAGGAGAAGAGAGAACTCACCGCAAGTTAGCTGAAATATACATCACATACACCTAAACGCTGCGCTCCACACTAAGAGGTTCCTGTTCCAAAACAATGCCTTCATCCCCTCCCCAACACAAACGTACAGGCATTAACGTAATTTATCCTACAGATACTTATAATAGACACCGTTGCTATGCAGAAACGACACAAGAAAACTTGGACTTTAAATTAGAGTTGGGTCGAGCGATTCATTTTCAGTAATAGATTCATACGATTCGTTCATCCAATATGAGTCGATTCATACGATTCGTTCGCGTTCATTAATCGTCGCCAAGCCTTTACTGTGTTTGACTTATATTGTACACGGGGATAAGTAGCATAAAAACAGTAATTTATATATAAAAAAAAAAGTCCTACTCTTTTCCATCTATTACAAACATATTTAGAAACATTTCCTCCATTACTCGAAAAAAAAAAAAAAAACATAAAAAGTTTGCTTAAGTCTAAAATTGATATCTAAACTTCCGACTGCATGGCTGTATTTGTGTATTGTTAATAAGCAGAGTAATTATTATTCATCACTGTCGCGGTTGCGCGCCACTAAGCCATTTAACTTTTATAAATACGTCACCCAGAATAATTCTTATTTTCCTCAGGAATATTCGAGATAATTTTAATGCATTAGAATAGTATGTTTCTATACCTATTATGTTGTAGCATAATTGCTTTATTTGTCGTAAAATTGTGTTTCTGAAATTATATATCTTGCTAATGTAGTGACGATTTAGCTGTGCATATATTACATTTAAGATATATATAAAATAGTTGTAAATTCTAACGCTTGATTTCTCATGTGCAATAACTCATCCCTATGGCTTCGGCAATGATCGGCAGTGTTCGTTTTCTTATGCATATTGTACATTATACAATGCATTATGCATTAAGATATTTATATTTATATAATTTAAATATTATATATATATCTTTATATATTCTTATGTTTAGCCTAATGGCCTCAACACTGTTTATTTTCTCACAATAAAATAAATAGGTAGAGTCAGACTGAAAAATTCAATACCATAGCCTGAATTTGAACCACGGATCTCCCGGTCTCTATGCCGGTTGCTCTGCCACTGAGCTACTATGGCAACATACCGGTATAGCCAACTCCTGTCCTACACATGGTTTATGTGGGGAAAAAAAAAATAATCCAATAAAATAAATGATTATAAATCCCCTTATACATCATCGTGCTCACTCGGCAGTTTTCGTCAACGCTCGGCTTGGAACTTCAAAAGGTGGAGCAAAAGAAAAACAAACCCCAATGCCTAATCACGATTCTTCAAAACTGCGATTATTTTTGAACGACGATACCTGTTATGGTTGACACGATTCCTGCGATTCTTTTTAAACGACGATTCATGTTGAGACACTCACGATTCTCGCGATTCTTTTTGATCGACGACACCTGCTATGGTTGACACGATTCATGCTATTCTTTTCAATTCATGCGATTCTTTTTAAACGACGATTCATGTAGATACTATCACGATTCTCGAGATTCTTTTTGATGGACGACACCTGCTATGGTTGATACGATTCATGCTATTCTTTTCGATTCATGCGATTCTTTTTTAACGACGATTCATTTTGAGACTAGCACGATTCTCGCGTTTCTATTTGAACGACGATTCATGCTAAGATTGACACGATTCATACGATTCTTTCCTTGTAGTCGTTCATATGAATGATTCGTTCATGAATCACCCATGTCTACTTTAAATCAAAGTGATAGTTATTAGCGCAACGGATGGGATAAAGTAAACAAAATTCACTCGTTGCTCCGGAGTGGAATAAAGTAAATAAATGGTTGCTGAACATTTCCTCGTATCTGCCAATCCTTAAATTGCTGAAACTCTTTTTCGTATAATTGCCGTGAAGTCGACGGTAATAAAGCCTCAACTTCTTTTGCTTCATTTAACATATCGTTTGGAACCGATATACGAGGGTCGTTCAGAAAGTAACCTCCGATCGGTCACAGTGCGGGTAGTGGGGGGAGTAGCGACGTCATCTGTGCATTCACGCACTCAGCAGGTCAGTCGGCATCAAGCCGTGGTCGAGTGAAAGTCGTACCTGCGCTAGTTTAGTGTTTGTGGCCGTTTGAAATGTGTACTGCAATAGAAAACCCCGCCAAATGTGAAGTGCGTGCTGTTATAAGGTTTTTTACAGCCAAAGGATATTCTGCAGCAGCTATTCATCGTGAGCTTTGTGCCGTGTACAGACCAAGAGTTATGAGTGAAGGAGTGGTCCGTGAATGGGTACGTTTATTTAAAAGTGGACGAGAAAACGTTCATGATGAAGAGAGGAGTGGTAGACCATCATTGGTCACGGACGAACTCGTTCAGACAGTTGATGCAAAAGTTCGTGAAAACCGACGTTTCACAATGTCGGAGTTATCTACTGATTTTCCACAGATTTCTAAGACTCTCTTGTACGAGATAGTGACAGCAAGATTGGGTTACCGTAAGTTCTGTGCACGATGGGTGCCCAAAATTCTTACCGACCACCACAAAACTCAAAGAATGGCCTCTGCATTAGACTTTCTGTCACGTTATGAGGCCGAAGGTGAACGATTGTTAAACAGAATCGTGACCGGGGACGAAACCTGGATTAAGTACGTGAACCCTGAGGCAAAAGAACAATCAAAGATCTGGGCACATTCAAATTCGCCTACCAAACCAATAAAAGCCCGGCAAGATTTTTCTGCCCGAAAATTGATGGCAACGGTGTTTTGGGATGCAAAAGGGGTGTTGTTGGTTGAATTCATGGAACGTGGGACGACCATTAATCAAGACGTGTACTGTGAAACACTAAAACAATTACGACGGGCTATACAGAACAAACGCCGTGGTATGCTGACTTCCGGTATCGTTTTTTTGCACGATAACGCCCGTCCTCACTCTGCTCGCAGAACAACAGCCCTTCTTGAGTCCTTCAAGTGGGACGTTGTCAACCATCCACCTTACAGCCCAGATCTGGCGCTAAGCGATTATCACCTCTTCATGCATATGAAGAAATGGCTCGGGTCCCAGCGGTTTGATGACGACGAAGAGCTCAAAGATGCGGTCACAGGCTGGCTCCAGGCACAAGCGGGTGATTTTTATGCAGAAGGAATTTCAAAGCTTGTGAACAGATACGATAAGTGCCTCAATCGTTATGGAAACTATGTAGAAAAATAGTGCAAAGATGTAGTTGTAAGATGTATATATTAAAATATTTTTATTTAACTTGGTGAATTTCTTGCAGTCAACCGGAGGCTACTTTCTGAACGGCCCTCGTATTAACGTTCTCAACGTCCATCGTAAACTTAATCAATTTGAAACTAGCAGCAATAAAAACAAAATTAGTATTCATACATAGCCTACCATATTTTACAACTATAAGAACGCCGCAATTCAATGCCTTATTCCTTATTTAATTTATTATTATCTGTTGTAAAATAATAAACTGTATATTTGTCATATTAATTTATCGTATCTATAGGATAAAATAACGTATTATACAATTGGACAAACCTCTCCTTCGGGTCGCGTTTTAAATTGTTTTACTCATGGATAAACCCTGTTTATCCGCGTGTATAATAAATAACTATTATATCTGTACAACACTTAGATACATGCTTGCCAATTAGTTCACCTCACCAAGGACACATCAAAACTGCACTAAAATTGTGACAACCATACGCCATTGTAGCCGATAGCAGGTACATAACGTGAAAAAGAAATTTTAAAAAATGCTTAGGAATCTTGGAGACGCTATAAAGTTGTACGAAAATGGTCTTGAATCCCACCTTCTATATACAGGATTCTTTTTAACTTGTAATCCACTCTAAGAGAGCGACAAAAACTTACTACAAAAAAGCTGTAGATCTTGTTAAATCACAGAACTAATCACATTTTTGTGACGTTAACAGATTCCTTGATTTTCTTTATAATTGGGAAATCGCTATTAGTCCCCCCCCCTCATTTATTTTTTATTTCCTCGTGACCATGCAATTTTAAATCCACTACATAGCGAGAATTATTAAAAGATATCACTATCCCTTAAGTCTCTTAGTCTCCTTGTACACACAAGAATATATGTAATTACAACAATTTCTGCAAACGTTTATCTTGTAAACTTTATTTGCGGAACTTAACCCACTGCACTGATCCGCTATATTAGGTGTATTAATTTACAGTAGATAGAAGAATGATCTTTATAAGAATGGTTTACCGAAGAATGGTAGAGAAAGTCGTGTGAACATATGACTTTTTAATATTTTTTCCAAAAATCTATTATAATAAATATATTCATGCTACTGTATTATCTCTTATCACTAAAGATACGCACCAGAAATTTATGATTTTATTAGAGCTTTCCACCCCAACACATTTGCCATTCTGAGAGTTCTCGCGTCTTCATTCCAATCTAAGAGCCACAAATATCCAGTTAAGCAACTCCTTGTGGATGGGGATATGCCGAAATGAACTACCAATATTGAAGATTTAAAGCTACGCTAAGCTAGGCAAGATTGGAATTAATCTGCGTATGGCCTCACTGCTCTGGCTTCTTCCCTGTAAAAATTATATGCCAATGCTCCTTAGGATTATAAGTGCACAGTGTAAAAGACTAACTACTTGGAAATCCACAAGGATTATTTAGGAAGTTTCACCTTTAGTTTTCCGGCTAATTACCAGCCAGAAGAAACGCATTTACAAATGTCAAACTTTGCAATCACAAACAGAAATAGTTATTTCAAGAAATTAACTTATGAATATTATTATACTTTTACTATGGCAAAATTTTCCATAAGCTGATCAACAAACTGGAAATCCAGTAGAATTTTTCCTGCAGTACAGTTCTAATAAATATTTAGATCTCTTCGTTTTGGCTTCTGGGCAGCCACTAACATTCACTACGTTAGATGTGCCGCAATATAACGGAGGAACTTAAAAAGTATATGAGTAATTTTCTCTCAGATTTCGGGAAGGTAACGTAGTCAAAAACAAACATATGTGTATCTGAGGTTTTTTTTTACTTTCTCTATACGTACTGTGTACATAGTGTATAGAAAAGGTATTGTACTCCACCCAAAAATTCGATACAGAGATTTCACCTGAAAATATGTTTTAGGGTCTCCTGTGTCTAAAAGAAGTACTTGCAGAGAAAGGTCCGTGAGTGTGTGTGTGTGTGTGTGTGTGTGTGTGTGTATCATGTTAATCAGTTATTCCATTCATTGTCCGATATGATCTAGTACGAAAAACAAGTTAAAACTTCTTTATTTTAAAACATCTTATGTGTTCCATTCACATGACTTCCTCTACATCTCTGCAACTAATGATTGTAAAAAAGCTTTTGTTTCTATATATTTCATGCTAATCCGAAAACATTAGCAGAAATAATCGTATTACTTGCTTCCTTGTAAGAAGAAGCAAAATAAGGGAGTACCATAGGTTAAAGTGATAGTCAAAAACTGGTTGCTGTGTGACTGAAGTTCCTTTGTTTGTATGGACAGGAGTTGACAAATTCCTGTATGAGAAAAGTATTAGTTTTTCAAAGCTGAAACAAAAAACAAGGAATATCTCAAAAAGGATCAACTCCACGAAGAAATGTATGCAATATAATTGTGTGTTTTAATGTGCTCTATAGTTTTTGTGTGGCAAGTTTTTGTCCATCTCTTAAGGCTTAGCAGTTATGCAAAATTCCGTAAAATTCATCCAGAACAAAGTAGTCTTCAGAGGCTATTCCCAGAAAATTCAAGACCTACATTTTATTTGTCAGGTAGGTAAACATCTTTAATATACGATGTTTTAATTAAAATCCTGAGAGCCATTTTTGAGAAAATCACACACGCGCGCGGACCTTTTTCTGAAAATGCTTTTTCTAGATAAAGGGGACCCTAAAACATATATTTCCAGTGAAATCTCGGTATCGAATTTTTGGGTGCATTACAATACCTGCTCTATACACCGTGCACATAGTACGTGTAGAGAAAGTGAAAATAATCCATATGCAGTCCTATCGGCAACAGTCAAGTTAGTATTTATTTGTCGTCTATTTTGTGTATTATTTTCAATGGGTTTATGACAGTTTTTTTGCTGTATTGAGTTGATAACTGAGTATGTATTTATTGTTAACACCACTTTATCTATAGGGTAAATTAGGATTATAAAGATAATATTATTTTAAATACACTCTTTTGAAATCCCAAAATTACTGACCCTCTATTATTGAATACTGAATATATTTAAATACATACAATGTTAATTGTTAGAATACATTCTCAGGCCCATTTATAAACTTGCAACAAGATAAGTGTGAATCAAAGAAGAAACAGGCTTATTAAATAGAGTTGCAGGAGACCTAACCGAGTGTTATTCATATGTAATAAGTTCGATATACTATGTAGGGTTTCCATTCTGAATGTGAAATGCAAAACAGCTACATTCAGTCTGAAGACTACGTAACTGCTCTTCGGCCATAAGCAAACAATTAAGAGAAAAAGAGAAGGAGGTTTACTTGCTAACAATGGCGGTGGCGAACATGTTCCCGAAAGAAAGGTGAGATACAGTTTAAAATACATTTCCACGCTGGAAATTGAACTTTTGAAAAAAAATCTAAATATTATTATTATTATTGTCTCATAATAGCACACACTTTTTAGTTTTCAAAAAGTAGTGTATGACATTTATTACCAGAATTGGGTTTACGCTAGAATTTTGTACCACCTTCTACTGCTATTCTAAGCACAGTGTTGAAATTTCATTTTACTATTCCTCCAAATTAAAATTTTCAACATTTTTACCTTTTAAATCAAAAATGAGTACTCTTAAAATTAAGCTACGACCTCATTCGTAAATAATTTTAAAGTTTAAGCAGGGAAACTGCGTTAGAAATTCTGTAGTCATTTTAAGTCAAAACCCAATTGGTAAAATTCTTATTTTGAATTTAAAAATTCACAACTTTTTAAACGACTAATTTCTTCATATTGTGCATATTCTAAGAAACAAATTGGTGCATTGAAGTCTGAGATATCTATATTTTTGCAATGTTTTGAAAAAAAAAAATATGTAAAATTCTCAATGTCACAAAAGTATGATTAATTTGACACCATGTATCCTTCTAGTTTTTCATGCCAACACCGAAAAGTTTTAAAAAGATTAGACAAAAATATATAGATGTTTGTTCCCAATGTGTACGTGTATGTACAGATCTTAACATTTAAAACGATGAGAATATCCCATCCTGATAAAAGGCGTTTTAAGATAAAGAAAGCATTTCTTGTTAAACAAGAACTTATACCTCTGCACGTTTTGGTATACTTTATAACTGGCGCAACAGATCTGGACATGTGAAAATCTTAATGAGAGCTAGGAAGCGAGGTGTACTTTGAGATAAGCAGTTCACCAGTCGAATCATTCATGCTGGAAGAGTGCCTGTCACAGTCAATGTCAAATATCTGTTACCTTTTATGCACCTGCACTGATAGACACGTGTTTTCGTATGTATATTCATCTGTATGTCAATCGTCTGCCTCCAATTCTTCCACACCTGACTGTCCTTTGTCTTCGCTCACGTCATTGCCACCATCAGCGGTATCGCTACTTTCTGCACCATTATCCTGGATTAGAATTCTATTTGATTTTCTACAACTCTTTCTAATGATTTTCAATGTTCTCAACATGTCGACATACATTGGCCTGCCAATTTCTGCAATTCGCTGGCAACACATCATCTTTTAATTTAAAAGTGCTATATTAAGTTTTATTTTTCTTTCTTTTTTATCTTTGAGAACCCTGGAAACGGAACTCAGTGAAATATCAGTTGCCTTGGCTACTCTTTCATTCACTTGCATTAGGCTTTTGAAGAACTCAGGGAATATAAATGTTCTTCCTTCATCTCTGCCTTTGTTTCATGAAGTCAAGGACACTTACAATTATTTCTCTGCTCTGACCAAGTATTACCTTGCCACTTAAGTTTGAAAACGTAGGAGTCATGGTTAAAAAATAAAATAAATAAAATGAACACTATTTACTGCCCACTTTGAATACAAACATATGCGGAACACATTCGATACGGACTGTTCAAAGTTTGCTCGCTGTGTCTTTAAGTAAGTAAAGTGTCATATCAAACTCCGATTAGCTAGGCTCGTTAGCTGGGTTGGCGGCAGGGTCGCGATCCCAGAAGTTTTGCGTCGGCAATACTCTCCTGGATATGAACGAAATCGGTGGTCCGATAGATGTATAGACAAGACATCTTTGGAGGAGTTAATTTTACAGAGAATCGTCTTTGTGTAGAATACCTGCCATTGTGCAGGCAGATATACACATGCTGCAGTTTGGGGTCATAGAAAGGAACTCGAGCGTAAAGTAAAAAGTCCACAGAACAGACAGAGGCTGGAGGCACCAAGGAACCAGGGGAAGGGGGGTCCTGGACGCCTGAATCAACATAATAAAACTGACTAGCGGTGGTGGTGTGGGGGCAGCAAGGCACAACCATACCGCTAACAGATAAGCATTATTAAACTCCTTTCCTCTTGTTGACTCACTTTCCTCGTGCCAGAAAGAATATCGAAAGCAGAAACCTTCTAAATGATCCATGGAGAAGTGGGAGAGAGAGAGAAAAAAATAACGCACAAAGTAGCTTAATAACCAAAATGTTCTATGTATTGTTTCCACATTCCGAGATTTATATAGAACTATGGACCAATAGTTGCGCTGGTTTCAGCGAGAAAAAAAACTGAAAGCCACGTTTCCGTATAAAGCTCTATATATTGTTGCTTTTTTGGCTGATCTTTGTATTTGATTTTTCTGCTGTCAATGGATGCAATATATAAATAAAAGTAATAATAATAATAATTATATTTAAATATATATTCCCGCCCTGGAATTACATTAAGGCAACTCACCTGTGAATTTGGATGAAAACTGGAATATATCTTTCAGGATTTCTATGTGTCAGAAAGAATATCGAAGGCAGAAACCTTCTAAATGATCCATGGAGAAGAGGGAGGGAGAGAGAGAGAGAGAAACCGCACAAAGTACCTTAATAACGAAAATGTTCCTGCATTTTCGTATTGTTTCAACATTCCGAGATTATTTAGAACAATGGACCAATAGTTGCGATGGTTTCAGCGAGAATAAAAACTGAACGCCACGTTTCCATATAAAGCTCTATATATTGTTGCTTTTTTGAACTGATCTTTGTATTTGATTTTTCTGCTGAAAATGGACCTGTGAATTTGCATGAAAACTGGAATATATCCTTCAGGATTTCTATGTGTTGTTCCCAGTCCTATACATAAAGGTATACCTACCAACTGCATATATATGTTAGCACCCCATACTTTCATTTGGCACTTCTGTTTTACTAACATCGGCAACTTCTATTATAAGTGTTTGAAAAGTATTTTCTCAAAACTTTCCTCTCGCAATTTTTCGTCACTTGCTTTATATTAAAATGTTTGTTGAGAAATTAACTTCTGTGTTCAGCAAAACTTCGGTAATCGTTACTAATGAAACCCTTGGGCGCTCAATTAATTTAATACTTTCATAGTTTTTTACTCTCAAAACCGAAAACCAAGATTTATCTTTTGTGATTAAGCTTCATTTCAATTTAAAAAAAGGCACTCATTCAACCGAAATAACATTCTGGATAGAAAATAACAAACCATTTGACACGTTGGTCATTTTTACTTTCTCTAAACGTACTATGTACATAGAGTATAGAGAAGGTATTGTATTGCACCCAAAAATTCGATACCGAAATTTCACCGGAAATATGTTTTAGGGTCCACTGTATCCAAAAAGAGCATTTTCAGAAAAAGGTCTGCGCGCGCGTGTCCATGAACACGATAACTCAAAAACGAAAATTCGGTAAAATACCAAACTTGGTATTTAACTTTAGTATCTTCCAGGAATGAGACACGAAGATTTTGAGAAAAATCCTCCCATCCAAACTACCCTTTACATGGAACTTTTTTCGAAAATTTTGATTTTATCAAAAATGGCTCTAAAGATTTTGATTAAAATATCGTATATTAAAGCTACTTATCTGACAAATAAAATGTATAATCTTCAATTTTCTGGGAATAGCCTCTGAAGCTTACTTTATTCTGGATTAAATTTACGGAATTTTGCATAAATCCTAAACCGTAACAGATAGATAAAATGTTACTGCACAAAAAATGTAGAGCACGTTAAAACACACAATTTGTTATGTACATTTTTTTTCTTCATGGAGTTGGTCGTTTTTTAAATATCCTTTGTTTTTGGTGTCAGCTTTAAAAAACAAACTTTTCTCATTCAGGAATGTGTCAACTCCTGTTCACACAAAGGAACTTCGGTCACATAGCAACCAGATTTTGTCTATCTCTTTTACCTACCACATCCCCTTATTTCGCTCCTACTTTTAAGGAAGCAAGTTATAAGACTATTTCTGCTTTTTTTTTTTTTTTTTTTTTTTTTTCCCCGCGATTAGCGTGAAGTAAATAGAAGCATAAGCTTTCTAACAATAATTTGTTGCAGAGATATAGAGAAAGTCATGAGAATGAAACACATCAGATTTTTAACTAACCCATGAAGATTTATTAAATAAAAATTAAAAGTTAACATACATTTAATTCGTATAACTGAAGCAATGCCCCTCAACTCATTCAAAATTAGTGCACAGTCTTTTATATTATACCCCTGTTTTAAGCGTCCTGATAACAGATAACCTTGTACCCAGCTTCTTCGCCTTCAAGGATTAGGCTAGCAGCCCGTTACATACTGTAGCCCTCTCTTTTTATTTCATTATTTTGATTTGTTTTCAGGTTTGTATCTTTTTATTTTATTTTCCTATTATTTTAATATATTGTATACGCTGTTGGCAGCGCCATGGCCAACTGGTTAGCCGCTCGCCTCTCACCAAAGCGAGTAGGATTTGTGATGGACAAATAGGCGTCGGGTGGGCTTTCTCCGGTTTCCCGCCATTCATTCCACATCCTGCTCCGGTCACTTTTCCTTTCATCAACTTCAGATTATTTTCTTCCTCGCTCTCATAGCAGGCATCGAGCTAATTTTCTCACCTGGCTACTTTCTCTTACCCCGCTTTAACCAGGTTCCCGATCACAGGCGCTGGGGTGCAAGTCCTCCTTATGAGAAGGCAAAACAGAACAAGAAAGGGTTTCCGCTGTTTAATTTTATTTTTGTTTCATTTATATACCCCCCTTTAACATCTAAGATCATAAGGGTGCTTTGCATAATAAACAACTCGTTTGCTGTAAGGTTCTTTACGTTGGGTATTATTATTTTATTTTCTTCAAACACACGCACATCTACTCTCACACACATACTTCCAGACTCTGTGCGGATAGGGAATACTTCTGGTTAAAGATAAATCCCCCGCCCCAACCGGGAATCGAACCCGGGACCTCCGGATGAGAAGTCAGTTCGCTGACCACTCGTCCATTAACGCAAAATGTTACTGTTTTTACTGTTTACTTTCTCTACACGTACTATGTACATACTGTATACAGCAGGTATTGTAATGCACAAAAAATTTGATACCAAATTTTCACCGGAAATACATGTTTTGAGACGCCCTGAATAAAAAAAGCACTTTTAGAAAAATGTCCGTGTGTGTTGTGTGTCAGTGTGTCTGTGGGCAGCATAGCTTAAAAACGAAAGACCGTTTAACACCAAACTTGGTATTTAAGTTTGGTACCGTGCAAGGATGCGACACGAAGATTTTCAAGAAAATCCCCCACGTCCAACTACCCTTTACATGGAACTTTCTTCGAAGATTTTGATTTTCTTAAAAATGACTAACGATTTTGATTAAAAGATCTATATTAAAGATATTTACCTGACAAATAAAACGTATATCTTGAATTTTCTGGGAATTGCCTCTAAAGACTGCTTTATTCTGAATGAATTTTACGGAATGTTACATAACACAAAAAATGTAGAGCACGTTAAAACACACAATTTATGTTATATACATTTTTTTTCGTGGAGTGGATCGTTTTTGAGATATTCCTCGTTTTCGGTTTCAGCTATGAAAGACAAAACTTTTCCCATACAGGAATTTGTCAACTTCTATCCATACAAACATAGCAACCAGCTTTTGATTAACACTTTAACTTTTGGTACTCTTTTATTTCGCTTCTACTTACAAGGAAGCAAGTAATAAGATTATTTCTGCTAATTTTTTCTCAATTAGCATAAGTTTTTTTAACGATAATTTGTTACAGAGATGTAGAGAAAGTCATGTGAATGGAACACATCAGATTTTTGTTCATTGTGAACCATCTTAATACTCAGCAAGGTCTAGAGCAACTGTTTCCTAGGGCGCGGAGCAAACGAGGCAGAATAACGACCTGGTTTGTCTCTCTCTGCTAGGTAACCTGCAAAAACACGCTCTCGCACACAGCGAATTGGCCAGTTAATAATATGAGACGAGAAGGCTGGCAAAAGCGCTATCATGGTACATAAACAAATAGGGGATGAAGCGGACCAATTTAAATTAGCATCGCTAAGCTAATCAATGTGCCGTACCCCCCACCCCGTTCCTGCCTCTCCTAGCTTCCATTCCGTTTTGGTCAGCAAAAAGTCACCCTGCGCGATTAAATAATGCATGCGTAAATTTGTATGATTACTCCGCAGCAGAAAAGGGCTTGAAATTACTCATATCATCCCCTCACACACACGCGCTCTATAAAAGCGACCCAATATACAATTATTTATTCACAATTGTGCACTATCGCTAAATTAACCTGTTTAGGTGTTACGTGTCATACAGACAAGTAAAGCCGTGAGGGAGCCCGGATTTCACGGGGAGCACATGTACAGAATTAGCGCAAGTGGAATGAAGGAACATACGGAAAAGCTCGCCATATTGGCAAATATTACGCTAATGTTGGGGCTGTGATCTCATCATGACGATTGTAGCCGGGGGCATCTGGTTTCCAGCCGCTCGCTCTTTGTTCCCAAAGCTTCCACCAATTTGCATCACCGAGCACCGAGTACTCAGGCAAAGATTTGCAAATGCTTATATGGATTATATTCTTCAAAATTCAACTTAATGAAAAATACTGCAGCTAATTGTTCATCTTTGCTCATTATCCCACGACACATAAAGGATATCCGGAAAATACTCAGCCATAAAACTTTTTTCATTATCATTCGGTTTCTGTACACGAGATAAGCTCCCCTCGCACTCTATCAGCATAGAACAGAACAGGTTTCATGGCTCTTATCCGGCCGGCGATGCTGTTTGTTATGCGCGTTGAACGGGTGACGCCACGTCCGTAGTATGGTTTATCACTTACATTATTTCTCACAAAGAAACAAAAAATAAATACTTAAAAATACTTGTATCCATTAAGCCAGGCAAAGTTGGAAGTACCTCCCTTCTTTGTTCAGGCATTTTTGCCACCTGCTTAGAAAATTGGTCATTACACGCTGCAGTTCCCTCTGAGAAATGGCAGCAATTGCTTGACAAATGATATTTTCAAATTCTTCTATAGTGTGGGTTTGTTTTGTAAATTTTCTCTTTTAATACCCCGCAAAAAATAAATAAATAAATAAATAAAATAAAACATCGAAGAAGGTAAATCGGGAGATCGCGGAGGCCATCTGAGATTCTGTGTGGACGTATGCATCTTAAATGAATAACTCTTTGGGAACACAATACTGGTACCCGAATTGCACTGCGTCAACTTACAAACACGTTCCACTTTTGGAAGAGTACTTATTCGAGCTTCATCGCTGGTCAGCTAAGGGCCGCTCTATGCTGATTATACAGACGTCCTTTAACCGAATAAGTCTAAATAGTCTGATACACCAGTTGGTTAGTATCCTGCTCCAGAGGTCGTGGGTTCGATTCCTGGCAGAGGGTGTGAATTTTTCTTTAACCAGGATTATTCCCTATCGATCCTAGAATTTGGAAATATGAAAATCTGTTTGTCTGTCCGTCCGTCTGAGTGTGAAATTAACAGACAATCAAGGAACCCAATGATTAACACAAACATTAAACGAGTGACCACCACTGCCATGACCGTTTACTCTAAAAGTAAAAACTACCTTATATGACCAAATATGTTAAAAACAGCATGGAAAACTGAAGTCAAACCATATGATTAAAGTATGAAATAAATACACAGATTAATCCAGAGTCACCCTAATATTTGTGGAAAAACTGTGAATAGAAATCTCGGCACGCTAATATATTCAAAAGGGTTTCAAACACATGTCATGGATCGACAGCTCATTGTCGTTTTCGAAACTTTGGTATAGAGGCATGTCCAAGTCATCATGCAACCAAATGACATGTCTTGGTAATAAACCAGAATAAAATAAAACTGGTAGCTACATATTTCATAGACGAAATTGATCTAAACCGTAAGGAGTGGGGGGGAAACTGGGGGGAAAATATTGCAGTGGGCTATCAATTTATCATCATAAGGCACAATTAAATATTTGAAAGTATGAAAACGCAGCAACGCGAAGGCCACGAACACAGCGACATCTAATAGTCACTTGCGCGTGTTCTAGGGCTGATGTAACAAAATAATGTTCATCTTTTGAAATACAATGCCTGATATATTACGATATATGAAGCGAAATGTAGTGTTCAATTATTTCGGGAAAACTTGGCAGAAATATGTGCATATTTTCTATCGCTGCAAGATTTTACGAGAACTACATAGGAATCCAGAGCTTTAAAAAATCCAGATTCTGCAACGTTTTCTTATACAATTAATATTTTGAATCAAGAAACTTAGTAACTAGAAGAGGAACGGCGCGACCCGTGAGCAACTTACATTCCGAGGTCCAGCGTTGGATCACCGACGACTCCCACTCTACCAAAAGGTGTATCGTGATTTCCCAATATGCTAGGCAAATGCTGGGATAGTTCCTCTCGTACTATGACTTACCCTCATTTTCTGTTATTACCATTTCCTTCATTGTCATTTGTTCCATGGTTGAAGACCAGGCGACGGTGTTAAGCGTTTGGCGACTACGTAGTAGAAGTGCGATTTAAGAGGCTTTCTTCACGGCGTCGGTTGAGATGTATTTCCGAAGTTCCAGTTATGGGGGCTCCTCCGTAATATATGTACCTTTATCTTTAACCAACTGGATGAAGGATAGGATATACAACGAAGAGCTCATCGCGCACCGCGACCTACACAAATCTACCGTGGCTACCAACCCTAGTAGAAATGGGTAAAGTGAAGGCACCTCAGAAGGCTACAGGCAATGTGTCAGGCAAAGGCGCATTGATTCTTTACATTTTCTGACTCGAAGATCCAACCCACTACTTGAGCTACGCAGTCGCTTTGAACAAAGTACCTAGAAGAATATTACGGCAGAATAATCTCACTTAAAACAATTAACAAAAACAAATTACGGTTTACGATTAGAACTCTGGCAAACATAGCCCCAAAACCAGATTAAGAACATACAAACAGACGGAACAAATTAGTTCTCAAAAAACGTAAATTGCGAAAATGTTGAATATCAACTCGTGATATGAGTTAAGTTAAAACATTTAGAATAAAATCACACAAAGGATGTCTTTTAAATACAATTTGAAGGATTATGTTAAAACACTTTAACACACGGCAGGTAAAATGCATGTGCTGTTCATAAATAGCTTCGATACCATCAAGAAATGTGTGGTTTATTGAGAACGTCGATATAGGCATCTGAAAAGAACGCACAAATATAGAAAAACAAATTCAATGTGGGATTCCAATCTTGTAATCTTAGATGTACTTTGCTCATGACGGAGAAATAACAGCATAGCTCGAAGAAGTCTGATAATTACCAAACTTGGCAAATGGGTTCAGCATCTTAGAAAGATGCGACAGGAAGATTTTCAACAAAATCCCCTCACCCCAACTCTCTTTACATAGAACCTTTTTTAGAAAATCTTTATGTTCTAAAAAAAAATGTATGTTTTGAATTTCTGGGAAAAGCCTCTAAGTCCTCTCCAGAAGGAATTTTTATGTTGTATTACTAGTAAACGTTAAGCGATAAACGAAAACACGTTATAAAAACAAACAAACATATCCATTATTATGAGTAATAGTTGGAATTGATCAATACTTTTTTTTTTTTTTAAAGTTCTGTCAACTTTCAGTTAGTCCTTGCGACTGGAATTTTAATGCAAGGATGCAGCGTCGTCTCGCTCTTAAACATTTCATTGTCGCTGTTCTCTATCTATAACGAAATGTGTAATGTAGGTATTTCTGCGGATATAAAGTAGATAGAAAAATGTGCTTTAATAACAAGAATTTGTATAACCTTAATAGAGGGAGGAGAAACACATGTGAATGTAAAATCTCTCTCTCTCTGTGACTATTCAGTAACGGTTACTCATGTGCTACTCCCTGCAATATATTATGTAGGCAAATAAAGTGAGGGGTGTTAGATCGGTTTGTGAGGGATGTGGCTTACCATGTCAAAATAAATACTAACCAAGAAAACACTTGAAAATTCAACTCATGCAAATCTGTTTAAATTTAGAACATTTGTCCGTTCGCAGAACTATTTCAATTTCATTCTCTATCATAAAAATTAGCATTTTGTAAAATGTAACTTCGAGATTCCTTCGTAAATGTCACCTTCTGCATACATTCTTTATAATTTATTTCCGCCTTTCCTTCTTAACATGATATACTGTAAATTTGATCATTAACAGCAGGTGAAAACGTTATGGTTGCTCTTGGACAACTATCTGCACACAAATTATTGTGTTAAGGAAGATTTAAGATTCTGAGGTCACTGGTTTCGGATGCATGGACAAACATGCAGTGGGATCCCAATGACTTCGCTCTGAAAGGAATGAGCGACGAAAGATCCCATACACGTTAACGCCCTCCATGGTGTAATGGTTACCATGCTGACTTCATATGCCCAAGGTCGCGGGTTCAAACCCGGCGGAAGACGATGGATTTTTTCGGGTGTAAACTCCTTAGCATGGCTTCCTTCGGAAGGTAAGTAAAGCCGTTGGTCCCGTGTCGTAGATTTACGGCACGTAAAAGAACCTCAAGCCTGATTGAGAGCAAAATTAAGCGATATTTGACACCCAATATAGAATGGACGCTGAGAGACACAGCCGTTAAAGAGCGTCCATTTATTTTTCAGTAAAAATACAGTTTTAAACAGACTTTATTGAATGGCAGCTGTCTCTCAAGTTGATAACTGAATTCAAGAACACTATAGAGATGATGAACAGTTCATGAATCTTCTCGTTCGCGTCTTGTTTTCGGCTTTTCCTTCATGTAGCAAGAAGTGATGCTAGGGAAGATAAAATAGTTCTGCAATTAATTCTATTTTTTTTTAATTTAAAGGAATCATTTTTGCAGTTTCGTAAAGTACTTTTTTATACAGACACTGTTAAAAGCAAGTATTTTAACACAAAACACTCCAACTAAAAATTGTTCTTTATAACTCTAGATTATAAAATATTTATAAACTCCAATGTTACCAACTTAAGTTTTGTTTCTATCACTGTATCAGTTATATAGAAGGTTGTGGTTTTGAAAGAGTTGCGTGGCTACACTCATCCTTCCAAACACTTCTGCTGACGTTGCAGTGCCACCTGATAATAGTATGATGTCTGAATTTAGCCACACAAACACACCAAGTACCTCATCACAAGGAAGCAACATTTCCAATTATAATAATTGTACAACAAATATCACACTTTCATCATAATTGCACGGTTAAGAACTTAATGTTGCCTATTATTAATAAGAATTGTATATGTTTGTTTTCTGTTATTTATCTGTATAAAAATAAATGAGGTTATGCTCCTGAGAAATAAATAAAAGCAATAATAGCACTACCGCCTTCTTTACTAGTCCGTTCTCGTGTCTCAACATGCCTAACAACAATTTTCTTCGATTGGCAACTTCAAACATATGCTGAGCATTTGCTTGTAACATACTCTAGTTTATCATCTAATAGTAGAAGGAATGAAATGGAATTGTTAATTTATAAGATGTATGCTAAAGAGTAAATAACTGACATTAACAATCTAAATCGACAGGCGAATTATAGCCACATACACACACGCGCCTCCAAGCGATAGGAAAACGTACTACTCCTTGAACAAAAGGAATGTTGAATATTATATATTTATTGATAAATCTAGAAATATTGTGCTGTCTGAAAAAGAGTATATGACACTCAAGTTAAAAGTGTAGGATTGTTACACTCGGTCTTGCGTCCTCGTTACGCAAACTTTCCTTCTCGCAAAATAAAACTACCTTTTAAATCTTGTATCATAAATATCTATTGCACTTTCTCTAGTACAATGTTCATAGGGATATAGAAGTATTGTACGTCACCCAAAAATTCGATGTTGAGATTTCACCGAGGTCCCCGAGTCCGAAAAATACATTTTTAGAAAAAGGTCCGTGTATGTCTGTGGATAGCATACCAAACTTGGTATTTAGGTTTAGTATCTTCCGACGATGCGACATGAAGATTTTCAAGAACCCCATCACAAACTACCGCTTACATGGAAAACTTTTCGAAAATGTTTAATTTCTACAAAATGGCTGTAAGGATTTTGATTAAAATTCCGTGTATTAAATATACATACATCCCAAATAAAATGTATGTCTTAAATTTTCTGGGAATAGCCTCTGAAGACTACTTTATTCTGGATTAATTTTAGGAATTTTGTATAACTGGTAAACCGTAAAAGATAGCGAAAAACTTACCTCACAGACAATGTAGAGTTCTATAAAACACACGATTTATTATATAAATTTTCTTCGTGGAGTTGATGGTTTTTTTAGATATTCCTTGTTATTGGTTTCAGCTTTAAAAAACGTATACTTTTCTCATACGGGAATTTGCCAACTCGTGTGCAAACAAAGGAACCTCAGTCACATAGCAACCAGCTTTTGACGATCACTTTATCCTATGGTACACTCTTACTTCACTTCTACTTATTAGGAAGCAAGTAATAAGAGTATTTCTGCTATTTTTTTTTCTCCATTAGCATGAAGTTAATAGAAGTATAAGCTTTTTAACAATAATTTGTTGCAGAGATGTAGAGAAAGTCATGTGAATGGAACACATTAGATTTTTTCAGTACAGAATGACATGCTCTGCCCTTCACATGGTGCACAACCCATAGGGATTTAATGCACTTACAATGACACGGACACCATTAGTCTAAAGTGAACGGGAGAGGAAAAAAAAAAAAAAACGCAAAACGCTGTTATTGGCAAATGCCTCTATAAGATTAAACGGTATATGAGTTGGCAAACACGATGCCTAGCAGTGGCAGCAACCGTTTGCACTCCTGTACAAATAAGCCAATGCGTAAACTAGTTACTGATGCACCAGGAGTTATTTTCCTCCCAGTGGTTACACTTGAAATTTGCAAATAGTAGGGAATATGTGAATGAAATTACAACTGTTTAGATTCCTCTTTACATAAAACTGTGTCCACATCAGCTGGGGAGTGCCGCATGTATCGGGAGAAAGTCACACAAATTGAAAATTTCGGCGATTATTCAATACCCTCAGTGCCCTATGTTGTACTTCCTGAGCTATGCCGCCCGCATTTGTAAGTAATAACAACAAACGATACTGATTATCGACATAGTCATCGTCTACGTTCCTGCAGCTCCATCCATGTTTGATAAATCATTCCTCGATGACGCCCATAATGGCTGGTTTCAAACACTTACGAAATATATTTATTTATTAGTCTGACTCATAAATGAGTTTGCCTAGTGACACAGAATAAAATACAAAAAATCTGATGTGTTCCATTCACACGACTTTCTCTACATCTCTGCAACAAATTATTCTATTTACTTCATCTAATCGAGAAAAAATTAGCAGAAATATACCTATTACTTCCTTCCTTGTTAGTAGGAGCGAAATAAGGGGGTACCATAGGTTAAAGTGTTAGTGAAAAGCTGGTTGCTATGTGACTGAAGTTCCTTTGTTTGTATGGACACGAGTTCACAAAGTCCTGTACGAGAAAAGTGTAAGGTTTTCAAAGCTGATACCAATAACAAGGAATATCTCAAAACCGATCAATTCCAGGAAAAAAATGGATATAACATAAATTGTATGATTTAATGTGCTCTACATTTTTTGGCTGGTAAGTTTTTGTCTATATCTTACGGTTTAGCAGTTATGAAAAATTCTGCAAAATTCATCCAGAATAAAGCAGTCTTCAGAGGCTATTTCCAGAAAATTCAACATAAACATTTTATTAGTCATGTCAATACTTAAATATAAGCGATTTTAATTAAAATCGTTTGAGCCATCTTTGAGAAAATCAAAATTTTCGAAATTGTTTGCATGTAAAGGATAGTTGGGGGTGGGGGATTTTCTTGAAAATCTTCGTGTCGCATCCTTGGAAGATACCGACTGAAATACCAAGTTTGGTCTTTAACGGTATTTTCGTTTTAGAGCTATGCTGCCTACACGCACACGCGCGCGCGCGCGGACATTTTTCTAAAAAATTTTTTTTTAGTTTCAGGAAGTCTCAAAACATATATTTCTCGGTATCAAATTTTTGGGTGCAGTACAATACCTTCTCTGCAAACTATGTACATTGTACGTACAGAGAAAGTAAAAACTACACAAATAAAGCGATTTATAAACCATACATTTTACGTTCTGTTTAAACCATACAACTGATTTCTGTGATTGCTTGTTCCACACTTCTGTTAATTTTATACTTTGCCCTCCATTTTACAAACGTATTTGTAATTGTTCCTCGAGATCCAAAAATAGGCCTACTATTGTTATTTTTCTGAAATTGTGTCTTTACTTGTGACGTGACAAAACCATAGTGGGGTGAGCTGAAGGTTTCAAATTTTGGTGATGCAAAATGGCACTAAGTTGCGTAAAAAGCTCTTGAAAACTTTTTATAATTAATAACACTAAGTATTTTCTCCAGTCTAATTATCTGATGTGTCCAGTTCCATAACTTCTCTGCTTGGTCGCCAAACTATTCTCCGAAAAAAATATTTTTGTATCTATATCATGCTAATCTATATCACGCAGAAATGGTCTTATAACTTACTTCCTATCAAGTAGAATGGAAATAAGAGAATGCACTAGGCTAAAACGTTAATTAAAGCCTTTAAAAGCTGATCGCAATGTGGTTCAAATAAGGTTATATTTGCAAATAGATGCTATTCTCAGAAAAGTCAAAATATATCTTTTATTTGCCATGTCTTTAATGTACAGTATTGCAATCAAAATCGTTCATTTTCCAGAATATCACATTTTTTTTACAATTTCCCCATATAATTTGGAATGGAAAAGTTTTCTTGCTCTTGCTGAGCTTAAATATCAAGTTGGTATTTAACTGATTTTTCGTTTTTGGGTTATCGTGGTCGCAGAAACACGTGGACCTTTTTCTTCCCTTTTATGAAGGGGACCCTAAAACGTTTAATTCCAGTGAAATTTGATATCAAATTTTGGGTGGACTGCAATACCTTCTTTTTTTTTGTAGTGTTTAACGCCCGCTTTAACTACTTATGGCACCGCAGGCGATGGCACTGGCGATACATGGAATAAAGATGGAGCACCGGTGGAATGCGATGGCGGGGGAAATCGGAGAACACGCAGAAAGCCCGCCCCAGCGCCGCTTTGTCCACCACAAATACATTCTCTATATATGTATTGGAGAAAGTAATAAACTGAACGGGTAAAGCAATGCATAATCTTTTACGAGATCCTGTTATAGTAATAATGCTATAGATAAAAGCAATTTTAAATCCAAAGTTCTTTGCTCCAGACAAAACCTTTCCAAGTTGTTCTTGGCCTGCCCCGCTTACTGCTGACAATTCCAAAATCTGTTTTTAGCACATACCCTCGGCCATTCTTCTTAACATTTAATTTCTATGTCCGTAGTACTGAATAGTTTGTCTTTGAATGCTTTCCACTACTGTCTCCTCCATAGCCATCATCAATCTCACCTCTCCATTTCTCGATCTTTCTAAACTGGACACCTTGACAGTTCGTTTTATTTCGTCCATCTCCACTGCCAAGATCTTAGATTTTTGAGCCTGCAATTAGTCCATCCCTCAGTTCCAAAAGGTCATTAAGCTCTCTACAGCCGATTTCAAAATCATTTTCGTAAAGTTTGTTCGTCCTATCCCACAGTACATTATGCCACAAACACAAAACATAATCGGAAGTAGACAAATTTACCTCCAATTAAAGAAGGCCCTAACCTACAAAACTTACGGCCGAAATTCTTAAGACCGCAATGTTGAAATCTTATCGGTTTCCTCCATCATAAAATTATAATCAATTTGGGAAACATAATACTGTTCCTAAACATTGAGTTTTTCCTGAGTGTGTTTGTACAAAGCAATGGTTATGAACTGCACGAGGAGGCATGCAACTTTATAGTAACATATCTCTCAATTGGGTAAATTAACAGTTATGGGGTTTACTTATCAGGTACCAAGTGAACCGCATGAGAAAGACAAAATTGTTGCCCCAACTTTATTTAGATGCATTAAAAGAATAACTTCTCGACATTTGTTGAATCCGTTTGTTTTGTTAACTACGGAAACTAATCACCAAGATATGTAAAACTACATGGTACCGCTCACTAAGAGCCTTGGCCTACCGCCCGGCCGCTGCGTCCCCCATTTCGGTCCAGGACAGACGTCATGGATGGGATGCATATTGGGGGGGGGGGGTGAGACGTGATCAGCACTTCGACCCCCCCGGCCAGTCAATGCGGTGTTCACGACCTGGAGCCTCTACTTCTCCATCAAGTAGCTCCTCAATTGGTCTCCCAGGAACCTCACGAGGCTGAGTGCACCCCGGTCCAGGTCTCCCAGCGGGGGAAAAATCCCCACGCCGGTACTGGTAATCGAACCCAGGTCTCGCGCTCATTAAATATTTTCATTTCCTAGTATAGTGGAAAATGTTACTGCGCAAAAATATACAAAAGAAAATGCGTATTCTTCTAATATAATAATAAAAAAAAAAAAAAAAAAAAAAAAAAAAAAAAAAAAAAAAAAAAAGAATGCAAAGGTAACTGCAAAAATAGCTATTAAAAATCGCATTAATCGTTTATATTTGCATGCCTTCAAATAAAGCGTGGAGCGGAACCCAAAACAAAATTTTATCAGCAAAAAGTTCAACAAAATGGCGCATAAAAATTATGTTATACAGACTGTCTCCAGAACTTCCCACCAGTTTAATCCAGTTAGGCGTTTACAGTTTTCTTTAGGTTGCATTTTTTTAGATAGCCTTTGAGATATTATTATTTAGTAATATTATTATCATTACGAAAGTTTATTCTGGCTTTAAAATAAAGCTTAAAAAGCGCAACTGAGTTTGAACGAGGTGAACAAAAACAAAAATCCAGAAAAAACGTAAATACTGGCTGAAAGGATTTATAATTTTGAAATTTCTAAGAGAATAAAAATAAATGTGTGTTACAATGAAACGACTTTCTTTACTATTACGTATTATTTGTAGCTTCTACAAACGATTCTTACTAGTCTTTTAATTGGACCAGCTCTTAAATATTTGTCTATTGTTTAAGGAGAGTCGAAATGGGATTTTTGTATTTTTTTTTCTTCTTCCATTTTCATGTTTTAATTGCTTGAGAATATTTGGAATCTCCCGCTTATTTTGGTATACTTTCATAGAAGTACGATAATAATTGTAAACAGTTTAAAAATATTGTAGAAAGTAGTCCAGCGTAGTATTTTTTTGCACATTTTCGTACGCTCACATGGTTGAACATCAATAACTTAGTAAATATTAGTGTTAGAGAAGATATCTTTTTCTTATTTTGATGGGAAAGTTTTACTATAGCTATTGGCAGCATTGTCATTCCGCTAATATTTCCTTCATGTAAGAGTTTCGCAGTACTGCGAAGTTGTGTTTGGACAGTTAGGTTACATTTTTTGTAATGTACATTTATGAAGTAAAATTTTCTATACAAATGACCCATTTTCTTAGAAACTAATTAACACCAAGGGCTGAAATTTTTATCACATATTTGTACCATAATAGGGTTTGTTTTAACGGGATAAAAGTTAGGTACATGGATTAGCTTTTTTTTTAACTTAATAATCATAATTTTTCAATAAAAGTTGTATTTAAAAAAAACCATACCTTTTCTTCTAATGAACAGAAGTGTTCTACTTTTCATCAATTAACAATAATTGTCAGAAAGTAAGCAGAATAATAAACTTTTGGAAAAACGACTTACTGCAGAATACGTAGAGAAAGTCATGTGAAGTTATCACATCAGATTTTTTTTCTTGTTCAGGATTGTGCCGAAGCTGAGCGCTTCTACCCAGGAGAAAGCTCTAGAAAATTAATTCCCACACTAACAGGAGTAAACACCATTCGTTTAGATTAAAACAGACAGATATTAAAACCACAAGAGTACATCTGCTAGCGCAATTTTGTGGTCTTTTAATTTCGAAATGTCTATTTTAATAGACAAAACACAAGCAAATCTGAATGCGTAAAGTGAAAGATAAACATGTTATATCATGCGTGTCTAATATTTAGAAACAAACATTAGATTTTACTCACATATGTAACAACGGCATCGGAATAACCTATATGGCTCGGTTTGTTTCCTATGACTAACTTGAAAAAGTTATTAGCGTTCAAATAGATTTGGCAGTTGAAGCCTTTTCCTTCAATATTTCTGTGTGCGTGTTCCGAGTAAGACTCAGTTTCAGAAAATATTCCTTTTCTCCGACTAGATCTGGCAGAGAAAAGCAAAAAAGCACTAGAACAACTCTCGAAGGAGTTTCGGAAGGGAAAATGTCTGATGGGTTACACTCACATGACTTTCTCTAGCTGTTCTACAAACTCTTACAAAGATTCTTATTCTTTCTGCACCTTGCTAATCGAGATAAGCAGAATGATCTTATTACTTAGTTCCTTATAAGTAGGAAGAAAATAAGGGAATACACTAGGCTAAATCGATAGTCAAATATTTTAAAAGCGGTCGTTATCCGATTGTCATTGCAAATGAGTAGAGCAAAAGACACATGACTTTCTCCATATCCCTGCAACAAATTATTCTTAAAAAGCTTATACTTCTATTTACTTCATGCTAATCAGAAAAAAATAGCAGAAATAGTCTAATTACTCGCTTCCTTGTAAGTAGAAGCGAAATAAGGGACAACTGTAGGTTAAAGTGATAGGCAAAAGCTGGTTGCTATGTCAATGAAGTTCCTTTGTCTATATGGATAGGAGTTGACAAGTTCCTGCATGAGAAAAGTATACGTTTTTCATAGCAGAAACCAAAAATAAGGAATGTCAGAAAAACGACGAACTCCACGAAAAAAAATGTATATTACATAAATTGTGTGTTTTAATGTGCTCTACATTTTTTGTGTAGTAAGTTTTTGTCCATCTCTTACGGTTTAGCGGTTGTTCAAAATTTAGTAAAATTCATTCAGAATAAACTACTCTTCAGAGGCTATTCCCAGAAAATTCAAGATATACATTTTATTTGTCAGGTAAATATGTTTAATATACGAAATTTTAATCAAAATCGTTAGAGCCATTTTTGAGAAAATAAAAATTTTCGAAAAAAGTTCCATGTAAATGGTAGTTGGGGGTGGGGGGATTTTTCTCAAAATCTTCCGTGTCGCATCCCTGGAAGATACTAAACTTAAATACCAAGTTTGGTATTTTACCGACTTTTCGTTTTTGAGTTATCGTGTTCACAGACACACACACACACACACACGGACCTTTTTGTGAAAATACTTTTTTTGGATATTGGTGACCCTAAAACATATATTTCCGGTGAAATCTCGGTATCGAATTTTTGGGTGGAGTGCAATATTTTCTCTATACACTACGTACATAGTGCGTATGGAGAAACTAAAAAAACGGACACTTATTGTCTCAGAAAAATATAAGTGCTTCACAAATGAAACTAATAACAAGGTATATCTCGGAAACGGTTACCTCCACAACAAAACTGTATAGGGCATAAATTGCCGTGTTTTGACTTGATCTGCATTTTCTGTGATGTAAGTTTGTGTCTATCTCTTAGGGTTTAACAGTTAAGCAAAATTCGGCAAAAATCATCCAGAATAAAGAGGTCTTCAGAGGCTATTCCCAGAAAATTCAAGATATACATTTTATTTGGTATGTAAATATCTTTAATGTACAGGATTTTAATCAAAATCGTTAGAGCCATTTTTTACAAAATTAAAATTTTCAAAATTTTTTGCATATAAAGGGTAGTTGGAGATTGAAGGGGGGTTATTTGAAAATCTTCGTGTCACATTCTTGGAAGATGCCAACCTAAATACCAAGTTTGGTATTTAACGGTCCTTTCTTTTTGAGCTATGCTGTCTACAGACAGATACACACACACGCGCGCGCGGACCTTTTTCTGAAAATGCTGTTTTTCGGGCTCAGGGGGTCCTTAAACAAGTATTTCCAGTGAATTCTCGGTATCGAATTTTTGGGTGGAATATTTCATCTTTGTACTTCGTTCGTGTAGAGAAAGTAAAATGGTGAGTTTCATTCTCGGTTGGAGGGTGTAATTTTTTCTATGCTTAATTGTAATCATTTGTTATCCTCTGCAGAGTACGGAGAGTAGAATGAATGCGGGCTTCACTACTAAAACATCGAAATATAAGCTCAGGCAATAGCGTTCCAATGACCTCAGGAGTTAAGGCGGCTCTACAAATTAAACAAAATATAGGAAAACTACAAAAATACATAACACATAAGAAAATATTAATAGCAAATTAGGGGCGGCATCTTCCGTTGTTCTAGAGATAACGTGTTAGCCTTTGATTCCCATGGATGCGGGTTCAAACCTGGCGTTAGACGACGGACTTTTTCCGGGCACAAAAATCCTTAGAATGGCTTCCTTCGGAAGCGGAGTAATATCGGCTGTCCCATGTTGCAGATTTACGGCAGGTAAAAGGACCTCAAGCTTATAAAGATACCTCTAAAAAATGAATTGTCCTTTCACGCCCAATATAGAATAGGACGCTGTTAAAGAGCGTCCATAAATAAATAAAATTAACCTAAGACAGCATAACGATTTAAAGACCACCGGAAACAACAGAAAGAAAGTAATATAATTATTAAATTTACGGGTCCACTTTTCTAAGATTTGCTTAGCTCAAAGTAATACAACGAAATGAAATATAATAAGAACATCGCCATTGAGAAGAAAACAAAGTAAAAACATGCAAAAATGAAATGTAAGACAAACTTTAAACGACGATAAAGAAGTTGAAAAAAAGACCGTTATTTTGGAAGTTAAAGGTGTCAATGAGATATTAAAGCTGACAAAATCTCACGTGTTTCATTCACATGACTTTCTCTACATCGCTGTAACAAATTATTGTTAAACAGCAAATTCTGCTATCCACTTTATGATAATCAAGATAAACATTAGCAGAAATTGTCTTAATTACTTGCTTCCTTGTAAGTAGAAGGAAAATAAGGTGTAAACTAGGCTAAAACGATAGTCAAATCTTTTAAAAGCTGGTTGCCATGTGGTTGATATCCGTTTCTATGCAGGGCCAGGAGTTTACAGCTTTTCATGTGAGAACAATTTACGAATTTTACATATGAAACAAATAACAAGGAATATCTCACAAATTGTAATTCCACGTAAAACAACATATTTGATAGAAACTGTGTTTTAAAGTGATCTATATTTTCTGTGTAGTTAGATTTTGTTTAACTCTTACGGTTAATCAATTACGCAAAATTAGCCTATCCCATAAAATTCAAGATATACATTTTAATTACCATGCAAACACCTTTAATACGCGGTATTTTAATCAAAATCGTTTCGGCCATTTTTGAGAAATCAAAATTTTCTATTTTTTTTTTTCTCCCTATGTAAAGGATAGTTTGTGGTAAGGGGATTTTTCTCAAAACCTTCGTGTCGCATCCTTGAAAGATAGCAAACTTAAATATCAAAGTTTAGTATTCTACCGACTTTTCGTTTTTGAGTTATCGTGTTCACAGACGCACGAACCTTTTCTGAAAATACTTTTTTTTTTTTTTTTTTTTTTTTTTTTTTTTATACAGGGTACCCTAAAACCTATATTTCCGGTGAATTCTCGGTATCGAATTTTCTATACACTATGTACATAGCGCGTGTAGAGAAAGTAAAAAAGAAAGCTGAATGATTATGGAATGAAGAAGTAATGTTGCATATTGTTGTGCAGTATTGTATCACCTCCAATTTTATCAGTCACATGCTCTTTACAAGATGTTTGTCAGAGCTGTAAACATTGTCGATTTACAATTTTACTCTACAACTGCCTATTTGTGACTGAGTTTTCATTCTGGTGTCATTAGAAATCACTCGTTCCAACTTCAGGTCACTTAAATTTCATCCATTAATTGCCAGTATTCCATTGTAGCGTGTTCTTGATTCAGAGATTATAATACCTACCTGAAAATCCCAGTTGAATTCTTGAGATATAAGCTTCGCTGTAGATCCAACTCACAGATGTACACATTAAAATTAGAGTGAAAAAAATCTGATGTGTTACACTCACATGATTTTCTCTGGCTTCTTACGAAAGATAATTATTCTTTCTACACAATGATAATCGAGATAAACATTAGCAGAATGTTCTTATTAATTAGTTTCTTATGAGTAGAAGGGAACTAAAGGAATGAGCTATGCTAAAGTGATAGTCAAATGATTTAAAAGCTATCATTATGCGACTGTCATTGCAAATCGCTTCTTTGCATGGCCAGGAATAGAACAAAAGAAAAACGGAAACTTCCTATCTGAGAGAAGTTGAAGTACTTCACAATAGAAACCAATAACAAGAAATACCTCGGAAACGGTTACCTCCACAACAAAAAAGTAAATTACATAAATTGTGTGTTTTGACGAGATATACACTGTCTGTGTAGTGAGTGCTTGTCTCTCTCTTACGGTTTAACAGTTCAGCAAAATTTGGCAAAATTCATCAACAAACACATCTTCAAAATGTTCGACATTTTTTTCCATGTAAAGGGTAGTTTGGGGTGGGAGATGTTTTTTTTTTTTTTTTTTTTTTTTTTTTTTTTTTCCCGTGTCGCATCCTTGGAAGATGCTAAATCTAAATACTAAGTTTGGTATTTAACAGTTTTCGTTTTTGAGCTATGGTGTCCACAGAGACACAGACACACACACGCGGAACTTTTTTTGGATTCAGGGGGTCCTAAAACTTGTATTTCGGATGAAATCTCAGCATCGAAATTTTGGGTGGAGTATAATACTTCCTCTATACACTCTATACATTGTACGTGTAGAGAAAGTAAAAATGCATGCGTTATTTTCTCTACCTATTACCTCAAGAATAGTGAGGTAACTGCACACTAAATTGTTGTTGCCTGGGCCCATAGCTGAGTCGGTAGAGCATCTGCCTGCTGTGCGAGAGGACCTCGAATCGACCCTCGGCTGGCGGTGAGAAGTTTTCTCTAGTAAGATTATACCTCGGGATGCTGATTTTTAGCACAATTTAGCATTTTGGTTTGTGCATTTAGCATTTTGTAGCACTAATACATTTTCAATTTAGCATTTGAAAGCATTTTGAAGAAAAACATACATCTTGAATAGATTCTTATAAATACAGTCTCATGAAAAAGCTTTAATGTGACACTAATAACACAACATTAGTAAACGGGAACTGAACTCTCAACAATAACAAACACTGATACCACAATGACAAAATAATAAAATATTATTGACAAACAATAAGCATATGAGATAAAAAATCATGTGTCTATAATATATACATAAGGCAAGTATCCCTATTTCAGGACTTGATTTTTATTTTCATTTTTTGCATGCATACTTATGCACAATTTCTTGTAAACAAGGTAGAGTCTTCAATATGTGTTAACAAGAAAATATGGTTGTTCTTTAAATTTGATAACTATGAAAATGATTTATTTCTGTATGACAAGTTCACATTTATAATATGTATTTTACAAACAGATGAGGGATGAGGAAATTAGTTCCGAATTCCAGATCAGTATGGTGGACAAGTGTGTCAGAATCATAAACTTTCCAAGGGTGCACAAACTCATTCTGGAAGAAAATAAAGAAAGTAAATTTTAAAAAATCGTCGATTACGCATTTTATCGCATTCTCAAAACACATTAAAATGTAGTTTAGAGGTCGTGAAGAATAAAAAAAAACAAGAGTACAAGACTTTATGAACATTTCGCGGTATATTGCATTTGAGAAAAATCACCACCCCTAATTATACCCATTCCTCCCCAGAGTGTGTGAGTTTGTGAGATTATACAACTGTACACGAGTTTATCAACAATAATGTACAATAATGTAAAGGCTGATATTGTCATTGCAGTTAAAGGCGCGGTATAAATTGAACAATAAAGAGAGTTGTTAATCAGTAAACAATCACCAAATGCAAAACTGAAAAACCCCAACTGCCTACATCCGAACTTGGCTTTTATTATAACTGAACATCAAAGAATGTCACTTCAAATTGGTAAAAGGAGTAATGCCACCTGAAATTATTGCATATAAAGTGAATATTTTAATTTTTCCTGCATTAAAAATTAGTCTATATCTTTGTTTATGAAAGTTGGTTTCAACTTACACATTTTATCTCCCGTGCCAATATCTCAGATACGAGATGTTTTAATTAAAAGCGTTTGAGCCACTTTAAAAGAAAATCATTTTAAAATATTTCAATATAAATGTTTGTTAAAGGTTGAGTGATTTATGAAAATGGCATGGAACTGTTGAAATGTGCGTTATCTCTGCCACTTTTCATTTTGAGCCCCCTCTTCTCTCTCTGTATCTAGTTCTCACAGTCTCTCTCACTCTCTCTTATGTATAAGAGATCTACAGTAGGAAGAGAAGGTGTATATTGTATTTCATCTAAAAATTCCATACCGGAAATAATGAAGACCTCTGATTTAAAAAAAAAAAAAAAAGCAGCATTTATAGAATAAGACCTGTGAGTGTATGTGTGTGCAGACAGCAAAACTCAAAAACGAAAAGTAGCTTAGACACCAAATTTAGTATTGAAGTTCAGTATCCTCCAAAGATGCGGTATGAAGCTTTTAGGAGAATCCCCCCTCCCCAAACTACCCCTTATGTGCAACATTTTTCTAAAAATGGCTGTAATGATTTTTATTTAAAATCGATATTTTAAAGCTATTTACGTTTCAAATAAAATGTCTATCCTGAATTTCTTGGGAATATCCCCTTAAGTTTTCATTTTAAATGACTTTCGCAAAACTAATAAACCGTAAGAGATAGACAAAAACTTATACATACCATTTATGTCACAATTTTCGAGATAACCTCTGTCGCTGATATCAATTTTGAAATTCTTGAAAATGTTCTCAAAGGGAAAGCCCTCATCCGTTCTCTCTCTCTCTCCCTCTCTCTCTCTCTCTCTCTCTCTCTCTCTCTCTCTCTCTCTCGCTTCATGGACAGAATTTCAATGACAATCACATAACGACAGCTTTTAAAGATTTGTCTATCGCTTTAGCCTAGTGTATTCCCGTATTTCCTGGCCGCGCCGTGACCACTCGCCTCTCGCCTAGATGGCCCGAGTTCGATCCCAAGCGACCGCATGTGAGATTTGTGGTGGACAAAGCGGCGAGTTCTCCGGTTTCCCCCGCCATCGCATTCCACTTGTGCTCCATCTTCATTCATGTATCATCAGTGTCACCGCCTGCGGTGCCATTAGTAGTTAAAGCGGGCGGTAAAACGCTACCACTATCACCCGTATTTCCTTTCTACTTAGACGGGAATATGTAAAAAGACCATTTCTGGTAATTCTTATCTTGATAACTATGATGTAGATAAAAGAATAGTCTTTTGTAAGAATAGTTTGTTTGCAAAGCAGGTAGAGAAAGCCATGGGAATGGCATTTATCAGTTTTTCACTTTCTCCACACGTACTATATACATTGTGTATAGAGAAAACATTGTATTGCATCCAAAAATTCGATACCGAGATTTTACTGGAAATACATGTTTTGGGTCCCTCTGAATAAAAAAAAAAAAATAGAAAAAGGTCTGTGTGTGCGTGTGTATGTCTGTGGACAGCATAGCTCAAAAACGAAAAGACAGTTGAATAACAAACTTGGTATTTAAGTTTGGTTTCTTCCAAGGATGCGACACGAAGATTTTCAAGAAAATTCCCCCACCCCCAACTACCCTTTACATGGAACTTTTTTTTAAAAAATGTTGATTTTCTCAAAAATGCCTGTAACGATTTTGATTAAAACTTGTTATATTAAAGATATTTAGCTCACAAATAATATGTAAATCTTGAATTTTCTGGGAATAACCTCTGAAGACTACTTTATTCTGGATGAATTTTAGGAAATTTTACATAACTGTAATACCGTATGACATACACAAAAATGTACCACACAAAAAATGTAGAGCGCATTAAAACACACAATTTGTTACATACATTTTATTCGTGGAGTTGATCACTTTTGAGATATTCCTTGTTTTTGGTTTCAGCTTTAAAAAACGTATACTTTTGTCATACAGGAATTTGTCAACTCGTATCCATACAAACAATGGAACTTCAGTCACATAGCAACCAGCTTTTGACTATCACTTTAAACTACGGTACTCCATTTTTTCGCTTCTACTTACAAGGAAGCAAGTAATAAGACTGTTTCTGCTATTATTTTTCTCGATTAGCATGAAGTAGATGGATGCATTAGCTTTTTAACAATTATTTGTTGCAGAGGTGTAGAGAAAGACATGTGAATGGAACACAACAGATTTTTTTTGTTTGTTTTTGTTTTGGGAAAATAAATTATGTTGTATAGTCTGAAACACGAAGGAAAACAACTCAAAAAAAGAAGTAAGAAAGTATAAAAATGATAAAACCAAAGATTATATCAAAAGAAAGTCAATGAGGGAAGAGAAGTACATGAAACTCGGGAGGAAGTCGGACTTGGACTGTAAATTGAAACAAACACACAAGGGTTGCCTCAGAAGGCCAGTCAGACAATTCTTACAATTAATCAGCATCTGCTAACGAAGTATAAAGATGATGCGAGTCTGTTTCCAGCTGAGGGCACTCCGTGGACAGAACCCTTGGGTCGCACAACTGTGTATACACTCAAATTAGTGCTAGGTGGAAAACTGTCCGTTAGAAACTGCAAACACAATTATTCCACCTCAGCCGCCCCTCATTCACTCAGCTCACTCGTTTCTGTTCTTCAGGGAATTAAAACAATTCTCATAAAGCTTCTCGTGGCTCCCCGCATCAAAAACACTGTCGGCCGTGGCTTTACTCAAATCGAATTCCACGTAATTTTATTCTACAGCCATTTTCATACACCAGCCACCAACCTCCTACACCGCATATGCAATTAGCAAAAGACCAACTCTGCACTGTTTTCGTACAGACCGCTCTGCATTTTGGGAATTTTTATCCGCCTGCGCTAGTTTTTGGTCGCAATTTCCTTTATTTCAAAAGTAACAACCATGCTTTACAACACAGGTTGAAACTACGTCTGTCTTAATACTCGATTTCATTCTCAGAAAGAACCTACACTTTGGGATTCCGGATGAATTTCGAAGTCTCCACGGTTTTGGAGACTGGTGAAATCAAGTGTTTAATCCGTTTGCCCATAGGGATTTAATCGCTAGCTCTGCTCCTCCTTCTCAGCTTAGAACGAAAACTTCGTCTTTTGCTTGAGTAAGCTTAAACATGCATTATGCAGCATCATCAGCAGCACCAATCACCACCGACATGGATATCCGAGACCGCTAAGGCACGCACTCATGCTAAGGCACCCTTATGTTCATATCCTACCAGATTCGTCCTCCTTGATTGAGGTTCCTTTTTCTTTTTCGTTCTTTTCAGGTTTGCCTCGGTCCCATTAATGTAGGCCTGGAACGTTTCTTTACAAAATTTCCTTTTCCAATTATCATTTTATTCAGATACCATCAGAGTTTACCACCTGATATGCTTATGAAGTAAAATGGGCGTTGAAATTATTCGAAAAAGCATCATCTTCCAAAATGAAGCTGTATAACATCTGAAAGGAATCGAAGGGCGTCCTGGCCGAATTACAATCTTAGATGACAGTGTGTTGTGTGATCAATAAAACACTTTCGAAATACAGTGATAGTCGACTTTTGGTTGAGTCTACAAAATACTTGCAAATTTTCAAGCAAATTCAACATTTAATAATTGTGGCGAGACTTCAATTAAAATATGTGCACCACGGGTTGGCGATAACTACATGGTTGTTGAGTTACACAATACCCTGATATTTACCTTGGAGCAAAATGTACTTTTGAGGGCAAAGTCTAAATTATTCCAGCAGAACTCGGAGACCATTAGCATGTAACTTCATATTAGAAGTTTGCTACTAAACTGAACTAAAAAATACCTATTTCTGCATTTTGTTTCTCCTTCGTAACTTGGCCTGTTTCAAACTTCAATACAGGAAACCAAACCTTAAGTCATTCTCAACACACGTTCCAACTATGTATGTATCAATGATTTTTAGGAATAGTGGATTACGGAGCGGTGTTGATAGATCAAAGTAACAGTTTACTTTTTCGAAGGCTGAAATATTCAAGCTTAAAAACAAGTTCAACTATTTAACCAAGTCCGAAGTTGTCTTCGAATAGACCTACTATTATGTACAATAGTATTTTTCATTAATATGCACCATCGTTTGATAGGTTCAATTGGGTGCATACTTTGTTATTTACAGTGTCCTGTATATCCGTAAATAGCTGATTAACCATCATAACAGACATAAAAATCTGATATGTTCAATTCACATGGCTTTCTCTATTTACTTCCAGCTAATCGAGAAAAAATTAGCAGAAATAGTCTTATTACTTGCTTCCTTGTAACTAGAAGCATAATGAGGGAGTACCATAGGTTAAAGTGATAGTCAAAAGAGGTTGCTATGTGACTGAAGTTCCTTTGTTTGTCTGGACAGGAGTTGACAAATTCCCGTATGAGAAAATATGTTTTCTAAAGCTGAAACTAAAGACAAGGAAAATTTAAAAAACGATCAACTTAACGAAAAAAAAATGCACATAACATAAATTGTGTGTTTTAACGTGCTCTACATTTTTTGTGTAGCAAGTTTTTGTCCATCTCTTACGGTTTAGCAGTCATGCAAAACTCCGTAAAATTCATCCAGAATAAAGCAGTCTTCAGGGGGTCTCAAAACATATATTTCCGGTGAAATCTCGGTATCGAATTTTTGGGTGCAATACAATACCTTTTCTATACACTATGTACATAGTTCGTGGAGAGAAAGTAAAAACGGACCGGGGTAATAGTACAACTTGAAAGTGAAATCACGAGAACGTGTCATGCTAGAAATTAATTTTTAAGTGAAATAAATGTCTCTGTTAGTATCACCGCGGCTAGGCGATTTATTTTTATAGGATAGGCATAAGCGATCCAGCACATTTACCAAAACTAAGCACCAGCTCCGTTATTTTGTGAAAATGCACTTGTCAAAGCTCATTATCATTTGCTGTATGAATAACCGCACGAAAGCTCCCTGAAGCCCAATGCAATGTGTTTACAGTCTCTCCGGACACGCCGATTGAAACTCACGTGCATAATATTCGTTATAAAGCTAATACTTGTTTATATTTTTATACATTTTGTAATCGTACAGGAGTAAATACCCAAAGCTATACACTACTCGTAAATCAAACAATAACAGTTAAGTGCGAGTTTCAATATATCAAAAAACCGCTATTAACTTACTAAACCAAAGAAAGTAAAAGTATTGTGCTAATATCGCTCGATACCAAAACACAGCAATGTTCCTGAACCTCAATATTTCGGTTACATTAAGCCGATGTCCCATGGTCAAATAGTTTGGTCCAATACTCTTCAAACTACAAATTGGATCGTGGGACATCGGATTTCATTGTATACAATTTCTGTCCTATTTTTTGGTCCAATTCCAGTTTGCTACAACAGGATACAGCGGTTTCTAATTTTTTATCCAAATGTATGAAATCAACCAATGAGTGACCTAGTGGTAATGACGTAATAACATGGCAGCTAGCGCTCGGTCTTCCTTCCCGCCAACGTGATTGTTTGTGTGAAACTTTACTGTATCTTGTAGACTTTGTCATAAATAATAGGGTTACAGTAGCTCAGCTTTGGTGCGGCAGATACGTATGAAATAATGACTCGAGTATTTATAGCACCTGCAAATGTATTTTATCGGATCCATTTGTACCTCACCTTATTTTCTCAACAAAAATATAAAAGCATGGTCTTATCTTTGATTTGCTGGTATGGACTGCCTCATATTTGTGTCTTGGCGAGTGATATTCCAGCAACTTTCCAAGCAAATTTTCGTCCATTCTAAGGAGTTTAAAATAATTGACAGAATCAGAAGCGAGTTCATTTTGCAGCATATGTTGTACACCTCTTCCTTGGACTGCATTCCTACGTTCCAGCCATGCTCTAGTCCACCAACTCCTCTTTATTGACTTTTTTCTTTCTATTATAATATGCTCTTGCAATGGATACATAAACTAAGTTTGCGACAGCGAACGTAAATAAGTGTGGATCAGCAACCTGCACCATTTTCTATCATCTGTTCATGCGAGAAATATTCGGACCAATAGACACTCCCGTGGGAATAGTACGGAGAAATTGTACACAACGTTCACGTTGTCATTTTAGAACAAATTTTGGCCGTGGGACATCGGCTTTGAAGACTACTGATGTAAATTTCCCAAAACATAATCGACCTGTGTGGTGGTGTCATCAAGGAACATGTCGCATGTCGTCATCTATCTCTCGATTACATCACTAACTTCTACGCTACTTGCCGCACTCTAATGTATTATTCATAGCCAGCCACCCACTAGACGTCATAGTTAGCACGCACGAATTTCAATAAACAATCATTAACAAAGCTATATGTCCATATCTCTACCTCCCGCGTTCCTCGTCTATCACAAAACATACTAGTGACCAAAAATGTTTGATAAAGCGTTTCACTTGGAAAAAAAGATTTATTTGAAGATAACTGATCCACATTAAGCGGTAGATTACTGTAAGTATGATTTTAAGTCATCAACCCGATGAGCGAAATGGACTGGACTGAATTGCCATGCGAAATTTGGAGAGCTAAATGCACGAGTTGCTACATACTCAATGTGATTTACCTGATATTGATCGAGTATTGTGGAATTCCACAATATGTTCGCTTTGCTGACCTCAATGGCGTTACGTCTCATATTGTACAGTTAAAGTAATACTGCTTGCCAAGCGGGAGATCTGGGTTCGATTCCCAGTATCGGCGTGGGGATTTTCCTCCGCTGGGAGACCTGGACCGGGGTGCACTGAGCCTCGTGAGGTCTCTGGGGGCCAATTGAGGAGTTACTTGATGGAGAAGTAGCGGCTCAAGGACATAAGGACTGCATTAACTGTACGGGAGGAGTTCGAGGTGCTGACCACGTCTCACCCTCCAATACTGCGCCCCATCCATGACGTCTGTCATGGACCGAGATGGGGGACGCAGCGGCCGGGCGGTAGGCCAAGGTTCCTTGTGAGCTTTCATGCCATGGAGTTATATAAAGGTAATACTATTTCGCATCTTGTTTGTTATATAAACATTTCTCGGGCTCGTAGCTCATAGGTAGAACACCTATCCTCCCTGAAAGTATGGATGAGAGTGTCAAGCATGTGTGATTTGTGTGTGTGAGAGAGAGAGAGAGAGAGAGAGAGAGAGAGAGAGAGATAGAGAGATAGAGAGGTTTAATGTATATAACTCGAAGAATAAACCAGAAATCCAGTTGGATATGTAACTGTAGACCATTGCAAACAGGAAAGAAACAGAAAAATGTGGGAATATATATACATATATAAATAACATTTTTTTTAATAAGGTACATTCCCTTACCAACAAATCAAGATAGTAGGACATATAGGCTTCAGAAGTGGTAATTGTATTTATAATTTTTTCTCCTCGCCTACATGCTACTTCAACTTTCAAATCATTTTTGCATCTTCTTAGTTGGCATCCTTAAGATGCGCTCATGTCAGACGTTTTACATGGAGCGAATCTGTGCTGCTTTCCTCCTATTGAATAGTTACATTAAAAGCGGATTTTAGTGAAGCAAGCGGTAGATCAAAAATTCTTAAAACGGATGGGTGTGCCTCTTCTGCAACTACACTGGAAATATCTATCATGTACTATAGCACTTTGGAAAGACCTGAGCGTGTGAACATGTGCGGGAACTGATTCTGATTAGAAAAAGCTTAAGGGTACAACGTACTATGAAGGGGTCAAAAATGACAATTTACGTTTTTGGCATAGTTAAATTCTCTGAAGTTTTCTGATTAAAAAATATATACTTTTAATATGATGCCTCCATTCTTTAGCATTTAAATGTCCTTTTAAACATGGCGCGCAATCTTTTAAGTGCTCCCGGACAGAGCGCTTTCTGCTTTCTAAGATGATAGAAACTTGAGGGAAATTTTCATGCTGAACGAGCTGCCCAACAGTCCACAACGCAAGCCAGCATCAATAGCAGGAATGCTGAGAAGCAGACAGAGTCCAGGAATAAAGATTCATATGATTATGACCCTGGAATGTATTGAAGTAAGTCAGATTAGCATTGCAATTTTTTAAGTTCAATTTTATCGATATTATATTTTCTGATACACATTTACCTTTTACTCAGGAACCATTGATGCTAGAACGTTGAAATTTTCTACACTTATCTAACACACATTAATGACTTTTGACTTCCTGATTCGTAAGCCTAGTTTAAAATTTATGGAAATTAGAAAAATTTAACCATGTGAAAATTGAGATATTTTAATTTTTTTTTTCAGAAATGTGGTATTTTTTAAAATAATTATCTTGAGCTGCATGTTTCTGATTCTGGCAGTTAGAGTAGATAAGTATACTCAGAACACGTGTAAAAAATGTGAATATTTTGCTTTAAAAGGTGTCTGAATAAGAGGTACATAATTCACCCAGGTTTTTCCAGGTAACTTTTTTCCCCCCAACCTTATAAGTATTTTAAAAATAAAGTGTTGCAGATAAAAGCAGAAACTTTTCACCAGGAGAAATGCAGACTGTTATTGTACATGTTACAAAATGTTCATGAAAAGCATTAAGTACTTCCTGATATGTGAGGGGTTAATTTTGACAAATTGTTAAAGTCTTACTGACCTTCATCCGGAAGTCTCGTTCTTAATGAAAAGGAGGCAGCAAATGATTAGTGAATAAAGCTAAATTTATCGTATAGTTCCTTCAAATTGTGCGACGCTAATTAGGAAAGATCTGAATAAAAGTCACTGAAATTCGAACCCGAGCAAGCAGGTGAGAGAAAAGTAGGTTCCACCTCACGGCCCCACTGCCTTTATAAACTTTATCCAACAGTACCAACAAGCAGTTCACGGAGTTTCTTGTTATTGCTCCGTGGTTATCACACTAATGAAACATTTTAGGCCTGAAGTTTCTTTTCAATTTGATGTAATTCCATATATCAAATTAGTGTTCCACTAGCCACTGCCATGCATTTTTCAACAAGATTTTTATCGATATGTGAGCGGGAGTGGGTTGTAGTCTGCGTGTTTGCTTGGTAAACATGAAACAGCGCGACGTCGATTGAGATAGCTACTTGGAGATAAGCCCCTTCCTCTTAAGTAAAGTACTTCCATTAAATTACCTGCCTACTCTAACACTCGCTTTCGTAGTGATGATAATCAACAATACCATCAACCTTCGCTTTCTACTGAATAGCCAAAACTCATGTCATTCGATATTTCATCACACTTGTCTTCAATATTTGTGGATTACTTTTCACACCATGGTTGGTTTCTTTGTGTCGACTTTTCCAACGTGAGCCAAGCCGTTTTCTTGGAAGAACTTCGTAATCGGTGCAGTATTTGATACAAGTACAGATGACAGAAACTATCACCCACAAGGTGACCACTTTCTCACGAACAGGCGAGCTCGTTTTTGTTGAAACTAGTTAACCGAACAACTGGAATTGACCCTTTGTGCTTTCGTCAATTCATTTTGAACATTACTCTTGCTTAATTTGCTTTTACAGACAGGACAAATTCAATTTCACATTCATAGTTTACCTTTAGAATAATAATGCGAGTAATAACAATAATTATTCAATTTGTCTTGCAATCCTTTGCAAATATTTTTTCATTCGCTCCAGAACGGCGGATTTTTCAGTTGAAGTGTGACGCAATTTCTGTATTCCGTAGAAATTAGCTTCGAATTTGCATGACTCTCCTGACAAATATTCCAGTTTAGTTTAAATATCTACCTCAAACAAGAGCACATACGTGGACGTTGTTCTAAATAAAATCAAACTTGATTTTGAGCTCAAAGCAGTTTGCCCTGTAATTTATAGATGCTTTTATGCAATTTTATTTATGTCTTAGAATAATTTTTGCAGTTAAAATACCAATATATTTCATGCATTTATTAAGGATGTATAAAATTCACATTTCGAAATGATTTCCTTTCTTGTCAAATTCCCAAATTATCTCCATCTTTAAACGCACGCGCACACAGACGGACCTTTTTCTAAAAATCTGAATCTATAATTTACTCTGGCTATCTCACAAAAAAAAAAAAAAAACTTTCCTCACAACGATTAATCTGTTACCCACGCCACGTTAATGGAATTAACATTAGCAAAAATTGTCTTATTACTTGTTTCCTTGTAAGTAGATGGGAAATAATGGTATACACTAGGCTAAAGCAATAATCAAATCCTTTAAAAATTATCGCTATATGAAACAATTTAAATTCGGCTCTCTTTTGCATCCCCGAGGATAAAACAAGGGAGATTAAACGAAAGTTGAGTACCCGCTGGAGAAAGGTTTAAGTAATTTAATGAAACCAACACCAAGGAATATCGCGGATACAGTAAACCACACACACACACACACACACATATATATATATATATATATATATATATATATATATATATATAGAGTACGTTTTTGTGTGTCACAGTTTACAAGAAAAGTAATCCAGAATGAAGAGATTTTCAGAGGCCATTCCCAAAAAATTCAAGATATACATTTCGTTTGTATGAAAATGTCTTAAACATGAGGTATTTTAATTAAAATCATTAAAGCCATTTTTAAGATCAAAATTGTCGAAAATTGTTCCATGTAAAGGGTACTTTGGCGTGGGGAGATTTTCGTGCAAATCTTCATGTAGCATCCTTGGAAAATAGGTTAAATGCCAAGTTTGGTATTTAAATTACTCTTTGTTTTTCAAATATACTGCCTACGGATACACGCGCGTGCGTTTCTAAATAGGTTTTTTTTGTTTTTTTTGTTTTTTGTTTTTTTTTTATTTTGGGGGTCTAAAAGTATGAATCTGCCGGCGAAATCTCGGTATGGAATTTTTGGGGTGGAATTCAATACCTTCTCTTATCCACTATGTACATTAAACATACATGCTGTAGAAAGTAAAAAGGCTACTCTTTCATTATTAATACTTAGGCACTGATTAACTTTTATACTTTGTAATTGTCAATCATTTAACTATCAACTTTATTATTGAAAACCAATTATTGGTTAACTGTAAAAAATTATCTTCTCCATTCCATTCGTTAATCTACTTCCGTCTTCACAGTCTCTGCTCCCTTTTCAGGCATTTTGGAAAGCTATTTTTGGCAGTCTTTCATCCTCCTAAAATGTGCTAACCATCATGTTCTGTACCTCCTCATTCTTGAGTGACCAGTTTCTACTTCTAATTCTTGCCCAATTTCTTTATTCCTAGTTCTGCCTTCTGCTCCACATCCTTTCGTTCATAAAACATTTAATCAATTATTACTTTTCTTTCAAATTAAACTTTGTATAAAATTGTATTCAGGATCCATGTCGAACTCCTTGGAGAACTGGTAATTTAAGTAAATATTATAAGTATGAATAAAAATTAACCTTCTCAACAACGGTTTGACTTTTGGTGTGTTTATATATGTTCCAAGTGATTAATATATGGCACATAAGTCAATGCAATCAGAAGAAAGCTGGATATTTCAATTTTTATTTTCTCTACAAATATTATGTACATAGTGTATAGAGAAGGTATTACACTCCACCCAAAAATTCGATATCAAGATTTCACCAGAAATATATGTTCCAGGGTCATGTACAAAAAAAAATCAGAAAAAGACCCCTGTGTGTGTGTGTGTGTGTGTATGTGTGTGTGTGTGTGTGTGTGTGTGTGTGTGTGTGAACACGATAACTCAAAAACGAAAAGTCTGTAAAATACCAAACTTAAGTTTAATATCTTCCAGGGATGCGACACCAAGATTTTGAGAAAAATCTCGCCACCTCAAACTACCCTTTTCGTAAATGTTGGATTTCCTTAAAATTAGCTCAGACAATTTTGATTAAAATATCGTATATTAAGGATATTTACCTAATAAATAAAATGTATATCTTGAATGTTCTGCGAACAGCCTCTGAAGACTACTTTATTCTGCATGAATTGTACGGAATTTTGCATAACTCCTAACCCGTAAGATATGGACAAAAACTTACCACACTAAAAATGTACGTTAAAACACGCAATTTAAGTTATATGCATTTTTTTAGTGCAGTTGATCGTTTTTGGGATCTTTAAAAAACGTATACTTTTCTCATACAGGACTTTGTCAACTCCTGTCCATACAAAAAAGGAACATCAGTTATATAGTAACCAGCTTTTGACTATCACTTTAACCTATGGTACTCCCTTCTACTTGCAAGGAAGCAAGTAATAAGACTACTACTGCTAATTTTTTTCTCGATTAAGTTTTTAACAATAATTTGTTGCAGAGATGTAGAGAAAGTCATGTGAATGGAACAGATATTTTTATTGATCCATTGCCTTAGTAGTGAATACATAAAGCAGTTTCTGAGAAAATCCTCACTAAGGTACTAATTTTTACGTATAATGCGTAATAAGCCTTTCAATTTAACGTATTCATGCAGCAATTCACAACAATATTCTGAAATAAAATATTAGCTACCTAATCAGAACAGACACAGACATATGTACATAGAAATGAAGCGGTGTTTATTCATTTTTAACCGTAGCAGCCGCCAGTGTACATGCCATTTTTTGAAGAAAAAAAGTAGGTAAAAAATATGCTGATAATTAAGCAAACTTTTGCGTGTTACGTTGAATTGGATCGCCTGCAGAACTTATTCAATATGCGAATTATCAATCGCCGCTGCTGAACGGGAAAAAAACAACGCTTAATATTTTACGGTCGCTGTATAATTATTGTTATAGGTAAGAGTCGCCGAGAGCGAGCCAATATGGAACGAATCATTTTAAATCTCTGCAATACTAGACTTTCTGCGTCAATCTACTCTAGAATATCATATTAAGTCTTAATTAACGCACCTGGCTAGCGCTTCCAATGATGTTAGCATTTTACATTCATTGCCGATAACAAACAAAACTTGCCGGGGCACGCAAAAAAACAGAAAACATAAAAAGAGCAAAGAACGGGAGAGAAAGAGAGAAAAGTTGTCTCATTTGGAAAAGAGCCTAGGTATCATCATCAATGTTCACATATCGTGTGATGGACGAATGCATGTAGCATACAGCACACATTTTGTATCGATTTGTAAACGTTACTCCCTCAACCGTGTACAAACAAAAACTTCAAAACTCAATATTTGATGTACGACGGTATCAAAATCCACCAATTTAATGCTCGCTATTTTTTCTTTGGCTATCCATTCGCGCTGCTTTTCATGTTTGTTATACATTATTGATCAGCTGCTTATTTCGTCTGCAATACCTCGCCAATTTTTTGTTCATTACAGATACTTATTTTGGGCCGATGGTTCCATCTCTCAAGAGTGATTTTGTCATGTCTGTCCTTTGCTCTGTAGCATTTTCGAAACTACCTTTATTTCAGAACATTTCATGAATATAAAATCCAAAATATCTCTAGTAAAACAGAAAAATCCTCTTAATACAGTATCATTGATGTCCAATAGTTTTAGTGTTAATGTGGGTAAAGAATTCGGATAGATGGTAAAGCAATGAAAACTCGAATTATGTAGAATACATATTGTACGGTTACTCTCAATCTATTATTATGCAAGTCCGAATAGCACGATGAGAAGTGACAAGGGAAAGTCCGTGTAATTTGGGTGCTCATATCTGGACAGAAAACCTTCGTCAAAGTTCACAACTTATTTTAACGAGTTCAGGTGATGCATCTGAGAAATTCGACCAAAAATTGTAAAAAATAAAAAATGATTTTGTTTGACAATAAAATAATGCAGTTTTTCCCCGCTTAGTTTAACTACAACTTAATTGAAGCTATAAACTGGCAGATGTATGCTTATTAATAGACAGTCCCAACCTTAAATCTTATTTTCTAGCAAATGTTTTTTTCCAACGCTTTTCCATACTCAAAACTACTCCACAAGATGCAAGTTTTACTTTCTCTACACGTACTATGTGAAGGTATTGCACACCGAGATTTCATCAGAAATATATGTTTTAGCGTGCCCTGTAATACAAAAAACAAAACAAAAGCATTTAGAAACTAGGTCCGTGTGTGTCTGTGAACGCGATTACTGAAAAACTGAAAGACGGTAAAATACCAGACTTGGTATTTAAGTTCAGCATCTTCCAGGCATGCGACACCAAGATAAAAATCCCCCCACCCCCAACTGCCCTTTACATGGAAACTTACCACACAAAAGCATGCAATTCATGTTATATACATTGTTTTCGTGGAGTTGGTCGTTTTTGAGATATTCCTTGTTTTTGGCTTCAGCCTTGAAAAACACTTTTCTCGTACAGGCATTTGTCAACTCCTGTCCATACAAAGGAAGTTCAGTCACATAGCAACCAGCTTTTGACTATCACTTTAACCTATGGTACTCCCTTACTTCGTTTCTACTTACAAGGAAGCAAGTAATAAGACTGCTATTTTTTCTCGATTAGCATGAAGTAAATAGAAGCATAAGCTTTTTGACAAGAGATGTAGAGAAGGTCATGTCAATGGAACACGTCAGATTTTTGTTAGGCAAATTATGCTGCTAAAATAAATCATACAAAAATATTTTTAGACTTAGACACATTTGGAAACTGCATTACCTTAAAACCTATACGCACGAAGTAATTTACAGGGTTTATAACAAAAAGGGAAGGCTGAAAATATAAAAACGTTTTGCTGTCACCTGCACATTTTACTGTCCATGTTGCATCAACTTTTTAACCTGTTCACTTCATGGAGTGGTCAAATATTTGCCCTATCCGTCAACTCTGTAAAATAATCACAGTAGCTAAATGGACAGCACTCAGAAACGCTGATGTATCAAAAGAACAGCTTTTAGTGTTTTATTTATTTTATTGGCATCACCCCCTAATTAGGAATATTTGATTTGCTATCAACCTAAAATACTTTCATTTTAAATATGTACCATTGTACCACTGATCATAAACTTTTTTTTCTCCTGTGAAGTGGAAGTAATATTCGCGTAGTTTAATCCCCTGTTTTGTTAATACATTGTTATTTCTCTTCTACATTAAAGTAATACAAAATTACTTCTGCAATTCGCGCTTTATAGAGGAAAGTAGCCTAATATGGGGTACATTGATTATATAATTCAACTATTTATTTACCTTGCAGTCTGTAATATATGAACTCAAATTCACTGTTGCGTATATACTCGTACAATGTAATTTTCTAAAATAGCAAAATTGGATTCCTAATATGGGATGCGTTTTTAGTGTTAATTTACATTACAAGTGCAAAAGTTTGCTCTACTTAACAGTTCATTATTACTTTCTCTACACGTACTATGTACATAGTGCATAGAGAAGGTATTCTAATGCATCCAAAAATTCGACACCGATATTTCACCGGAAATACATGTTTTGCGTCCCCCTGAATCAAAAAGCATTTTTAGAAAAATGTTCCTGTGTGTGTGTGTGTGTGTGTGTGTGTGTGTGTGTTTGTGTGAACCCTATAACTCAAAAACGAAAAGTCGCTAAAATACCAAACTTGGTATTTAAGTTTAGTATCTTCCAGGGATGCGACACGAACATCAGAAAAATCCTCCCAACCCAAACTACCCTCTGCATGGAACTTTTTTCGAAAATTTTGATTTTCTCAAAAATGACTAACGATTTTGATTAAAATATCGTATATTAAATTACCTAGCAAATAAAATGTAGATATATCTTAAGTCTTCTGGGAATAGCCTCTGAAGACTACTTTATTCTGGATGGATTTTACGGAATTTTGCATAACTGCTAAACCGTAAGAGATGGACAAAACCCTACCACATAGAAAACGTAGAGCACGTTAAACACACAATTTATGTTATATGTATTTCTTAGAGTTGATCCTTTTTGATTTCACCTTTAAAAAACTTACACTTTTCTCATACACGAATTTGTCAACTCCTGTCCATACAAACAAAGGAACTTCAGTCCCATAGCAACCAGCTTTTGACTATCACTTGAACCTATGGTACTACCTTATTTCGCTTCTACTTTCAAGGAAGCAAGTAATAAGACTATTTCTGTTAATTTTCTCCAATTTTAGTGAATTGGGAGATATTCTTGAAAATCTTCCTCGCATCCTTAGAAGATGGAGAACTTTAAAATAAAGTTTGGTTTCCAACCTATGTTGTCAATTTTACTTTCTCTAGCCCCGTATGTACAATGTGCATTGTGGATAGAGAAGTATTGCATTCCGCCCAAAAATTCTATACCGAGATTTCAACGGAAATACATGTTTTAGAACCCTCAGAATAAAAAAAAAAAAAAATCAGAAAAAGGTCCGTGTGTGTGTGTGTCTCCTGACAGCATAGCTCAAAAACGAAAAGATCGTTAAATACCAAACTTGGTATATAAGTTTTGTATCTCCCAACGATGCAACGCGAAGATTTTCGAGAAAATTCTCCCACCCCTAGAAGAAGAATAATTCTCCTTCTTGGTTTTCGCCATGATTTTTGTTTCTGGTCTGGGCTGGTAAAACATTAATACGGCCAACAAGAAATACACAGTTGATGGTAGGAATCGTCCAACTCACGTCACTAGTAACTTAAACTGTTGCAACATCATTATTTAAATGTTAATTTAATTTTAGAGCTGCTGCTATATGAATTCGTGGTTAAACAGCTTAAAACTTTGCTGAGGAGAAAAAAAAATCTGAAGTGTTACACCCACATGACTTTCTGTAGCTGCTCTACAAACCTCCTACAAAAATTCTTCTTTGTACACAATGCTAATCGAGATAAAAATTAGCAGAATGTTCTAATTACTTAGTTCCTTATAAGTAGAAGGGAATAAGAGTATGTGCTATGCTAAAGTGATTGTCAAAATTGTAATAGCTATTGTTATGCGATTGTCATTGCAAACCACTTCTTTGCTTGGCCAGGAGTAGAACAAAAGAAAAGCAGACACTTCCTGTCTGAGAAAAGTTTGAGTACTTCACAACTGAACCCAATAACAAGGAATATCTCGGAAACGGTTACCTCCACAACAAAAACGTAAAGAACATAAATTGTGTGTTTTTTCGTGATGTACATTTTTTGTGCAGTAATTTTTTTTCTATTTCTTACGGTTTAGCAATTAAGCAAAATTCGGCAAAACTAATCCGGAATAAAGAGGTCTTCAGAGGTTATTCCCAAAAAATTCGAGGTATACATTTTATTACGGACAAAAATAGCTTTAATATACGGGATTTTAATCAAAATCGTTAAAGCCATTTTTAACAAAATGAAAATTTTCGAAATTTTTTCAATGTAAAGGGTAGTTTGTGGGGGGGGGGGGGGAATTTTTTTGAAAATCTTCGTGTCGTATCCTTAGAAGATACTAAACCTAAATACCAAGTTTGGTATTTAACAGCCTTTTCGTTTTGGGGCTATGCTGTTCACAGACACACACACACACACACACACACACACACACACACACACACACACACACACACACAAGGACCTTTTCTTAAAAATGCTTTTTTCGGACTCAGGGGACCCCAAAACATATATTTCCGGTGAAATCTCGGTATCGAATTTTTGGGTGCATTGGGTGCAATACAATACCTAGAGAAAGTAAAAATTGTTTAATCTGTCAACACCACAGCTAAAAGTGGAAGGTAATGTGCTGAGGCGTAAAATAGAAACGAAAAAATGGCAAAATGTACTAATCTTACAAAGAATGTGCAACAAAATTTGTGTATTTTATTTCATTTCTTGTTCCCAAATATTGACCTGAAAATATTAATTTCATTGGAAAGGTGGTGCTTCTTAAAATCCCGATTAATACTTCGGACAACTTAGCAATAATTAGAAGCTGTACGCGCAGGCGCCTGTAAAACCCAAAAATATTCTCGAAGACATGCGGTGAAACAAAACAGTTTATGTGGTGCACTAATTTTCGAAATCCTGCCCTGCCAACATCGTTTGGCTTCTTCACCTTATTGCTGTTAGTGAAATAAATCTAGGCTCTCACGATAATTGCCAGCGGAGAAGATTTAATTTTGATGAAGAGAAGCATTCATCCCATAACAGTTCTGAAGTTTTTAAAATTACAAGGCATTATTAGCATATTATGTTCGCGTAATGCTACTGCGGAGGTGAAAAGAATCCAATCTCGTTAATAAGGCCCACTTCTGGATTCCTGGCGGTTAATGACAAAATCAGCGATAAATTTGTGTTCCGAACACACGAAATATGTCGGTGAAAAAATGAAACCTTGCATCCCAATTTACTCACTGTTTAGAGTTAAGAGAACGAAGAGGGTTTTTTTTTTTTTTTTTCTGTATACAAAGAGTGGTAAATGCTAATCTAGCAGATTTCTAGTTAGTTTATATATGTGAGGGAGATGGCGATATAGTCCTTGTTAGGAGGAACAGTTGAAGGTAAACATCAGTAGTAACAGATCTGGGTTCCGTACTGTTGACTCTGCGGGCCCCGTGCTAATTAGTGGTGAGAGGATGATTAAATCCAGTTTCCGTAACTAGCAAGCAAACCCTCCCTCCACCTCCTCCTCATGCTGCTGCTGATGTATGATCTCCCATCCCCCCCTTTTCAACTCCATCTTCTTTCGCTCGATGAGAAAGAGGTAAAGCGCTGTTTAACTCTATTACATCATCACCATCAGGGAAGATGGCTAAAAGGAAAGAAACATGTCTCTTGTTGACCCCTCCCGTAATTCTGTGTGGACACTGTTGATGAGCCATGAGCTATTTACAGTGGCAAATTAAATAAAGCGTTGATTTTCAAGTATTTTCAAATGCAGTGGTTATTTCTTTGTCTTTATTGCTGCGAAAGAAAAATAACCTCTTATTTACTCGACCAGCAATTTCCCAGAAAAGCAGCGGCTACCTATAAATAGTTCTAGGATGTAACATTACGCGGCACTTATTTTACAGCATCCAAACGGATTGGCTTCTTATTGTTTAGCTTATTTATTATCACAATGTAAAATCTTATATATTGATTACATTGTATTTTACTTTTTGTAGATTAAATATAATTTCTTTTTATTTACTTTTTTAAGGTAGCTTAATTCCTACTTTATTTTTAATTTTTCGATGACTATATCAATCTGGCAGATCAGTGCAAAGGATTTAAGCTCCATATATAAAGTCATTCCAAAAGTCCTTGTAATTAAATTCGGCTATGGCACTGAATTATTCAGCCATTCAGAACTATATCTAGTCAAAGTGTTGATTTTTACTTTCGCTACACGTACTATGTAACCAGTGTAAAGAATGTATTGCATTCCAACCAAAAATTCGATACCGAGATTTCACTGGAAATATACGTTTTAGGCTCCCCTGTATTAAAAAAAGTATTTTCATAAAAAGGTCCCTGTGTGTGTGTGTGTGTGGGTGGGTGTGTGTGTGTGTGTACACCAAAAGTCGCTAAAGTACCAAACTTGGTATTTAAGTTTAGCATCTTCCAGGGTTGCGACACGAAGATTTTGAGAAAAATCCCCCCACCCCAAACTAACCCTTACATATAAAAATTTCGAAAATTTTTATTTTCTCAAAAACGATTTGGATTAAAATAACATGTATTAAACATATTTATATGGCACATAAAATGTATATCTTGAATTTTCTGGAAATAACCTCTAAAGACCACTTTATTCCGAATAAACTTTGCTGAATTTTGCGTACCTGGTAAACCGAGAGAAAGAAAAAAAAATTACTTCACAAAAAATGTAGATCACGTTAAAACACACAATTTATGTCATATAGTTTCCCCCCCCCCCCCGTTGAATTGACCATTTCTGAAATATTCTTTATTGTTTGTTCCAGGTGTAAAATACTTAAAACGTTTCTCACATGGAAAGTTGTAAACATCTGGCCCTGCATAGAAATGGATTTCATCCACATGGCAACTGGCTTTTAAAAGATTTGACTATCGTTTTAGTTTAGTGTATTTCCTCACTTACAAGGAAGCAAGTAATTAAGAAATTGCTGCTAATGTTTGTCTCGATTATCATGAAGTAGATAGAAGAATAAGCTTTTTAACAATAATTTGTTACAGCGATGTAGAGAAAGTCACGTGAATGGAACACATCAGATTTATTTGAATAACTGACCTAACATGACTTTATAGACAATTGACATTAATTATTCTATGCCTGACACATCTTCGTGTTCTGTGGAATCACTAAATCATCACTTTTTTCCATCATTGTCTTCAATTATACTCTTTCTTCAATTAGACCATATTTTTCCAAACTTTCCTGATTTTGTGTTAATCTTTTTGGGGTGTATGGTTTTCTTCTCGTAGTCTCAAAATATACTCCATTCGTTTATGGTTTCCTTGGAAAATCCAATGAACAGTACTATGCGAGCAACTTTCTTCAGTTTTTGGATACCTCTGGAATGTCTCAAACCTTATGCTTCATGCACTGATAAATATCAGATTTCCTCTCAGAGACAGTGTCGCCACATTGAGCGAAAAGTCGCCGATTGGGCTACTAAAATCCGCTTTTTACGGACAAATTTTGATGAAGGTGATTTGCGAATCTTTGGGCTACTGAAATATTTCTGCAAAATATAATTTTTATGAATGTCTGTGTTTAACTTTATGCGCCGTTTGGTAGGGAAGAGAGCTCTAAATCTAAATTGACGAAAGACAAATACTAAATCCTCTCTGACGTGAGAAACGTATTTATACAATTTATTTTACGCCTGCCAATAATTACTTTCTTTTTTTGCCTGATATAATTAATTTGCGGTGCTTATTAATATTGTTCCTATGGATGGATCATAAGTTGATATTCACACTTGCAACGTGGTTTCAATGAAAGCAAAAGAAATTTCCGTGCTGGTAGTTAATGTTTCATTATATTTCTTATATATTAGAACTGTTGGTTTGGTTTCATCGATATTTTAACAATTAAATTTAATCATGATCAAAAACATTAGTGCGGGAAGTAAAACTATACGAATAAAAAGTACGTGCCCATAGCAACACATCGGAGAATCGGCTCCTAAAATGTAGCATTTATCGTTATGTTAATAAGATTGTATGGTTATAAGTCTGTATGTCTATAAGGCAGCCCTCAACTGAGGGAAGTAATATTTCAGTATAATTATCGTCGCAAATGCCTCGTATTTTCATACTCTTTCCTGAATTTGTATCAGCGCATCTCATAGTATTCCAATATTATGACTTTTACTATGATTGCGTTATACCTCCAGAGATATCAGTAATAAGAATCTTTTGAAAGTATTCCAAGTGTGTGTGTGTGTGTGTGTGTGTGTGTGTATAAACTAGTAAAATAAATTGCTTATTTTAATAATAATAATATTGAGCGACTTCAACTGAAACTTTGCTATTTTTTTAATGATTTGGGCGAAATTTTGAGACATGCTTCTGGCAACACTGCTCAGAGATGTAATGATGAAACTAAGAAACGTAAGAGACAGACAAGAAAAGATCCTGCTCAGTTTCTGCTAAAAATAGGTAAATATAAACGTTTTAAAAAGTGAGCGCTAACAATATAAAAAAAATGCATTGGTACATAAATCCTTTTTAAATACTTCGAGAAAAATGACTGTGACACGAATATTGGCACCAGATTATTGCCATGTTGGAAAACCATCTTGTTCAACGGACGCCAGCAAAAGAAAAATATATGCGCAGTTTATTTAAATTCTTAGAACACAATTTTGCTGCTGGGTATGAAAATTAGAAATAAAAATGCACGAGGAGCTAGTGATTCTTAACAAAATCTGAACTATTAACTTTCCTGTTTTTCTCCAAATATAGTTTCCTATAATAGTCCCTATTACAAAGAACTCTTGAATTATTAAGTATGCACCAATGAAACTAGTTATCCGTTGCTCACTTCTATAGAATGCGGTAAATCTTCAGACGCTTAAGCTTCAAATTTTAGACGTCGATCCCCTTTTAATCCCGGGGATGGGAGGAGGTAAAAATGTTACCAACCTAACTTGGTAGCCAAGTTCCAGTGACAATGAAATCCTGGTAAAATGCCAAACAATATTTTAATAAGTCACTTCATCATGGTTTTATTGTTACTTTCTCTATATATACCATGTACATAAGAGCATAGAGAAGCTATTGTAATGCACCCAAAAATTCGATACCGAGATTTCTTCGGAAATACATGTTTTACGACACCATGAATTAAAAAAAAATGTTTAGTAAAATGTCCGTGTATGTGCAGCATAGCTCAAAAACGAAAAGTCCGTTAAATACCAAACTTGGTATTTAAGTTCAGTATCTTCCAAGGATGCGACACGAAGATTTTCAAGAAAACCCCCCTTTCCCCAACTACCCTTCACATGGACAAATTTTCGAAAATGATTTTCTAAAAAACGGCTAACGTTTTTGATTGAAATATCGTTTATTAAAGATATTTACTTGACAAATAAAATGTATATCTTGAATTTTCCGGGAATAGCCTACTTTACTCTGGATGAATTTTACGGAAATTTGCATAACTGGCAAACCGTAAGATAGACAAAGGCTTTCTTAAAAGAAAATGTAGATCGCGTTAAAACATACAATTTATGTTATACTAATTTTTTTCTTGGTGCGGGTTTTTTTTTTTTTTTTTTTTAGATATTCCTTGTTATTGGTTTCAGCTTTAAAAAAACTTATACTTTTCTCAACTCCTGTCCATACAAACAAAGGAACTTCAGTCACATAGCAACCAGTTTTTGACTATCACTTTAACATATAATAATCCCTTATTTCGCTTCTACTTACAAGGAAGTAAGTAATAAGACTATTTCTGTTAATTTTTTCTCGATTAACATGAAATAAATAGAAGCATAAGCTTTTTAACAATAATTTGTTGCAGAGATGTAGAGAAAGTCATATGAATGGAACACATCAGATTTTTTTTAGTGTTAGTCTGTGGAACCTATTAACCGTATATACCGTTCATTCGCAAATCCCCATTCCTTTTTTAAGATGCACGAAAAGCGGGTACAAGAAAATAAGCAGTCATGTGGGAAGAAACTTTGGAGCCAAGTTCACAATTTGGCTTACGTAGTTTCTTCCGTCTCGCCTTTCTTCGCGGCCTCCTCTCTTCGCTTTCTAACGATTTGAGCCAAGACATTATTGTCGCGTGAGTTAATTGGGATTAAGCAAATTAAAGACAAGGCTTTCCCAAGTTCCTCGTCTTTTCCCTCCCCCTGCCCCGTCTGCTCTCTATTTCTTCCTCCAAACCTACTATTCAATTAAATGTTGCCGCTTCTCCCCTCCACCTCGTTTGGTCTCTATGGACTGACGTTTTCAGTGGTAACGAGCTGGATTTTGCACTGTTTAAAATCGAAACGTCAGACCTCATGTAAAATAATAAAATGAGACTAAAACCTTTTACTTTAAAATAAATGAACGCTGACGTACTTTCTTCTTAGTAATTTACTCGAATTATGGAGATCTTAAAAAGGCGAGAAATGGATAACTAGAGACATCTGATTACCGCTTTTACATAGACGGTGCCAATTAAAATTGCCATGTGCACAAAAGTGGACTTTAATTAGCACAGCTAAGTATTTAATAAAGATGGTATTATTAAAATGCACACATAGAGTATAACACTGTAACAAAACTTTATTCAATCATTTTCCATGTGAATTTTAACACTTTCAGTTGCCTTGAAGCGCCCAAAAGTAACTAGTTGCAAATCTAAACCATTAGTTCATTTTTACTGTCTCTACGCGTTCTAAGTACATAGTGTATAGAGAAGGTATTGTATGCACCCAAAAATTCGATACCGAGATTTAACCGGAAATACATCTTTTAGATCCCCTGAATAAAAAAAAAAATAAAAAAAAAAAAAAAAAAAAAAAAGCATGTTTAGAAAAATGCCCGGGTGTGTGTCTGGCTGTGGGAAGCACAGCTCAAAAACGAAAAGACCGTATTTAAGTTTGGTATCATCCAAGGATAAGACACGAACATTTTCAAGAAAATCCCCCCACTCCAAACTGTAACCTTTATATGGAACTTTTCTCAAAATGTTTGATTTTATAAAAAATGGCTGTAACGATTTTGATTAAAATATCGTATACTAAAAATATTTATCCGGCAAATAAAATGTATATCTTGAATTTTCGGGGAATAGCCTCTGAAGACTACTTTATTTTGGATCAATTTAATGGAATTTTGCATTACTGCTGAACTGTAAGAGGTGGGAAAAAAACTAACCACACAGAAAATGTAGAGCACATTAAAAAATACACTTTATATATATATATATATATATATATATATATATATATATATATATATATTTATATATTTATTTATTTTTTTTGTGGAGTCTATTATTTTTTAAACATACCTTGTTTCTGGTTTCAGCTTTAAAAATCTTATACTATTCTCATACAAGAACATGTTAACTCTGTCCATACAAACAAAGAACTTCAATTACATAGCAACCAGCTTTTGATTATCACTTTAACCTATTTCGCTTCTACTTACAAGGAAGCAAGTAATAAGACCATTTTGCTCACTTTTTCTCGATTAGCATGAATTAAAAGAAGCATAAGCTTTTTAACATTTTTTTTTTTTTGCAGAGATGTAGAGAAAGTCATGTGAAAGGAACACAGATTTTCATTAAGATATGTTTTCATTACTAACGAAATATACAAAATGTTTTGGGAAGTCTCTGAAGTCCCGTTAAATCTGAACGACTTTTACAAAACTGTTAAACCGTAAGAGAGAGATAAAATCTTACTACACAAAAGCACACAAAATATGCTTAGGTAGCATATAATTATATTTATTAATTTTGAGTTTAATATTTCTGAGATAATCGTTGATATTGGTTTTTATGTTCTAATACACTTATACGTTTCTCAAATGGGAATTTGCAGTTTTTTTTTTTTTTCCCCCTGATCATGCAAAGAAAACAGAATTTCATAGCAGCCAGCTCTTAAAACATTTGAAAATCTAGATTTTAACCTTGTACATTCACAAGGAAATAAGTTAATAAGAACATTTATGTTATTATTTATCTAAATTAGCATGAATCAGATGGAAGAGTAATAAGATTTTGTAAGAATAAATTGTTCCATACTAGGTAGAGGAAAGTATGAGAATGGAGTACATTAGGCAACCACGGTGGTACAATTTACTTTTTACTCTCTCTAGCAGGTATGTACATTGTACATAGTAGGTATTTTATTCCACCAAAAAATTCGCTTTCACCATAAATACATGTTTTGAGGACCCACTGAATGTTTATCCTGGTCAGCATGGAGTATACATAACAAATAGTATGTTTACATAACAGAAAATCGGTGAATGGAACATATCAAAATTTTTATTATTTGTTGTATTAATTCACATTAAACAGATATACATCATTTCACACATCCCATTTTCAAACCCTGCAAAAGGTATTGAATGATTCTAATTAAGGAAGAATTTCTCCGTCTCAGTCGAGAATCGCACCCAAGTACCTCTGGACTGTGAAGATGCAAGCTGACCATTCCAACATAGAGATAGTCGGCAATAGCATAGGTATAAATCTTTGATTGCCAAAATCAATTTCTGAATATTGTTCACAAAATACTCCAGGTCGGTTAAATCAGTTGCTTGATTTAATCGACCTGCTTTTACTCCAAAACTAGGAATTCTTTATGAACGAATTAGGTACATCTTCTGATGCAATTTAAATCTTCCCTACAAAAAATGGGGTAACACAGAGTATAATAAATAATAATTCTAACTTTCGTCATTAACGTATCAAAACGTATTATCTACTAATAATTTTACTATACTAAAATTAGGTACTGTTTACAATACTCGCAATGCACACAAAATAAACCCTGGTGGCTTTACAGAGTCTCAAGTTTATTCCCGTTTACGACTCAAAACTTGTACCTTGTAGATCAACCTTTACTAATTACTTCGTATTAATATTCAAGCTCCTATGCTTTTGGTATAACAAACGAAACAAAAGACATATAAACGCCATAAACCACGCTTAAAAGACTTTCGTTATTTCGCTTGAATGCAACGATTAGCAGTCCTTTGAAAATTCAACCAGAACACACATAAGGTTCAGATCAAGAGCGAAAAACAAAAATTCCAGCTGAGCTTATCTAATTTTCTTTCACTGGAAAACAAGCACAAACTCATTCTATTCCTCTAATTACTGGAAGCCTTTCGCACGCCTTCCTTGCCCTAATTCGCTCTGCCTTAGCCCCTATCCGCTTAATTACTCCGCAATTACTCGCTCGTTCCAAAAACAACAACTTCCTTGCATTCCAACGCTGTCTAATCTAACTGCAGTACCTTATACATCGCATTTGTAGTTCTCCAATTACTCTAAAAATCCTGCAATGGAAGAATTTTCAGACATATCCTTTATATTCATTATTAAGTTTTTCACAACGTCCAAATCAAACCATCTTGCTGTGTGTTATACAACTCAGGAAGTGTTCATTCCTGCCTACCTCATACACATCATGTTTTGCCAAAATGAACTTGGTCTTGCATGAAAACTCCCACAATTCCCTAATTATTTTACTTTCTCTACACGTACTGTGTACATAGAGAAAATTCAATACCAAGATTTCATCGGAAATACATGTTTTGATATCCCCTGAATCCAAAAAAAATTCATTTTAGAAAAATGTCCGCGTGTGTGTAGTGAAGTAAATATAAGCATAAGCTTTTTTAATATTTTTTGCAGAGATGTAGAGTCATGTAAATAAAAATGTAAATGGCGTGTTATTTATGGACGCTCATTAACTGCTGTGGTTCTCAGCGTCCCATTCTAAATTGGGCGTGAAAGACCGCTTAATTTTGCTCAGAGGCCTCTATCAGGCTTGAGGTTCTTTTACGTGCCGTAAATCTATGACCAACAGCTTCACCTCCCTAGTAAAGATTTTTACACCCGAAAAAATCCATCGTCCTCCGCCAGGTTTGAACCCGCGACCTTGGATATATGAAGTTAACATGGTAACCATTACACCACGGAGGGCGACAAGTCATGTGAATGGAAACACATCAGAATTTTTTTTTACTTATTTATTTGTCATATTTACAACAGATTTGGTTCATTCTAAATGGTGATTTGATTTACAAATATACACCTGATAACTAGCTTACGTTGGGTTTGTATACGATATTTTTGAGAGGGGGAATCCCCCATTCCTCAGAGCACAACTCCAATGTCTACAGAGGAGACTGATGATAATTATAATTAATAAAAAGCTCATCTCTGCAGCAAATTATTTGCTAAAACGTTTATTCTTCTATATACTTCAGGGTGATCGAGAAAAAATAAAACAGAAATGGTATTATTACTGTTTCCATCTAAGTAGAAGGGAAATAAGGCTAAAGCGAAGTCTAATCTTTTAAAAGCGGGTTGCTATGTGATTGAAGTTCCTTTATTTATATGGACAGGAGTAGATAAATTCTTGTATGAGAAAACTATCAGTATTTTAGATATGAAAACAATAACAAAGAATATCTCCTAAACGGTCAACTCCAACAAAAACATACATATAACAAATGGTGTGTTTTAACGAGCTCTGCATTTTTGATTAGGTACGCTTTTGTCTCTCTCTTACGGTTTACCAGTTATTGAAAATTCCGCAAAATTCATCCAGAATAAAGATGTCTTCAGGGGCTATTCCCAGAAAATTCAAGATATACATTTTGTCATGTTAGTAACATTAATATATGTACCACATTTTAATCAAAATCACTTGAGCCATTTTTGAGAAAATCATAATTTTCGAAAATTTTTGCATGTAAAGTGTAGTTGAGAGAGCGGGGATTTTCTTGAAAATCTTCGTGTCGCATCCTTGGAAGATATTGAATTACATATCAGGTTTGGTATTTAACGGTCTTTCCGTTTTTGAGCTATGCTGCATACATGCGCGCGCGCGCGCACACACACACACACACATGGACATTTTTCTAAAACTGCTTTCTATTTTTGGATTCAGGGGGTCTCAAAAGATGTATTTCTGGTGAAATCTCGGTATCGATTTTGAGTGCAATACAATACCTTCTCTTTACACTATGTACATAGTACGTATGTAAAAAGTAAAAAGTTTCCAGCCGTAGACGAAAACTGGTCTGTCTTCTGTGAGAAGATAATCAGTTAAAACGTTACACATCTACACTTTCATTCATATATTTATTTGCATAGTAATAAAGTGATCCAGGTTTGCCAATGAAAAATGGAAAGTAAACTACCACAGTTAACGCTCAAGAACAGAATACACCACGAGATCGGGTACAATAGACACAATTACGATGGCAGAGCGTCTTAAATGGAAATGGGACGGCCACGCTGCAATGATGTCTAACAACAGTTGAACTTACTTCTTTAAGCAGAAAGTGGGGCAATGTAAGCGAGAAAGAAGCGTGGAAATAATTTAAAAATTTAACATGAAATATACAAAGAAGAGAGAATAACATGGAAAAGCTTAATATAAGTGAACTTTAATGCTAAGGCGTTGATGTAAAAGTGTGCACTACGTAGGACAAGACTGAAATATACCTACTCCTTAGGCTTAGCTCCCCCAATTAGTCTTTTTAACTACCCTGCCAACAGTTAGGAGCCCTGAGAATGTAGCACTTAAGGGATGAATGGCAAATTTTAAAAAAAATCAGTTGATCAAGTTACCAAGAGCATATGCGAAAGTGTTGCAACTAAAATCCATTTCTGATGCAAAGTAAAATTTAATGTATTAAATGCAACTGGGTTTTATTCAAAATCGGAACACTGCGGACATAATTAACATAAGAAAAAGAAGCTACACACAAAGAAAAGAGAAGAAAAGTATAGGCTATCGAGTATTTCTTTGTACTATTTCTTAACTCCATAAACTGGCACATGACTTTTTGTTTTGACTGAAGTCAAGATCAGTTGTCACAACTTTATTTTTACTTGTTCTACAATGTACATAATAAGTTGAGAAAGTACGGCATTCTACCCAAAAATTCGATACCAATATTACTCTGGAAATATGCGTTTTGGGGAATATAAAGTTGTTTAAAAAAAAAAAAAAAAAAGGAAGCGTGGGGGTGAACGCCCATGTTTGAACAGGTTACCCAAATCGAAAAGTTCGTTAAATGCCAAATTTAATATTTAACTCCAAGGATGAGACACGAAGATTTAAAAAAAAACTCCTGTCGAAAGCTATCGTTAACATGGAATAATTTTCGAAAATATTCATTTTTTCAAAAATGGCTCTACGATTTTTAATGAAATGCCGTGTTTAAAATATTTTATCGCAAATGCTATGCACATCTTGAATTTTCTGGGTATAGGCTCTGAAGTCCTTTTTATTTTGAATTACTTTTGCTTAACTGTTAAACCGTAAGAGTAGACAAAAAAACGTACTGCACAAAAGATGTAGATCCTCGTTAAAACACACAATTTGTGCATATTACATTTTTGCTGAGGAGTTAGGCTTTCCGAGATATTCCTTGCTATTAGTGTAAATTTTAAAATATTTATGCTTTTCTCAAACAGGAAGTCACCGGTGTTTCTTTTACTTTACTGCTGGTCATGCAAAGAAGAGAATTTCACTGACAGCATGGCGACAGCTTTTAAAACATGACTGTCACTTTAGTCAAGTTTATTTCCTTAGTTCCCTTCTACTTACTTCTTACTTCTACTTCCCTGTGTTAGACAATATCTGGTAATGTTTATCTCGATTAGATACAAGAATAAACATTTGTAAAAATGCAGGATAGTCGTGTGAATGGAACACATCAGATTTATATATTTATACTAACCAGAGATTATGTATTAATCTGCCACATTTCGAACTTCATATGTTACTTGTCATCTATAAGCCCAAACATTTTTCTTTAATACATAATTTCGCGTTCGCATCAGATCGAACGTTAGCTTTCCTTAAACGTTCAAAATTTCAGCGCCGTTAAAATTTTAACGCCGTTTTGACTACAGATTCAAGTTGGTAATGCTGGAAATGAGATCTTACGTTTGTTGTATCATTGCTCCAAAATTTTTCTTCTGCTAGTGGGTGAAGTGAATAAAAGAAGTAAACGCTAACTAGTAAATACTAGGTAGCTTTAGAAAATGCTAAAAACGAGCTGAATAATCTTTTATTAAAAGCAACCCAGAAAAAGACGTAGTAAATACTAAGCCCTAGTATTTGTTAGCCATAGCCTTTACTAAATTTCCCTCCCAAATTATGCTGAGTCTTCTTCGCCTTTTATAATTGCTCACAGAAGTATAGTAATATGTAGGTTTTAAAATAAAGTACATGTTTTACTTTTGTTTTGCAAATAAATTACAGCTTCTCCGCATTAAAATAGACAGAGACCATTGTCGTTATATTCCACAAAACTAGTGTAACAATGTCGACGTTAACACTAAACCTGAAAATGATAACAAGAGGAACCTCAAACTGAGTCAGTTGGAGCAATGGCATCATCTCATGAGGAGACTGTTGATACACAAGTTGGAAATGCAAAACATCTGGATAGGGCTTTGTTGATGACATTGGTTAATTTATACCATCTCAATCACGGATACCTGCCGTTGTTGCATCAAAAACAAGAGCCTGGAGTATGCCGGTTGATGAGTACTCGAATGCAATTGGAAAGAAAATGGATGTTGGCCAGGTTAAGAAACTATTAAACAATATGAAATCGACTCTGAAGGGGAAAAAAAACAGATATAAAGGCTACTGGGAACAAAGGAATTAAATTGAAGCCATGGGAAAAGCAGATGTTGGAAATTCTTGACAAGTCCGAAAAATCCAGTTTACCACAAAATACCAGGCGCTCAGGGTTGCGAACTTGCATGAAGATGTACACAGCATATATTAAGCAAAAAGCTACTAGCATGTCTAATGGAAGACTTGAGAAAAACTTAAGATTTTACTACCCCGTTTAGTATCACCTAAGGTTTATTCACCAGCTATGCCTAGTAAATGCTAGTTCCCGGAAAAAAAAAAAACTTAGGTTTTACTAAACTTAGCATATACTTACATTTTTATTCACACCAAACGCTAATAAATGCTTAAAAACTGAGTAGTACAAGCAAATACTTCTTTTTATTCACTTCACCCATTTTAACTTATCGAGCAATGCCGATTCGCCTTAGGCCCAACCACTATGCATTGCAATATTGTCGGAGAAGTTGCCGCAGCAGCACGGCAAAAAGAAGTCCATTCTGCTTATAAAAATAGCGGCCGTGTTCTTACGTCTTGCCACATAATGAACCATTTTCAGGATATTAATACGCTTCACCACACTTCCTGGGGCTAAATGTATTATACACATAGGACCTGCAGATGCCTTAGAGAGAGGCTGCGACCTAAAATGTGCTTAATCGCTGTTTTAAATTATTCTGATGTATGACCCTCCACCAATTTAGGTGCTGCCCACGCATATATCAAGAACTATTATAAAAATATGTGTTCCATTCACATGACATTCTCTACATCTCTGCAACAAATTATTGTTAAAAAGCTTATCCTTCTATTTACTTCATTCTTATCAATAAAAAAAAAAAAAGCAGAAAAGAGTCTTATTACTTGGTTCCTTTTAATAGAAGCGAAATAAGGGAGTACCATAGCTTAAAGTGGAAGCCAAAAGCTGGTTGCTATGTGACTGATGTTCCTTTGTATGGACAGGAGTTGACAAATTCCTGTATGAGAAAACTAGTTTTTCAAAGCTGAAAATCTAAAAAACGATCAACTCCACGAAAAAAAATGCATATTACATAAATTGTGTGTCTTAACGTGTTCCTTTTTTTTTTTTTTTTTTGTGGTAAGTCCATGTCTTACGGTTTACCAGTTATGCAAAGTTCCGTAAAATTGATCCAAAATAAAATAGTCTTCAGAGGCTATTCCCAGAAAATTCAATATGCATTTTATTTCTCGGGTAAATATCTTTAATATACGATATTTTAATCGAAATTGTTAGAGCCATTTTTAAGAAAATCAAAATTTTCAAAGAAAGTTCCATGTTTAGGGTAGTTGGGGGTGGGGGATTTTCTTGAAAATCTTCGTATCGCATCCTTGGAAGAAACCAAACTTAAATACCAAGTTTGGTATTCAACGGTCTTTTCGTTTTTGAGCTATGCACAGACACACACGGACCTTTTTCTGAAAATTCTTTTTGGGATTCAGGGGCACCCAAAACATGTATTTCCTGTGAAATTAGTATAGAATTTTTGGATGGAATGCAATAGCTTCTCTATACACTATGTGCATAGTACGTGTAGAGAATGTAAAAATATACCAGAAGTTATTGCTAGTTGAAAGTGTATATCTGACAATCGAACAAAACAAAGATCAAGACAACGTTTCGAGAAAAGTAACCGGATAAGGAGAGTTACATGCTGCTTAGAATATTAAATACATATACTATTGTTTGTAGATATGAAAGTTTATTTGTTAAAGAGAGAAATATACGCAAAATATGAGAACCTTTAACCTGCATTAAACGTAATTAAACGTATATTCTGTAGATAGTGCCAAGGCAGAGAAATATGAAATTTGTTCATATATGCAGTAATTTCACTACATTGCAAAAGAGGGGAGAGAAACAGAGAGAGAGGAGAATAACATGTGTATACAAGTGTGTGTGTTTGGGGGGCCGGTATTTTGAGTAGTTTTTAAAAGGAAACTGTTGTGAAAATCGAGTATATCTTGAAACGAGTCTTATTAAAACAAAAACCTAAGCAGAAAGGGGTAATCTGAAATAAACGAGTTATTTGGACATGCCTCTATTTATCTCCTGCGTTACACCATATAAAACTCTAAATCAAACACTTGTGATATAAAATAAGAAAAACAGAAAATTATTTGTTTTATAAATAATGCGTTTCGTTATCTCCTACGTGGTTAACAAATACATAAAATATATTCCGTGTGTTTTTTTTTTTTTTGTTGCTATTGATAAAGTGGTAGATTTGTGGAATATGCTTATAAACAAATGTTACTAAAATAATGAAAAAAAAAAAAAAATGCATGTGTTCCATTTACATGTCTTTCTCTACAACTTTGCAACAAATTATTATTAGAAAGCTTATGCTTCTATTTACTTCATGCTAATCGAGAAAAAATTAGCAGAAATAGTCTTATTACTTGCTTTAGAAGCGAAATAAGGGAGTACCATAGGTTAAAGTGAAAGTGAAAAGCTGGTTGCTATGTGCCTTGTTTATATAGACACGAGTTGACAAATTCCTGTATGAGAAAAGTGCAAGTTTTTCAAAGCTGATACCAATAACAAGGAATACCTCAAAAACTATCGACTCCACGAAAAAATGTATATAACATAAATAGAGAGAGTGTGTGTTTGTGTGCTAAGTTTTAGTCCATCTCTTACGGTTAACCAGTTATGCAAAATTCCGTAAAATTCATCCAGAATAAAGTAGTCTTCAGAGGCTATTCCCAGAAAATTCAAAATAAACATTTTATTTGTCAGGTAAATATCTTTAATATACGATATTTTAATCAAAATCGTTAGTTATTTTTTAGAAAATCAAAATTGTCCATGTAAAGGATAGTTTGGGGTGGGGGATTTTCTTGAAAATCTTCGTCTCGCAACCTTGGAAGATAACAAACTTAAATACCAACTTTGGTATCTAATGGCCTTTTCGTTTTTGAGCTATGCTGTCCACACACAAATTTTTCTAAAAATGCTTTTCTTGGATTCAGGGGGACCTAAAACATGTATTTCCGGTCAAATCTCGGTATCAAATTTTTGGGTGCATTACGATACCTTCTCTATACACTATGTACATAGTGCGTATAGAGAAAGTAAAAAAAAGCTATATTTATTAAAAAAAAAAAAAAGAACTATTTTAGCCTATAAAAATCTAAATAGTGTAAAATAGAGACAGTAGAACATTATTGGATTTAGTAATGAAAATTGCTGCTGCTGCTACTCCTAAAACCAGTCCCTATAATTTTAAGTTCTGTGTATGCTCGCTCACCTTCGAGCAATTTTTCACACAGCATTGCCTTTGTGGAGAGTCAGACTGAACAATTTAATAGCAAGATATGTCCTTATGAGAAGAAAGGCTTGGACAAATATTTAATGCATGTCCTGTGTCATCAGAGATGTAAAGCTTCAGTCGCAAAATTAGAGGATAATTCAGCATAAGATTTATGCTGACAAGTTGACACGAATTTCTCTGTCTCTTAAACGCTTAATCTTTACCACAGAGCTCCAGCATATAGTACGTTATTGCATTTAACCCGTTACGTAAAAGCATTAATTAAGTTGAGTGAATATAACTGCAAATGAATATTATAACAAACATGGGAGTGAAGGGCGGTATATAAGTTAGCCATATTACCCTATGACAGAAGTGGTGAAATTCACTGTGGTAATTAACGAATGCCTTAGCAAAAGCAACTCTATATTTAGCGCTCAGTATTTTCGACCCTCCTTACTTCATTCCCATTTCTTAGCAAAACCAAGTACGAGTTTTACTTTCTCTACACGTACTTTGTACATAGTGTATAGAGAACGTATTGTAATGCACCCAAAAAGTCGATACCCAGTTTTCGCCGGAAATACATGTTTTGAGACCCCTGAATCTAAAAGAAAAATTAGAAAAAAGTCCGTGTGTATGTCTGTGTGAACGTATGTATGTGTGTCTGTCTGTGAGCAGTACAGCTCAAAAACGAAAAGTCCATTACTGAAGACTACTTTATTCTGGATGAATTTTACGGCAATTTGCATAACTGCTAAACCGTAAGAGATGGACAAAAACTTGCCACACGTTAAAACATACAATTTATGTTGTACACATTTTTTTCGTACAGCTGATCGTTTTTGAGATATTCCTTGTTATTGGTTTCAGTTGCTTTTGACTATGACTTTAATCTATGGCACTCCCTTATTTCGCTTCTACTTACACGGAAGCAAGTAATAAAACTAGTTCTGCATTTTTTTCCTCGATTAGCATTAAGTAAATAGAACAATAAGATTTTTAACATTAAATTGTTGCAGAGCAACATATGGATGGAACACATCAGATTTTTTTAAAATAATTCTCCAACTTTCAGATAAAAGCAGGAGAAATGTGCTAGTATTTTGACAACATTTTATAACATGAATCTCAGCAGTAAAGGAGGGTCTTTATATTTATTGCATGGATGAAAACGTATTCAATGACCGTGTGTGCGGAGGGAACTCCGATAAACACCAAGAATATAAAGGGAGGTATGTTTTTTTAACTAGTTGAATAGCTTCATTAGCCTAAAGCCCATTCGAAAAATGACAGCTGTTCATAAATTGCTCTGAATTGTGATTAATAATTTCAGTTCTATTTATTAATAATTCAATTAACTATTAAACAAAATCGAAAAAATCTAACCTATCAAAGAAAATGGAACAAAATGCGATGTATTGTACAATTTCAATCAGTAAAGATACATATACTGTCAAAATAATAGAGAAATTATCATACAGTGCACTTTATCTATACTAATATTATAAAGAGAGAAGAATGGGTAATTGGCAATAATGGTTAGAAAACAAATCTCATTTTACTTAAAATACACCCTACCTCCAGTTCATGTTTTGGGCTGAAAATCATAAAAATATAAGATGTAAATAAAGAGCCAAAATACCCTGTTGATATTCTTACGCAGACGGAATTTAGGTGACGATATTATAAAACTAGCAATTTAATATTATATTATTATTATTATTGCTATTGCCAATGAGCGTTTTTTAAATTCTGACAAAACATTAGGTTTTATAATCTGGCCAAAATAATCTAGCCTTTGAAAACTTTATCTAATCTTATTTTCAACCCGCTTAGCACAAATCATTACTTACTCGTTGATAAACCCAGATAAAACTTTATACGTTAGTACTATTGAACCCATAAAAAATTCACAACTAATCTCAACTAATTAAGACCATCCTTAGATACGTTAATCCCGTTTGAAGAAACCTGCACTTTTCTCATTTGAACAAAATATTGTAAAACTACACAATCCGCTAGAATCTTATATTTTGAAAAAGATGTTTTTGCTTTTATTTTAGGCTCTTTATATTTCAAACTGCAGTACTTATCCAACAAGACACAAATGTGCACACTGCTTACATATATTTGCAAGGCCTTCTTACAAATCTTGCCCATTTAATCATTCTGGACAAAAATCGGTGTTTTAGGGTTAAGTGAAAGTAGGCTGCTTTCAAAAACGAACCTATCCCAATTTTCAATCTCTTACCCGCTGAAATGCCGGATAAGACAGTCAGTATCGTTATATTTTAAATTAGATACTTTTGTTGTTGGAATCTGAAGCCAATGTATTTCTATCTTTAAGCAGATATTCTGTTTCTTTATTTGGCACTGAAATGACTCTTTTTACCACACATGATTTCTTCATGTAATCTCTCAGAAATAAGAAACCTTTATGAGTCTCATGATGATAATTCTGCTCTTGTGGCGAGCATCGTGACATTTTTTCAAGGCTTTGTAATGACTCGCCACTCTCCATATTTGTGAAATAAAAGATGCCATTCGCTCATGACTTCTCGGTATACACAAAATTACATCAGAAAAGTACGCTTTGATGAGATGTGATGGCGTTGCATTTCTCTGATGAAGGACCTACAACAATTCCTCATTACACGAGGACTTTTAAAAGACAAAAGACACGCTGATAAAGTTGCTAACGATTTCCACAATCAGATAAGAACAATTTAAACTTTTCTGTAAAAAGAAAATGAGTGCACCTCTTGCACGCTATACTCGTTTAACCCAATAAAAGTAAAAGCAAACATAAACGGGAGTTAAAAATACCCAAGAAAACTTTCCGGACAAAGATATACAACCGCCCTATGCAACGATATCTAGTGGTTTCAGCATGGAAGTTATTCTAAATTGATTACGAATTGCAGCAGAACATTTCTTACCTGGCCACAGCAGTTATTTAAATAGCTTTTACAAAACTTAATAAAGGAAACATAAACAGCTAAAATTCTATTCGGATGTTATGAATTCTACTCTGAAGGACAGGGTCATTTTGAGTGGAAGAGTATATAGTTAGTTGAGCAAAAGTTCAGTCGTGTTGCACAATCATGAACAAACGAAGAAGGAATTAGTCATGGAGAAACGAGCTTCAATTGCCACACTAAAGAAAGAAGGTTATTCAAAGAGAGAGGAAAATGAGACAAATTAAAATCATGACATATTCAGAAGGAATAGGATTCACTTCCGAAGAAGAGGATAAATACATTGCGTTGACTTCTAACTGGAACATTTCCTGAAATTCAACCCCCAGTTTAAAACAATGCGCTGTGCCAGTTTCAACGGTACGATCCCGTTTTATTGAAGCAAAACTTTACAGTCGCGTTCTTGCCCTCCCCCACCCAAAAAAAAAAAAAAAAAAAAAAAAAAAATTCACCTTAAAATAAAAAGAAAAGGTATCTTTAGCACCATCCAGAACGATGGATTGTTTTAAGTGTTTTTAAAAGCGATACCTCATGTCAGTAGATTTACTAGCATGTAAAACAACACCAGCGGAACGTAATTTGGTGATATGATGCTGGCAATTGACAGCGTCGTTAACAAACTTTCTTTTAAAGGTATTTTAGGGCAGAATAAAGAGAATTAAAGTAAAAGATACGAGTTTTATTTACTGGTGAATCTTAAGTAACAGCGACGGTAGTTTGTAAGGTGTTGGAAAGTAGAGAGAAGCTTGCACCAATGTGTAGTGGCAACAGTCGAGCATGGAAGTGGAAGTGCACTTGTGCACTAATTCTATAAGAGACTTAGTTACCAATCAATGGAAAACTTAAGAAAGGCTACCACAAGCTTTGTGAAAATATGTATAAAAATCTCCACAACGCTGTAACAAATTATTGTTAAAAAGCATATTCTTATATCTGATTCAAGCTAATCGAGATAAACATGCGTTCCATTCACATGACTATCTCTAAATCTCTGCAACAAATTATTGTTAGAAAGCTTATGCTTCTATTTACTTCATGCTTATCGAGAAAAATTAGCAGAAATAGTCTTACTGCCTGCTTCCTTGTAAGTAGAAGCGAAATAAGGGAGTACCATAGGTTAATGTGGTAGTCAAAAGCTGGTTGCTATGTGACTGAAGTTCCTTTGTATGGACAGGAGTTGACAAATTCCCGTATGTGAAAAGTGTACTTTTTACAGCCGAAACTAATAACATCTTAAAAACGATCAGATCCACGAAAAAAATGTATACGACATAAACTGTGCGTTTTACTGTCATCTACATTTTCTGTGTAGTAGATTTTTGTTTATCTCTTCGACTTACCAGTTATACAAACTTCAATAAAAAAATCATAAAGAATAGAGGTATTTTAGAGGTATTTCCAGAAAATACAAGATATACATTTCATTAGCATGTGAATATCTTAAATAGAAGAGATCTTAATCAAAATCGTTAGAATCATTTTTGAGAAAATAAAAATTTTCGAAAAAAAATCCATCTTCGTGTCGTATCCTTCGAAGATACCAAACTTAAATACCAATTTTGATACTTAACGGTCTTTTCATTTTTGAGCTCTGCTGTCTATAGACACACACGGACCGTTTTCCAAAAATGTTTTCTTTTTATTCAGGGGGACCTAAAACACGTATTTCCGTTCAAATCTCGGTATCGAATTTCGGGTGGAATACAATACAACATTGTGTACATAGCACGTGTAGAGAAAGTAATCTTGAGTTTTATAGTTTCGTAGACACACATTTGTTATACTTTGGTATGTTATTTATAACTTTTAGTGTACGTATAGCCGTATCTTTATGTGTAAGCTTACATTTGGAAACATATGTGAAGCTTAAATGTTTATTCATTCCACTATGATTTTTTTTTTATTTAGATTCGTTCAGCATTAATTATGCTATAAGGAATTGGAATGAAATACATTATAATTTGAGAGGTCAGCCACGTGAGGCCCTTCTGGCACTAAACAGTCAGAGATGATTTCATTCAGTGAGCGTCTTCTTTCTCGGAATCACTTCCTGAAGAAAGCAGCAAATCCTGTGGGAAACGACTCTTTCTCTATCCAAGGAACTGTTATCAGAGAAGTGCACTGCGCCAGGTACTGAGTGAAGATGCTGCGAGTCTGAGATCGAATATATGCAGAGATTTTACTGAGTCCAAGTTGATGTTGCATCTGAGAGTTTCTGATACACCAAGATGCATTTACTATGAGCCTTAACACTTTATTTTGAAATACCTGCAGCTGCATCTCCCCAGCTCGGACAAGCATAGGACGGAATTGAATGACCATTCATTTTCCCCTGGCATATACTTAAAACACGTTTTTAACACAGCGGACGAAACGTAGCCTCAAAAGTTGGGCTGGCTCTAATTATCCAGGATTAGACAGTGCAAGTGTGCTGCGAAGCAAGCAGGCCTCCCTTTTCCTCCCACTGATATCCCCCAATAGGGTAAGTAAGCCACCCCGCAGTACACAAATGCCTCTGGATGTGCTGCATAATACATCAGCACTCATTGCAAAATGCTCATATCATATTCCGTTAACAATGTGTGGTGTTCTCTGCTACGTGAGCGTGTGTGTTATTTCGGTGGGGATGGCCAACCCACCCGCGCCATGTTCGAAAACGCACATACTTCACAAGCAGGGTAATTACACAAATGGGTGAGCGCGCGGTTGCTAAATTACTTTGGGTCCACCTTACGGCGCCCGCTTCCTCTTTGAGAAGCGGTCAAAACAAATACCGCCCCTTACTTAACCGGCTAATGAAACGTTAATTCTCGCACAAACCAACCGATAAATTCTAAATGAAATGCTGACATGATACAAATTTCTCGTTAAACGCAATTTCGACAGCGAGGGTCGTCAGATGAGAACTAGAAGCTTTCTGTGCAAGAATATCGATGGTAAAAAATGTGATGTGTTCCATTCCCATGACTTTCTTTACATTTCTGCAACAAATTATTGTTAAAAAGCTTATGTTTCTATTTACTTCATTTTAATCGAGAAAAAATTAGCAGAAAGTATTATTACTTGTTTCCTTGTAAGTAGAAGCGAAATAAGGGAGTACCTTAGGCTAAAGTGATTGTCAAAAGCTGGTTGCTATGTGACTGAACTTCCTTTGTTTGTATGGACAGTTGACAAATTTCTTTATGAAAAAAGTGGTAGTTTTTCAAAGCTGAAACCAATAAGGAATATTTCAGAAACCTTCAACTCCACGAAAAAATATATATTACATAAATTGTGTGTTTTAAGGTGCTCTACATTTTTTGTGTAGTAAGTTTTGTCTCTCTCTCTTAAGGTTTAGTAAAATTTCGTAAAATTCATTCAGAATAAAGTAGTCTTCAGCGGCTATTTCCAGAAAATTCAATATATACCTACATTTTATTTGACAGGTAAATTATCTTTAATATACGATATTTTAATCAAAATCGTTAGCTATTTTTGAGAAAATCCAAATTTTCGAAAAAAGTTCCATAATTAGTAGTTAGGGGTGGGGGGATTTTCTTGGAAATCTTCATGTCGCATCCTTGGAAGATACCAAACCTAAATACTAAGTTTGGTTTTTAACGGACTCTTCGTTTTTGAGGTATGCTGCCCATAGGCGCGCGCGCGCACACACACACACACACACACACACACGGATATTTTTCTAAAATCGCTTTTTTTTTGTATTCAGGGGGTCTCAAAACATATTTCCGGTGAAATCTCGGTATCGAATTTTTGGGTGCATTACAATAGCTTCTCTATACACTATGCACAGAGTACATATAGAAGTAAACATTGTAACGCTCCTGCTGAAAGTGCAGTCTTAATAGCTTATTTGCCTATCATATTTTGGAATTAAGAATTGGAGGGCCATTAACGAGCCTTGCTCGCGATAGACTATAGAATTTTCGGTTACAAGGAGAACCTACATATGAACCACGAAAGTAAACGGAAACGGAGTTTGCTTACAGCATTCAACTAGGTACCTTGTTGCTTTCTCAATGTACATAGGGATAGAGAAGTATTGCATTCCACCCAAAAATTCCATGTCGAGATTTCACCGGAAGTACATGTTTTCGGACCCCCTGAGTCCATAAAAAGCATTTTCAGAAACAGGTCCGTGTGTGAGTTTGTGTGAGTGTGTGTGTGTGTGTGTGTGTCTGTTTGTCGATGGACAGCAAAAACGAAAAGACGGTGAAATACCAAACTTGATAATTGGTATCTTCCAAGGTTGCGACACGAAGATTTTCAAGAAAATACTCCCACCTCTAACTACCCTTTACATGGAAAAATTTTCGAAAATGTTTTTCTTAAAAATGACTAACGATTTTGATTAAAATATCACATACTATATCACAAATAAAATGTATATCTTGAATTTTCTGGGAATAGCTTCTAAAGACCTGTTTATTCTGGATGAATTTTGCTTAATTTAGAATAACTAGCTAACCGTAAGCGATACAAAAATACTTACAATACAAAAAATATAGATCTCGTTAAAATACACAAGTTATGTCATATACATTATTTTCGTAGAACTTACCTTTTTAGAGGTATTACTTGTATTAGTTTCAGTTGTGAAATACTTATACTTTTCTCAGACGGGAGTGTTCGTTTTTCTTTTGTTCTACACCTGGCCAAGCAAAGTCATATGCAATGACAATCGCATAACGACAGCTTTTAAAGCATTTGACTAGCACTTTAGCCTAGCGCATTCCCTTAGTTCCAGTCTACTAATAAGGAACTAAGTAACAAAATTCTGCTAATGTTTATCTCGATTAGCGTGGTGTTGAAAGAAGAATTATCTTTTGTAAGACGTTTGCTTTTAGAGTAGCTAGAGAAGGTCGTGTGAGTGTAACACATCAGATTTTATATTATACTACATGCGCGCTAACGCACGCACGTCGCACGCACAACCATGCTGAATGTAAGCATAAGTTGGAAAGGTAGAATCAGACAAACATTCAATGCCGCAACCCACGCATGATGAACTCGGATATTCTAGATGAATTTTACGAAATTTTGCATAACTGCTTAAACAGTAAGAGATGGACACAAAAACTCGCTGCATAAAAATGTAGATCTTGATAAAACACACAACTTATGTCATATACATTTTTTTCGTGGAGTTGGCCGTTTTAGAGATATTCCTTGTTATTAATTTCAGTTTTAAAGTACTTTTCTCATACTGGAACTTGTCAACGCATGACCACGCAAGTTTTAATCCCATAGCAACCACATTTTAAAACATTTGACTGTCGGTTTAGCCTGGTGTATTCCCTTATTTCTCTCCTACTTATACAAAACCAAGGAATAAAATCGTGTCTGCTAATGTGTTAGCATGAAATAGAAGAATAAGCGTATTATATTTGTTACAGAGATGTAGAGAAAGTCATGTGAATGGAACACATCATGTATTAAACAATACCAAGAATGGCTACACGGAAATTATATTTTGCCTTGCAGTAAGAACTGTAATTTTTTTCTGCTGTTACCTGTGATCGCTTTTCAAATCAACTCTTTCCCAGTTGGTGGAAAAGAATTCACCCGCATCACATTCGAAGAATACTAACCTTACAGGAATCACAGTGATTGTTTTCCAAGTAAAATTATTTTATGATAAAGCACTAATTCGAAGTTCCAATTCTGTTTTCCAGATTTTTACTTTCTCTATACGTACTATGTACATAGTGTATAGAGAAGGTATTGCACTCCACCAATAAATTCGATACCGAGATTTCACGGAAATATATGTTTTAAGGTCCCCTGTGTCCAAAAAAAGTATTTTCAGAAAAAGATCCGTGTGTGTATGTCCGTGTGTCTGTGAACTTAACTAAAAAACGAAAAGTCGGTAAAATACCAAACTTGGTATCTAAGTTTAGTATCTTCCAGGGATGCCACAAGAAGACTTTGAGAAAAATCACCCACTCGAAACTACCCTTTATATGGAACTTTTTTCGAAAAGTTTGATTTTCTAAAACTGGCTCTAACGTTTTGATTAAAAAATCGTATATTAAAGATATTTACCTGACAAATAAAATGTATATTTTGAATTTTCTGGGAATAGCCTCTGAAGACTACTTTATTCTGGGTGAATTTTACGGAATTTTGCATAACTGCTAAACCGCAAGAGATGCACAAAAACTTACCACACAACAAATGTAGAGAGCACTTTAAAACACTCAATTTATGTTATATACGTTTTTTTCCTGGAGTTGATTGTTTTTGAGGTATTCCTTGTTTTTGGTTTCAGCTATAAAAAACTTATAGCTTTCTCATACAAGGACTTTGTGAACTCGTGTCCATACAAACAAAAGAACTTCTGTCACATAGCAACCAGCTTTTGAGTATCACTTTAACCTATGGTACTCCCTTATTTCGCTTCTACTTACAAGGAAGAAGGTAATAACACTATTTCTGCTAATTTTTTCTCGATTAGCAGGAAGTAAATAGAAGCCTAAGTAAAGCATAATCCTAGTTTAAAGTATAAATGATGCCAAACCCCGGATGTAAAACGCTTCATCCCGCATTCAAACGATTTCATAATTTAAGCCTAGTGGTCATGAGCACTAGTAAATACGTGTATTTTATCAATCAGCAAGAGTAACTTAATTGCACATAAATCCTTGATCCATCCAGCTCTAAACAATATCACTCGATGCCGTTTTCAAACATTCAGCACTATCTCCACAAATAGCATCGCGTTAGAGATCAACGTGAGATTTAATTCCTTTCTCGCTTAGGGACCTGTCAAGTAATTTATACATGTTACGACACAATCAAGCCACGGAATTAACAAGTTTGATTTTACGCTAACAGAAACATCAAACGATACGGAATAATGACGAAAACTCTAAGTACGACCTTATACTCGTTAATTCATCTGTGTTCCATTATTTATTCCATATACATTTGCGTGTTTGAGAATATTAGGTGGCATTAAATAACAATTATCATATTGTACAGCATCGTCCGAAAGTGCTGGCTCCATATTCACATGGTCTTGAGTCTCAACCTGATAACCATTACTGCACTTTTACGGTTCTGCTTCACTCACCTTATCAATAGCCAGGATGTTAGGCAAAACGCCTTTTAACCGTAGAAAAATATATATATATATATATGAAAGACCTAAGACGGTAGGCACAATTTTTAGTTTTTTTTTTTTTTTTTTTTTGCCTATTTTATATGTATTTCCAAATAGTGTCCCACTGTTATCTAATGGCATGAAGTATGAATATTCGCGTTCTGTTAACCAGGCAATTCTTAACAGGATTCCAAACGAAGGGAATATTAAATGAAATTATACAATTTTCTAAAAAAAAAAAAACACCTGATGTGTTACACTCACATGACTTTCTCTAGATCTCTACAACAAATTATTGTTAAAAAGCTCCTGTTTCTATTTACTTCATGCTAATCGAGAAACAATTAGCAGAAATAGTCTTATTACTTGCTTCCTTGTAAGTAGAACCGAAATAAGGGAGTACCATAGATTAAAGCCATAGCTAAAAGTTGGTTGCTATGTGACTGAAGCTCCTTTGTTTGTATGGACACGAGTTCACAAATTCCTGTATGAGAAAAGTGTAAGTTTTTCAGGGCTGAAACAAACAAGGGATGTCTAAAAAAAAAAAACGATCAAGTCCACGAAAAAAATGTATATAACATAAATTGTGTGTTTTAATGTGCTCTATAATTTTTGCCTGGTAAGTTTTTGTCTATCTCTTACGGCTTACCAGTTATACACAATTCCGTAAAATTCATCCAGAATAAAGTAGTCTTCAGAGGCTATTCCCGGAAAATTCAAGATGTTCATATTATTTGTCAGGTATATATCTTTAATGCACTATATTTTATCAAAATCGTTAGCCGTTTTTTAGAAAATCAAAATTTTCGAAAATTTTTCCATGTGAAAGGTAGTTTGGGTTGGGCGGATTTTCTTGAAAACCTTCGTGTCGCATCCCCTTGGAAGATACTGAACTTAAATACCAAGTTTGGTATTTAACGGCCTTTTCATTTTTGAGCTATGCTGCCCACAGACACAGGGACATTTTTCTAAAAATGATTTTTTTTTTTTTTTTTGTATTCAGGGTGTCTCAAAGCCTGTATTTCCGGTAAATCTCGGGAGCGAAATTTTGGGTGCATTACAATACTTTCTCTATACACTATGTACATAGTACGTATAGAGAAAGTAAAAATTTGACGGCAACAAATAATATAATTTATACACGTCATAGAAAACCACATTAATCTTAACGTTGCACAATGTTTGTGTTATACTTTAAAAATTAAAAAAAAAAAAAAAAATAATTTAAACGAATATCTATATTTCGATCTACAAGAACTAGAAGATAGCACATGCATAAAATCTTTCTCTATGGAGAAAAGGTTACTATAGATTATTACTTTAACTGTGAAGTATAAACTTAAATTTAAGATTCAGTATAAACCATGGTTAATTGAATAATAAAGCAACCAATTTCGGTAAAACTTCAAGTTTCATGTATAAATATTACAAATGTTCAATTTGATTTCCTTTTGTAACACTTATATATCTAATGTATGATCGAGTTCATCCCAAATTCTATGGAGCATCTCGTGAATGGTTGCTAGTGCTTCACCTATCGGAATCCACAATTTATTTGATTTGGTCGTGCACTTATTTTGAACAGATGTGACTGATCACAACTCACGAAACAGTAAACAATACACAATAATGAGTGCGCTCAGGGTTGCCAGATTCATTTCACAAATTATCGCCATAATTATTTTAAAAATCGCAAAATTCATATTGAAATCGCCCAATTTCACATTCACATTTTCTTAAGGGGGTTGAAAAACGTCCCTAAGATTTGGTTTAGAATTTTGTTTGTGATTTTCAGAACACTGGACTCTTAGTTGCAAACTTTACAGTAAAAAACAAAAGTTATATCACAAGAAACCTACTAAGATTATTTACTTATTTCAGGTTCACAACTGCAAAGTCATATCTGCGGGATTTCTCTTTGGAACAAACTGCCTATCGGCAATGGTGTTACCTCGTGTAGGGTTTCTGTTTCTCTTTGGGTTTTATTCATTAGATTACACACTCGCTCATCAACATTTCCAGGCTTGGGGAGGGGGGGGGGGGTTAGGGAATAATCGGCTAGAGAAAATGTCCCACCCCTAGTCGGAAATCGAACCCGGGATCCTTCGCAAAGCAGAAAGGCAACTCTTAAAGGTTTATGACATTTTCCCCACTTACCTATTACTAATATTTTATTTACTCAAATTACTCACTATATAGAATTTAAACCGCAGATACACTATCAATGTATTATTCAAAAACTGATATCGTGCATATAATATTAAGACATATTTCCATTCAACTTGTGCACTTTATTCTAACAATTCTCTTGAACTCGGTGTGACTGCATTAGTAGCGACGTAACAATGAACAGAAACAAGGAAAATAGTATAGCAGCTAATTTCTCGTCTAAGAATACGGATTGCAGATAGTTTACACTATTTTCATAGCAGTAGTGACTTAACGAACATACTATCACTCTACTCATAATATAATAATGTGTAAAACAATGTACAAAACACTTTTCATGGAATATATTTAAATTATTTTCGTGATTTCAGGAGTGGCCCAAAACTTCGCAAATAGCCTTAATTAAAAATCGGTCGGAAAATCGATCATTTAGTAGCCCAAACCGCGACTTTTCGCCCAATCTGGCAACACTGTATACTCATTGATGGTGTCGAGATTATCAGCATCACATAACGTGCTCCACCAAACTCTTAACGTACTCTAGTTTGTAATAAACTTAAGGAATAGAGAAATTGTGAAATGCATTATAACTTGACACCAGCCTCGGCTCAATAGTTTTGTGTAATAAATTGAGGCGCTTAGAATAACAACGGCAGATCCCAACCAAAGTTCATTTTGAGATAAATGTAATTTTCTGTTTTTTTTTCCAGAAAGTGGAAAGTAGTTAACATTACGACTTGATATTTTCTGGGTATTTAAATTAAGGTATTTCAAGACTGTGTTCCATTCACATGATTTTCTCTACATCTCTGCAACAAATTATTGTTAAAAGGCTTATGCTTCTATTTACTTCATGCTAATTGAGAAAAATTAGCAGAAATACTGGTATTACTTGCTTCCTTGTAAATAGAAGCGAAATATGGGAGTACCATAAGTTAAAGTGATAGTCAAAAGCTGGTTGCTATGTGACTCAAGTTCCTTTGTTTGTATGGACAGGAGTTACAAATTCCTGTTTGAGAAATTATATTTTTTTAAAGCTGAAACCAATAACAAGGAATATCTCAAAACCGATCTCAATGAAAAAAAAAAAAAAAATGTATATTACATAAGTGTGTGTTTTATCGTGATCTACATTTTTTTGTGCAGTAAGTTTTTGTCCGTCTCTTACGGTTTACCAGTTATGCAAAATTCAATAAAAATCATCTAGAATAAAGAGCTGTTTTGGGGCTATTCCCATAAAATTGAAGATATATATTTTATTTGGCAAGTAAATATCTTAAATATAAGACATTTTAATCAAAATCCTTAGAGCCATTTTTAAGAAAATCAAAATTTTCCAAAATGTTTCCATATAAAGGGTAGTTGGAGGTCGGGGGATTTTCTTGAATTTCTTGTCGCATCCTTGGAACATACCAAACTTAAATATGAAGTTTTGTTTTAAATGGTCTTTTCGTTTTTGAGCTATGTTTACTACATACACACGCGCGGATCTTTTTCTGAATTTTTTTTTTATTCAGGGGGACCTAAAACATGAATTTCCGGTGAAATCTCGATATCGAATTTTTGGGTGGAATGGAATACCTTTTCTATACACTATGTACATAGTAGGTGTAGAGAAAATAAAAAATGGGTGTAATACTGACTTTTCCTTAATTTAAACTCTTGGAATACCTAATCCAGCTCTATAGATTAAACAAATAGGCAGTCTCGTTATTATAGTCACCAAGCCCATAAAATTTTACAAACGATGTGTCCTTCACATCGCGAGACAAATGTTAAAACATGCAAGTTGAATCAGGAAAGTTACCGCATTTATCTAATTGTTCAATTTTTTTTCCCTTCCCCTTCCTGGAATCATATGGACTTTTTTTGTTACATACGATTTACCACTATTTCTGCACAACTTTCTCTGTTTATTACCCATTCAGTTGCCTTTCGAGATTCAGGAATAACATCTGCAGACGCCGCTATATTCATTACCGTTCACTACAAAGTCATGATCGTGTAGCGGATATAAAGTAAAGCACTCGTAGTTGGGGTATGTCATTTTTACGCTGAGAATATTTTCGCATTCACTATAGACAAATGTTAAAGATGGAAAATGAGAGTTTTGGCATATCCCAATTCATTTGATACTTCATCAAATGAAAGGTAGATGGCAGCTGTGTACGGTCATGCTTCTATATCAAAATTCGATGTCGGTTTGGATCTGCATCAATTTATAATGGCTCTGTTTATACCTACTTAGTTTTCGATGACTAAAGAGGACACAAAATGTTATTCATGCCCAGTTCTACAGAAAATTTGTGATTTAATAGAATGAAAGGCTTCCCTCCCAGAGACAGGATTGTCCCCCTACGCAAGACAATGGAACTTCAATAAAAATGATTACTAATTAACCAGAGCCGCATGTTTTCCTCGTCTATCTGCCAACTTCATTACTTGGAAAGCACTATAATTAAATCAATCTCTGAAATCAACCTCGCCGAGTTGCGATGCGGAGTGGGTTAAAAGACTTATCTCAAATTAAGTGAGCAAAATAAGGTAAACCATCCACTCATATTGGCTATACTTGTGAGTGAAGGAGGCAGTAGCTCTTCAAATCTCTCCCCCAACCAGTTCCATCACAAGTGCTTCGGGTGCCTCTGGGGACCTCCAGCACGGCTAATGGAAAAAAATCTTCCTTTTTACAAAGCCACTACCACTCTCTCATCATTTATATTGTTCTTTCAATAACAATAATGAAGAACTATAGGGAGAAAGAAAAATGGAGGAATATAAACATAAAAAAATCTGATGTGTTCCATTCACATGACTTTCACTACATCTCTGCAACAAATTATTGCTAGAACGCTTATGCTTCTATTTACTTAATGCTGGTCGAGAAAAAAATAGCAGAAATAGTCTTGTTACTTGCTTCCTTGTAAGTAGAAGCGAAATAAGGTTAAAGTGATAGTCAAAAACTGGTTGCTATGTGACTGAAGTTCCTTTGTATGTATGGACAGGAGTTGACAAACGCCTGTATGAGAATAGTATAGGGTTTCTAAAGCTGAAACCAATAACAAGGAATATCTCAAAAACAATCAACTCCACGGAAAAAAATGTATTCGACATAAAATGTGGGTTTCATCGTGATCTACACTTTTGTGTAGTACATTTTTTGTCTATCTCTTACGGTTAACTAGTAAAATTTAATAAAAAATAATCTATAATAAAGAGGTCTTTAGAGGCTATTTCCAGAAAATTGAAGATATACATTTTATTTGGCGTGTAAATGTCTTAAATATGAGGGATTTTAATCAAAATCCTTTGAGCCATTTTTGGAAAAATCAAAATTTTGGAAATTTTGTCCATGTAAAGGGTAGTTTGGAATTGGGTGAAATTCTTCGTGTCGCGTCTTTGGAAGGTACGAAACTTAAATACCAAGTTTGGTTTTTAACGGTCTTTTCGTTTTTGAGCTATACTGCACACACACACACACATACACACAGACCTTTTCCAAAAATGCTTTTCTTGGACTCAGGGGATCCAAAACATGTATTTCCGGTGAAATCTCGGTATAGAATTTTTGGGTAGAATACGATACCTTCTATACATATAGTAATAAGCGTAGAGAAAGTAAAAACAAACTCTTTCATTTTTATCCGCCTTTCATAAGCTTGTCTATTCAGCAAATATTACACGAGCTAGTGACAACTATTCCTCTCAATTATTCAGTATCCAAGAACGACCATGCGCCTCTTTCGTAACGCCGTTGTATTACACACAAATTATTATAATTTATAAATCACACCCTGGTGATTTAATATTGCAATATTAAGAATGGTGCTCAATTTGCATACATGCTTATCCATATTGCAATTCAATCGTTATTGCTCTTCTGAAAGAAACTGTGACTTTCGATTAAAAGTTCGGCATAAATACTCCACTAGACATACTAATGTGAGGCCTGCAGTTAACATAACAAAAATGTGTTCCACTCGCATTACTATATAATTTGCAACAAGCAATTCTTACAAAAACGTAATTCTTTCATGCAACCGAAATAAACATTACAAGACATGGTTATAAGTAGAATCGAAATAACGGAATACATTAGGTAAACACGAGTGACATTTTTAACAGCTGTGATGAAATTAAAATTCCCTTTTCTTTTGCATGACCAGGATCAAAAAAGTAAATAACGGCTTTCCAGTTGAGAAAGTCTATTATTGTTGGACATTTTAGAACCAACACAAATGAATGTCCCAGAAATGGTTAACCTAATTACAAAAAAGACGAAAACAGAATTTGACAAAAATGTTATGCTTTAACGAGATGTACATGTTTTGTGTAGCAGATTTTGTCCATCTCTCACGGTTTACTGGTCTTTGAATGGCATAACTCAAAAAATCAGTTAATTGCCAAACTTGATATTTAAGTTCAGCATCTTCCAAGTATGAGACATGCAGAATTTTAAGAATATCCCCTCATCCCAAACATTTTTTTCAATGGTATTTTTTCGATAACGATTTTTATTAAAATATCGTATATTAAAGATATTTATAACAAATATACTGTATATCTTGAATTTTCTGGGTACAGCCTCCCAAAGCTTCTTCATTCTGTATGACTTTGGCACAATTCATAAACCGTAAGAGATAGAAAAAAAACTTAACACACAAAAAATATAGATCACGTTAAAACACACAAGTTGACACACAGGCATGGGATTTGTTCGTAGTGGTTGCAATTTTAAAATAAAATAAATTTCTCAAGCGCGAATTTATCATTCCTGTTTTTGATTTACTCATGGCCATGCAAAGAGAACCGAATTTCAATTACATAGCAACCAGAGTTTTAAAAGATTTGACTATCGCTTTAGCCTAACGTATTCCCTTGTTTCTTAAAAGGAACTAAGTAATAAGGAGATTTTGCAAACGTTTATCTCGAATAGCATGACAAGATCGAGAAATAGGCTTTTTTTAAGAATAGTTCGTTACAGGATAGGTAGAGTTTTTTGTTTAGTTGTGCTGAACATAGATATTCATTTTTTTTTCTTTCTAAAACGCATATATATAATTTTTTTTTTTTTTTTTAAGAAGAAACAAAACATGCCTTTCTGGTGAAATGTCGACACCGAATTTGTTAGTGGAAAGCAATACTTCCTCTTACTACTGGTAAGTGAGCGACATGGCGCCATGGTAATGCGTTCGAGAGGTTGCAGGTTTGATTCTCAGCGACCGCCCACTGCGGCCCTCTCTTGGAGAGTTCCCAACCGTCAGGCGAATGCTGGAGCGGTTTCTATCAACCCTGAATTTCCTGCACTCCATATCATAACATTAATCATTTTTCACCCGCAATGGTCTGTTTCAGGGTTGGAAGTATCGGCGATGAATTTTCCGAGCAGAGTGGCAGGGGAAAAGGATGGATTCTGTGCAACATTTTGCGCCCTTCGCCCTTGGTAGGTTCCCGGGCGCAGGGACGAGAAGTGGGTGTTGGACTTTCTAGGTGGGGCGAGGTTCCCCCGATCTACCTGTGTGTCTGCCAGAGCGTCTCAAACTGGAAACTGTAGGAACTTAAACATTGCTATGCCGTTTCTCCTGGTTCTGGCTGCCCGATGTCTTTTCACCCTATCCCTCCCTCCCTTCGGAGGCAGTGTTACCAGATTGGGCGAAAAGTCGCCGATTGCGCTACTAAAAGCCGCCTTTTACGACCAAATTTTGATGAAGGCGATTTTAGAATTTTTGGGCTACTAAAATATTTTTGCAAAATATAACTTTTATTAATGTCTGTTTTTAACCTTATGCAGACAAATACTCAATCCTCTCTGACGAGAGAAAAACTTATTTATACCAATGTTATTTTAAGCCTCCAATATTTTTTTTTCTTTTTTTTTTTTGCGCGATATAGTTAATTTGCGGTACTTATTAATATTGTTGCTATGGGTGGATCATAAGTTGGTATTCTCACTTGCAATGTGGTTTCAATGAAAGCAAAAGAAATTTCAGTGCTGGTAGTTAATGTTTCATTATACTTCTTATATATTAGAACTGCTGGTTTGGGTTTATCGATATTATAACAATTAAATTTAATCATTATCAAAAGCATTAGTGCGGGAAGTAAAACCACACGAATAAAAAGTAGCAACAATCGGAGAATCGGCTCCTAAAATGTAACGTTTATCGTTCTGTTAATAAGATTGTATGTTATAAGTCTATATGTCTATAAGCAGCCCTCAACTGAGGGAAGTAATTAATAAAATAAATACTTCAGGTAATATTTCAATATAATTTTCGGCGGAAACACCTCGCATTTTCATACTCTTTCCTGAATTTGTATCAGCGCAGCTCATAGTATTCCAATATTTTGCCATTTATTATGATTGTGTTATACTTACAGAGATACCGATTATAAGTCTTTTGAAAATATTCCAAGAGTGTGTGTTTGTGTATATAAAATAGTAAAATAAATTACATATTTTAATAAAAATATTGGGCGACTTCAGCTGAAACTTTGCGATTTTTTTTAATGCTTCTGGCAACACTGTTCGGGGGCGTAAGTAGAATATCCTCACTAAGCCGGTGGCAAGTCCCCTCCGAAAGCGCTCTATATAGCTAGGTGACACACGGTCAGGTTAACCCTCGAGAATCTTGCGCTAATTCTATATAACTGTCGGCGGTAAAAATTCACTCCTCTTTCACCTACAAATTAATTATTTAGATTACAGATAATGGAACGTGTACCCAACAGCATTTCCCTTTATCGACAAATGAGATATAAAATGCCAGATTACTTATTCCGCTATAACTTTTTTTTTTTTCCCCTTACTAGAAATATTTGTCTCTCCAGTTGTCTTTGCTGATTCAGTTCCTGTAACGCTCATTACTTATTTAGTATAAGTATTCTTTGTACTTGCAGCGGTTGAAGCTTAGAATTAGCTAATAACACAAAAGCACAAAAACGTAACACGCTAAGGTTGAAACCTCTCTCTCTTTTTCGGCAGTCTCCCTTACAAGTTTTCTTGTTTGGACAAAGGTTAGCCAACGTTTTAGAGGTAACTTTTCTCTGCAGTAGCGAGTAGATATACCATTTTTCCTCCCTCCTTTTTCATTCTTGTGGTCGTAAGTTCTCTTTTGACCGCGTCTATTTGTACAGCGGCAAGGAGAGCCCTGAAGTCAAAAAGATGAGCTGCTGTATAATTACGTTTATGGTACTCAAAGAGGAAGAACGGATGGATGAATAAAATGGGCGAATGAAACTGAGTGAAAAAGGGGAAGCGGCCTGGTACTGCACAGCTTCGTATCGAAATACTTCATGACTCATGTTTACCCTGACTTGCAACGCATGATTAAAGCTATTTAATTAGTTCATTGCCAAAGTACCTTTATACAATGCACCCTTCAGCTGTAAATGAATATTTACAAACTGACAACTTGCTAAGGTTTTCATGTCCTCCTTAGGCCACGATATAAAAAATTGCAATAGAGAAAATATCCTAAAAAACCTGATTTGTTTCATTCACGACTTTCTCTACATCTCTGCAACAAATTGTTAGAAAGCTTATGCTTCCAATACTTCACATGCTAATCGAGAAAAAACAGCAGAAATATTCTTATTTAATTGCTTCCTTATAAGTAGAAGCTAAATAGGTTAAAGTGATAATCAAAAGCTGGTTGCTATGTGATTGGTTCCTTTGATTGTATGAACAAGAAAGAGTTGACAAATTCCTTTATGAGAAAAGTATAAGTTTTTAAAGCTGAAATCAATAACAAGGAATATCTCAAAAACGATAAAATCCAAGAAAAAAATGTACATAACATAAATTGTGTGTTTTAACCTGCTCTACATGTTTTATGCGGTAAGTTTTTGTCCATCGTTTACGGTTTAGCAGTTATGCAAAATTCCGTAAAATTCATCCAGAATAAAGTAGTCTTCACGGCCTATTCCCAGAAAATTCAAGATATTCATTTTATTTGTCAGGTCTTTAACATACGATATTTTAATCAAAATCATTAGAGCCATTTTTGAGAAAATCAAAAGTATCGAAAAAGGTTCCATGTAAAGGGTAGTTTGGGGTGGAGGGATTTTTCTCAAAATCTTCGTGTCGCATCCCTGGAAGATACTAAATACCAAGTTTGGTATTTGACCGACTTTTTGTTTTTGAGTTATCGTGTTCACAGACACAGACACAGACACACACACACACACACACACACACACACACACACACACACACGGGCCTTTTTCTGAAAATGCTTTTTCTGGATACAGGGGACCCTAAAACATATATTTCTGGTGAAATCTCGGTATCGAATTTTTGGGTGGAGTGCAATGCCTTTTCTATTCCTATGTACATTGTACATGTGGGGCTAGAGAAAGTAAAAAGCAATAGTCAAATCTGTTAAAATCTGGTTCATATGAAATACACTTCAATTCGGTTCTTTTTGCATGGCCAGGAGTGCAACAGAAAAACGAATGACACATTTCTCATTTGAGAAAGGTTTAAGTATCTTAAAATTCAAACAAATAAAAAAGAATATTTCAGAAATAGTTAACTCTATAAAAAATATACATGACAAATTAAGGTTTTAAGGATATCTACATCTTTTCTGTTTAGTAAAGTTTTGCCTATCTTCGGTTTACCAGTTACACAAAAGTCGTCCAGAATGAAGAGGTGTTCATAGGTTATTTCCAGAAAATGCATAATATATATTTCCATTAGTCATGAAAATTCTAAAACATAGCGTATTTTAATAAAAATCCTTTAACCATTTTTCGGAGAAAATCGGAAATTTCAAAAAATGTTCCATGTAAAGGATAGTTTGGGGTGAGGGTATTTTCTTGAAATCTTCGTGTCGCATCCTTGGAAATGCTAAACTTAAAATATCAATTTTGGTATTTGACTGACCTTTCGTTTTTGAGCTCTGCTGTTCATAGATACGCAATTCTAACTTGTATTCCCAGTAAAATCTTAGTATAGAATTTTTGGGTGGAATATAATACTTTCTTTACCTATGTACATTGTGCATACGTGGTCGAGAAAGTAAAAAAAAATCTGATTAGTTACATTCACATGACTTTCTCTAGCCGCTATCGTTAATTTTACATATCGTCTACGAACTATTCTTACGAAAGCTTGCTTTTAATCTAATTCATTTTAATCGAGAAAAGCCGTTCCAGAAATATGCCGCTACATTATACATTCCTTTGATACAGAGGGAACAGTGATAGTCAAATGTTTTGGACACTATATAAGACTATAATCTTTCCCTGCAACCGCAAAAAGCAACTAAAATTCGTCCTCAAGTTATAACAAATATTAAATATTGAACGTTTCAAAACATTAGAATGCATATGAAATGCCTTATGCCATAAAAAATATTAATTGAAACAAATCGCGCGCGTTTATGTAACTATCTAGGTACATTTTTTGTTCTGCTACACTTTCATCTTTAACGTATATCAGCTAAGCAGGACTACATATATATTACTTCCGAATAGTTCTCATTGGCTACTCCCACAAAATTAAAGATATACATGTTGTCATGTATTATCTTAATATGCTATTTGAATCAAGATTTTTAATCATTTTGATAAAATATTTCCAAGTAAAATATTGTTTAGGTTTGAGGTATTTTCTGTAAAATCTTTTGTGTCGCATCTTACTAGATTACGAAGTTTCGTATTTCTTGAAGACTGTTTTTCAGTTATGCTTCACATACACAAAACGCACAGCGGATAATTTTCTATTTTTGGGGTGGGGGAGGGGTACTAGAGTCAAAACGTATATACCCGATGAAATCACATGCTGAATTTTTGGATGGAACACAATACTTTCTCTACTCACTATACATAGGAAATAAAGAAAGAAATGTAATACTTATAGTCTGTGGTAATAGAATTCGAGAAAAACAAAAAAATTCATAATTCATTTTGATATACTCCTATATGCAATATACAGCAAAAAAAAATTAGGGAATTTCTTACGTAGGAAACTCTAGAAAAATGGCGAAGGTTAGATAAAATATGGTTTAAGTCTTAAAAGGATAGTTTTTAAGTTTAAGATACGATACATGTTGCATGGTTTAATACAAAATTGAATTCCATACCAACATTTTAATTCAAGCATACATGACCTTTATCATTTCCTATTGATTTCGTAAAACTGATGGCAAGAACGTTAACTGCAATAGTTTCTCTGTAAAAATCATTGCAATGAGCTTTTATGTCAAACTACATCATCGTAACATTTTCGTAAACATAAATGCTCCATATATGTTTAGAACAGCGCAGATCAAGTTATGAATACAAATAATTAGTACGCAACGTTTGACATTTTTTGGCAAATGAGTTTAGCTCATATGTTCGAACAATGTTTCCTGTTGCAACTACCACCAAACTTACGCGAGAATCTTATTAAAGAAAGAATTAAAAAGATAAAAGTTAGCGAGAAGATGAGTAAACTTAGCTACAGCATGGATACTCTTGAATTAATAACCAAACAACATGCGAGGGCTGAGGAGGGGCCAAGAGTGTAATAGAGCGCCTGAGGAAGAAATATTTAAGATTTCTAATTACTGCTGCGGAAGGGAAAAACGCTAATTGAATCTAGCCTTAATGCTGATATATATAAGAGTAAAATAAAAATGGAATTAATATGTGACGCGATCAAGAATTCAATTACAGCGAGAATCCTCAGGGGAGGCACACTGGGGTGCATCATCCGACACATTCCCCATCCCGTTTAAGTCACCCATAGCTTATGTACATACCATGGAGAAATACAGGGCTTTCTAAATGCAACCAGGGCGGAAACCTTTTATTGAAATTGCATATATTCTGAGCAACTTCAACACAGCCGAGTAAGCGACCTTTCTCCGCACACGTGAGTTTTTTTTTCTCTCTTTCTTTATCTTTACAGATGCCCTTATCTTTCCCTTAAGTCAATTTCGTGTGTTCCCCTTCTATTCCAGTGGCGTACTTAAACCCATAAATTGCTTCTGTAATTTAAGAATTAGTAGCGCAAGTGAAGAAAAGAAATCTCATAGTACTTAATAACGAAATTCTTTTTGATTACTTTACAAAAAAATCTTGTGTGTTACACTCACATGACTTTCTCTACATCTCTGCAAAAATTATTATTAAAAAGCTTATTCTTCTATTTACTTAATGCTAATCGAGAAAAAATTGGCAGTAAGAGGCATATTACCTGCGTCCTCGTAAGTAGAAGAGAAATAAGGGAATGCCATAGGCTAAATCGGTAGTCAAGTCTAAAAGCTGCTTGCTATGTGATTGAAATGCCTTTGTTTGTATGGACAGGAGTCCACAAATTCCCGTATGAGAAAAGTATAAGTATTTTAAAGTTGAAACTAATAACAAGGAATATTTCCACGAATGGTGTGTTATAGCGAGTTCTACATTTTATGTCATGCTTTTGTCCAGCTCCTACGTTTTACGCTATGCAAACTTTCGCAAAATTCATCCAGAATAAACATGTCATCACAGGCTATTCCCAGAAAGTTCAAGATATACATTTTATTTGTCACATAAATATCTTAAATATAAGAGATTTTAATCAAAATCAGAGCCATTTTTAAGAAAAATAAAATTTCGACTTTTTTCATGTAAAAGGTAGTTTGGGATGGGGGGATTTTTCTCATCGCGTCCCTGAAAGATACTAAACTTAAATAACAAGTTTGGTATTTTACCGACTTTTCGATTTTGAGTTATCGTGTTCACAGACACACGGCACACACACAGACCTTTTTCTGAAAATACTTTTTTTATACAGGGGAACCTAAAACGTGTATTTCCAGTGAAATCTCGATATGGAATTTTTGAGTGGAATGCAACACCTTCTCTAAACACTATGTACATAGTACTTGTAGAGAAAATAATAAGCTTTTCTACGTTAAGTTTATCACTATTTAATAGTACGATACAAATGTTTTTATTGAGTTTTTAAAGTCATAGTGAAATCAGAAGCAATTATTTTATATATCTTTATCATATAACAAAATAATAACAAAATTCTCTTAGATCAAGGTACTTTGATATAATGGCGGCAATGGTTGTTTTCGCAAAATGTTGCACCTTGTAACAGAGCAACCTGTTTTCTATCTTTACCTTCCCACTATCTCAAAAGATTCAGGCCAAAGTATAAACTAGTCAAAATTGATGATAACATTCGTAAAAACAGATAAGGTATTGGCATACTGTTACAATATTTATTATACAATTTTGCTCAAAAACAAAAAGTCCGCGAAACACCAAAACTTGGTATTTAAGTTTAGTATCTTCCAAGGATGCGACACGAAGATTTTCAATAAAATTCCCTCACACCCAACTCCTTTTACATGAAAAAATGTTCGAAAATTATAATTTTCTCAAAAATGGCTCTAATGATTTTTATTAAAATATCGTATATTAAAAATATGTACACGGGAAATAAAATGCATATCTTGAATTTTCTGTGAATAGCATCTACATATCCTTTATTTTGAATCAATTTTGCGGAATTTTGCATAACTGGTAAAAGTAAACAAACTTTACTTAACAAAAAATGTAGAGCTCGTTAAAACACACAATCTATGTTATATACATTTTTTTCGTGGAGTTGGTCGCTTTTGAGATATTCCTTGTTATTGATTTCAGTTTTAAAATAAACTTTTCTCACATGGGAACTTGTCAACTCCTGGCCACGCAAAGAAGCTGGTTCCTATACCATAGCAACTACAAGTTTAAAACATTTGACTGTCAGTTTATCCTACTGTATTCACTTATTTCCCTTCTACTAACAAGAAATTAAGTAATAAGTCAGTTTCTGCTAATGTCTATCTCGATTAGCATAATTGAATAGAAGAATAAGCTTATTAACAATAATTTGTCCCAGAGATGTAGAGAAAGTCATGTGAATGTAGCACATAAGATTTTTTCCTTTTTCCAACTTTTCATGCGAAATCACACTCCTATCGTAAATTTCTACAGCCCTTGTTTAAATTAAACGTATGTTACTACACAAAGAATGTTCATTTTATATAAACTTTTAAAAAAACTTTTTTCAACGTATTTCTCACAAAAGTCCGATATCACAGATTCAATAAAACCAATAATATACCGATATTTTAGTACGTCCAGAATTTGTTTAAACTTATAGTTGTATGTACTTTTTATGCAACAAAAATAGAGAGCTGTCAGAGTTTAAAATATATGTCCATTAGGCCACGAACATTAATACGTCAGGAAAAGACCTCTGGAGTTTACACTGAGTTTGAGGCACTACGAACACAACAAATGCTTTAAGAAAAATAATATTTAAATAATTTAATTCTGCATTTAATACCCTTTAAACAGAAATAGTAGGTATTTATAAGTATACAGAGCACTTCATTATAATTTATGTACGTTGTCTACCCAATGTTTCATAGAACAGAATATCGCTCTCGAAACCACTGTTAAGATTTATCAATGTTGTATAAAAAAAATCTTAAATAATAATATATTAAAATAAAAGTTTTCGACTTAGCATAATCAATTATATTAGTCATGTATCGTTCTCTTGTTCTTCCTGACGATTTTTGAGAGGTTGGCCTTTGATGTCAAAACATCTGGCCCAAGGTAAAATGCTATAAGAAAATAATTCACGCGCGTCTTCAAGTTTTACAGGACCAATTCGAACAACCAAAATTGTCACGATATATCTCATTAAAAATCGAGTGCTGCACTTGCCGTTTATCATCACAACGCCTCCATTTGTTCTCTTTCTCCTTGCATCCTGAATCATTCAAATGTAATGGACTGAAAAGATAACAGGCTAATTTTAGGTCAAACTAGATGTTTCTGCTCTGTAAGCACTTACTATGTTTTGGATTATGATGAATCTCATATTTTGGCTTTCGAATACCAAGATAAGCAACGTTATCAAGATGCCCAGTCGTCAGACCATTCGAAGTTGGTGAGATCTATCCAAAACACTAAGGGGAAAAAATGATGACAGCTGCGATTCAAGGGCATCCAAAATGAAATATACTGAGATGTTATAATTTAATCTTCTACATGCATGTGCTTCAGCGTTTTCAATCACATAACCTTAGACACTTCAAAAAGTATAATTACAGTGTAATAAAATGTCTGTGCCACCTTCTGGGTTGTTCAAAGCTACCAGGTACTCTTGTAATGTTATGGAGTTGAGGCTTGAAGCCAAGAGGCAGAATGTATTCTTTAGTACAATTTTTGTCGTAAAAATCGGCTATTTGCATTTATTCAAACACCATCACTTTATTTTCACCGAAGAGCATTCACCAAGGGATATTCACCCTTCCATGTCACTTGCTTATCAACCTTAGTTATGTTGGCGACACCCACCAAGTTTCCTTCTTCCCCACCAACATAACTCGCCTTAAGAACGGCCTTGACAGACATGAAAGATTTGTCGCAAAACATTTTCTTTCCAAGAATACTTCCTTAAGTTAGATTTCTCACCAAGTAAAGGAACCATGGACTTTTTGATTCGGGGGTATTGATTATGCTGTTCTATTGTATAGTTCCCTCATCGGTTCTCCGGTAGATGAACACTTCATAGGATGCAACATTCGACCTAAGCTGACCACCAATTCATCTTATGAAACAATTTGTTCCCCTGTTTCCTACAATATTGCATAGCCATGTATACACTATCACAAACAAAATCGTATGTCTTCCATCCTTCGTATTACTTGCTTCCTTGTAAGTAGAAGCGAAATAAGGGAGTACCATAGGTTAAAGTGATAGTCAAAAGCCGGTTGCTATGTGACTGAAGTTCCTTTGTTTGTATGGACAGGAGTTCACAAATTCCTGTATAAGAAAAGTATGTTTTTAAAGCTGAACCTTAAAAACAAGAAATATCTCAAAAACGACCAACTCCACGAAAAAATGTATATAACATAAATTGTCATTTTAACATGCTCTACATTTTTTGTCCATCTCTTACGGTTTGGCAGTTATGCAAAATTCATCCAGAATAAAGTAGTCTTCAGAAGCTATTCCCAGAAAGTTCAAGATATACATTTTATTTGTAAGGTAAATATTTTTAATATGCGATATTTTAATCAAAATCGTTAAGAGCCATTTTGAGAAAATCAATTTTCGAAAAAAGTTCCACGTAAAGGGTAGTTTGGGGTAGGGGGATTTTTCTCAAAATTTTCGTGTCGCATCCCTGGAAGATGCTTAACTTCAATACCAAGTTTGGTATTTCACCGACTTTTCGGTTTTGAATTATCATGTTCAGATACACGGACACACACACGGACCTTTTTCTGAAAATGCTTTGTTTGGATACAGGGAACCCTAAAACATATGTTTCTGGTGAAATCTCGGTTTCGAATTTTTTGGATGGAGTGCAATACCTTCTCTGTGTCTATGTACATAGCACGTGATAATAGTACAGCACCAGATTTCCAGGGTGCTTGAGAAGACGGATCTAAGACGACACAATTCGCTGGCTTAGAGTTCCGCCACTGGCTCGGTCCCCATCTGATTCCCAATGCTCGTTCTCTTCCTACACCCTTCAATGCAACATACACACTCACGAAATCCTCTTCTGCCGTCAGTAATTGCGATTTATATTTTATGCCGTTTTGTTTTCAACACGATGAAACCCCCTGGCGGCTTAATTGGCCAGAAAGAGACGGCCAAAAGCTTTCCTCTCGTGTCTGTACGGTGCCTGGCAAAGTTAACGTTTTCCTCAAATGTGTATGCCATCAGCATAGCTTTGACTAAATTAAATATGGTCCCTACAAAACCACGGACATGAAACATATTCCTGCCCACTCAAGTAATAACGTGTCACTTTCAACATTACTATTTCAACTGTCCCATCATAAACTGACCACCACAAATACAAGCCTTCGATACCAATCAACTTAAGGTACCGGCACAACAGAAACTGAATTCATTTCTGCTTCTCGGATATGCTTGTGTCACATTTATGCGCTAATGCTTTTGTTTTCCTTTCCTTAAAAGTTAACACTTATCAACACCTTTTTATTGGTATAGAATTTCTGTAATCTGACACTACTTTGAAAAAGATGTCAGTTGTACCCAAAAGAACTGGGAGATAAAATTCGGACTCGCCAACCCCAATGTTATCACATGATATCTTACATTCAGCAGCACTCGACCTCTGTGTGCTTCACGTGCACAGAAAAGAATACTGAGAGAGGCAGAATATGGTTAGTTGTGATCCGGAAAGAGACGCGCGTTTTTATAGGTCAGCTGTTTTTGTTCCCCCTATGGCGTCCATTTTTTTAATATCTGACCTTTTTTCTGTTAGATTCACAGTAACCTATTGCATTGCAAAGCATGAACGTCTCATCACAAAATGGGCACCATCCTCATGTAAATAATATAATAAAAACACGACTCTTACTTTCTTTTTCATATAACTCCATGGAACGACAGCTCACAAGGAACCTTCGCCTACCGCCCGGCCGCTGCGTCCCCCATCTCGGTCCATGAGGGCAAGACGACGTCAAGGCCTCCCCCGGCCGGTTAATGCGGCCCTCATGACCTGGAGCCGCTACTTCACCATCAAGTAGCTCCTTAATTGACCCCCCCCCCCAGGGACCTCGCAAGGCTGAGTGCACCCCGGTCCAGATCTCCCAGCGGAGGAAATCCCCACGCTGGTACCGAGAATCGAGCCCAGGTCTCCCGCTTGGTAAGCAGTAACGCTACCACCACGCTAAGGAGACGACCTTCTTTGAATATTCCCCATGTAATAAGTTAAAAAAAAAAAACTATCTACATGTGTATTTTTTAAAAAAAAAAATATTGCCATAAACTAAAAGCCGTTTAATTACGTCACTAATATCTGGATTAAAATCATTTCGCTTTGTATTATTTCAAAATGGTGGGACTCAGCAGATGATCTAATTACTAATAGGATTTCATTCTTAAGTGTTTGTATTTTGACGCATCTGATTTTCAGTTGCTTGAATTAACATCAGCTGGTTGCTATTCCATGAATGGTTATTCCAACGTGTAAAATTAGATACGAATATAATAATAATAATAATAATAATAATAATAATAAAACATCATTATTATTTAGTTTATGGAAAAGTATTTACGAAATCGTTTGATTTCAACTTGGAAATTCAATTAAGCTATAAAACGTAATTACTGTGAATAATTATTATGAATGCCTCCATCCAATACTATTAACTTAAACTCAAGTGGGAGAGTAAGACTATAGAGATTATCATAGTCTAAAAACAGAGGACACGTATTAGCAACCCCAGCACTTCATTAAGAATTTTAAATCAGAAATATATAGCCACGAGTCATAATTTCAGTATCTCAGGCATTGCCGCAAATTCCTGCACTGAATTCCGCTCACAAAAGACTCGCTAAGCAAAGAAAAAGGAAACGGGAGGAAAAAACACACACGCCATTGCATGTTATACTGGGGGGGGGGGGGGGGGGGGGGGAATTCCACGTACAAAAAAATCCCTCGAATCTCAATTTAAGCACGTTCGTGCATGCAAGCGCTGCAGGATGTAAACAAGGTTCAATTTTTTTGATCACAAATGCTGCTCATAAATACCTTTCTTTTCCATCGCTAGACCTCAGAAGTTGGGAGCCAAATTGAAGTCCTCTGTCAGAATAAAGTAGACGGTGAAAACAAACAATACATGCACGGAAACAAAAGGGTTTACCGCAATACACCATGGTGATTCGCGGTTAAGAGGGGGAGTTGTCGGTTCAGACTCGCCTAATCATTTACACCTGTTGATTCCCTCATAGCTATCGTATATGCAGTTCGCACGGTTCTTTGCATATTGTATTCGTGCGTTCGATTTTCCTTACACGACTACCGTCAGCTCAATAAACCGGTAAAAATCACAAAATAATTATATATTTTAGCTTATTGTAAACATTTAAGATGCTAATGCATGTTTTACTTCAATCTTTTCTGGTAGAACAGGGTAGTTATTCATGCATACAAAAATGTCTGTTCGTTTCACATGAAATGTAACACTCACATGACTTTTTCTGTCCCTTCTTCAATAAAGTTCTCCTGCGAAAGCTTATTCTTCTATATACCGCATTTTAACCGAGATAAACATTTGCAGAAATGGTTTTATCACTAAATTCCTAAAGGGTTAATCACTAAAATGATAGAATATATGGCTTATGCGATAGTCTACATTTTAAGATTTGGTTGCTATTGTTCTCTTTGCATGATCAGGAGAGGAAAAAGGGAAAACGTTTGAGAGAAGTTTAAGAATTGAAAAATGCAAATCAATAAAAAGCAATACCTCGGAAACAGTTATCTCCACAGAAAATGTATTTGGTATAAATTATATGTCTATCGAAATATTTTTGTGTCGAAAGATTTTGCTCAACTCTTTCGGTTTATCAGCTGTGTAAAAGTCATCCACCAGAAAAGTCGATATGGATTTCATTTATCATGAAAATATCTTAAACATGTAGTGTTTTAATAAAAATCGTTAGAATTATTTTTGAAAAAATCAACACTTTCGAAATTCTTTCTTGCAAAGGTTGACTAAAGGATGGGAGATTTTCTAGAAAATTTTGTATGTCCCATCCTTTGAAGATGGAGAAGTTAATTATCTTGGTATTTAACAGATTTTTACCTCTTTTCATTCATGTTAACACTCCCCAGCTTATTATACATAGCAGATATAGTAAAACAGTTTAGCTTGCTGTCTACTTCTTGCTACGCGCGATAAATTTTTATTACACGTTTATGTTTATTATCCTTGCAAATAAATAGACGTGATCAGTCAAGTTGCGCAGTACAAGAAGTGGGGAAAAGAAGCGGAGACTTGAAGTGATAGCCATGTGTATGTAAACACACTAAAATATCGGATGCCGGCCGACTGCAGCAATCAGATCATGCCACTACATGTTTACACCGCTCTCGTCTACCCGCGTCAAAGGGTTAAGATACGTCTGTTTCTTAGATCACCATTTACACTTGAGTGCGTTGCAGGAGCTTCACCTTCCTCTCTCCTTTACCCACATGGATTTAAATACGTTCATTTTTCTACTGACTTTTCGCCTAAGCACGAGTGTGATACATGAAAAGTTTTTTTGATAGCTTATAGATAGCTCCCAAACATGTAATTTTTTGGATCGCATTTCAGTTATATGCTGCAACTTTAAAAGATGTTCTGGATACCAATAATTGATAGCAATTTTGACTTTATGCATTTATATGAGTTTATAACACTACGTAAGATGCTATAGAGAAGTCGGTTATCTCAAAGTATGCCAAAAGAAAATATGTCAAGTCATTTAAAATGCAGGAGTAAAACGCCATGTGGTGCGTTATATATTTATCTAGGGGGAGTATGATTAACCGGTGCAAAGGAAGGCAAAGAACGTAAAAGGATGATTTACAGGTTGGAAAGTGGTAGTATAAACGTTTGTTTCTTCACTAAAGGAAAGCTCCATGGTCGAGAACTATTTAGCGTCTCTTATATGAATAAAAAAAAACGGTTTCCGTGTAATTACGAGCTTGGGAGAAAGAAAGGACTCAAAAGCAAACGTGTAGCTAAAAATGAGATATTATGCTTAGGCAGTGCAGAAAAACGCAGACGTCAAGTGCTTTTATTCAGTAATTCATGAGGGACCGCCGCATACACACATCCTCAAAGTGTCTATATACTGCAGGGCTAGCCTTCCATCAAATCTTTTCATTTCGTCGTCCTCACTCTCTCTCTAAATTTGATGGGATGCTGCAGGAGCAAAGGAGGGAAGGCCGTATTGTGGCAGAGATTTTTCCAAGACTGGTCCCAAGCGAGTTGTGCCAATTCCGTGCAAACGCCACATCCTAGCCGCATCTCTATTCACATCTTTCCGCACGGTGTTCCTTGTGGGTGATCTTCCCCTTCCACTCCATATGCGATTTTTATGAAGGATCAATATACCTTTTATTGGCGTTTCAGACCTTCCCATCCTGACAAGACCAGAATGCAATGCTCAATGGAAAGTCCACAGTACTTATTCTTATGACAAGTGTTTCAACATCAATATCAAATTCAAGTAAAAGACAAGTTAGATTTACCTTAACGATGATGAGACGAGATCAAACTTACAAACATCAGCGCCTAGTGTGTGTGTGTGTGTGTGTGTGTGTGTGTGTGTGTGGGTGTGTGCGCGCGCGCGCGCGCGCGAAGTCAACTCTTCCTATAGTTTACCAGCATCTGGAAGTAATCTTCTGGTGGTTATCAGGAGTTGTACCCTTTAGCAGGTGTTCCAAGTCAATTTCATTTGGTGATAGCAATAATTAGCCGAAACACCACAATTTTACGAGATATTTAGGAACTAAGATACGGTCTACTATTCGGTATTTTAATTGAGTTTCATTACATTCTATTAAATTTCGATTATATTTTTGTGTTGGACAATAGTACCTCATCCACTCTACAGCCTGGCCAGGTTTTCCCTCGGATTTCTACTTGGTTGGTCCATTAAAAGATGCCTTTCATGAGACATTTTGAAGACGAGCATGTGCTTCGTGCAGTAAAAACCTGACTTTGTAACCAGAGCAAAGGTTGGTACTGAGAAGGCAAACAAGCCCTTGTGTCTCGCTGGAGGAAGGCTACTGAATTGGGAGAGCATGTCTAAAAGTAGAGAGTATACAGGAAAACCTCCCTTCTAGTGTGTAAAGTTCATGTTTGTGAGCTAAATAATGTTCATAAACAAAATGTAGCTCATTATTTATTAGGCAACCCTCGCTGATATACAAAGAAATGCATCAATCCCAAAATGTTCCATTGGTCAGTAATAGAGGGTGAGGAATTTTGTCGAAAATGTCAATAACGTAAAGCTATAAGACTTAAAATGGCGGGTACATTTCATGCCGTTTTGTCTATTGACACCAACATTAAGCGCTTTTTACTTCCTCTAACCCCGTATGTACTATGTACATAGGGATAGAGAAGTATTGTATTCCACCCAAAAATTCGATGTCAATATTCTCACCGGAAATACATATTTTAGGACCCCCTGAATCAAAAAACATTTTGAGAAACAGGTCCGCGTGTGTGGACAGCATAGCACAAAAACGAAAAGACGGTTAAATACCAAACTTGGTATTTAAGTTTGGTATCTTCCAAGGATACGACACGAAGATTTTCAAGAAAATCCCACCAGGAAAATCCCACCCTTTACATGGACAAATTTTCGAAATTTTTGTTTCCTTAAAAATGGCTCTAACGATTTTGATTAAAATACCACATATTAAAGCCATTTCTACCACAAATAAAATGTATATCTTGAATTTTCTGGGAATATCTTCTAAAGATCTGTTTATTCTGCATGAATTTTGCTTAATTTGGTATAACTAGTAAACCGTAAGAGATAGACAAAAACTTACTTTACAAACACTGTAGATCTCGTCAAAACACACAAGATAACCCTTGTTATTGGTTTCAATTGTGAAGTAGTTATACTTTTCTCAGATCCAATGTCCGTTTTTCTTTTGTTCTACTCCTAGCCAAGCAAAGAAGTGATTTGCATTGACAATCGCATAACGACACATTTTAAAACATTTGACAATCACTTAGCCTAGCACATTCCCCCTATTTAATTGTTTATCTCGATTAGCGTGGTGCTGAAAGAAGTTTGTTTGCAGAGTAGCTAAAGAAAGTCATGGGAGTGTAACACATCAGGGAAGATAACCTCCCAGTGAGGAGTCAAAGTATTATCTAGGATATTCGCTGCTGCGCGCATTCAACTCCCTCATATGAGCAAACGTATACATTATGATACTAAAATCTGCTTCTCCATTAATGAAGCTTTCCAACCTAAAAGATTGATGCAGACCATAACGAAATTACAATATGCGAGGTAGGACCCCTTCATCTAGCGATTCTTTAGCATACTTCGAGTTCACATTCAACAAGAAGTAGAAGACGTCTGATTTAATTAAATGAACCGTAGAGTAAACGACGTGATATAATAAAATGTAACGGGGCGCCTTTCTTTCTCCCCGCTCCCTTCCCTTTGCCTAGTGTACACAGCTAAGTATATCGCACTGACATACATAGAACCCTGATTCTCTTTCGAGGTTTCCTCAATATAATTGGCATGAAAGAGCGGACGAGGGAGAGTAAAAAAGTATATATCAAATTGCTACTCGCATCTTCCAAGAATTATGAAAGGCAGTTAAAGTTTATTCGGCTTTTCGAGAGGCAAATTGAATTACTTTAGAGGGAAGGAAAAGTTGATTTGTTTGAACTGTTTAACCGTAGAAACCGCCCTCAGGCAAAAAAAGACGCAATGGTAAAGAATCTTCTGTGCTGAGATGAAATATGCTGCAGCATGAGTTGTTGGTTTAGAGATCTTTTCGCTTCCCCTGGACAACACAGAAATTGGAGGCGGGTTCAGAGCAAGCATAGAAAGAATCATTTTCCTGGAATATTTACATATTTTACACGCTCAATTTCTATTAGTTGTCCTTATTTTATTAATTTCACTGAACTTTTAAATGTTGCCTAACACTAATAATTTCATTAATAGATACGAAGAAATCTGAAACTGTCTCGCTACTAAATCGTATCGTACTCATATGTATTTTTCTTACTTTTGTATTAATTCGAAATGAAACAATCTTATGTGTTCCATTCACATCTCTGCAACAAACTATTGTTAACAAGCATGGTGTTCTATTTACTTAATGATAATCGAAAAAAAAAAATTAGCAGAAATAGTCATATTACTTGCTTCCTTGAAAGTAGAAACGAAATAAGGGAGTACCAGTGATAATCAAAAGCTAGTTCCTGTGTGACTGAAGTTCCATTGTGAGTATCGACAGAAGTTGACAAAGTCCTGTGTGAGAAAAGTATACTTTTTAAAGCTGAAACAAAAAACAAGGAATATCTCAAAAACCATCAATTCCATAAAAAAATGCGTATAACATAAATTATGTGTTTTTAAGTGTTCTACATTTTTGTGTGGTAAGTTTTTTTTTTTTTTCTATCTCTTACGGTTTAGCAGTTATGCAAAATTCCGTAAAATTCGTCCAGAATAAAGTAGTCTTCAGAGGCTATTCCCAGAATATTAAAGATATACATGTTATTTGTCAGGTAAATATCTTTAATATATATATTGTATTTTAATCAAAATCGTTAGTCATATTTAAGAAAATCAAAATTTTCGAAAAAATGTCTATGTAAAGGATAGTTTGGAGTGGAGGGATTTTTCTAAAAATCTTCGTGTCGCATCCCTGGAACATACTAAACTTAAATACCAAGTTTGGTATTTTACCGACTTTTCGTTTTTGAGTTATCGTATTCACGGACACACACACGGACATTTTTTGTGAAAATGCTTTTTATGGACACAGGGGACCCTAAAACATACGAGGGCCGTTCAGAAAGTAGCCTCCGATCGGTCACAGTGCGGGTAGTGGGGGGAGTAGCGACGCCATCTGTGCATTCACGCACTCAGCAGGTCAGTCGGCATCAAGCCGTGGTCAAGTGAAAGTCGTACCTGCGCTAGTTTAGTGTTTGTGGCCGTTTGAAATGTGTACTGCAATAGAAAACCCCGCCAAATGTGAAGTGCGTGCTGTTATAAGGTTTTTTACAGCCAAAGGATATTCTGCAGCAGCTATTCATCGTGAGCTTTGTGCCGTGTACGGACCAAGAGTTATGAGTGAAGGAGTGGTCCGTGAATGGGTACGTTTATTTAAAAGTGGACGAGAAAACGTTCATGATGAAGAGAGGAGTGGTAGACCATCATTGGTCACGGACGAACTCGTTCAGACAGTTGATGCAAAAGTTCGTGAAAACCGACGTTTCACAATGTCGCAGTTGTCTACTGATTTTCCACAGATTTCTAAGACTCTCTTGTACGAGATAGTGACAGCAAGATTGGGTTACCGTAAGTTCTGTGCACGATGGGTGCCCAAAATTCTTACCGACCACCACAAAACTCAAAGAATGGCCTCTGCATTAGACTTTCTGTCACGTTATGAGGCCGAAGGTGAACCATTGTTAAACAGAATCGTGACCGGGGACGAAACCTGGATTAAGTACGTGAACCCTGAGGCAAAAGAACAATCAAAGATAGGCACATTCAAATTCGCCTACCAAACCAATAAAAGCCCGGCAAGATTTTTCTGCCCGAAAATTGATGGCAACGGTGTTTTGGGATGCAAAAGGGGTGTTGTTGGTTGAATTCATGGAACGTGGGACGACCATTAATCAAGACGTGTACTGTGAAACACTAAAACAATTACGACGGGCTATACAGAACAAACGCCGTGGTATGCTGACTTCCGGTATCGTTTTTTTTGCACGATAACGCCCGTCCTCACTCTGCTCGCAGAACAACAGCCCTTCTTGAGTCCTTCAAGTGGGACGTTGTCAACCATCCACCTTACAGCCCAGATCTGGCGCCAAGCGATTATCACCTCTTCATGCATATGAAGAAATGGCTCGGGTCCCAGCGGTTTGATGACGACGAAGAGCTCAAAGATGCGGTCACAGGCTGGCTCCAGGCACAAGCGGGTGATTTTTATGCAGAAGGAATTTCAAAGCTTGTGAACAGATACGATAAGTGCCTCAATCGTTATGGAAACTATGTAGAAAAATAGTGCAAAGATGTAGTTGTAAGATGTATATATTAAAATATTTTTATTTAACTTGGTGAATTTCTTGCAATCAACCGGAGGCTACTTTCTGAACGGCCCTCGTATATTACCGGTGAAATCTCGGTATCGAATTTTTGGGTGTAATGCAATACCTTCTCTATACACTATGTACATAGTAGTGTAGAGAAAGTAAAAATAACACAAAACTAAAAATGTTCGAACTTTCTACGTTGAACAGTGATTCTCTGCACTTATTAAGTTCAAAACCATTGTTTTATATCTCTCCTGTTTTGCTAGTATTATAAAATATATTTTAATTGAATGTTATTTACATAAATTATTTTCAAAATAATTCCTCCCCTCTCAACTCTATATACTTGCACCTTAGGACACTGCAGGTTTGCTTCTGAATTCCCAGATGGAGAAAATGTTCATTTCAAAATCTCCTCTAAGCTACTTATTTTAATCTTGTAGCACCGTTCTGACTAGGCTATCATTTACTTCCGTTCTACTACATTTATCTCTACCATATTCTTCACTTCTATATAAAATCAATTTCTCATTCAACATCCCCACACTGATCTGAAATGCAAGAGCCTCTCTGTCTATCAGTTTTATATATATATATATATATATATATATATATATATATATATATATATATATATATAGATTCATATCTCTCTCCCTATGAAGTAAAAGTGTTTTAGCTCTAAACCCACTACATATTAAACCTAATTTAACGGGGAACCCTCTTCACTTTAACTTCTTAAAATGAGCTAGAATAGACTAGCGGGTTCAAAAATACAACAGTGCTCTAGTTAATTGAGTAAATGATGTGCTGTAAAAATTAAACAGCTGTTTAAAACGAATGAAACCACTAAGGAAAAAATATTTCAAATATGTCTAAATATTCCAAAGAAGTGTAATTAAGAAATGTGAAATTTGTTGTATATAAATATTTATGTACGAAGCGTTTAACAACAGAAACGACTTTGTACACCAATTTATGGAACTTGGATGTAACGTGACTCACCAGGTTTTATAACAGCAGTTCTAAGGTAGGTAGAGTATTCCATTAAAAAGGACGAAGTCAGTTTCTTCGTGCATCAAAGATCACAGCGTCAGATATATTGGAGATTCAAAGTTTATTCGTGGATTGTCTTTATTGTGGATTTCCTAACGGCTAATCGAAGTGAAAGATTTCATCAGAGGGGCATCCAAGAATAATCTTTATTAAATAAAAGGAAAAAAATAAATCTAATGTTTATCGAAAAATGTATGCGAACAACAAGTATGCAGAAGGCTGAAGTGATAGTCAAATCTTTAAAAAGCAGGTCATTATAAGCTGACATGTAAATTCTATATTTTTTGCACGATCACTAAAAACATATTATATCTCAGAAATTAATGCCACAATATCGTTATTAATAAAATCTACATTTTTTTTTTCTAATAAGCATTTGTCTACCTTCTACAGTTCACCTGTTGAGCAAATTACACAAAATCAATTTAGAATGAACAGAGATTACTAGCAGAAAATCAAAATATACATTTTTGTTATGTAAATAAGTCAAACTATATTTCAATCAAAATCTTTGCAAATTATGAGACAGTAAAAAAATAACGAAATAGTTTCCATGTAACGCAGAAACCGCTACTTGCTTGAGTCGAAGTACTCGTGCTTTGTCAACCACAAACCTCGGAGCCCGGCTAGAGGGGGAGGTGAACTACATGGGTATTAGCGTAAAGTGATAGCCAGAATGCCAATGGGCGAAGGCTATAGCGCAATGCTTGCGATTGCATTCCAACGCTTGATTCAGCCGTGAGGATAGGAATGCCCTCAAAGATAAGGCTATTACATACTGCAGGCATGCACCTCTGTGAGTAACTCGTTGCTCTTTTATGTACAATCAAGCTGGAAGGTCCGATGTAAAGGAGAGTTTCAGAGTGAAAGATTTGCTTGCATCCTTGGAAGCTGCTGATTTTTAATACCATGTTTGGTATTTATTACTTTCTCTATACGCACTATGTACATAGTGTATAGAGAAGGTATTGCCCTCCACCAAAAAATTCGATACCGAGATTTCACCGGAAATATATGTTTTAGGGTCCCCTGTATCCAAAAAAAATATTTTCAGAAAAAGGTCTGTGCGTGTGTGTGTGTCTGTGAACACGATAACTCAAAAACGAAAAGTCTCTAAAATACCAAACTTGGTATTTAAGTTAAGTATCTTCCAGGGATGCGACACGAAGATTTTGAGAAAAATCCCCACACCCCAAACTACCCTTTACATGGATCTTTTTTCGAAAATTTTGATTTTCTAAAAAATGGCTCTAATGATTTTCATTAAAATGTCATATATTAAAGATATTTACCCGACAAACAAAATGTATATTTTGAATTTTCTGGGAATAGCCTCTGAAGACTACTTTATTTTGAGTGAATTTTCCGGAATTTTGTATAACTGCTAAACCGTAAGAGATAGACAAAAAGTTACCACACAAAAAATGTAGAACACATTAAAACACACAATTTATGCTGTATATATATATTTTTTTCTTGGAGTTGGTCGTTTTCGAGATATTCCTTGTCTTTGTTTTCAGGGTCGAAAATCTTAACTTTTCTCATACAGGAATTTGTCAACGCATGTCCATACAAACAAAGGAACGTTAGTCACATAGCAACCATCTTTTGACTATCACTTTAACCTATGCTACTCCCTTATTTCCTTTCTACTTACAAGGAAGAAAGTAATTAGACTATTTCTGCTAATTTTTCTAGATTAGCATGAAGTAAATAGAAGCATAAGCTTTTTAAGAATAATTTGTTGCAGGGATATAGAGAAAGTCATGTGAATGGTACACATCAGATTTTTTTTATTCCTGACACCTTAATACTACATATTAAGCTTCCAAATGCTCAGTTTGCTCTTAGCTTGCAGCAAAGTACCAGAAGTTCAACTTCGTTATAGCTGGTTCCAGTGTACCCATTACCGAAAATCTCAAAGCACAAACTCAAAGTTAAATTGGATGGAAATTGTTATAAAACTCAAGAAAAATATATCTAAGGTTAGTCCATGTGTTTTTTTTTTGTTTTTTTTTTGTGTTTTTTTTTTTTTTAATCCCTTTTAATCTACTACGGCGTCAAGAAATGCATTTAATTTCATTTCCAAGGAAGACTTCTTTTTTCCAGCGCCTCGCAACCAAGTTGGTTTCATAACAGTTGTATAAATGCTCCCATTTAGGTTGATTAAATTTCTTAGCGCGACACACGTTAGACACACCTCTGCAAAATACCAACGTATTCCAAAACTAAGGCACCCAGATAAAAATAAGGTCAAAAGTTGGCTGCTAAGTGACTTAAGTTCCTTTGTTTGTATGGACAGGAGTTGACAAATTCCTGCATGAGAAAAGTATAAGTTTTTCAAAGCTGAAAACAATAACAAGGAATATCTCAAAAGCAACCAACTCCACGAAAAAAACTGTATAGTATCTACATAAATTGTGTGCTTTAACGTGCTCTACATTTTTATTGTCTAACTCTTACGGTTTAACAGTTAAGCAAACTTTTGTAAAATTCATTCATAGTGTATAGAGAAGGCATTGTAATGTACCCAAAAATTCAATACCGATATTTCACCGGAAATGCATGTTTTAGGACCCCCTGAGTCCAAAAAAAGCATTCTTAGAAACACGTCCGTATATGTGTGTGTTGTGTGTGCAGCATAGCTCAAAAACGAAAAGGCCGTTATAAACCAAACTTGGTATTTAGGTTTGGCAACTTCCAAGGATGCGACACGAAGATTTTCAAGAAAATACCCCCACCCCAAACTACCCTTTACATAGATCTTTTTTCGAAAATTTTGATTTTCTCAAAAATGGCTCTAACGATTTTGATTAAAATGTTGTATATCAAAGATACTTACCTGACAAATAAAATGTATAACTTGAATTTTCTGGGAATAGCCTCTGAATACTGCTTTATTTTGGATGAATTTTCCGGAATTTTGCATAAACCGTAAGACATGGACAAAAACTTGGCACACAACAAATGTAGAGCACGTTTAAACACACAATTTATGTTATTTACATTTCTTTCTTGAAGTTGATCGTTGTTGAGTTATTCCTTGTTTTTGATTTCACCTTTAAAAAACATGCTTTTCTCATACAGGAATTTGTGAACTCGTGCCCATACAAACAAAGGAGCTTCAGTCACAGAGCAATCAGCATTTCACTATGAATTTACCCACGGTACTCGCTTATTTCGCTTCTACTTACAAAGAAACAAGTAACAAGAGTAGTTCATGCTAATCGGAAAAAAATTAGCAGAAGTAAATAGAAGCATAAGCATTTTAAAATAATTTGTTGCTGAGATGTAGAGAAAGTCATGTGAATGGAGCACATCAGGTTTTTAAAACTATTCATCTTAAAAATTCAAGCTTTGTGGTGAAAGAGATTACAATAGATATATCATATTTACGTATCCAAATTATTGTAGAAAACGTTCCTTTTCGCACTCTACAAAACTCTTTGATTTTTCAAATTTTAATAATTTATTTCTGAATATCTTAGTATTATTTCCATTTTATTTAATGCACTTTTGAGAGGGACTATACAAATTGGGGAAGACTTAATAATTTTAATGCATTTATTGAATAACAGCTTATCCTCAAAGACAAATATAGGGTAACACAATGCTCTATGAATTGCCGCATCATTTGAGCATTAATACGATCCATTTCTTTCAATACCTGCAGATTTTTACTTTCTCTACACGTACGATGTATATAGTGTATAGAGAAGGTATTGTAATGCACCCAAAAATTCGATACCGAGATTTTACTGCAAATACATGTTTTGAGACTCCCTGAATCGAAAAAAAGAATTTTTAGAAAAATGTCCATGCGTGTGTGTCTGTGGGCAGCATAGCTCAAAAACGAAAAGTTCGTTGCAAACCAAACTTGGTATTTAGGTTTGGTATCCTCCAAGAATGCGACACGAAGATTTTCAAGGAAGTCCCCCCACCCCTAACTACCCTTTATATGGACAAATATTCGAAAATGTTTTTCTTAAAAATGGCTTTTACGATTTTGATTAACACACCACAGATTAAAGCCATTTCTATCGCAAATAAAATGTATATCTTGAATTTTCTGGGAATAGCTTGTAAAGACCTGTTTATTCTGGATGAGTTTTGCTTAATTTGGTATAACTAGTAAACCGTAAGAGATAGACAAAAATTGCAGATCTCGTCAAAATACACAATTTATGTCCTTTACGCTATTGTTATGGAGGTAACCGTTTCGGAGATATTGCTTGTTATTGGTTTCAATTGTGAAGTACTTATACTTTTCTCAAACGGAAGTGTCAGTTTTTCTTTTGTTCTAGTCCTGGCCACGCAAAGAAGCGATTTGCAATGGCAATCGCATAATGACAGCTTTTAAAAAATTTGACCATCACTTAGCCTAGTGCATTCCTTTAGTTCTATTCCTTTTAAAATTAGATTCTGCTGATGTTCATCTCGATTAGCTTGGTGTTGAATGAAGAATTATCTTTCGTAAGAAGTTTGTTTGAGAGTGGCTAGAGAAAGTCATGTGAGTGTAACACATCGGATTCTTATTTAAAAACTATATTAAATATGTTTCAAGTACTCATCCAAATAAGAACGCCATAATTGCATAAATAATAATTGCAACTTACCTTGTGGACTATCTTCATCCTTTGGTCAGGCAAAATGTCGAATACCGCAATGTTTTACTCAGTACAGGCGCGTGTCTTTGCACTTAAATTACATTGTACACACAAATACACGTTTCGTGTTGCGGCAAACTAAATTGGAGCAAAGGCATTGCAGCTTCGCAATTGTTTTTTTATTCTCCTCCCTTTCTTCCTTTCTTTTCTTTCTCTACCCCTGAAAAACAATGTGTGTGTGTTCAGAAGGTATTGCATTCCACCCAAAATTTCGATACCGATATTTAACCGGAAATACGTGTTTAAAGTTTAAAAGATAGAAAAATTAGACAATAAAAAAAATTTTTTTTTAGAAGGTCTCTGTGCGCCTCAACTCAAAAGCTAACATTTATCGAAGTTTCTGATTTTCTCAAAGACAGTTAACGATGTTATTGAAATGTACATGGAAAACAATACGTTGATCTTTAATTTTCTGGGATTGTCTTTAATACACTCTTCAATCTGGAATGACTTTTGAATAACCGGTAAACCGTAAGAATCTTACTACAGAACAAAATTTAGACCTGATTAAAAGACAGAATTTATGTCAGATAGATACTGTTTTAACTGAGATAACCATTTGCGAGACATTCCTTAGATTATTTTCGATGTTAAATTACTTATGATTTTCTCAAAGATAAATCGTCATTTGTTTATCATGTGTTTTACTTCTGGTCCTGCAAAGAGAACCGAATTCCAACAGCTTTGCTTTTAAAATATTTGACTATCGCTTTAACCTAGTGCATTATTCCCTATACTTAGAATTTAGGCTCAAGGAAAATAAGGGAATACATTAGGCTAAAGTGATGGTCAAATCTTTTTAGAGCTGTCGCTAGAACCTTGAAATCAGCAAAAATAGTCTTAATACTTGCTTCCTTGTAAGTAGAAACGAAATAAAGAAGTACCATAGGTTAAAGTGATAGCCAAAAGCTGGTTGCTGTGACTGAAGTTGCTTTGTTTTTATGGACATTAATTGACAAATTCATGTATGAGAAAAGTATAAGTTTTTCAAAACTGAAACAAAAAACAAGGAATATCTTAAAAACGATCAGCTCCGCGAAAAAAAATGTATATAACATAAATTGTGTGTTTTAACGTGCTCTACACTTTTTGTGAGGCAAGTTTTTTTCCATCTCTTACGGTTTAGCAGTTATACGAAATTCCGTAAAATTCATACAGAATAGTCTTCAGAGGCTATTCCCATAAAATTCAAGATATACATTTTATTTGCCAGGTAAATATATTTAATATACGATATTTCAATGAAAATCTTTGGAGCCATTTTTGAGATAATCAAAATTTTCGAAAAAAAAATAAATTAGGTAATTTTAAAACCCTATCCAAATAATTTCTAACCTGTATTTTAATTTTACTTTGCTGTAATTGATGTAAAGATTTAGAGATGCTTTAATTTTCGTTGTTGCTGTTTTCCACAATTAGTTAACTGTATACATTATTGCAACCACCGTATCACTATTAAGTTGGATAAAATAATTTGCATTAAAGCGATATTCATTTTTGCTAAGGCGATTTACTTACGGCTGTGCGTTTACCGACTTTCACAATATGAACGAAATTAACTGGTGTATGAGTAATATCAAATTATTTTGAGATGAAATACTTCATTGCCAACTAGTAAGTTTGAGATCACCTTGTGGTTTATCGGTAAACATTTGATTCCGGTGGGGTATTTAATGATGTGCTGACATGTTGCCATGGTACCTCAAGACCGGCAGATCGTGGTTCAAATCCCGACATGGCATTGAATTTTTCAGTCTAACTCTGTCCAACGTGTCCTACACACGGCTTGTGTGAAAAAACAATTAACATTAATTGATGCATATTACATACAGTTACTGCATCCTCCGTAAGATTATTCCCTGAATTTACAATTCTGTCATTGGTCTTTATTATTAGCCCAATATCTATGGCTAAACAAGTTAGTTTAAAAAACTTTTTTCACAAGAATCATCAGAAAACATTAATACTATATTTCACAATTGACGCTACCACACGTAGCCTAAGTATCGATTATGTGGGCGATTTGATTTATATTATCTGATCACCAGCGTATTCCTCAAGTGCCCAAATTGGCTCTGTGTCCGAGAATTCGTGTGTAGGATTTCAACGCCAGTCTAAGTTGACACCGTGACAACTGGGGGAGAAATTTTGACAGCAGACATGTATATCAAAAATAGCTTTTTTATTGCATATAATTGTTGGAACCTTTGGGTTCTATAAAGAATCAGCATTTAGTTGCCCTCCTTGCCTCGGGTTCCAGAGAAACGTTTCCTAAAATACTAATTTATTCCCAAAACATGTTCACACCGTACACGTCTCAAGCTTCATTTACAACAAATTTTCCCAGAATATGCAGAAGTCGCAGGCGACAATAGTAATTTTTCAACAAAAAGTTATGAAAGAAGAGTAAATTTAGAGAAAAAAATCCTAACTATAAAAAAGCAGTTCAGAAAACAAAGGTACTGAAATATCATTGCGTAAAATGTGTGTTTGGAACAAAACACAATTCAAAAATTGCCAACTCATTTTCTCAAATTTGAGGCGTGTGGAACATATTTACATCATAAAAGTAATGAAATAATTTATTTCTTGCAAAATATTCATCCAATTTGAATGAATTTCATGTTCACATTAACATAATAGCAATGCAATCACAGAAAAGTTTCCTAAAAACCTTTAGAGAAATATAGAAATCTTTTGACGTCAACGAGTCAAATCTCTAGCAGCCTTTTCAGCATGGAAAAAGAAATTAAACACTAGAGAAATGCGAAAAGGAGCCAAAAGCCATATTTTAGGGGGAAGTAGTTGGCCAGATCATCAAAAGTCGCTTCATAAAATCTGGCAAAAAACTAATGTTGGGAAAAGTTGTTCCTTTTGCGAAACAGTTTAATCTGTTTCTGTTGCAACCACGAAACAGTTTCGAAATAATAGTTTCCTGCAACAGAAAGTCCCTAAACTGTTGCAGACCTGTAGTCTACCCTCAAATACTAATGAAATACATACAGTCCATCGATAAAGTCACAATGCGCCAAATGCAACCACTCACTAGGTACACTGAGCAGGAAATTATCAAATTTTGGAAACAAAACATTGTTGCGCGTTAAAGGAGAGGGAATGAGTTTGATAAGGACATTGGAATTTCGCGGATTATTTCAGACCGCGCGCTATAAGGTACAAAGGCGCACCTTGCGGTAAGTAATGACAAAATATTTACCGTATGGAACACAACAACCGCACTCAGTAACTGTTGCAACAAGTGAAACAACTATTCAGGCGTTGCTGTTATTGTTGCATGGGTTTGTTGCCTGAAAGAATAACACAATTTCCAGAAGTGTTTTATGAAACAGTTTTAGTGGTGAAACGTTTCAAATAGTTGTCTTGATGAAACTGTTTCAAAATAGCTGTTGTGTTATTTTTGCCCCATCACTAGTTGTTTTATGAAACAGTTTTGGTGGTGAAACTGTTTCAAAATATCTGTTGTGTTATTTTTGTACCATCACTACAAAACACGCTACCAAGTCAAAGTAATCAGGGCTTAAGATACAACCCTGCGTTTAATTAATGTCAACATAGCCAAGGAGTGCAGGAAGTTTGTTGTCATGCCCATAAATGCTCTGAATGAAAGACTATTAAATATCATTGCCATGAATCAAACCTCGCAAACCAGTCTACATTATCCAATAACCTAGTTGTCGAAGGTGAGCATCAATCGAAAGCACAGATCATGGATCAAAACAAGCACATAATTGGCGCAACAGATCTGGATATGTGAAAATCTTAAAGAGAGCTAGGAAGCGAGTTGTACTTTCAGTTAAGCAGTTCACCAGTCGATTCATGCATGCTGGAAGAGTGCCTGTCACTGCCAATGTCAAACATCTGTCAGCTCTTATGCGCTGCACTGATAAACATGTGTTTTCATATAAAACATCTATACAGATGGCCTTCTATATAAACAATGTCAATCGTCTGCCTCCAATTCTTCCACACCTGACAGTCCTTCGTCTTCGCTCACGTCATTGTCATCAATGTTATCGCTACTTTCTGCACCATTATCCTGGATTAGAACTCTTTCTAATGATTTTCAATGTTCTCAACATGTCGAAATACATTTTCCTATTATGGCCTGCCAATTTCTGCAATTCGCTGGCGACACAACTGTTGCACGTCTTTTAATTTAAAAGTGTTATATTTAAGTTTTTTTTCTTTCTTTCTTATCTTTGAGAACCCTAGAAACGGAACTCGATGAAATATCAGTTGCCTTGGCTACTCTTTCATTCACTTTCTGCAGGCTTTTAAAGAACTCGGGGAACATATATTTTCTCCCTTCATATCGGCCTCTCGTTTCATGAAGTCAAGGACATTTGCAACTATTTCTCTGCTCTGCCACTTAACTTTGAAAACATAGGAGTCATGGTTAAAAAAAAAATAACATAAGTAAAATGAACACTATTTACTGCCCGCTTTGAATACAAACATACGCGGAACACTTTCGATACGGACTGTTCAAAGTTTGCTCACTGTGACTTTAAGTAAGCAAAGTATCACACCAAGGCTCGGTAGCTGGGTTGGCGGTCAGGGTCACGACTCCAGGAGTTTTGCGCCGGCAATAACAGCTTAACTTCGGCACTGTGACATGCCAGATTCAGCCACAAGAGCTTGCAAAATTGAACATGTCACTACCAAACTGATGCTTCTGTAATTTAATCTGCAATCTCTTTGCCTTTCTGGTGACTTTTTATTTATGCTATCCATGTTTGTTTTACAGACGCTTTATTAGCCTTCCATTAGGCTTTATTTGAGTGAACTCGGTTTTTCCGCTTTTTTAACGTTTTGCTAATCAACACTAATCACACTTTAAAATACGAAATGTTGTGATTTTCTCAAGGGACATCAAATCGCTGTTAGGTCACATGTTCCAACTTTTAGCCGTTTACTTTAACCTACAAATACCCATAAAAATACGATTCGTGGAATTAAAACAACAAAGAGCATAAAGAATTGCATATACTCGAAGATTTAATGTTTATAATACATTGTTAACACAGTGGAGCATCACTCAGCCCAAACAAAAGGGGTAGAGACGTCCGATAACAATGTTTTCGGATAATTCAAAGGTAAGCATTTTAAGTAGCAAATGGAAAATGTGTGTATATATAAAACTAACTACCCTTTACATGGAAATAGTTTCGAAAATGTTTGTTTTTTCTAAAACTACTCTAATGATTTTGATTAAAATCTCGTATTTTGAAGATATTTACGTTCCAAATAAACTGTATAACTTTAATTTTCTGGGAATAGCCTCTGAAGACCTCTTTATCCCGGATGAATTTTGCCGAATTTTGCTTAACTGCTAAACCATAAGAGATAGACAAAAAACTCACTACACAAAAAACTGTACATCCCGCCAAAACACTCAATTTATGTTCCTTACGTTTTTGTTGTGGATGCAACTGTTTCCGCGATATTCCTTGTTATTGGTTTCAATGGTAAAGTACTCATACTTTTCTCAGACAGGAAGTGTCCGTTTTTCTTCTGTTCTATTCCTGGCCAAGGAAAAAAGCAATTTGCAATGACAATCGCATAACGATAGCTTTTAAAACATTTGACTATCCTTTAGTTCCCTTTTACTTATAAGGAAACAAATAATAAGAACATTCTGCTAATGTTTATCCCGATTAGCACTGAGTAGAAAGAAGAGTACCTTTTATAAGAAGTTTGTAGAGCAGTAAAAGAAAAGCAAGTGAGTGTAACGCATAAGATTTGCTAATAAGTGTATTTAAAGTATATCTACGAATTGTGTCTTCAATTATGCAATATATAACAAATTTAATAGGAAATTTTAATTCGCTAGGCTACAGAAAACACTAAAAATAACATTTTTGGCAATTTTAGCCATTTGGAATATGTTTCAAATTTAAGAAAGCCGAGAAACTAACTCAAATATGCTTCCAGTCAAATCAAGTTGAGAATGATATTGGTTGCGCACAAAAAATTAAACATCGTCGTAATGCATTTGTTAATATTATTTAGGTAGCTATTGCCTGAAATCTATGGCGTTGGGTAGTCTTTTGCTGTTAATAGTTCAAAATAAAAACCATATACCTACGTTTTCCCCCACTATTTATAGTAAGTAAAAGTACTAAACATAATCCAAAATTTGAATGTCGAAATAATATATATTGACCCGGCTGGGTAGTGTGGTGGTAGCATGCATGCCTCACATTCAAAAGGTCTGAGTTCGAAAATCGCTTAGGGCGAGTTACTCGGATAAGGGTTCTTTCGGGGTTTTCCCCTTATCCTTAGAAGACGAATGTCGAGTAACTTTAAGCTCCATGGACCCCGATAGCATTTGAGCATCATTTCACCAATTTCATTCATCGTCCGATATGACCAACCAGGTTAAGGGACGTTAAACTAATACAAAAAATTAATATATATATTTATTGAGGCCCCCACCAAAACCAAACAAAACTCACGTTTTAAAACATGCCTATATTCGTGTACCTTTATGCAAAAACAAGGTCAATTAAAATCAAACTTAGTAGTTAAATTAAGCACCTACCACAAAAAGTTACATCGATTTTAAAAAAAATTCACACCTCAAACTATTCTTTATCTGGAAGTCTTTTTCGAAAATTCTGATTTTCTGAAAAATTGTTCTAACTATATTGATTAAAACATCATATGTTTAAGATATTTTCATAACACAGGAAACTTTAATAGTCTGTGAAGTTCTTATTTCTGAATTATCTACTTTTAGTTCTAGTTATTCTTTTCTTAGATCAATTCCGAGATTTTCCTGTTAATGGTAAGAATTTCCTCAAACGGCAAGTCCTTGTTCTTTTGCCAAGATTTGACTGGCATCATCTGAACAATTCCCTTCTACCTATAAGGAAATATGCAATAACACAATTTCACCGGAAATACATGTTTTGACACCCCCTGAATAAAAAAAAACATTTTAGAAAAATGTCTGCGTGTGTGTGTGTGTGTGTGTGTGTGTGTGTGTGTGTGTACAGCATAGCTCAAAAACGAAAAGACCATTAAAATCCAAACTTGGTATTCAGGTTTGGCATCTTTCAAGGATGAGACAAAGATTTTCAAGAAAATACCCCCAACTACCCTTTACATGGAACTTTTTTCGAAATTTTTCATTTTCTTAAAAATGGCTATAACGACTTTGATTAAAATATCGTATATTCAAGATATAAATAAAATGTATATCATGAACTTTCTGGGAATAGCCTCTGAAGACTACTTTATTCTGGATTAATTTTACGGAATTTTGCATAAGTGCTAAACCGTAAGAGACAGACACAAACTTACCACACAAAAAATGTAGAGCATATTAAAACACACAATTTATGTTGTATACATTTTTTTCGTGAAGTTGATCGTCTTTTAGATATTCCTTGTTTTTGGTTTCAGCTTTAAAAAACATACTTTTCTCATACAGGAATTTGTCAACTCCTGTCCATACAAACAAAGGAACTTCAGTCACATAGCAACCAGCTTTTGACTATCACTTTAACCTATGGTACTCCCTTATTTCGCTTCTACTTGTCTGAAAGCAAGTAATAAGACTAGTTCTGCTATTTTTTTCTGAATTAGCATGAAGTAAATAGAAGCATTATGTTTTAACAATAATTTGTTGCAGGAATGTAGAGAAAGTCATGTGAATGGAACCGTTTCAATTGTATGCAATTCAAAACATGTATACAACCAACCCAATATAAAAAATGTTTTTCTGTTACGAGTTTCCACAACAGTTTCAGCCAAAAATACTGGATAGGTTTCACTGTAAATGTTATTGCCAGTAATAATAAAGTATACGATTTTTTTGTTTCCAAAATCAAGTTTGTTTTTTTCTGATATCCATAGTGTATTTAATAGATAACCCCAAGAATCCTGTGCAAACACCTTTAATTTTCGAGTGCCCACTTGACCCATCAGAATTTTATTCCTGAACTGCACACATAAGAAAATTCTTTCTATTCTCCCTATAACAATATTCAACAGAAAGTTGGCAAGTATTGTGTTTTCCAACATACAAATCCACCAGCTTCAAAAGTTAAAACGCATGACCAGCAGCGAAAAAAATGTATGGTGTTCACTTTTATCCTGGGATGCAGTTTAACCAATTGCAATCAAGAACTATAATTCCTGATTTTTACAATCAAATAGTAACAGTTAATCAAGTTAGGTCATCCATCAATATTTCGTTTCCTACTTTTCCGAAGTAATGTATCGCAGCGCAGCGAATGAGAATGCTATAAATCGGCCCTAAAATCTTTCGCCGTCATTTTCTGTACAGCAATTACGAGATGCAAGCTTCCATAATCAAGTTTGCCAACTATAATCCCAATTATAAGCTAATCTCTTTCCGATTCTACAACTCGACCGCCCAGTTCGTCTGGGAATTCGCAGAGATTTAACGTATTTGATTTTAATCTTTCTTTTCTTTCTCTTTCCCTATCACAGCGTGCATGTCAAAACTCAAGATCGTTATGAGTGGTTGAGAAGTTCCAATATTTGTACTGTGTGCGCTCATGGCTCCTCCCATCGGGCGAATCAAATTGCGCGTTCCCACGCACGTGATGCGCGGCAGGCCAATGGGGGCGCGCAACGAGTGGCAGTTAACGAATTCATCATAACCATCTTCATATCCATTCCCTCCCCTTTCGACACTCCCACAAACTCCGTGAAACAAATGTCATGTTGCACACTGCCCAATACAATGCGAAAGTACATACACTCTTGTTAACTCGCGTAATTCAGTGCTACGCCACAATTCAACAAGATTCACGTGCTGCGCCAACGAGCGAATGCAAAAACACTTTTAGTAATGTAAAAGCTCCTGTGATACCTCCAAGTGTTTGTTCTCTGCTGTGAAGTGGAATTTAAATTATAAATATCAAATTTCTACTCTAAGTATGTTTCCTTTAAAAGGCTACTAGGAATTTTTATTTAATTTGGGTTTTTTTCAAACTTTGGTTCGTGCGAGAATAAACACGTTTCTTAAGATGTGCAATAAGAACTAAGCAAGTTCGTGGTGCATTATGTATTCGTTATACAGAGCGTGGTTAATGCGTGACGCCGTGGCTGCTGCCACTTTGGCCACTCCGCCAGACGTCATCATCAACGTTGGAGGAAGCAGCAGCGTGACTCCGGGTTCCTCTTCCCCACCACGTGGACCCGGTGCACCTTCCGCCGCACACCAGTTTGCGGCCCATCGCGCAGTTCTAGCATCACACAGCGGTTATCTCAAGGCTCTTCTCACTGCTGCCACCACTTCTTCTAACACCATCACCATCTCCGTCCCAAATGTGAGTCCGGAGTCTTTCGCTCCGCTTCTCACTTTCATGTACACCGGCTATTTAGATGTCACCCACGAGAACATCTATGGTGTCCTATTGGCTACACATCTATTGCATATGCCTCGAGCCCTGGACCTCTGCAGGGCATTTCTTGTACAAAATCAGCATCCGCCTCAAGCGCCAATGCCTCCGCAGAGTAGACATCCTTCACTTCCCACCCTAGTCAAGCCCATTCCCAGCAGAAAAATGCTACCCGTTCTTCTTGGCCTAAGCAATCTACCACCGCCACCTCCGCCTCCAGCACCTTTCTGGCCGCCGCCAACTTACCACCCTCTACCACAACCCCCGCAGCTGATGTTACCATCCGCTGATAGTTCACCATTCCGATCTGTTCTTCCTTCGTTACCAATTGATCCCGAAAATGTCCAAAGCAGCTCGTCTGTTCTTAAGTTGTCACTACCTCCACCTCTAGAAGTGCCCAACAGGTCAAGCACGCCCCTTGGTAATGCGACACGAAAACGGCCGAAATCACCGCTGGCAATTCCCTCAACTTCCACCAGCCGTAAAAGTATGTACCTTCAAGCACCATCGCCGTCATCCCCATCAAGTGTATCACCATGCTTATCAGGAACTTCTTTCTCTTCCGAAGACCCCAACGTTGTCAGTGAATCTTCTTCAGCTGAGAGACAACACAAGACAAAGACTGAAAGGCAACAGCAGCCACAGCAACAAATTCAGAAGAAAATTCAGCACAAATCATCAACATCCTCTTCATCCTCCAGCAAAAAACAAACCACTGATGCAAGTGTGAGCGGCAACAGCGGGAGTAACAGCAAAGTCATCATTGATGTAGCATGCTGCGATGGACCTGTACGTTTCCATAGAGTTCTTAATGACAACTATGGTCTCACACTTGATGACCTGCTGGTCAATGATACACACGAACAAAGCAGTGCAATAATCAACCATGGAGATGAGCACCACCCAAAAATTCACAACAGTGGTCAGCCAGACAACAAATCAGAAGAAAAATCCAGTGAGAAACAATCTCTTGCATCTCACAATGGTGCGGAAATTGCCAAAAACAATAAACAACTACAGCATCAGATGAAAAAAAATGTCCTCAATCATATCAGTGATAACAACAAACATGATAAAAAATCTGAAGAAAGAAATTCCGAGTTTCAAGTGGCTGAGAAAAACAGAGACAACACTGTAGCAGATGGAAATTCATCTTCATCATCTCTTTCTGTTGCAAGTGAAAAAGTGAGTGGTAACAATACAAATCTTGAGACTGTGTATACATGCCTATACTGCAATCACACTTTCAAAAGTCATTACTGTTATCAAAAACATGCACGTAGGCATATCAACCCTGTCACCATTGACTTATCGCGCCTGGCAGATAGACTTGCAGCCAACAAGGGTGTGTCTGTGTGTAAACTACAAGACAAGGTAAATGGTGGAAGTGGTAGTGTGCGCAGGGAAGTGCGACTACTTGACATGAATGTACAGTATTATCCATGCAAAACTTGTGGCTCTAAATTTCCTAGTTATTATTTTGTACATAAACATCGCAAAATGTGTCACTCAAATGAAGAAACAGAATCACTAGTTGGAAGCGAAGAGTCACGTTCTCAATCTCAGACTGCTACATCAGTGTAAAATGTTAAGTGCAATGACAACAAAATACATGCTTAACTCTGGAGAAAAAGGTAGTTTTTGTGAAAGTATATGAAATTTAGCTGAAGCTTCCCAAATGCATATCATGGTATGCTCTTACAGATACAATTAGAACATAAAAGGCTTCCTTACTTCTTATTTCACTGTAAAAAAAAAATGTATTTTGCTGAAATACTAACAATATTCCATTTGAAATAACTTTTGAAACCTTTAAGGATTTATGCTTGTTTCATTTTCTTGTACAAAAGCTGTTAATGATGTTATAAGAAACAAAACAAAAAAAAATCTATCAGGTTGTGTATACTTTCTTTGTTAACAAGAGCTATGTTTACAACATTATAAAATATCTGTAGCCCAATAATAAAATGAAAACTAAAATGCTACAAACTAAAAAAATAGACTTCTTAATTGCACTTCCTTTACCAATAAAGTAACAAAGCAACCAAATATATATATAAGCATTTTATGATTACAAAACCAAAGGCAATTACTTATAAATTCAGACATCTATTTTAGCAGACAATCTAAGAATAAAAAATAAAATATTTTCCTGACATTATATTCAATAAGAAAACAAATTATATACTTCAGATCCAGAAAATAATTTTGTTCTCTGCTTTAAAAATAAGATCACTAGTGACATAACTATGCTACTGGAGTAGATACATTGTGCATTAATGAAAGTTATGAAGGGTTATTGCTGTGCAGCAGAACTCTTGCACAGTGGGCCTAGGTACACTTCTATAAAATAAGGAGCAAAACCAAACATGAAAAAAATCTTTGTAAATATCGCAAATAAACCTTAAAAACACCACATTAATTGTTTAATGGAATATAACTCACCCTGAGTATCGACACATTCCTCATCGCTTGTTTCTACTTCCTCCTTTTTCTTTTTATCTTCTTTTCTTCGTTCCTTCTTTTTGTTTTCAATTTTCATCTCACTGCAACATAATATGAGACAGAATGTAATAATTGGTATCATCAAATATAAAATTCATGAAAATATTACAGCAAAAACAATGTTTGAAGCATTTTATGGGAATTTTGTAACATGTTATTTTTATATATATAAATAAAACATTGAAAATGTAAGGAGGCAATGCACAGATGTAGAAACATTAGCTGATCTTAATTCCAATGCAATATAAGACTATTTTTAAGCCCCCTTCAAAACATCTGTATCCAAGTTGCTTTAGAAAACCACAATGCATTTGGCAGTAAGAAAATATACATCAAAATGTAATAACTAGCAACATGAACATTCAAAACATACAGTTGTCGGAATACAGATTAATGATTGAAGAGTAAACAATAAAAAAAAAAAAAAAAAAAAACAATTGTGAAACTATGATGGATAAATGTATGCAACTCCTAGTATGTGACAATAACTAAGATTTAAATAAAATTTTTAAAATGTTAGTATACATTGATATCATCATTGTAACTGCCGTGTGGTAAATCAAACCAGTTTACTATGGATAAGTGATTAAGTGGCAATTTAACAATATTCAGAAATGCCTTTTCTATGAAACCAATGGTTTCCCCTCTCTTAATTCTTTATCAATTAGCTTTTCTGGAGAAAAAGAGAAAACTTATAACAAAGTGTTTTATTTTAAAAGCGTAGTAGAAAATACAAAAAATTAAAGGGTCATTTAAATTAAGGACCTTTTTCCAAAGCACTGTTTTAAGCTAAATAAATATGTAAATAATTAATTCATTCATTCATTAATTAATGAATTAATAATAATAATAATAAACATTACCATTCAGAAGCACAAATCAACAAAAGTTTGTTTTGCTGTGCTCTTTTTAAACACTAAAAGTTCAATCTACAGTATAATTACAGTATTTAGTAATTATCATTCCACTTTAAAAAAATATGTTGGCAAAAGTGCTGTATTAGAATCCTGGAAAAGTGTGGGTCATGAAGAACAAATTTAAATGTTAGAGAAAATGCAATTCTAGCATTCTATTCTGATGTTCATATCAAAATGAATTATAGAAATTATACTTTGGATACCACTCAATTTATTTTGTGTCTCAATTTTTGAGAACTATAGCATTCAGAATGTTTGAATGCCTTGTAGTTAACATAGTTAAGTTTAAGATGTTTTAGTATTGGACAAAGACCGCATATTACTGCATGTATGAAGTAGTATTAGTTATAATAAATGAAATCAAAACAATAAATTCCAATCTTAATGAAGTCATTAATAAATGTTTACATTTAGAAGAAAATACTCAATTTAATCTATATTTAAATATTATACTTCCTAATCATATTCCTAAAATTCTCCATTAAACATTATAAATTTATCAATTAACTGATTAAGAACTTTTATTGGACTCATATTAATTTCATCCTGCATGTATGAAGTAGTAATACTAATAATAATAATAATAATTGACAATCATCAGCATCATCAAAGTCAAGAGATGGAAACTTTATTAATTTTCAAATATGGTAGGATAAATATTTAAAATAAAGTTAGCAGGTATAAATTTGAAAGTGGAAAATCAGAATATAAGCTTTAATGTCATACATAGCTGGGGATTGAAGTGCAAATCTTTAACTTTCCATATATTGGTGCAATCAACAAAGCTATCATGGTTATCATTTTAGTCCTCAATTGAGTCTCACTTTTCTTGGTAAATCACACTTATCTGGTACGGTACACCAAGCAGAGTCTCAATCTATTAAATATTTTAACACTTCATAGTTAACCAACTGTTGGTTCAATGATTGATTCTACCTTTCCAATCTCAGACCCAATAGGGCTTGTGTGAATGAACAATAATATCAAGTTTATGTTATTTTTCATTTCTCCAAAAATGAACTTATGCAGACAAGTACACTTATAATTACTCTATTTTACAGTAATATGTCTTGCTGAACTAAGCGACTATTTGCAGTTACAAATCTAACAAAAAATGTAGATTCAACCCTCTGTGGCACAGAGGTTATTTTGAATTTTTACTTTCTCAACTTTGTATTGCAATCCAACTACAAATTTGACACTAAGATTTTACTGGAAAAACTTCTTTTGGGAACCTCTAAAACTAAAAATAAGCAATTTTAGAAAAAGATCTCTGCACATAGAGTCACATACATGAAAGAGGGAATCGGATAAATACCAAAATTGCTGATGAAGATGTACTGAGATTTCAATCAGTTAAAAGTATAGTAATAGCTCCTGCTAGAACTGGAAGGAATAATAATAATAATAATAATAATGTAAGTGCTTTAATTCCAACCTATCAAACAAAAAAGGTATTTGGGCTTGGGTTATATAAATTGGTTTTATATTAATTATGGTAGTAATAAAATTTACAACTCCTATAATTCCAGATATACCTGCAATATGTAATGAAAAAATGGCTAAATCTACTGCAGTTTTTTTACAAAAATTTGCACTTTACCAATCCCCATTTACGTGGAACATTTTGGGACCATTTTTAATTTTCTGAAAATGGCCCTAACATTTTGTTAATTAAGATGTTTACATGAGAAATAAAATGTATATATTGATTTTTCTGGGAATAGCCTGTGTAGTCCACTTCATTTAGAAGGAATTTTGTATAAGCTTATACAACTGAAATACTTTAAGCAATAGATGAAAACATAGAAGGAAAAAATATAAATCTGTTTAAAATGATCTTATTTGAAATACCATTTTTTGTAGCATCAGCCATTTTTGAGAGTCTGTAATGGTTCAAATTGTTCAATAATAGTCATTCTTTTGATTTCAGCTGTTTTTAGTGATTGCAAGGATGAATATACATTGTAAGGCTAGTATTATCTTCCATAAATGTTTTTGACTAGCCTTATTGCCATATATCTATAACAAAATATGTAAAGTATTTTTTTCAGAAAGACTTAACTGGCTTAAAATGAAGTAGATAGGAAAATAGAATTTCCATAAGAATAATTCACATACCTAATAATAATAAATAGAAGGATAGAGAAGCTCATGTGTATGTGACATTATTTTCTTAAATAGGTTCTTATTACCATTCACTTATGGTTGCTTAAATATCTTTTGCTAGTTGAAGCAGCTAGTGATAAATTGCCATGGAAATTGCAGCATGCTTTATCTTACTCATCACAATCATTGATGCCTATATCTCTTATATTTAACAGGATTTGTTGCAGTAGATTAATATAAAAAATAGCATGCACCAGATAAAAATTACTTTGATTATTGCTTTCCCTATTTGTACATTCAAGTAAGAAGATAAGTTTGATTTTTATGTCACTTATTTCTTTTGGTAAATTAACAAGCACAAATATTTTATTCACCTTGTAGTTACTACAAATCATGACTGTACCCATATTGTGTACATTCATGAGCTGAATGGTAGAATCTGAATGAAAAATTCAGTGCCATAGCCAGGATTTGAACCACAGGTCTTTGGTTTACCCTACCACTACAGCTAGTTTTTACTTCATTACCTGTATTTGTTTAATTAGAGTGAACATACCTTTAAAACCTATACATATCCAATAATTTTGCACCGAAGTTCTAGAAATAAACCAGCCTTGACCAATACATTTTCCATAAAACAAAATACAATTAAATAATTGTCTACTGGTATTAATTAACTGGTTGCCAAACCAATGTGAATGAGTAAGACAATGCAATCATTAAATTGAAATCCCCATAGTAAACAACTCTCCTGGAATAATTAGCTACCTCCGAATTATATACATAAAAAAATTGCAAATCCACATCAATATTCTACTCCGCATTACAGGATTCCACCAATTCAAAAATAAATCCATTACTTAGATCAACTTTATGCGAAAATATTCCAGTTCTTTTTTTTTATCATGCATTCATTAAAGCAATTCACTTTACAATAGTATATAAAAGCAGCTGCTCAGTCTGAATGATTTGCATAACAATTTGCTTAATGCCCTCCCCAACCGGAAACCAATGTTTGATCATTCAAATGCAAACTTTAACCACTAAATGGATTGCTCTTTCTGCTGACAGTGCAGTGTTTTAAAGTAATCACTTTCAAATTACTACAACTCCAGAAAGCGTAAATCATGATCAACGCATTAGCAATCTGAGGCAAATTAAAATTGCTCAAAAGATAAAAGATAACTGAACTTAATTTGGCTTATGAGCTACTAGAGAAAAAGTTTTTGTTAAACACCTTTTTAAGCAAATTAATCCCATACTTTATGAGTATCCTAGTTATCATAATATGTCATTCAGTAAAACAATAATAAACCCTCATGATCTTCACATATTTTCAGTCATGCTCACCCAAAGAGAGGTAAAACCAGTTTCATAAATTGTGTAATACACTTGAATATATTTGCAAAAACAAAATTCACAAGTTACTTAGCAATTATGAAACAGAAAAGCAAAAGACTTCATAAAAAATGTTTATAAATATTGTTTCCACAACTAAATGGTCCTACTGTTACTTTCAGGGGAATATTTTTAAGGAAAAATTATCTGTGGAAAAAATGTATTTCACAAAGTAAAAACATAAACTTGATGGACATCTATAAAACATCTAGCATGGAACTAATACTATGAGTTATGCTTCACAGTAAAAATGGAATGATCCTGGGAAAACACAACAACATTTGAGGATTTGTAAACAATAAATAAAATAAACATAAAATGAAAATAATAAATGTTCTCAAATTAATTGAGTAATGGAGACTAGCAGTCTCTCCCACTGGATTTAAACATGGAATGAACCTGCCATAGTCTGGGATTTTCTACTTAATTTATGTCACAACTATTCTTCCCTCAATTACACATATGCAATGGCAGACAATTTAAGCAAGTATTATTACATTTTGGATCTTATTAGAACTATGAGGTTTAAGCTAAAGCTCAGAGCTGATATCACTACTGCATTCTCTTTTGTTTGTTTTTCCCACTTTTTTAAACATTTCATTTGTACCTATTAAGCCCATTCTAAGTCATTGAAGTTTTTGAGTTGAGTAGATGGTGCTGTGTTTTTATATACTGAACTGTAAATTTCTTACGTTCTGTTTTATTATTACTGTTATTTGTGAAACTTGATAACAAAAACAACACAAATTAACAAAATTATTTTTTCTTAAGATAATATGAATTCTAAACTTTTAAGTATTGTTTTCCTTCTTTTTTCCTTTCACACTTAGCACATTTAAACCAACAGCTTACTGAAACTTTAATTGGCATGCATGCCATGTTTTCTCTCAAACTTTTTATATAGGTAAGGAAGGTATTGCATTCAACACAACAATTTGATACTAAGAATTCACTGGAAATATACGTTTTAGGTCATATTAATCAAAAAAAGTATTTTTATAAAAATGTGTGTGTATGTCTTTTTTTTATTATTCATTCCTTTATTTGTTTATTTAACTGCATGCTCCATTACAATAAGTAGTAGTAATACCTGCATTGGTTACTTATATACACAATTTGAACATTACACATGTAATAGATGATCACTTCTCTAGTGATGTTAGAGATATTCCTTCTAAGCTTTAATGCCACTGATTATTTGTTTCTTCTATTTACTCTCTTACCATAATGTTTTGATTATTCTAGATTTATTGCGTACGTCTGTGTTGTGTGAGCATCATAATTAAACAACAAAAAGTTGGTTAAATTCCAAATTTATATTTAAGTTCAGCATCTTGCGAGGATGCAATATGATTCAAAAAGATCCTCCACCCCAATCTATCCTTTGCATACAAAATGTTCAACATTTTTTATTTATTCAAAAATGGCTTTAATGATTTTGATTAAAATACTGTAAACTAAAGATATTTATAAGACAAATAAAATGTATCTCTTGAATGTTCTGAGAACAGCCTCTGAAGTTCTCTTGATTCTGATTGACTTTTGCAAAATGGTTAATCATAAGAGATAGACAAAAACTTACTGCCAAAAAGATCTTGTCTAAACACATAATTTATGTCAAATACTTTTTGTTGTGGACTTGTTGTTTCTGAGACATTGCTTGTTATATATTTAAATGCTCCAATACCTATTGTTTTTATTAAATGGGAAGTAGTCATTCAATTTTTTTCATCCTGATTAAGCAAAGAGAACAGATTTTCCAAACAATGATACCATGGCTTTTAAAAGATTTGACTACTGTTTTAGTCAATTTTATTTATTTATTTCCATTGCACAAGGAAATAATATTGTAATAAAACCATTTCTGCTAACATTTTATCTTGACAAGCATGATGTAAATAGAAGAATTAGCTGTTTTTACTATAGTTTGTTGCTGCATAGGTAGAGAAAGTTTGTAAATGTAACACATCAGATTTTTTTTCTTTTTTTTTAGAATTTTTCTTTAGTCAAAATGCTTCATACAATTTGTTTCAAAATGATAGTAGTGTTTCTCAAAAATATATTAAAGAAATGATCATATACTTCTTTTTAAATATGTTCAGATTTTGAGAGAGAAATTATTAATTTTGAAAAACGAAGAATTTTGTAGAGTATATATATTAATATTTTTCTACACAAATATGAATTTTAAAAATAATCCAATGATAGATTTTAAAACAACTCATTTAGTGTAAAAACCTGTATTTTTTCTGTGAACATTTTAAAACTGCATCATGTAGAACATAGTGCATTTTCATTAGAAAAATTAATTTATACATTTTGAAATAAGGAAAAATATTAATGTTAATGTATATAATAAGTGACATAAATTTGCTTCCTTGTAAGTAGAAGGGACATAAAAGAAAACTCTTGGCTAAATCGATAACCAAATCATTTAAAAGCTGGCCCTATGTAAAACAATTGAAGTTTGGTTCACTTTGCAATGCCTGCAGTAAAACCAGAGAGATGAAACCAAATGTCATCCCCCAATTTGAGAAAAGTATAAGTTGTTTAAAATTGAAACCAATAACAAGGAGTACCTCAGAAACTATCAGCTCTATATAAAAAACATGTATGACATATTTTATGTGTTTCAAAGAGATCTACATTTTTTGTGTAGTAGATTTTTGTACATCTATTGCTAGAGCCATTTTTGAAAAAAACAAAATTTTCCCCCCCAAAAAATGTCCATGTAAAGGATAGTTTGGGGGGGGGGGGGGCATTTTCTTAAAAATGTTTGTGATGTATCCTTGGGAGATATTAATTAATAATCTTGTCATTTTTGAGCTATGCTGTCTGCAGGTACACACACAGTTGGTCCTTTTTCTAAAAATGCATATGGACTAGAGAAAGTAAGAAATTAATCTTTCGTGGGAATAGTTTGCAAAATATAAATACAAATAAAAAACAGTAGGCAGATTAACACTTATGAGAACAACAATATTTTTTTGGAGGGGAGGGAGAATGCCTTACTTAGTTCATGAAACATACACTGGTGAGATACCATAGAGCACCAAATGTGTGTTCACTGAAAATTAAATTGCAATATTCATCTGGTGTGTCACGTTCCAGTTTTTACTTTCTCTATACGTACTATGTAAATAGTGTATAGAGCAGGTATTGTATTGACCCAAAAATTTGATACGCAGATTTCACTGGAAATACATGTTTTGAGAGCCTCTTAATCCAAAAGGAGCATTTTTAGAAAAATGTGTGTGTGTGTGTGTGTGTGTGTGTGTGTGTGTGTGTGTGTGGGGGGGGGGCAGCATAGCTCAAAAACGAAGTCGCTTAGATACCAAACTTGGTATTTAAGTTTGGTATGTTCCAGGGAGGCAAAACAAATATTTTCAAAATGGGGGCAACTAACTGTTACATGGAACATTTTTCGAAAATTTTTATTTTCTCCAAAATAGCTCTAATGTTTTTCATTAATATACTGTATGTCTAAGATATTTTACGACAAATGAAATGTACATCTTGGACTTGCTGGGAATAGGCTCTGAAGAGCTTATCATTCTGTATAGCTGGCAAACCTTAAGAGATGTACAAACACTTATTACACAAAAAATGTAGATCTCATTAATACACCCAATTTGTGTTATGCATTTTCACTTGCTCCACACGTACTACGTACATAGTGTATAGAGAAAGTATTGTAATGCACCAAAAAATTTTATACTGAGATTTCACCGAAATTTCACCTGAATCCAAAAAAAGCATTTCTGGAAAAAGGCAAGCATGCGAGTGTGTCTGTGGACAGCATAGCTCAAAAACGTAAAGACCGTTAAATACCAAACTTGGTTCTGAAGTTTGGTATCTCTGAAGGATGCGACATGAAGATTTTCAAGAAAATCCCCCACCCCAAACTATCCTTTACAGGGAACTTTTTTCGAAAATTTTGAATTTTTCAAAAATGGCTCACGATTTTGATTAAAATATCATATACTAAAGATATTTACCTGACAAATAAAATGTATATCTTGAATTTTCTGGGAATAGCTTCTGAAAACTACTTTATTCTGAATGAATTTTACAGAATTTTGAATAACTGCTAAACCGTAAGAGATGGACAAAAACTTGCACACAAAAATTGTAAAGCATGTTAAAACACACAATTTATGATATATACACTTTTTCGTGGAGTTAATTTGTTTTTTTTAGATATCCCTTCTTTTTGGTTTCAGATTTAGAAAACTTACTGTTTCCATACAGAAATTAGTGAACTCTTGTCCTTTACAAACAAAGGAACTTCAGTCACATAGCAACCAACTTTTGACTATCACTTTAACTTATGGTAATCCCTTATTTCACTTCTACTTACAAGGAAACAAGTAATAAGACTATTTCTGCTAACTTTTCTCTCGATTAGCATTAAGTAAATAGAAGCACGAACTTTTTAACAATAATTTGTTGAAGATATGTAGAGAAAGTCATGTGAATGGAACATATCAGATTTTTTTTATTCAAATACATACAGATTGAGTTGAAGACAGAGATGAAAAACCACTACTGTACTACAACACCAGCCATGTTCTGCTACACATGATACATGCAAAATTCATCAACAACATAAATTAGAGTGGATGGAACATTACTTTGCTCAATGAAAGTCAAATATAGCAGTGCTTGAAAATGCTCTAGTCAGAGCTGAAAGGAATGAGTACTTATTGGTTGTATAACCATTACATTTTTCAGTGTCTATTGCATTCTGAAGGCCAGTTTAGACATGAAATGAAAGCACGGAATAGATGTGAGTACAGCAACTATTACTTATCTGTGATTATTACTACAGTTGAAACTTGATTATAGGTTATTCGCTTTAACATTTTTCGCATATAAACACTAAAATTCTAGGGACCAGTCATTCTCCATTAAAATGTTGCTCAATTATACGTTTTCTCGGTAATGCCTCACTTTTTCTGATCCTCATACTCAAAATGTACCCAGTTATATGTTTTTAATAAAATGTATGGTGGTATGCTTGCTGTGTATAGCCTTGGAATTGCCTGGTTTGTGGTTTTCATTGACACTTATTGTTTCATTGTCATCATTTCATTCCAACAATCTATTAACCTAGGTTCCAACAGTCACTTCTCTGCCAGAGTACTGCTAGTGTGCTGTTTTCACTGTCATTTATCATTTCATTGTTGTCATATCTTTCCAACAGTAACTTATCTATTTTATGTGGAGTTTCGAGTTACAAACCGGAGAAGAAACATGTGTGAATATTAACCAGCAAGGAAGAAAACAAGAAAATCCTTAACTCTTAGTGAAAAATTAAAAATTCTGGATGAGGTCCATATCAGAAGAGAAAATCAGCCACATGTTTTCTCATTCATACAGTATTTTAGTAGTCCCCCTTGAAAAACGTATAAGTGAGATTCCACTGTATATAGGTTTCAGCTCTATAGGTAACATGAGCTAGCTCTATATATTACAAGATCTTATGTTACGTGAACATGGTTGAAAGCAAAATCATTACTATAGGCTCAAGCTACAACAGAGGCTATCATTTATGATGCTGTGGACTCAAACTCTGTGTACCAGATAGTCAGATTGCATTATAGCTCCCTCAGTTGCTATGTAAATACCATATCAAATGTTCAATTCATGACCATGTGCTACTCACAAAACAAAATAAATAGGAATAAAATGTCTGATGAAGTTAAGCAGCAATTAAGTTTTGCACAAGAATGTTTTGTATGTGCAAAACAAAGTGGCTGGTAGTTCATCTAATGACCATTAATATCAGTGTCAGATAAGCGGAAAGTCCCTATATACAACAAGTATAATGCATGAAATAAATGTTTCTCTTGCTTAAAGAAGACCTCTGCATTGTTTCTATTAAACTAAACTGCAATACATCAAAAAATTAGATAGTTGAGAATGGTTAATACCACAACAATTTTGAACATAAGTTGTATGTAATTCATACTTGATTATAGTTTCTAAGATATATAAAACTAATATTAATGAACAAGATTTCACAGCTTATTCACTGGAGGTTCAAAATTATGAGTAATTTTTAACTAAAAACAATGAAAATTAATCTATACCAGCTACTACACACATGTATTTTGTATCTCTGCCCCCTCTCCCTCACAAAAGAGGCAAAAAAAGTGAAAGAGGAATGTTAACAATTTCTAACCAGAAGATTGTTATTTTTTTTCAAACTTCTAAACAAGCCTGCAAATAGAAACAAAAGGCCTGGCACAATATTGCATGCTTGAAGCTTTGATCATAATGCCTCTTTAGAAATATTCTGGAGCAAGGAAATTTTCTTTTGCATTTCCTACTTTTCTTTTAATGGTTCAACTGCATCTTAATATTCACTATCTACAGCTTTGCTATGCCACACTGAAACCTCATCGACAGCAGTAGCCATCAGTATAGCCACTTTTAAATAATATCTATTCACACACTTAGGCTTTCATGGCTGGTATTAATCCAGTAGACTGTAGTTTCCAGACTATGGTCAAGTAGATGAAACATCACACAATGCTTCGCACATGATTCTGCCAGGCATCTTCCGAGAGAGTAACTTTTTGTTGGTTTACAACTAGAGACATTATTGCTACTCTAACTGATAACTTGGAAGAGGTGAAAATATGCTTTAACTGAAGACATAAATCACACATTATCTGCTGGAGAACAACTAGCCCATGTCCCTTTTTTTTTTGGCAGTACAAATGGATCTTCCAACTCTTACCATAATGTTTCACATCAGCAACACCATAAAATCTAAATGTGGTCTAACATTATTATCAACAAAAGTAATACAGAGAGGTGCTGCTAACACAATGTCGCTAACATAAAAAAGAATGCTGCTTCTTCGTGATTTTGTTACTACTTTTAGGATTGATGAGTCAATGTAGTTGGAGAAATGCTGAAAAATTGTAATACTACTGTGTCTCAGGGATATAGGATGGAAAAAATTCATATAAGATCATAAAAGCTGGAGCAAAGCCATCTCGTACACATGCACTCCTGATTTGAAGAACTTTATTGACCTTTTGAGAAAGAGGTCAATGTACAACTTACTACAACTTAAAGCAACACCTCATATGAAATGGATGCCCATGGCACATAACTGCCTCATGTATGTTACATCCACTTTAACGTTCTCATCACTTCAAATTGAGTAACATCCAATTTGCAGTTTGGCAACAAAGTGCAACTGACCGTTTCAGTTCTAAGCTTTCAAACATAGAACCAGAAGAATCAGTTCCCAATAGTGTGTCTGCACAATTTCTCACAATAAGAGCAATCTAAATGATCTACAATAAAAAATGCTCAACGTACATTTTGTTATGGATGGAAACTAGACAACCCTCACTGTGATTCTAATTTTGTAGATTAAGGAGAAAGCCTCATTTCTCAATTTTTTCAAAAGATATTTACTGAGTATGTAGAAAACATCTTACTTTATATGGCAACAGCACTAATGATGATAATAATAACACTGTACTGTATTAAAAGAATAACAAATTTTGTATGTTCTTATTGAAGCCCATATACAGTCTCTTTTTGTTTGCTCTTAGTGAGATACAACACAGCAGTGAATCAATAAATTTTGCTGGTAACATTTTGGTGAAAAGTATGAATGTCTTTAAAAAGCTTAGTTTCAGGATTTAGATATTTTTAAACATTGTTTTATTTAATTCAAAATCTTCTCGGGCTTCTAGCCAGGTAAAAACTTGGCTTGACACCAACGTTTCGAAGAAGTGCATCTTCCTCGTCTTCAGTTCACCCTGAAGACGAGGAAGATGCACTTCTTCGAAACGTTGGTGTCAAGCCAAGTTTTTACCTGGCTAGAAGCCCGAGAAGATTTTGAATTAACACGTCGCCAGGAAAGCTTTAGTTCTTATTTTATTGTTTTATTTACTTCAAAATCGACTCAACTAATTTTCAATTGTTAAAACACATCACTGTCATAAAGCCCACCATATATCAGTAATAATTCAGAGGAATACAAATCATGTGAACAAGACTGCCGTAAACACAAACAAATATGTGGTGAAAGGAATAGAAGATGGAATCTACAAAGGCAGGCTCTAATTCAACATTCGAGAAAGATATAAAATTATTCAAGAAACTACAGGAAAAGAAACGCAAATTAACTGCAGATATCCATTTTCTAAATTTATGCAGAATTAAAAAAGTCAGGCCAAAATGTGCCAGGAAACTAATAAAATATGATAATAGCAAACAACAAAAGGCAGCCATTATAAAGATCTTGGAAATGGAGAAGGGCAAACATTAGAAGTGAGGTAGAGTTACAATTATATGAATTATAGTTAAAACTAACCAAAAAATTAAGAAGCATCATTTGGGAAAACTCGGAAAGCAATCTTTGGGGGGGGGGGGGGGGGATAAGAAGAAAAGTAAGTGATGTAGTATTACGAAATCGATTTAACTAATTCTCAATTGTTAAAACACATACTTTCACTAAGTCCACCATATATCAGTAGGGTTTTATTTATTTCACTGATACGAGTGACTTAATGCTTTGGAATAAGTTGAGAAAATTGTTTCATTTTGCATTTATGTTTGTGGATGATTAGCCCTTCTCTAACTGCAGGTTATTTTCAAATGATTTCTTTTGAGTCAAATGATGATGTGGTGCGGTGTAGCACAACAAATGGTCTAATATGTATGGCATAATTCATAGAGCTACCGCAGATTGAAGTGGCTCAAGTTAATAAACTGAAGGAGTTTCACTAAATACGATAGATTATTATAATAAGTATAAGGGACCCTCGTCTCCCTGCATTTGAAAGCTAGAGGTGGTGCTACAGGTAAATATAGCCTTACAAAAGATGCACACCTATGCTTGCGAACACTGAACATATTGTGTTAAAATTTCAAAGGAAGGCCAAGGGTGACTTTTCACTGAAATATATACATTGACAAACAGGATTTCAATCAGCATTTATTCATTTCACAACAGATAATAAACCCTAATGTATAATTAGATGATCTGTATGTTCTGCTGGACTATCCTAAAAACAACTTACATAATAATTCAATTTGATTACGCCTTCACTGTAAGCAGCATCAAAATTATACATTTATAATTCTTAATATGTTCACAAAAACTCTAATATGTCATGCTAAAATTCAGTGTGATTTGAATATCACACTTTGAAATCAAATTCAGTCAATATTTATTGCTTTCAAGTTCCAAGTTTTGTTTAGAATTGAAAACCCTTTTTCTATAGAAGAATTTGATATTAAATAAATATGACAATACACTCATCTTGGGGATATTCACTGGAAAGTATTAAGTGAAAAATGTTAAACATTTCTTTTCAAATTATAAAATTTTGGAATTTTCAATGACCTTAAATTATCTCGAAATACCCCAAATTCTCCATAAAAGAAAACTGTTACACTTTTCAATCCCAACACATTCTCTACTAAAGCTTCTATTCTGATTTTGTGCTTGGTGGTGATTCTGCCAGACTAATAGGAATAATAGGACCCATTTTCTTTAATAAAACAATATCAGACTAATTTTAGGACCATTTTTGATTGCTTGACGGAAGAAGAACAATCTTATGGTTGGTTCAAACATTATTCTACAACAGCACATATAGCTATCGAGAAATTAAGTGAAATATAAGAGACGTTTCATGAGAGAGTTTGATTTGTGGCCCCCTTGTTCCTCTGACTTATGTAGTGATTTTTACTTTGAAAGATAAAGTGTATACCTTCGTACACTATCTCACAAGAAATCAGAAGGATTTCTACTGCTGAGCTGCGAGTTCACGAGAAATGCTGCCTGTTTGAGAGCATAAGTCAATAAAGCATTTTAGTGCACCTCTACCGACACCAATTCCCCGGGGACACTCTGTTCTCTCACACGGTGGAGAGAGATCACGAGAGCACTTACCATATATAATTATGTAATAATGACCCTATATTTTCCCACAATATCCATATATCAGTTATCACATCCATAACATCTGATGTAACACCTAATAACTTAATTATTGCAGAATGCCGCAAAATTATAAAACAACTAATGAATTTAAATAAAATATTAATATTTCAATGGATACCAGCACATTGCAGAATACAGGACAATGAAACAGCTGACTTTCTAGCCAAGAAAGGTAGTAAAATTACATCAAATTCACCTGATCCAATAAGTTATGACTCTATCAAAAGCATCATTATATCAACATATAATAACAAAATTAAAGAAGATAATGTATTACAAACAAAAGGAAAACCATGGGAAAATGCATGCAATAACACGACCAGAATCACTACATACCAAGAAAATCCTCTGTAGCAACTTTTAGACTTCTAACAGGCCATGACTGTCTCAATAAATATTTATTCAGGATTGGTATAATGAGATCTCCTCTGTGTCTTTTCTGTACACTTAAAGAAGATATGGATGGAAAGCATCTACTGCACTGACCAACCTTTAGTCAACATGATAATATGACATCAAAATACTGGAATGCAAGAGAACGAATGGCTTCCCTGCCAGCTGCTCAACATTAGATACCAACCAACCAACTTTCCCACATACAACACCTCATTGTTCCCCTCTTATCACTCCTTTCCCTACTAAAAAGTATGCAATTCCACTTTACCTATCACCAAATCCCACTACCATTTCTTCAAAATAATTCATGTTTATTATACTTCCATTCCAATTAAGCTAGGAGGTTATATCTATAGCCGAGATGATGGTGTGCAAAGACACTTTTGTTTCAAGCAACAGTTCCTGTTTAATATCACAGTGGGCAGCCAAGAAATATCTTTCAATCTTTATATGTTTGTGTAAGACAGATAATTTTCTGACTAGTGCTGAAAAGAAATTTAATTGAAACTTGTTTTGCAAGTTATATGGGAAATATCCAACACTAGCGAGCAACTCTGTGTGTAACAAACTGACATTCACAATACTGAAAAAACCAAATACTCAAATAAATGAAGGGTTTGAAATATAAGTTTTGACAACATCATTCGACAGATATATTATAGAGGATTAAAATGATCACCAAAAGAAAATAAAAATTTAAGAGCAAATTTATACAAAATATTTATTTATAAATATTTTGTAATAGCTGACAATATTGTCACTCACTTTACAGATCAAGTAGGGCAATTCTATAATTTTTCTGAAAGTTTAAACCAAAACTATCTTCAATAACTCCACTTGTTGGGGACAGCTTAAGCCGTTTTAGAAGTTTTTAAAAATAAAAAAATTCCAATTATTGAAGTTAAATCCAAAATGTGTTCCATGATAGACTGACCTGTCTTCTTAACACACTGACATTGGTAAAATTATGCATGTTGCACCAATCAAGACATTATGCAATTGTTAAAACAAACTGTCACTTTGCTAAAAGGAAATAAAGTACATTAACTTATTCATTTTATACACTGTTATTTAAGCTCCTATAGGTCTGTTTAAAAGTAATGTTCATGTTAGTACATTGGAATAGTAGTTTGCGGTACAGATTCATTTTTATTAAGGTGTATTCAATAAAGCTTCTTTTTAAAACAAGGCATAGACAATATGAGGGAGAGAGAGGGATAAGATGAATATGAAAACAGTTTTTGTTTTTAACAAACAATTGTTTACTAGATACCATTGATGGTATTTAATACATGTTTTTTCTTGAGGTTTTCTAATAGGCTGAGACCATTAGTTGGCCTCACTACTATTATTATTATGATTTCTATTAATTATTGATTATTTAATGTATTTAAAGTGCATAAAGCTAGCTTCTAGCAAGCACAGCTCAAAGTTGTTTACCAAACTTGGCTGCTGAATAAGGGAAAGCTCTTTGTGAAGGAGAACGCTACTGTAAGCCACATACTCTTGTGCATGTGTGTACAATACAGAAATAAGTGAAAAGTAATTTTGGAAAGCCCTGAATCATAGCTGTGATGAGGCGGTCACAAGGTGCTTATGATGCATTTTGGGTAAGGAGAGATGCATTATGGGATACATAGATGGCTAGTTCGTGGTCTTTCTGACCAATGAGAATGAAGCAGCCAGGACAACAGAATTTATTATATAAGTAACAGATTGCAGGAGGTTGGGGCAGTCACTACTAAGTTTGAGGTCATGTACACTTAATCGCTGTTGGGAACACTCACCATCAAGTTTAAGGCATGTATACTCGTTGTCAAGTTACTATACAGTCTGAAGAGCAATTGTTATAAATGTTACATACAAGCAAAGTGATAAAGTAATAAGTTCTACGAGAGAAGTAAAGTTAAGTCTTTGAAGTCATAACTCAATTAGCATGTATAGCAAAGTGCTTGTCTAAACACATAACAATTCTAGTCGAGAATAAACGGATATATGAAAGTGAAAGTGTGTTAACCATTTCATAGGACCATTCCTAGCTACCCCCATTGTTATCTCACCCGAGAGAGTCAATTTCAGGCACACTGTGCGACGCCGAGGCAGCTTCATAGCTATCTTGGTAGGAGATTACGTCCAGACACACTTAATAAACATGGACAACAAATGCTACATACTTGGCTCTTCAACATGGTGCCATATCAGCACATACTTGGCACCCACAACGTGGAGCTATAAAACCACAACAAGGCAAATGGAGTTTGTAAAAGTTCCTATGTTACCAATGAACTGTGCATCCATCTTGCAATCTCTTAACCAGTGCTGTTAAGCACATTATCAATCACAACTGATACAAAAAAATTCTTGCAAGAATACCCATTGGTGGAGATACAAACATATCGATTTTAGAAACAATGGAAATGCTCACATTGCAATGGAGATTTTTACCCTCAATGGTGATAAAGAATTGCTGGCAGAAATGTGGAATTCTGTTGGTGGTTGAAGAAGAAAACAAAGGAAGCTGTAGATGTCATAGAAGAGTTGGATCCATAGAGACAGATATGTGACAACAGCAGCATCCCTGCAGACAATGCACCAGAAGGCTTTATTGGTAATCATAGTGCAGTGATTACAGAAAAGCCAGTCATGTGTGACACAAAATATGGAAGATGTGAGTGAAAGTGATGATTCTTTAGCCAGTGCTCATGAAAGCGAAAACAAATGACTATCTCTTGTGGAAGTCGTAAATGTTGCTAATGAATTAATGGCATTTTTTGTCTCCACAGAAAAATGTACCTGTCAATGTGACAAAAGAGCAAACTGTATTGTAAACTACTTGGAAGAATAAATTGCAAAGTGTTTTGTACAGAATTTTTTTTTTCTCAAAATGATAATATTTGTAAAGTAATATAAATATGTTGTAGTTAATTATGTAATGCTACAAAATGTTAAATGTGCAATAATTTTAGCAGCCAATTTCGAACTATACTGTCTTTTTCCATATTCATTCCTAATATTTATAATCATGCATACTACATAAAAAATACATCCTTAACGATCCATTTAAAAGATGCAATGATTAAAAGTAGCAATGTTTCCCTGTCTGAAGATTTTAAATAACTAATATAACAAAATTTCAACACAATGAAATGAATTTCTAAGTCCCCAGAATTCATTATAACAACATTTGACTGTAGTATTGTTTTAGCCATCTTCTCAAGATGCACTCACCAAAATACCTTTATCAACTAGGAGCAATTTAAAATAGCAAGAGCATGAATGTCAGTTTGTAATGGCACCATTATTGGAAATCTACTAACCTTAGGGGGAAAAAAAATAATACTCAGGTACCATTTTTGCTATAATGTGATATTAACACAGGATCTAGAAGTAAATTTTAATCCTCAATTTAGACACACACAATAACTATTATGAGGACCAATATATATTTTGAGCCTCGGCAGCAATGATTGTTATACATACGATTTGGTGTTTCCACAGTAAAGTTTGACATTGTTGACCTTAACATACTTCAGATATTTTGTCAATAGTGTTATTTGTGTTTTTACAGTGACTAACATCGCACCTCAGTGAAAACATGGAATTAACTTGTGAAAATGTTTGTGCAATGATTTATTATGGTTTTCGACATGGACTATCAAGACAAGAGTGCATTGATCAACTTATTACTACATTTGGTAATGAAGCTCCATCCTTTGCCACTGTGAAATGTTGGTTTAACAAGTTTAACCATTTGCTCACTGACAAAATTTGTGAAGGTCGTCCAAAATCAGTTGTTGTGCCAGAAAACATTGATGCTGTGCAAAAACTGATAGTGCAGGATTGTCATGTCACATACTGTGAGATACAGGCATTAGTTCTACCAGCATATATCAAATATTGCATGATCATTTAGCCATGAAAAAGGTTTGCTCTTGTTGGATCTCTCATAATTTGATAGTATCTCAAAAGGTTGCTCATGTACATTGGTGCGCACAAATGCTGAAGAAATACAATGGTAGGGCTTCAAAAGACATAAGATTGTAACAGGTGATGAATCATGGACGTATGCATATGAACCAGCATGTAAACAACAGTCGACCATATGGGTGTTTCAAGATGACCAACTCCGAGTGTTTGCACTCGTGGCACTTCAAAACAAATGATTGCCTTTTCTCCTTCTTCAGAAAAACTGGTCATGTGGCAACAGTGCCTTTAGATGAACGTAAAGGGTCAATTCTAAATGGTACTCAACCATTTGTTTGCTGGAAGTCTTCTGTGAATTAAGCAAAACAAAAAAGTGACGTTGGATAGTTCATCAAGACAATGTGAGCACTCGCACATCTTGTCTAACAACTGATCATTTGAACACTCAAAAAATTCAATTAATGACTCATCTGCCATACAGCCCTGATTTGGACAAGACTTCTCTTTTTTTGTTTCCAAACATCATGAATAAAATGTGTGGACAGGTTTACGTTGGCAGAAGAAGCCATTGATGCATTCAACAAGGTGTCTCATTGAAAAAATGCTATGACATATGATTCGAATACATACATGTATTGATCATAAAGGAGAATATTTTGAGAAATAATAAAGCAATTTTCAATGACAAATTACTGTCTTTTTATTATTAGGCTCAAAATATAAATAGGGTTCATTGTATAATGTCTAAAACAGTATTGTCACCCACATCTGCATTGTAAAACCCTAGAAATGGAAATGGAGTTTTATTTATGGAAGCTCTTTAACTGCTATGGTTCTCAACGCCCCATTCTAAATTGGGCATGAAAGACCGCTTAATTTTGCTCAGAGACCTCTCTATCAGGCTTGAGGTTCTTTTACGTGCCGTAAATCTACGACACGGGACCAACTTCTCTTCCGAAGGAAGCCATGCTAAGGATTTATACGCCTGAAAAAATCCATCGTCCTCCACCAGGTTTCTGAAGTTAGCATGGTAACCGGAGGACGACATAAAACTCTAGATTTAGCTCATATAGCAGAAGGGTAAATTGAGTGCTGTTTCCCTCAGGATCCTTCTGAAGTAAAAGCAAAATTGTGTGCGTGTGTGTGTGTGTGTGTGTGTGTGTTTTTTATATCAATACAATAGATCATTTGTCACAAAGTTTATTTGTTTGCAATAAAATGTGAGGTATCTCAATGAATGGCAGGACAACTTAGTTTTATTGTTTCTCCACATACAGAATGTCTACAAATTTGCACTGTAATTCTCCAGGATTCTGCAAACAAATCAAAGACAAAAATATAAAAGAAACAGTTTATCTTCCAAGTACAATAATTGTTTAAATATGGTCAAAAAATGTTCAATCAGAAAGACAGTTGCATTTCCCATGTCCAATTGATTAACAGTTTTATCACTTTTAACTCTCACAAGAAGGCTATAACACGAAAACTTGTACCCTTAGGAGATATTTTCTTGAATATTCTTGCATTTACCTGTCTGTGAATAAGACAGAGCAGAGAATCTCTGGACAGCCAATATTTGCCTGTTGCTTGTTGACACTGATGCATGGATTGTAGCAGGAGAACCTATTGTATCCACCACTATTGCAATTACCTCTTCTACATCTTACTTCCCAACTTTGTCATTTTGTACCTAAACCTTACTCACAAAACATTAACACATTGAAGCCCAGGCAGTTTGGTAGTTGTAGTGCCAAGAAATCCAGGGTTTTTATGCCTACTTTGAGTTATTATTTGCAGTACATCAATTAAATCCGCCAAGACAGTCTAAAAGTATGGCATTCAAGGATTTCACAACAAGTAAGAAAATAGTCGCAACTTCCGTATTAATATTTTATTTTAAATTTACAGTAAGTGTCAAATATGAGTTTGAAAAAAAAATGCATACAGCTGCTTACACTCCATTTATTGAAAGTTCGAAAAACTCTCCCTTGGAATCGGAATTTTCCACAGCTTCATTTGTATCATGAATTTCAGCTTCAGTTCACAGAAATCAAGGTAAATGCTACATTTTAACATTTAAGAGCACAAACACAACAAACAGATCACCACCTTCAAAGAAAATGGAGCGACACCCGAGAGCAGCCAATATTACTAAATCTCTTAAAATAGTTGACTAAAGCAAGGACAGATGACAGCACAAATCACACAGCTAAACAATAACTGATGTATGTTCTTTGCCGCATAGCCCAAAACCGAGTTACGGTCGTGGAATTGTATTAAAAGCATTAGAAATATCTGTCCAAACTATGCTCGGGCATGGGTCTCATGAATATTTCGATGGCCCGAGCTATACTCGGGCTTGGGCTCCAATGTGTTAAAACACGTATAACTTATTCATGAGGTAACTAAACAACTGTGTCAGCTCTTTAAGTCAACAGAAGTGCTGAAAACCTCATTTTATTAGATGCCAGCTAAGCATTACAAAGCTGATTTCTGCCAATCATTTCTGTTCCTTATTTTCACTGTAAACCTGCTCATAAGCCATTATAACTAACAACTTATACTTTGTAAAGAATGAACACAAAGTATGTAATTTTGTTTACACACTTTATGCTTTAAATGCTTCTTAAAAACAATGACTACATTCAGAGTTTAAGATTTGTAGCCTGAGATATCCACAGTATGTTGAAATAACAGATTTCTATTAAATGTCAAACTTATGGAAATTGCTGATATAGCTAAATTAGCATCTATTCAACAAAAGGAAGCAGCATTCATGAAACTGGTAAAACACTTTATGAAATACAAAACTCCAAAATTCACAAAAACATTATAAAGGACTTAAATGAACTTTACAGCTTTTTGGGGCTAGAGCAAGACTCATCACATCATTACAGAATCCTATTTGTTTACATTAGGAATTTCAAACAGACCAACTTGCAAAATCTTTAACTCGGAAGATGAAAATGTTGCACATGTTTTATTGCAGTGTCTGACAGCACATCCTCTCAGAGGGAATTTAAAACAATTAAATTCTTGCAAAGAGCCAGGAATATGCACCACACTAACCCAAAATTGTGTACTCTGGAAGCTAAAGTACATAAAGGACATCATGAAATTGACTCAAAAACAAACTAGCACACTGTAACAAAGCAAAAACAAACATACAAAAAAATAAATGACAAGACTATACTTTCAATACTATCATAGAACTCCTATTCAAACCCTTTTATTGCAGCAACAGATTGGCCTGCACTCTCTCTTCTACAAAAAAACAATACAAACATCTTACCTTTACCTTTCCATTATAAAAGGAGTTCAAAATGACACCATTCTGCAACTTTATAATGTACACCTGGTGTACATAATGAACATTCCAATTATCTTTTGCAGCCAAAATATGTAAAGCACAAGTTGGATACCATCTGGTAATTTATCAAGCATATGAGGATTTATTGCACATACTTTATATCAGAGCATTTCTCATAGATAACATGGATTGTGGTAAACAATTATTTTACCATCACAAAACTGGTAATGCAAGGCAGCAATTTTCTTTGTTTTCTTTCTATTATAGTCCCTACATCCCTTATTTTATCTCAGCTATCTCTGTTTAAACTTTTCTAATCTTTAAATAGCGAAATAATTATGTTCTCAGCTGCTACACAGTACTTCCAAACTTAGTGATGCTTAAAATGCAGCATTAAATCCTATAAGTCAATAGTTATTTCTTGGGTCCTTCAAATATGTCAATTTCCAATTAAACAAAACAATGTAACTATTTTATCTCCTTTGCTTCAGAGTATATGCTTTCAATACATTTCAATGAAATGAAATGCAATAATTTAATCCCAATCATTTGAAAGAAAATTGTACATACAACTTGCACCCCCCCTGCATGTTTTGTAGCCCAAGGCACAGTTTTGCACCTCGAAAAGCCAAGGATTAAAGTTTACATATTGTTTGAGAAAACAATGAAATTTATACTAATATTCCCATTTGTATAAATGTAAGACAATGCAATGTATGGTAATCCAAAAAATCTCTTCTGATGACATTTGAAAATCCTCTAGTATTTCTTACAGAAATGGTCATAACACTTCTGCTTATTAGATTTCTTAACTATTAAAAAACTAAACGGGATTTACGAAGCCTGTGAACTAGAACAAAAATAGGAGATATCCAGGCTTAATCTGGACAAGCATTCTTAAAGTATGCAAATTGCTAACTTAAATTATACTACTGCACTAATTCAAACTTAAGAAATAGTACATTTTATTTTTGCACAGACTATACAATAGGAATTTCTTAGGAATACATTAGCGACAATGGTATATTAAGCTGCCCTCCTTCGCACACCCTTGCTGTACCTGCGATAGGGTTTACAATTCTTGTCAGAAGGGTTAGTTTAACATTTGCCTTCTCATTCATTAAGCTAAAGAAACAAATTGAGTGCATGTCATTTAGTAAACCTGCAACATCATCAGGGAAACATAAGCATAAATTGCTTACAATACACGAGAAACTGAAAATTATCGAAAGGCTTGAAAATGATGCCACTGTTGCACGTGTATGTGCAAAATATGGAATCGTAAAACAAACAGTTTCGGACACAAAAAAAAAAAAAAAAAAAAAAAGGGTGAACTCTTTTATCATTTTTTATTAAATGAGATGTAAATGAGAAAAATTGTCAGGGCAAACGAATGTGGCAGCCAGCTGAACAGAAGTTAGAAGATGTGACATACAAGTAGTACAAACAATTTTGTGCAAGTGGAATTGCAGTGAGAGGTGTTGAAATTCAAGCTGCTGCCAAACATCTTGTGAAACAATTTGGTATTGATGGACTTTTGGCTAGTTCGGGCTGGTTATACAGATTCCACAATCGTCGTTAGTGAACAAAAAAATGTGTGGAGAGGGCCTAAGTGCTGATAACATCAGCTGTTGAACCATTTACAAAAAAACTGAAATCTATCATTCAAGAAGAAAAGTTAGATTTGTTTCAAGTGCATAGTGCCGACAAGACACGTCTATTTTGGCATGCCTTGCCCAAGAACATGCAAGCCTCCAAATCTTTAAAAAATATGCCTGGACAAAAAATTTGCAAAGGACGTGTTTCTGAATTATTATGTGATAATCAGATGAAAGCCATATTTTAAAGCCAGTTGTCATAGGTAAAAGTAAACAACCAAGGGCTATTAAGACTGTAATGTCCACATTGCCTGTGCATTACAACAATTCAAAAAATGTGTGGTTTATTATAGGCATTATTCATGATTGATTTCACAACCGTGCTGTACCTGCAATAAGAAGGCACCAACAAAATGAAAACCAAAATGATGTGAAACCATAATCCTATTAAATAATGCACCTGCATGTTCAGATGCAAAGAAACTGTGTAATGTAAGCAAGATCAAATGTGTGTTCTTGCCACCTAACACAACTTCCCTGATACAGCCAATGGACCCAGGCAGTATCTACACTGCAAAGCAATTGTACAAAAAGAAATTCCTGTCTGAAGTTTTTGAAGCTGCAGAGCCTCTGGACAGTGAAGATAAACGGCTGGAAAAAAACACTCCAGAATATAAAATCGTATGATTTCTGATCCATGATTTTCAATTTTGCAAATGCAGTAAACAGCATTTCGAACTCTAAATTGACTAATGTGTGGAAGAAAATTTTGTATGATATGCTGAAATAAAAACCAATTGAATGCAATTCAATTTAAAATGAATTTCACCAAACACTGGTTACGGGTGACGAGAAAGCTACCACAATAGATGAGATCGAAGACTGGATTGGCTGAGGCTATCACATGAAATGTGGAAAGTGTAAGCACTGCAAGGGACACTAGTAGCAAACCTGAGACTGAGGATGTAGATTTCGGAAAGTCAAAAATGAAATTAAGTGAGGTTAAATAGCATTTGAATTGTGTAATACACTTTGACGAGAAAACTGACAGTAAACAGATTTTCACATACTACCATCATATGAGGAGTCTTCCTGATCTCATTGTGAAAGAGATGTGTGATAGACTACAAAAGAAAATTGATAGTTTTTTCAAACAAAACAAATATGGAATGTATAATTAAAATCAGCTGGGCCTACTGTATCTTACGTTCTAATAAAATTATACAGAATTCTTAATCTCATTCACAATTTTTCCCTGTGGCGTTTATTTCACTTAATCCGGAATTTTGATAATCCAGATAACACTGAGCCCCAATTGGTCAGCTTTACTGTACTTGTAAAACAGTCTCTCAATTTCCATTGAAATTGCAATGGAGTAGAAAACAGTTGCTGTTACTTCACAGAAAATGCATGTAAAATAAGACAAATGTTGCCAATATTTGATTCCAAATAATACATGTCACAATTAAGCAACTGTGAAAACAGAATACACAGCAAAACAAGAGAGAGATACATCTACTTAAAATGCTGTGAATGCATGCAATAACGTCAAAACATTTTAATAGTCCTAATTTAAGAAAGTTTTGTTTTGTTTTATTTCTTTGTATTTATGTTGAAACCACATAGTTTATTATCAAGACGCCCTAATTATATAAAGAAGAAAATTGCTAATATTAATCAGTGAACCAATATTTTATAACTAACAAATAAAGATAATTTTTCTTGATGGCCATACTGTGGGTGTTTTTGATCAAGATTACCTGTTAGCACGGAAGTACATAGCCTTCTTATTCACCAGTTTCACCTTTAGTCTCTGTGTATATTAAGAGTTTCTGCATTATATGAAAAATATGCAAGCTTTATGTTATTAACTACAAGGAGAAAATAAAACGGATTAAAATGTCACTAAATCAACCATTTTAACCAATGATTGCTCCACAAAGATAGATTATACTAGGCTAGGCAGCATTTTCTAGAACTAGGAAGACTCTTCCAATGTTTGATACTCTTTTGCAGGAATATAGGGCACAATGGATAAAAATCCATTATTTGGAATAGCAGGTGCTAGATGGAATTCTAGTTATAAGGGGTAATGTGGAGGATTAACCATAAAAATCCTCTAATAATTATACAATAATTTCACAGAGAATAGGGGTAGGTGTATGAAATCATTTTAGTTTAAAAAGCCAACCATGCCACATCAGGTAAGCCAGTAGTATAAAATAGAATAGTGATAATTGAATTATCTATTCACCAAACTGAGAAAACAATTCAAGGATGCAGAAATCTCTTCCAACATTCCCTACATCACAAGGAATTAAACTTCAAAGTATACACATACAATTAGAGTAAAATGTTTTATGAAACAGTAAAATTCAGAATAATACATAATTAATATGAAACTCTTATTAGCACTAACTAGGAAGTAAGTTTAATAAAACTAGTTCATGCATGAGAAGTTAAAAAACTTACCTGCTGTTTTTATTTTCTTTGTCCACTCCATCATTGTCATTGACCAGATGTTCCTTGGCAGGAGTGAGATTGTTACTGTTACTGTTGCTAAGAGTACTACTTGACACAACATTTGATGTGGTGGTCGTAGACACAGAGGAAATCGGACACGAGGAGGTCACTGACACTGTCACTATAGGAGAGGAGGCAGTCGAAGGTGCAACAGTCGTTACTGTTACTGAGGATGTTGAGTTTGTTGTTGCTGTGGTGGATGCCGTAGTTGTTATTGTCGTCGTTGACATCTGATCAGCGGCAGTGGAAACAGTAGATGTGGCAGTTGTTGAACTACTACATGTAACAGTCATTGATATCGAGCTAGTTGAGCTAGTGATACTGCTTGTCGACGTGGACGAAGACGACGTGGTCGTTGTCGTCGTTGCAGTTGTACTAGTGGTAGTAGCACTTGCACTGTTATTAACATTCACAGCACTATTGGGTTGTTCCTGTTTCTGTTGCTGTTCCCTTTGTAACCTAGTGGTCACACCTGTAGGACCACTAAGAACGTCAGCAATATTATTCTGCGATGCATTCGAAGGTTTCGCATGAGGGTTGTTTCGACTAGCCCGTGTCCTCTGTCGAGATTTACGGAGCAACTGCTTATAGTTCTCAGTCTTCTTGCTCAAATAATAATGTTGGACACAATCACAAACACTTTTGCGTTCCAGGTACGAGGCTATCACACCAAAGTTTTTCGGATGCTGCAGATACTTTTCCTTGAATATTTCATGCTCTGACGAAGTCCAAACATTCAAGAGCTGTCGTTCTTTGTACTCTGCTGTAAAATCCTCTATTCGTCCATTGTTATTCACATATGTAATTCTCCTCTGTCGAGCATCCAAAAGAATAGGTGGAATCACAGCATATGAACGCATTTTCTTATCTTCCATCTGAAAAAAATAAACAAACATATAATTCAACATTTAAAAAAGCTAGCAGTTGTAATCATTTTCAACAAATATATCTGCAGGAGAAGGTTGTAAGAATTGATTGCTTGAGGCTCCTCTAAGTGGAGCAGAGGGCATTGTTACAATATTTCCTAATCAGATTTGAATTTCTAGTTCATGAGTTTGCCACTATGCACCATGGTGACAAGGCACTGGTTTGTCGCCCACAAATGGTACTGCAGGAAGAAATCACAACTTGAAGATGAAAAATGGTGGGCTTTTGCACAGAAACCTTCTTCTTTCAAGGTTTAAGTTCTTTTGCATGCAAATAAACATTACTTGGGACTGCAGCTTTACCTCCTTTCCGAAGTCATGCTACAGATTTTTGTATCTGAAAACATCCATCACCATCCGCCAGGTTTGCAATCTTGAGTTTTAGAGGCTAGCATGGAAACCACTACACTAAGGAGGGCAACAAACATTGTAAGAGGCCTTATCATAATAACATACAATACTTTAGCTCCAAAGTACTCAAATTTTAATTAGCAATCTCTCAAAACTTATTACACATAAGTAACTCAAAACCTTAAAATGACTGCAGAAAGTTTTTTATCTATTCGTTAAAAATGTTATAGTAAATTAGTTTCATTTATAGCTTTGATGTTATTAATTATATTATATCTATTCAGTAATTTGTTAGTTTCAACTCATAAATCTGAAAAATGAATTATATTCATACCTTCCAGTGTGTAACATATATTTCAATTTAATTTGCACCTTTACGTGATTACTGACTGCATGCTGGCCAGAGTTGAAATATTGTTGCAGATTATGTAATAGCAAGGACTCACACATAAAATATTCAAACAAAATTGTACTTTATGTCCCAAATTTGTATCTTGGTTAGGCTCGTTTACTGCTAAAGTTTTTTTTCCAGGGTTTTCCCTTATTCTGAGATGTCAAATGTCAGGAAATTTTACGCTCTATGTACCTTGGAATCATTTGAATATCATTTCATCCAGGGGCAGCTGGTCCTTAAGGACCACTCAGCTGTAGCCCATCAATTAATTTTTTGGAGATATGTTGTGAAAGAGTGAGTAATAATACATAATATATTGTGGCTTCTGTCAATATGCATAATTAACATTGCCAAAGAATAGAATGAAGAATTATGAACAGAAAGAGAAATATGTTACAGCTTAAAGCTTTCTGGAAATAATAGAACAACCTTTCTGAAAACAGAAAATATATAGCACAGGTAGGAGAGAAGTGTTTTAGGAAATTTGTTAAAGAGAGGAACTTACACATACCTAAATGATAAGGAAGATAGCTTATTAAAGTGGAAATAAGTTAAGTGTGGAATTGAGAGAATAAACACAGTGTAAGGAAAGATACACACAAATAACCAGAATGTCAAGAGTATATGATCCTAATCTTAAAGCAACTCCCAAAGCACAGGAGAAAAATTGTATGTATGTATGTATGTATGTATGTATGCTTTTTTTTTTTCCCCCCCTTCCCCCATTTAAATAGCCCCCTTTAACGTCAATGGCCATATCAGGGGCTTGAACTTGTGAAACTGTAGGTTCAGAACATTAGGTTAATAAACTTTTACTCTCACATTCATACTTCCAGACTCTATGGGGGATAGGGAATAATTCTGGTTAAAGAAAAATTCTCCACCCCAGCCGGGAATCGAACCCGGGACCCCCGGGTGACCACTCGATCTTGGAGGCAGTCATATGTATGTTATTGCTACCATGTAAATGAAGAAATAAATCACTTCAATTCAATTCCTATGCAAAAACGCTGAGAAAAAGTTATTAAAAAGACTAGAAGGAAAAATAGCATATGTAAACTTTGAACACATTTTACAAGATGCATATAACACCAACTTGGAAATATTGTGAAGATATATTAATAATTTCAAATGTAGAAAAACTTAAATATTCCATAAACCAAATCCTGTAAAAACCACTGCAATTCTTCCTCTACCAACTTAACAAATAAATAATCCAAGACTTAATACTGCCATTAGAAAAGCAGCTAACATACACTTAGACTATCCTATGTAATGGGGGAAAATCACAAGTGAATTTAAAACCTTAACAAAACTTCCTTAATAAAATTCAAGAAATCAAACAGAACTTAAAATAAGAGTGGCTTGCCAGGTTGAAGTGGCTCTACACCTGATTTTTAATCAAAATTCAAATTAATTCACACAAGATCCTACCCAAAATCTCTCAAGAAGTGGCAGGAGAGAGAATTACTTGGATACTTGCGAAAAGATTTTAATCATGACACATAAACACGCTTAACAAGTTTAAGATTTCCCCTCAACAAATCAGTTATGGAAGTACATCATGGCACCATTAGATATTGACACCAAAAACCAACATCAACAACAGGAGCCAGTTAATCTCTGAAGATAAGCAAATAGTTCACAAAGCCAGTAAGTAAACAAAAAATGTAAGTATTCAAGTATTCCTAAATTTAAATTTCATATCACTATTACTACCAAATATTTTATGATTTACTTTGCCTCTTGTACAAAAATCTGATGTGTTCCATTCACATGACCTTCTCTACATCTCTACAACAAATTACTGTTAAAAAGCTTATGCTTCTATTCACTTCATGCTAATTGAGAAAAAATTAGCAGAAATACCTTGCTTCCTTGTAAGTAGAAGCAAAATAAGGAATACCATAGGTTAAAGTGATAGTCAAAAGCTGGTTGCTATGTGACTGAAGTTCTTTTGTTTCTATGGACACAAGTTGACAAATTCCTGTATGAGAAAAGTAAGTTTTTCAAAGCTGAAACTTTAAACAAGGAATATCTTAAAAACGATCAACTCCATAAAAAAAAATGTATATAACACAAATTGTGTGTTTTAATGTGCTCTACATTTTCCGTGTGGTAAGTTTTTTTCCCATCTCTTACGGTTTAGCATTTATGCAATATTCCGTAAAATTCATCCAGAATAAAGTAGTCTTCAGAGGCTATTCCCAGAAAATTCAAGATATACATTTTATTTGTTGTGTAAATATCTTTAACATATGATATTTTAATCAAAATCATTAGAGCCATTTTTGAGAAAATCAAAATTTTCGAAAAAGGGTAGTTGGGATGGAGGGATTTTTTTGAAAATGTTCGTGTCGCATCCTTGGAAGATACCAAACCTAAATACCAAGTTTGGTTTTTAACAATCTTTTCGTTTTTGAGCTATGCTGCCCACAGACACACACGGACATGTTTCTAATTTTTAGGGGTTCTCAAAACATGTATTTCTGCTGAAATCTCAGTATCAAAATTTTGGGTGCATTACAATATCTTCTCTATACACTATGTACATAGTACATGTCGAGAAAGTAAAACTAGCCTTTCATATCTTATAAGAATTGCTTATTTGAAGGTGATAGTTTGTTGCTGGCCTGGAGGGTGAACAAATTCATCTCCTTTTCTCACACCTTTTGTTCACAAGTTTTGCACATCTAATGTACTTAGCCTAATGAAATGTTCAAAGCATAATAGGGTTTATTTTAACCAATTGTCAATTTAAACAAGTAATACTAAATGTTCAGAATAGCAGTATACCTCAAGGTAAGCACCAGTGATATAGCACTCAGAGAGAAAAGATTTAACCACTGGGTCTATATAGATAGTGGAAAGACCTAACTAATATCTGGTGCAAGTATTTCTTTAAATTCCATAGCCATACATGGTGACCATGCTAGCCTCCAAAATCCAAGATTGCCGGCTCAAACCTGGCACAGGGTAATGGGTTTTTTGGGAGCAAAAATCCTTTGCATGACTTCCTTCAGAAGGGAAGAAAAGCCAGTGGTTCCATGTAATGTTTATTTGCAATAAAATAACTGACAAAATTATGCTATTCCACCTCTAAGTCATCATTTTGTTCTACAGTGCCATCTGTGGGTGACAAGCCAATCCCTTGTCTCCATGGTGCATGGCAATGAACTCACAAACGAAAAATTTAATCCGATCACAGAAACATTGTAACAATGCCCTATGCTCCCCTTAGGTGCTACAGGAAATAACTACTAACCATAGCCAATTATGTGTAAAATGAAATGGCATTCTATTTATGAACGCTCTTTAACTGCTGTGGTTCTCAGCGTCCAATTCTATACTGGGCGTAAAAGACAGATATCAGGCTTGAGGTTCTTTTATGTGCCATAAATCTACAACACAGGACCAACAGCTTTACTTCCCTTCCGAAGGAAGCCATCCCAAGGATTTTTATGCCCAAAAACAGCTATCATCCTCCGCCAGATTTGAACCCGTGACCTTGGGTATATGAAGTTAGCATGGTAACCACTACACCACAGAAGGCGACAATTGTGACAATCTTCTACCAACTACTCTGGAATGGTGGGCTTGTCATGGATTTGTCATTTAGAGATCAATTTTGGATGCAGTTGGTTACCAAGCTCCAAGATGTTGTGCAATATCGTTTATCTTGTAGAGTAAAACAAAGTTATACAGGAGTGTAAGTGTATTATCCCAAAACAAGAGCTGGATCAATAATAAGAACAAGTAGCTTCAAAAGCCTGATGTAACTTGATTTCTAAGGACATGCATAACGCCCTGACTGACAAATTACAATGTTTAAGCAGTCATGGTATAAAAGGACAAACTAAATATAAGATCAGCAATTTTATTCTTGCATTACTTTCCAAGAGATGCATCATCTTCTAGTACACAAATATTAGGAATAGTTCACATTCCTAGAAAACAGGCAGTTAGTTTAATTGCTTCTCAGCTGATACTTGTTTGCTTCTTTACATGTACTGATTTAGAGATGAATAGGGCTTGGAAGTTTATCTATAAATTCTAAAAAGGACCTAATAACCGAAAAACAATGTAAAATGTGATGCATATTAATTATGCTATTTTAATAATTATTTATATAATGAAGGTGTGATGCATATTAATTATGCTATTTTAATAATTATTTATATAATGAAGGTAGTGACATTAAGAATCAATATCATTAGTCTGTCATTATTAAACAGGAATGTGTGTCATTTCCACTTAAACTGCTGTTTATGGACTGATATATACTAACAAATACCTATATAAAGCAGCAAGAGACAGATACACTTCATTTATCATATAGGTCACAACCAAATTTTATTATTTACAATTAAAGAGTTTTTATTTAAAAAATAAAAAACTCTGGTTATGGAATATATAGTCTAAAACACCTCACAAAAAGAAATGCTTCACTTTTCAATCATAATTTTTAGATTGTGCTGTTAATCTCTATACATCATTGCTGTCTGAACTGAGAAGGAGTAATGAAAGTGTATTAAAAGTGAAATTGAAAAAATAGCTGTTAGGACCTAAGAAAGGTTAAAAAAAGATTAAAAAGATGTACCAATTAAAAAAAGTATACAAAAAAGACATAAAATCTGCATTTTATGATTCACACTAACTTAAAATGAATGCATTATTATGGGACTCTTCAGACATCCGAAAAGAAATGATAATTTGTCTACACTCTGAATCTTAATGACAAGCTTCATTTTCTTGATTGGTTTCCAGTATGATTCTGAAACCACTGACAAGGATAAAATCCAGTGAAGAGCTGTCTGCATATATTGAAGACAAACACTGATATATGATACAGCAAAATACAACAGCTTATGAGTTATGTAGGAAATTCTAGCACTGACAGTAAGGACATTGTGATACTAAAGCTTGCAGTAGCAATGCATCATACACTGAAGCAGTGTTAAGTTAAATTATACAAATATAAAATAGTATAGTATACGAGACACTAGTATAGGTGACAGAAATGTGAATATGAAGGATAACGAGAAATAGCAGAACAATGGGAAAACCAATGAACTTAAAGAAATAAACTTTCCGAGGGTGTTACTAGTAACAATGAAGAAGAAAACATCAGTATTTGGTCACCTTCATCAAAACATCAATTTCCTGCAGAATATGTTTGAAGGCATGGTCCTGGTAGCAGAGTAGTAGAGATCATCAATGCCAAGGTAACCGACATATGAAAAGAATTCCAGAGTGAACTGATTTATGGTTGCAGTAACCATGGATCTCAAGTTTTAATTATTAAAATTTCAGATAATATTCTTTACCATCGATAACTAGTTATAAACTTAATGAATAAGTTTATTTCTCAAAGTTATAATGAAAGGTGTAAAATTCCTTATTAACTTTATATTACTCAACTACACTTTTATATTACTTAACAAACCTTTGAAAGAAAGTTTTAAATAAAAAATATATTAAAAAATTTAAAGATAACGGTAAAAATCTCCTTCGTGCACAAGTTTTAAAAACAAACCCCAAGCTCACCAAAATGAAAATGTCATCTGCATTCTATTTGTAACATATCTGATTGCATTATAAGAAAAAGTGACATTAACAATATTTTGTTTCTCTAAAATCTGATGGTAAAGAAGTAGCCAACTAAACCCACATAATCTTTAAGTAATATTCTAGCTTAACTTACCTATGTAAAATGTAGTTTACAGAAACTGGCTAATATAGTCTCACCTTAACAGTAACCTCTTAAATGCATCACAATCCCCCTCAAACAACTTCTAAAGTTTAAGCTTAATTCCTTCCAATTATTATAAAGCAAATGCAAGGCAATCTACAATTTTCAATTTGTACAGTATTTTGGATGAAAAGCATTACCTTCTACATGGAGAAATGCAGTGCTTGGATGCCTGGAGTGCAACACATGACAAGCAAATCTTCTTAGGCACATTAGCAGATTTACAAGCATCTGAGAGAGGGTATTCTCTATTTTCATTCTGATAAAACATGCCTCAACGAAATTTATGATAAGCAGATTCTTGCAATAAGTTCATTTTTATTTGCTTCACCAAATGATCTAAATCATAACTGTTAATATAAAATGCCAGATAAGATTGTTTGCAGACGATTGTATTATTTACAATAAAATTAGAAATGTTGAAGATGAGACTGCTCTTCAGGGTGATTTAAATTAAATGAGTGACTCGGCTGCTGCAAACAAAATGAAAATTAACGCTGGCGAAAGTAAGTCAATTGCATTTAATAGATCTAGGGAAAAAACTCTGCAAAACTATCACATGGGTGGGGAAAAAATCCCACAGGTGGACAGCTGCAAATACATGGGAATTTACTTGGCGAGTAATGCTGGATGGGATGAGCAGGTAAATTCTGTATCTAAGAAAGCATGGAAAACACTGCACTTCCTAATGAGGATTTTAAAAAAGGGGAGTGCAAAGTCCAGGGAAATCACGTACAAGTCCTTAGTGCGGCCGGTCATGGAATTTGGAGTAACTTGTTGGGACCCGTATAGAGTAAATCAAATTGATTCGTTAGAAAAGATCCAGAGAAGGGCTATAAAATTCATAAAAAGGGGTAAATATTTTGGGCCTACAAACGCTGAGGAGATAAAATGGCAGCCATTGAAAGTTAGGCTTGAGAGACAGAGGTTGTGCGCTTTATTTAAAGCTTACATTGGCTTAAACGCGTGGCAGGACGTTACTGACAAACTGGAAAACCCAACTTACTATGCACGATACGATCATCTGTTCAAAATTAAGGGTAGAAGATACAGAACTGACGTGGGAAAGTTCTCCTTTGTTAATAGAACCATAAAAGATTGGAATGAATTGCCTGGAGCAGCTTTTCGGGGTTGTGCTCTGTCTCTGAAGAAATTTAGAAAAAATCTTGATATTATTATTGGATAATTTTTGTAAATATTCCTTAAATGAAATGCTTGTGATTTTATATTGTTGTAAATACAAATGTTAAAAATTGGTTGGTGATTCTAATTATGAAATGAATTAATCTGAATTGAGAAAAAAATTAATGTTTTCATATTTGTTGTAAATAACTATTATATCTAGCTTACAAAGCCATAAACTAGGAGCTGTGATTTATTGTTTACATATCTTGTATACACATATATATATAACTCTGCCACTGGGTGATACCCACTTGCAAAGAAATAAATACATACATACATAACCACTCCTGTCATAAACAAAGCTTATCTGCCTGCATCTTTCTGAGTGATTGAGGATGCTATTTTAAAATATTTTGTAAACTGATACTGGGATCATTATGAAACATGATTAACTAAACTAATTAATATGTCAATATCTTATGATTTGCAGAACCACTAAAAAAATAAGCTGGAGTCATAATACACAATTATTTAAGAAATACAGCATGAGTAAAAGTGGATTAATAAATTTAAAGCAAGCACCAAGGTAAATGAGACACACTTGTGACCACAGTATCCATTAATGAATTGAGTTTCATAATGAGGAGGATGTTAGTGAAAGTTTCAGAGACCACCCATATAAACAATCAAGGAATTAATAAAAGAGAAAAAAAAAACTGAATTATTAATTCCTAATTAAACTAGATATTTGAGTTTTGAAGACTAATTTCTTCTAAATAACTCTTGCAATTTTGGTTATACCATATTTATCCGAATACAAGATGACCTCAAATGCAAGACGAACCCCATATTAGTTCTCTTGATTCTCTAGGAAGGCATTTTAAGCTTCTTGATATAATCCTAATTTAGGCCAGTCATTAACTTTTGACACTAAATCTTCGACGACAGATGTTTTAAATCTAATCACATAACAAGCAGTTGACTTTCAAACTTAAGCATGTACTGTTTCATTGAGTCACTACATCTTGTTCTCATTTTAACTGTGGAATACTTAAGTCATTGAGTTTTTGGATCAGCTGATTTTCAAGGTATGGTTGGTTGGTTGGTTGGTTGGTTGGTTGGTATCTAATGTTGAGCTGTTGGTAGTGAAGCTATTTGCTCTCTTGCATTCCAGTATTTTGATGTCATATTCTCCAGTCTTGCTTGACTCAACTCTTGTTTTCTTCGACCCCTAAGGTATTAAAAGAGTATTCGAAGCCTAGGGGATCATTTCATTTTCTTTCCTGTCCATACCTTTCTTTTCTTAAGTGATGTAACCACCATTTATGGTGCCTAATTTTAAACGGTTACAAAAAGTTGAATAAAAACTTTCCAGATAAAGTGATATCCCACGGGAAAAAGAAACATTCCAGAAGTAAAACAGTTCCCCATTTGGATTTCTGGGCAGGGACCTTTTTCCAACTAAATATGAGATTTTCAAGGTATGGAGCGTGTTTAAAATGCCCCACTATTTTTTTGCAGTCATCTCCTTAGCGCAGAGACAAACCCCCCCAAAGCTGCACCCCATCCATGACGTCTGTCACGGACCAAGATGGGGGACAGAGCGGCTGGGAGGTAGGCCAAGGTTCCTTGTGAGCCTTCGTGCCATGGAGCTGTTATTATTACTATTTTTTTTTGCATTTATTAAGTAGAAAATGTATAAAATTACTTTTAATCCTTTTGTTAAGAGATAACTCTAAAGTAAGAGCACACATCTGATATCATATTTAGAGATTTTGATGCCAAGTGCAATATATATACATAAACGATCTCCCTCCCGATATTACTCAAGCAAAAAGTGTATCATTTGCAGATGACATGAGTATTACAATTAGTGCCCCTGTCAAAAATAAGATGCAGGATAAAACCATCCAGGTTTTAAAACAAATAGAAAACTGGCTATTGACCAATAAGCTCAAGCTTAATATAGAAAAAACTGTGTATATACACTTCCATAATTATGAACAAGACCCAATGCTAGTTTCCTTCAATGATGTACATTACCCAAGTAGAATCCACAAAATTCCTGGGCATAGGGGTAGAAGCAAACCTGACATGGGAAACACACATACATCATCTAAGTAGGAAACTCAACAGTCTTTGCTACGAATTTAGAATCCTCTCAAAAGTATTGCCCTTGGATGGCTTAAAGTCAGCATACTATGGCTAGGTCCATTCACTGCTCTCATATGGAATAATAACATGGAGGGCATCTTCAAAAAGTTTGCAGATACTTAAGCTTCAGAAAAGATTAGTAAAAATCATAAAACAGGTACCAATACGATTAGATAGTAAGATAGTATTCAAAGAACTATCTATATTACCTTTACGTTGTATATATATATATATCTTAAGAGTCGGTCTCTTTTATACATAAAAATTTGGATCTCTTCAAAAGAAACTCAGCCCTACATGCCCACAATACAAGAGCCTGCGGTAATATGCATCTCAACACTCATAGGCTCACCAGGTGTCTATCAGGGTGTAAATTTATACAACCATCTTCCAAAGAGTGCTAAAGAGGTTAATCACAACAAATTTAGAACGGCCATTAAGAAACATCTCAAAAGTCATTTACCACTCACTATTAATGAATACTTCAATCAGAAACTCTAACTATAACTAAATAACTATAAATCATTATTATTTATTATTATTAATTGTCGTCATCGTCATCATCATCATCATCATCTTTGAACCATATGTCTCTTGTTAAGATACTGCTGCTTTTTATTTGTCATTACAGGTCCCATTTTGCAGAAGTAGGAAGGAGCCTGGCACTGGCAGAAAACTTTTGGATTCTTCTTTTTACAAATTCTGTATATTTTTAAACTCAAATGTAACAAAACCTCATTGTATTTTGACAATGCCATAGAATCTGTATTTCTTCAGGCTGATAATAAATCTATCTATCTATCTATGTATGTATCAAATATTCCCTAACATTATCCGTGCACATTGCTACATGCTGCCTGTTTCTTATACACCGAATGACCTTCAGCAAAGATACAGTAAGATAGCCTAGCCTTGATAAACAGATCAGCAAATAATTTATGTTACAAACACAAACAGCTCTGCTTCCTTATGATTACCTTTCGACAATATACAGTAAATGTGAGTAATTTAAAAATGTAATTCGTAAGAACTGGTGCAAGACCTGTTCAACTTTATTTTGTAAATTCCATTCACCGACAACCTGTTCAAATTCATCCGTACATTGTGAGCTTGTTTTCTGTTACATTTTTACTTTCTCTAAATGTACCATGTACATAGTGTATAGAGATAGATGGTTTTGTATTCCACCCAAAAATTTGAAGTTGAGATTTTGCTGGAATTATATGTTTCAAGGTCTTCAGAGTCCAGAGACCAAAAAACATTTTTAGAAAAAGGTGGGTGCATGTGCGAGTGAGGATGGCATAGCTCAAAAACTAAAAGACTGTTAAATACCAAACTTGATGCAACACAAGAGATTTTCAAGAAATTTCCCACACCCCAAACTACCCTTTACATAGAAAAATTTTTTAAAATTTTGTTTTTTTCAAAAATATCTGACGATTTTGATTAACATGCCATATATTATAAGATATTTACATCACAAATAAAATGTGTATCTTGAATTTTCTGGGAATAGCTTTTGAAGGCATGTTCATAACTGGTAAATGATAAGAAACAGAAAAAACTTAATATACACAAAATGTAGATCTCATTAAATCACACAATGTATACATTTTTGTTATAGAGTTGACTATTTCCTAGATATTCCTTGTTATTGGTTTCAATTATAAATTATGCAAGTTTTCCCAAACAGGGTTGCCTTTCTTTTCATCTCTCTTTTGTTATACTGGCAATGCAAAGCAAACTTCAATTGTTCATATATCAACCAGCTTTTAAAAGATTTAATTATCGCTTTAGTCGACTGTACTCCCTTATTTCTCTTCTGCATAGAAGGAAGCAAGTCAATAGACCATTTCTGCTAATGTTTATCTTGATTAGCATGTTTTAGATAAAAGAATAATATTTGTAAGCATACTTTGTTTCCAGAACAGGCAGAGAAAGTCATGTGAATGGATCATTAGATTTTATACTTGTAATATGGCACTACAAAACTGCAGTTTGAATCAATCCAATTTGCACTAATACCCAATAACTTTGATTTACAACTGAAGTTCAGAAATCTTCTGTCAGGCCAACATATTCTGTGTATTTTAATTTATGTAATAATTTAGACATTTCAGTGTTGTAAAATGGGCAAATTCATCTGGTTACAACATCTCTAGTTAAGAGATTATAAGAAGTATCTAATGACTTCACTTAACACATCCTTTAGTCCCTCATCTGAAACTATATTGATCAGCCAACTATCCCTTATTATTCATTTCACTATTTTGTTTGTTAGTTCAGCTTCCTTTAAAACAAAAACAGATTGGGTTATGAAGCATTTAAATTTGACTTTGATGTGATTTTGATTCAGCACAATTCTATAATGGATGGATGTGATTCAAGTGATAATTCAAATTCCTTGCACTGCCAACATAACTAAAAGATTTTCCACAAATTTTCCAAAAAACTTTTGTTTTTGCCATGCATTTTTCACCATCATTTAAATTAAATCCAAAGTTTTCACAAAGTTCCCTCTCAAACTCTCATATTGAATATGGAACCACAGAAATACAGCAAACTGAACACACAGACTTCGTCCCAAGCTCAGTAAAGCTACTGTGAGTTGTAACAGTGCAGCATATGCAGAAGTGCTACTGCTTCTTCCTCAACTATTGTTTATTCTACTGATTCAAAGATTCATGTTAACAATGCTGGTAGTAAAAACATGGGTGAGGAGTCTCATATGATACGGTTTCCAGAAGAGAGACAGAGCAAAGGTGCATTTTCACCTGTGTGTTGTCCATAAAGAAACAATATAGCAGCTAGTTTAAAATTTTGCTCTATGTTTTGCATTACTAAAACAAGTATTATAATTACTAGCTGATTAATTTTAATCTAACGATTAATTGATTGTTTCATCGATTAGTCTTACAACAGAAGCTGATCAATTAATCAATTAAATCCTACAACTCTACTAAAAACATTCTGATTATTTCTGAAAAGATACATGTTATTGTGATATTTTCACAGAATTGTCAACAACTCTCAAACACCTCCATTCCCATGTTCTAAGAGAAAGTATGCAGAAAATTTATTTTCAGAGGAGTAAATCATTAAAGCAACAAAACAATAATCTAAAACCTGATTACTTCATAATGTGGAGGTAATGCGTTTGGCTTATAGCTCAGAGGGTCCCCAAATTTGAATCTCGGTATGGGTTACATAATAATCCATTAGGACCTTCCCAAGCGCTAACATCACATTATTACCTTGAACGTAAAAACTATATTTATTAATATTTCCATACCTCCTGCTCTTGCAGGCCATCCACTATCTCTTCCAGCTCTGCTTCACTCTTGACACGAGCACCAACACGGTTGAACCTTTCACGATCTTCTCTTTGTTTTCTCAGTTCTGGGAAAACCTTCTCAAAGAACTCTCGATTCTTTGCCTCCTTCGCTTTGCGCTTCTGTGAAGATTCCACCTTTTCCACTTTACGAAGCCATTCTTGCATCAGCTTGGAATATGTGGCAGTCAAGTACTTCTCCCGGCTTTCACGTTCCGTATGTTTCCGTTTGAAGTACTCAATAAGACGCTTCTTGAATGTCAAGTACCTGTAAAATAAACAAATCAAAAGTTGCATGTAGATCTTAATATTTTACTGTGTAGAACGGGTTATTATTTTACCCAAGGTAAAATATGGTTATTATAGCCAGGTTGAAGTTTGTCTTAGCAAAATGTTAACATTGATTAGTAATATTTAACCCATGCTCTTTTTGAGCACATCACAATTATGGACACAATAGTGGAGGAACACAAGGAACTGAATCACTGAAAAACTATTAAGGAAAAGTATGTGTATCAGCAACTTATTGGAGCTCACTTTTAGTCCACTTGTATGCTTGTTTTGAACTGTCTACCTACTTTGAAAGTATACATTTATGCACTACTATGTACACACTTTTTCTTGGACACTGGTTTAACAGAGAAGCGAGGGCAGGGTGAAAGAAGAAACCCATCCACCTGTCTTTCTGCAGTGTTGTTAACCAAAGAAAATTTCTTTGAGATCCCCTAGCCATTATGGTGAATATATTATCCAATTACAGCAAACTAGTTGAATTATTGAAACCAACACAGCACACGTGCGTGTGCATGCACTCTGGGATCTGTAGACAGAATGAAAGCTTAAGGGCCATTCACATCCAAAATCAACCGTAGACATAACGTAGACACAGAAGCTTGCAGCCAATCTATGTATAGGCTCATTCACGATGCTTACATTGACATAGACATAACCGTAGTACGTTAACATAGAAGCTTGCAAATGCCAAGCTTTTGTGTCAAGGTTAACATGCAACGTAGGAATAAACCAATGAGAATACTGCTCGATGTGTTATTAAAATGGCTTCACTTGTTGATTGTCACTCACTTCTCTTCCGTTAATTCGTCTTTGATTAAGGGGATGAATCCACCATCGTCTATGATGAGACAACTGTACGTTTAAAACACAAAACACCAAGCAAATTGGCTACTCTAGTTTGCATGCGCACAAATGCTGCCTCACTCTTGTCTCTGTCAGCCATTTTGGTTTGCTATTCACTTGCAAGGTGCAGTTCACTTGTTTTAATTTCCGATTGGTTATTGCCCACGTTTACATTTTTCATCGAGAATGCTTATGGTGCACTTAATTCTGCATCTATATTCTAAGTCTACGGCTAATTTTCAATGTGAATGGCCCTTTAGCATTGAAGCCACTATATGTCAGGGTGTATAATATACTTCATTATGTCAGGGCGTATAATATACTTCATGTCTCAATGTTGCCTTGCTCTTCTTCCAAAATTGTGCAAAACCTAGCGGATGAAAACTAGGGAACCGAGCAATCAAAAACTGTGCACACATAGTATGCACCAATTTTTAACAGGAACAGAGCTCATATTTTGCACAATTATATGTTACACTATTCAATATTAGCATTTTAAAGTATTGCTTTTTGTAGTTGTACTTGTAGAACAGAAATCTCTACCTCTCTCCTCCCTAAATTCTGGTTCCGTATAGAGACATCATTTAGAAAATTTTTGGATAAAGTTCACAAAAATTGTTGGAATCTTCAAATACACTTAAAAGAAAGTGGAGTCAACTTGAACACTTATATAACTTCACTCGCATGTTTATTTAGCACACATCTTCAGTAGTATGTTGATAGACAGATCAACTCTAGAAGTTTTAGTAATGTACTAAGGAGTCGTTTTACACAATGCTTCATTAAAATTGTAACTACAATGTAGAACCATGTTATCTGTTCTATATCATCAGCTGATGACATGAAGTGTTGTCTGGTACCCTGTTGATGAACCTATTATTTCAAAATTAATCATGTGGTTTTCAAATTTCTTCACACAAATCTTCTCCCATAATGCCCTTGTCACCTTCCAGTGGTCACCATGTCAGCATCTATTACCCAAAGTTGCAGGTTCAAAACTACTATAGGGTGATGGATTTTTTTTCAGATGTAAAAATCCTTAAAGTATAGCTTCCTTTGGAAGGGAATTAAGGCCATTGATCTTATATAATGTTTATTTACATGGAAAAGAGCTCTATACCTAGAAATAAAAGGTCCCTGGGCTAAAGTTAGTATGTTTCACACCTTTAAGTTATAATTCTGTCCTATAGTGACATTTATGCGCGACAAGTTGATCCCTCATCACTAGGTGCACTTAGTGGCAAACTCGCAAACTAAAATTCCCTGATCAAAAACTGCTGTGAAGATGGCCCAATATATGGCAATATGGTATAATGGAACTTGAATTGAAATCCCCCATGCCCAGAGAACTTGAGATATGAGAGGAGACTTATGTATAACTGGCGCAACAGATCTGGACATGTGAAAAACTTAATGAGAGCTAGGAAGCGAGTATACTTTCAGATAAGCAGTTCACAGTTGATTCATGCATGAAGGAAGAGTGCCTGTCACAGTCAATATCAAATATCTGTCACCTCTTATGCACTGCATCGATAAACATGTGTTTTCATATGTATATTCATATCTACAAAACATTTATACAAATGGCCTGCTATATAAACAATGTCAATCGTCTTCCACACCTGACAGATTTTCGTCTTCGCTCACGTCATTGTCATCATCAACGCTATTGCTACTTTCTGCACCATTATCCTGGATTAGAATTCTTTTTCATTTTCTACAATTCTTTCTAATGATTTTCAATGTTCTCAACATGTCGATATACATTTTCCCATTCTGGCCTGCCAATTTCTGCAATTCGCTGGCGACACAACTGTTCCACATCTTTTAATTTAAAAGTGATATATTAAGTTTTATTTTTCTTTCTTTCTTATCTTTGACAATCCTGGAAACGGAACTCAGTGAAATATCAATTGCCTTGGCTACTCTTTCATTCACTTTCTACAGGCTTTTGAAGAACTCGGGGAACATACATTTTCTTCCTTCATCTCTGCCTCTTTTTCATGAAGTCAAGGATATTTGAAATTATTTCCCTGCTCTGACTAAGTAATACCTTGCCACTTTATTTGAAAACGTAGGAGCCATGGTTAAAAAATAAAATAAATAAAATGAACACTATTTACTGTCCACTTTGAATACAAACATATGCAGAACACTTTCAATACAGACTGTACAAAGTTTACTCGCTGTGACTTTAAGTGAGCAAAGTATCATAACACAAACTCTGATAAGCTAGGCTCAGTAGCTGGGTTGGCAGTCAGGGTCGCGATTCCAGAAGTTTTGCGCTGGCAATAAATAAACTTTAAAACTCCATCGTCAACTCAGATTTGCCAGTAGCAGACAACACCCTATTCAGACATCAATAGGCCATCAGATGACAGTTCAGATCAACATCAAGCCTCGTGAGTTGATTTGGCAGTCAACAGCTGACAACGTGAGCTCATACATGCAATACATGTACTCCTTAATAAACAGGTAAGTGAAACTATCAAGAGTGTTCAAATCACTGTACTTTCTTTCCAATGTCTTGGCAAAAGTTTAATTCTTTTTAAGCCAATTAAAAGAAATTACTCTTTCTGAAGGTTTTTTGTCGTTTGCGAGTTCAAATTAGACATTGTTCATTTCTACAAAAAATATATTGCACTTGAGGAAAGATTTCTGTAAGCGAAAAATCTGATATGTTCCATTAATATTACTTTCTCTACATCCCTGTAACAAATTACTGTTAAAAAAAATACTATTCTTCTATCCTTTCATACTAATCAAGTTAAACAGGAGTTTTATTACTTGCTTTCTTGTTAAGTAGAACTTAAATAAGGGAATACACTATGCTAATGTGATACTCAAAATCTTTTAAAAGCTGGTTGCCATGTGGTTGAAATCTGTTTCTTTGCATGGGCAGGAGTTTACAAATTCCTGAATGAGAAAAATTTAAGTATCTTAACACTGAAACCAATAACAAGGAATATCTCAAAAATGGTCAACTCCCATTTAAAAAAAAATGTATATGACTAAAAGTGTATTTTAACGAGATCTACACTTTTTGAACAATAAGTTTTCATCTATCTCTTAAGGTATACCAGTTAAGCAAAACTCACCCAGAATAAAGACACCTTCAGAAGCCATTCACGGAACATTCAAGTTGTACACTTCGTCGTGTAAATATCTTTAATATAGAATTTTAATCAAAGTTATTAGAGCCAGTTTTGAGAAAAAAAGAAAATTCTAAATTTTTTCCATGTAAATGGTAGTTTGGGGCATGGGGGGGATCTTCCTCAATATGTTTGTGTCGCATTCTAGGAAGATAAATTTAAATACCACTTTTGGTACTTTACCAAATTTTTGCTTTTGAGTTATAATGCATGCACGTGGATCTTTTTCTTAAAATGCCTTTTATGAATACAGGCGACCCTAAAGCAAGGTATTTCTAGTGAAATCAAACTTTTAGATGGAGTATCAAATGTTTTCAGAACAAATCTTCACATTTACGAGGCTAAAAGTTTTGTGCAGTTCAGCATTCAACTTAATATACCAATACCAAAAAGTTTTAAACTGTCCATCTTTTTTAATTAACCTCAAAATCAAACTTTTTGAAATCAAGTGAAAAATTCTGAAAACTTATGGTAATATACATTTTCAAATTAAATTCCTATCTTGTTTCTTAGGTTGAAGATACTTTCCCAAATTTGCAATTCCAAAGGTTTCTTTGCATATTTTGTCAAAGAAATAGAGCTGATAAAATAAGCAAAGAAACCTCTGGAACTGCAAATTTGGGAAAGTATCTTCAACACCAGGAAACAAGATGCTCGTGAATTTTGAAGTTCCCACTGTGGATGATGTCATCCTACTAACAAGAAGTGCACAGGGCAGCGCAAAAACAAGCTGTGCACAATCAATTGTTGCAGCGTCAGTCAACCACAGAACTAAAGATAGGGTAAAGGTACCCTGAAACCAGCCTTCCCAAACAAATGAGAAGTGGAGTTAAAGGTGTAAAAAAAGTAACTAATTTTATCAAAACTCAACCAATGGTGCTCCAGTGTCTAAAATAATAGTTATTATTTTATGTACCAACTTCCATTATTATTACACTCAAACTACACTAGTCAGAGCAAGTATGGTAGCATAAATGTAACAATATTAATAAGAACATATTAATAAAAGTTTTAACTACAAAAGAGAGAAAAATAGAAAAATTGCAAGGAACTATTAAGTAAAAAGTACAGAAAGATGTATATAAATGATCTATGATGGTAGTTGGCTAGGTAATTACAACAAATCAATGGGCTAGACAAATATAAATAAATAAATAACTAAAAGTAATAATAATAATAATAATAATAATAATAATAATAATAATAATAATAATAATAATAATAATGAAGAAGAAATAAAATGGTGTTTTTGCACATCATTAGAGGCCTTCAGAAAACTTATATTTAAGAAGAGAAGCAAGCACTTTTATCTTATTTTATATTCCATTTTGTAACAGATTGTATATCATAGCACATTATATAATATCTAATGTTACAAATGAGGACAGTTTTATTTAAGATATTGTAAATACAAAATATTTGATTTTTAAATTTTTCTTCATAACGTTTTATAACATTCTTGTTGACAATGTTACTTTTTACTTTTAAAAAAATATTCATCACCAATGATTTATTGCTTCCACTTCAAACTAAGAGATGCTTTTCACAATAATACATACCTTCTTTTATTTTCGTGATAAACAGCTGTATCTGATGGCTGATTGTAGAGAGGCTGTAAAATTAAATACAAAGCACATATTAGCAAACACATAATACAAAAAGTAATTACATCATTACAACATACATATTTAACTAAGGAAAACAAACAGTTATTAGCTTTTTAACTGGTACATTTTTAACTAAATTTTACATACACATAGTCTAAAAAGCTCAGCTCCTCCCCTTTTTAAGGTCATTGTTATAAAAAATTAAAAAAATCTTACAAAGCTTGTGGCATATTTAAAAATTACTCATACACAATGTGGCTTGGGCAAAAAATACATAGAAATTGTTTACAGATATACATAAATAATACAAAAACACAGAATATCCAACACAGATTTTCTAACTCACTGGCACATAAGTTACTGAATAATATACATTAAAGCAATTGTCTTAATACGGGAGTTACAGTTGGTAATTTACAAACAGGTTACATATTTGATGCAAAATAATGAATTTAAGATATTCGGTGTTTCCTGTGCTTTACTTGTCTATAGTGATCACCATCAGCAGTGTAATTTCTGTTATTTTCAAAAAAAACTTTCACAGATTCTTAAAAATAATTGTCACATAGTCAACAGTTTTATTTCATGGCTATAATTTTATCACTTTGGAAAATAGAAAGTGTAAAATAATAATTAGTGCATTTTTTTTGTTTTTAATATAAATAAACTTGCTTCTTCCCCATTCAGAACATACAGAGTTTGATAGCTGTTAAAATTATAAAAATTCTGTTTAAATTTAATGTAGATGTTTTAAAGGCTAATTGAAGGTTAACTTTAATTGAAATGTGATATTTTACTGTCAAATTAACCCAGTGGTGCAATCATTTGGGATCCCAGTGTCATTACATGCAGCTGGTCTCAGATCCTTACTGTTTCTATCGCTTTTAAAATGAACATTGTGGTATATCATGGAGGGAATTTTTAGTAAATGAAGTAGTATTACTGTAACATATTTAAAAGAAAAATTGCATATTTTGATCAAAAACAGCTGTGCGAAATGTAGATGAATATAAATGAGCTACAACCAAAAAATTCAATGGGATTGGTTTTAATTGTTTTCACACAAACCGTGTGTAGGACAGGAGTTGAATAGGTAGAATAATTTGAAATCACCTTTACCAGGAAACATGCGAGTCAGTTGAGAAATTCAATGCTATGCCAGCATGTTACCATGGTAGCACAGTGGCAGAGCAACTGGCTAGAGATCGGAAGATCTGAGGTTCAAATCCTGGCTACGGCATTGAATTTTTCAGTCTGACTCTATCTATCCAACTCCTATACACAGCTTGTGTGAAAAACAATTAAAACCAATACCAAATGACCATAAGAGTTGGCTATACTATGAATCTTGGGACTTCCAAGAACTTACAGCATTATAAGTTGCCATTGGGGTTGTCATCTCAAAATAATTTGAGATCACCTTGTGGTTTACCATGAAATAAGTGAGTCAATTAGAAATTCAATGCTATGCCGGCATGTTGCCATGGTAGCTCAGTGGCAGAGCAAATGGCTAGAGATTGGTTCAATTCCCGGCTATGGCATTGAATTTTTCAGTCTGACTCTACTTTATCTACTGACTTTGTCATGTTTTTGGCATACACTAACAGAATGTTCAAGGCAAATTTATTTCTTGCAGTTCTTACAAACATATCTGGTTTATTTTGCTTTTGCTGTCCATGAGCTCGCAATTGACTCCATTTCAGAACTTTTCATACCACAAAGCTCACATTTCTACCCATTACTTATTTTCCAAAGATTTTGACAATATCCTTTAGTGTAAATTGTCTTACAGAGGTGCAAAAGAAAGATGTCTCTCTAGAATCATATGCTTCATTTTCAGCCGTTACTTCCTCAATCAGCTGCATAATTCTTTGCTCTTCTACTCATCAGAAGATGCCATAATGTAGTTACTTATACACTTATAACATACTAAAATAAAGCACCAAACAAGAAAGAGTCTGCTCTAACATCAAACAAAGCCAATAATGCTCTCTTGTAAGCATGGAAATAAAAGTAGGGCTAGCAATAAACTGACACTACAAGGCTGATTTATGATAGATACCCTAGAACTGTTTTTCATAAGCTAATCAAAAGTGTTAGTATTGAAGTACCAAGTACAACATATCAAACGACTCCTTTTATGTTCACCAGTTGCTGAGAATGTAGTTACTTGGAAACAATTGTCGAATGTGTTAAAATGAAATATTGAGCAAATTTTGAGTAAAAAAAAAAGCATTGATTTACCTCCCCCTTCCCCCAAGAAGAGTTGTTTAGGTGCATGGGTTCTTTTGAAAATCTTTGTGCCGTATCTTTGGAAGATGAACAAAAATACATTTAAAATTAGAAAAGCGACAACAGTCTACACCTGTTCACATCAGGATTTTATACATAGGAACTTCATTTCCAAATAAAGCAGAAGATAGTTACCATTGTTATGCCCAGACATATCAATTAAATTGTCAAATACACCTTACTTTAGCAACTTCTTAGTGTCTAATTGTGTCAAAAGTACCTTCACATATGAGTAAAATGCAACAAATGTATGAAAGCATTACTGTTCTGCAGAATAAAGTACAATTAACAATGAACAAATTACTTCATTATTACCAATACTTATTTCACTAGTAAGCAATCACAGTAAAAATGATATCCACTTACCAGATCTACTTTAGGCCCTAGTTTATCCAGCAGAGCATGAGCCTCCTGAGCTTTTTTCTGTGAATCAAAAATAAAAATTATTAAATACATTATACTCTTGTAATACACAAAATACAGCAGTATACAAAATGAACACTGGAATACAAAATTAACTACAAATTATGCCAAAGGTTAAACAGAAATATTCTTTTTTTTTTAACAGATAATTCTATAGCTTTTGGTCAGAACATGAAACCTCCAAAACTGGCCTCTCTGTGTTAAGACAGGAAACAATCCTCTATTGTTTGGTGATTGTTTTTTTTTATATATATCACTACTGTCTTAGCACAAAAAGGTCAGTTTTGGAGTTATGTACTGACCACAAGCCACAGAATTATAAAGCTATTTTGGAGTTTTTGTGGTCAATTTGTATTGCAATACAGAATGGTGTGGTAGGCTTCAAAGAAGAACTACATTATCAGATTCTGATTAATAATGGAAACAGGTAAGAAAGTCATTTAATTCCCCCCCTCCCACTAAACCCCAAACTTAAAACTGTTAATATGTCCCGATGTTACAATATAAATTAAAATATCCTCAAAAAGCATGTCTTTCTCACAACTGTATTCTGCAACCTGTTATCTCTGAAATACAAAATTGTTCAATGGTTTCCCCCCCCCTCCTCCCCAGTTTTGAATTTCAGTACTTTGATGCACAATCCAAATTTGAATGCTTATATTATCATCAATGCTTATATTATCTGCTGATTTGTATGTAAAAACATTTTGCTTTTTTTCCCCTAAGAAATACATTCATAAAACAAAGTTTATTATCCTGATTGAGAGTCCACAAGTATAAATTCAAAATTTTATTTTACATAAAAACACATATTTTACAAAAAATTTATGTAAATAAGTATTTCCATATTTTGTATACTTTTCTGTTATTTTAATTAAATATTTGTTTTTTTTTTTAACAAATGCATATTTTAATAAATCTCCTGCAATCAAGAAAGAAATGATGCAAGAACTGTGTTAGCGATAGCTGTTGCAACATTTGCTCCAAAGACAATGCAATATTATTGTCTCAAAACACTCCCCAACCATCTGTCACAAGTTATTTTATCTTTCGTGTTGTAAAAGGAGTGGGAAACAACCATGATAAATTCTGTGAATCCTCAATGTGCAATTGTAAGTTCGTAACTATGTCTCTATTTCTGTTTCAGTCGGAATCCGTTTAAGTAGTGAACTTTTGCGATCTTAGGTTAGTGAATTATTTTAAACATGTCAAAAGTGAAATTGAGTGTGCCAATCTTGTGCAAAATGTGTAAGTATAGACCAACGATTGCCGATAATGCAATACGTCTGGAAATAAACACATTGCAGCTTCCTCCCCCATTTCATTGCAGCAAGTTTTTACAGAAGAACCTATTCCATCCTCATCTAAGGTTAAAATAAATTCACTGTATAATTCAGATTTCAGCTAATATACCTCTTTAAAAGGTAAAGAATCCCAAATTCAAAAAGTTTCTCACCAGATTTACAGATATAAGCACTGCTGATGAATCAACTCTTTGGAAAATGTCTCCCAAAGTGCTATGATGAAACATTAAAACACATTAGGTCAGTATGTGAAAATAAGAAGATCTGGGGAAGCATTAACGAAACTAGTGATTCTGCTCGCGTTATAAAAGTGGGAAATGTTTTAGTAGATGTGTTGGAAAATGATGAAAAAATTTCCAAACACCACTTCTTGCTAGCTTTTAAACAATTGTCAGTTACAAATCACATGTCAATTGCTAGGTGTTCACTGAAGCATTGACGATCTTATGGCCAAATAGTGTGAAGTATGACAATGTTTTGCTTCTCATAACCAATGGAGCTCCATATATGAATGAGGCTGGTGAAGCTTTTTGTGTACGTAATCTTAAATGATTCATGCGACAGACTGTGTGACAAAATCTGAACTCTTTATCCGCAAATGGACATCAGTGTCAATGAGAGACAAATTTTTGTAAGATCACCAACTAAAGACAATCTTTTCAAAGAAAGAATTCCTGGTCTCCCACTGCCTCTTAAACCCATTAACACATGTTGGGGCATATGGCTAAGTGCAGTAATATATTATGCAAATAATGTTGCATGATATTCAAAAATATTCAAAATTTAGTAAAAGACAGCAATTTAAAATGTGGCCTGGTTTTCATATCTACCAATTTTGGATTCTTGACCCATTCTATAATAAAACTAGAGATTTTGAGGGATTTATTAAGTAATGGAGTTAAAGAAATAGAGTGCGTTGAAAGACAACTGGACGCTCTTTCCAATTTGAAACCCGAAGTCTTAAAGAAAAAATTTTAAGGATTTGTTTGACAAAAATACAAGCTAGAAAGCCCTTAGCAAAGTAGCTTTAGTTTTGGAAGGCCAAGGAACAAGTGAAGTTGATAGTGTGGATGTTAGTGATAAAATATGTAAGGTTAACATTGTACGACGTAGAATGATCGGTTTCTCAATATAAGGCATTATTTCATAACAAAAGGCAAGGAGAAGACATCAGTCATTCACTGCAATTCCAAACAGTGTTCCACATCTCATGATTAGGAGCAATTGGTGAGGTAATTTTTTTATATTATGTTAGGTGTCTCTTGAACTAAAAAAGTTTTCATTACATATTTATAAATTTTTGTCATATACAAATAAATATGTTTTAAGTTTTTTAGCACATAAAAATCCTAGCCCTGATTATCACTGAATGTGATCCATTTCTACAAATGAATATGACTGCAGCTGTAGAAGTTCAGTGACAAAAAATTAAAGACAGACATTTTTCAGGCATACCTATCTTAATTTCAGAACAAAGATCCAGTAAAAATGACATGAAGCCTAATTCACAAATTAATATAGAAATAGCATTATCAGTATAGTATACATTATTTTCTGCTTTCCAATCTGGAGACCTGGGTTCGATTCCCTGTACCGGAGTGGGGATTTTTCCTCTCCTAGGAGACTGACCGGGGTACACTCAGCCTCGTAAGGTCCCTGGGGGGCCAATTGAGGAGCTACTTGATGGAGAAGTAGCTGCTTAGCAGCTCCGGTGGGAGGAATCGAAGCACTGTCCAAGTCTCAGCCCCCAATACTGCACCCCATCCATGGACCAAGATGGGGGATGCAGCGGGTGGTAGGCCAAAGGCTCTTAGTGAGCTGTGCCACGGAGTCAAGTCAAGTCATTAGTACAGAAGTCAGCATCACATTCTTTTCTGAGCTTTATTGTGCCTTTCTCCTTACTCTTTAAAGGGTTAAATCATTCACAATAATTGAAATTAGACAATGATTGAGAGGAATATGCTTATGGTCCTGAACATATTCCACAAGTAGAATCTACATCATTTGTAGAAATACTCGCTGGATATGGATGATGATATGCTTCAACAAACAAATATTCGAAATAAGTTTTAACTTTTTATATTTTAATATGTGGTACAAAACTATAACATTTCTGATCTGATGCAGATGCTATATCCTGACTGTTCAAGAAGATAGGTATAGGCCACTTAAACCATGAAGTACTCCAAATTATCTCTGTGGAGGTAAATGAAAATAAGTTGAATGTTCCTATTCCCTATATAAGGTATAGGACACATTTTGTTTTCTAAATGCATGAATTACATAACTTCAGAACCCAGAACTTGATTCCTATGACCTATGTGCATTAATACTACAATCCACAAAGTCTGCATTAGATGATATTTCCATATTCCCCCCCCCCCTTGGGATCAAGCAGCAAAAACATCTCTCTTTTATTTAAACTTGTGCTTAAAGATATTGTTGCTTTATCAGATAAAACATGTCTTGATCACAAATATTCTTACCCTATTATCAGCATAAATTTTCTGTGCAGGACTCTGATGCTTGGGAATAGCAATTTCTTCCTCCTCTTTCTTAATGGCAGGCTTGCTTGCAGCTTCTTCCAGTTCTTGTTGTTTCTTCTTTAACTTTTGGATTTGAGACTCAGCCTTTGCTATTTCCCTATCTACTTTTCCAATCTGCTGCAGTAAGTCGTCTTTCGTTGCTCGGAATGCTGCATCCTCTTGAATATTTTCAGGTGGCAGTGTTGGCGAGATGGCTTCTACTTGTGGATTGTATGCTGGCTGCTCCTAAGAACAAATTTTAAATATTAATAAAACTGTGAAAACATATTTGAAAATGCTTTTACTGTGATAATAATCATTAAAGTTCTAAAATAAAAAATATCAAAAATGTTTAGGAGCATTAGTGTGCAATTATAACAGGAAGATTTCCCAAAATCAATATATTCTTAGAAAACTTCCTTGTTATTTTATTTAATGCTAAACAACAGAGTTCATTTAACTAAATGATATTCCATAACTACATTAAGTATTAAGCTTCAAAGTTTCATTCTGAGAAATACAAGATCATCAAATTTCATAGGATATTTTTACAAGCCAGTTTAAATCATTGATTTAATTGCTAGTGATAAAAGTTTTTTTGGAGAATTGGCAATGGAGAGACTGCAACCCAGTGAGTAATTTCTAGAAGTGGAGAAAAATGCTTATTATCAGCAACAGTTCTTACCTTCCACTCAAAGTAAGCAAGCAAGGAAAGAGAAAATGAGCTTCCAAATAGTCATTCCAAAACAAAGACAAAAATTCTGACAATAACACTATTGGCCCACTAGTACTCCCTGACAGTTTCTTTGCATCATATCATGATTCTTTACCCTGGTTATGAAGAATGTCAGATGATATTCCCTCACATATCATCCTTTCAGCATTATTAATTCATCTTGAAGGAATTTGTGTCCACGATCACTGTAGTAGCCTTCATGTGTCAGTTATTATGGTGCTAATGATTTTTACGTTCCAAAACAGCATTTCAGTTAAGTGTCACAACAGTTCAAGTCACCCTCAGTGGTGTAATGGTTACCATGCTAATTTCATATACCCAAGGTCAAGGATTCAAACCCGGCAGAGGCCCATGATTTTTTTGGGTGTAAAAATCCTTAGCATGGCTTCCTTAGGAAGAGAAGAGGCCTCTGAGCAAAATTAAGTGGTCTTTCACACCCAATATAGAATGGGATGCAGAAAACCACAGCAGTTAAAGAGAGTCCATAAATAAAACTCTATTTATTTATTTATTTATTTATTTGTTTATTTATTTAAGCTGGGATGACTGTGTGCCAATCACTTATAATGAAAACAATTCATTATTTTAAGCTTACAATGACATATAAAGTGCATTTTAATAGAATTCAATCCTGGAAATTTGTATATTAGGTATTTGGGAATAGTTGATTTTCCATTGATAGTAAGTGATCTTTTAGAATAAAGGAAAAGGTTTCTTATATTCCTTATTTTATAACAATAGATATACATTTCTGATTTCCATCACATAATTCAGAAAACATTTTTCATTTGATTCCAGAACCTTTCATTTTGCGACAACATTAAAAGTCAAATGTTTCAATTGTTTACCAGTGATGTTTTTATAAAGAAACAGTGTACAAATATTACAAAATGTTGAGCTAGACCTTGGAATATAAACCATATTAATTTAATTGCAATATTATTTTTCTATTTAAAGTTTTAGCCCCTACATGTCTACACTTCCTATTACATCATCTGACCTGACATACTGCACATCTGGTCGAATAGTGATATATTAAATATTGATTATTAGCAAAACAAATGTTTCTTCTCCTACTTGGGAGCTATGCAATTCTGATAACCACTATATTTTTACAAGATTTGTTGCATTTTCCTATTTACTGTGCCTGTGAACTTTTTCAATATAGATGAATTAGGAAGGTTGGAGCATTTCAATTGAAATCACATAACAATGGGGATTTGCTGTGCCATAATACAAAATCAAACGCTCAGTTCACTCCCCTATTGCTTGCAATTGTTTATAAAAATAAACTTTAATGTCCTCATTTTCTATTGCAGCTTCTAAGGCTGCTTCTTAATGTTTTCATTAGCCAGATTATGTGTTCAAAATTACTTTATCATAGCTATCAGCACCTTCATTTTGCTTTTTAACTTATGATTTCTTTCAGAAAGGATGTCTGCTTTTATAGCCAGGAGCAGCTTATGTCCTCTCAAATCACTTCCACAAAGAAATTTATGAAATGCATTTTTCACTTGCCCATTTTTATTTTTATACAATAGAACACAACAGCAAACTATTATAAACATCTCCCCTTCAAAATAAATCACAAAATATGCATAGAATAAATTCTAAGTTCTATTATGTGTAAAATCCCAACCACTCCTTTCACCAAGATCAAACAAATAGTTTATCTACAAGAACAGCAGAACAGTACTAGCAAGACTCTCAGTAACTATTGTAGATACAGCAAACTAGTGAATGAACAGGTCTTATAATACTTGTCGGTCAAGGTTGGATCAAACTAAAGCATACATTTTCACCAGCTAATTCATCTAATTCCAGCCACATGGAAATTGTATTCGAGTGACTTATTTTTGTGGTGTAAGAAAGCTCTAATTGAGAAATACTGCAATAGTAAAAATGTGGGTACTCTCTTAACATAATGTGTTTCAATTGAAGTGCCAAGAAACCCAAGGTTTTTATGCCTAGTTTGAGTTATTATTTACAGTACATCAGTTAAATCTGACGAAAAGTATTGGGACAATCTAAAAATATGGCATTCAAGGATTTCTCAACAAGTAAGAATATATCATAACTTCCGTATTAATATTTTATTTTAAATTTACAACAAGTATCAAATATGATTTTGAAAAAAAAATGCAAAGAGTTGCTTACACTCCATTTATTGAAAGTTCAAAAAACTCCCCCTCAGAATCAGAATTTTCCACAGCTTCATTCATATGCTGAATTTCAGCTTCACTTCACAGAAATTGAGGAAAATGAAGCATTTTAACATTTAAGAGCACAAACGTAACAAATAGATCACCACCTTCAAAGAAAATGGCACGACTACCCAAGAGCAGCCAATATTACTAAATCTCTGAAAATTCCTGAGTTGACTAAAGCAAGGACATCTGGCAGCACAAATCAGACAACTAAACGATAACTGATGTATGTTCTTTGCCACATAGCCCAAGGCCAAGTTAAGGTCGTGGAATTGCATTAAAAGCGTTAGAAATACCTTCTGAGCTATGCTCCAATGCGTTAAGAGGTTAATTCTGTATAGCACTGTTAACTTTAATCCATTCTGCAACAGAAATTAGAATGTTTAACAGATCTTTAGTGGAGCCATTAAAGCTTCTATGCTGTTGAACTGTGAACACTGCACTACCCATTATCATCTTCCCCAAAAAACCTTTCAACACTAATAAATCAAGGATGGTTCTGTCATTTATTAATAGAAGCATCTCAATATAAGTCACTCAAGACATGGAGAAAGACAGGAAGAATGAAAACCTGGAAATATCATATCTTTATCAGTAGGACTGGAATGTCTTTTATACCAAGAGGTAATGCATAAATAAACAAAAAAAGAACTCTTAATTCCATAACATTTTAAGTTGTAACCATCTTTACCACTTTCCCTAAATTTCTACAGGCGATTACCCTGCATTTAAAATCACAATTACATTGGAATAACTTCTTCTATTCTCAGATCTTTTGATCTCTAAATGAAACAGTTTTTATTTCAGCTTTTCCTTTTGCTTTAAGAAGACAACCATTTGTCAGGCCAAAACAAAAATAATAAAAAGCACTTTACAACACAAGATCGAATATCAGGACCAGTTATTAAAATATGACATGGCACACAACCTATCCAATTTTACTTGGAAATCAAAACTGTCCCATGACCCTACATCTCAGGATTTGAATTGGTAGTAAGGACTACATTAAGTCACATAATGTCATTCTGATGAATAGTCTTGACATTTGTGTCCTATTAGACATGTTAGCCACATGATACACAAGTCACGTTGCACCAGGGTAGAAGACCTCCATTTAGAGCATTCAGTATGTTCAGTTATATTCAAATCATGAATAATGTTATCCTTTTTTAATTTCAACTTCATCTCACTCTGTACAAATAAAATTTAAAGTACATTAACCTCAACTCAAAAAAGAAAAATACAATGTATCACATTCCCATGACTTTCTCTACTCACTCTCCTGCAAAGTATTCTTTAAAAATGCTTACTACTCTGGCAACTTCTTCCTAAACCAGAAAACTTCCAATTTACATTTATACATTTCATTGTAATATACACAAGGTAAAGCATTATCTGAAGATGTAATTCATTCATGTCAATATGTTTAACTAAACTCTTTGCAAGGCCATGAGAAAAATACAAATAATGACTTATTTGAGAAAAGTATAAATATTTGAACTATCAAGCCAATAGCAAAGAATATCTCAGAAAGGGTTAATCCATATCTACAGAGGAGATCTACATTTTCTGTGCAGTAAGATTTTGTCTCTATTACAGTTTACCGTGCCAAACTCACTCAGAATGAAAAGGACTTCAGAGACTACTCACAAAATAGATTTCATGAAAATGTCTTAAACATATGACAATGTGCATTTCTGGTGAAATCTCAAAACAGAATTTTGGTCCAGTAGTACAGAAAATAAAGATGAATAACTGACCAACTTCTTGAGTTACAATGTTAGGTGGACATAATAGCCATGATATAAGAGATAGTGTATACATACTGTGCACTACTTTTTTAATTTCAAGTCAACACGCCAGCTTATGGGGGGAGGGGACGGAGGTAGGAATAAATGCTTAAAGTTGTCTTTCATTAATGTAACAGCTATTCCATAATCTTGTTATAACAAGGCAGATATCAAAAGCCAAGCAAACTAACCAAATAATGTTTTACACTAATGCTTTCAAAACCCAAAAGTCTGTTACATAACGATTATCAATTGTCAATAATGAGGTTTGTATATTAGTAAAATGCATAAGCCTAAACACATGAGTATAGTGAATTTTGTGGAGTTTAACAATAGAGCTCAAAGCTGCTAAAGCTATTCAGGGTAAGAAAAGATCTCACAATCTGTGAAGTGTTATAATTCAAAAACTCAATTTTTTAAGTTACCTATATATTACTTGCAAGTTTAGTGTCTTACAGTACAGAACTGCAGTAACTCGTTATTAGGGCTTGGATTTTTAGGTGTTAGCCTTTTTTTTTTTTTTTTTTTTTTTTTTTTTTTTTTTTTTTTTTTTTTTTTTTTTTTTTTTTTTTTTGGTCATTTAATTAACAATTTTCAAGATATAAATTTGGTTCCTGAAGCAGAATGTGAATTTCATTGCACCTAAAAAAAAACCTAAAAGAAAGAGTTGATACCTAAAATAACTTAAATAGCTCATTTGGCTTCTTTAAAGAATGTTTTTTTTTTTCCATTTAAATTCATTATAAAACTATTTACATTAGGACAGAATTAGTTCAGGCTGCGGCAGATCAATTTTTCACATGACATTACCTTGAAAATAATAAAAACATTCATCGGTAAACACAACTATATATATATATACAAACAAAGGCAATGACGTTACGTTGCTTAAACTATTTCTGCTCCTTCAAAATAAAGTACTTAGTAATTTTAAATCAACACTGAGATTGTTATCTCAGAAGTGAGGAACTTGGGAAATACTTGTCAGTTTGGCAATTTAATAGCATACCGGCATATTTTCATATTAGCTCAATGGTTAAGCAGGAAATCTGTGTTCAAATCCTGGCCATGACATTAAATTTTTCAGTTCACTGCACCATAAAAATATATATATATAATCGTAGTTGTTCAAAGAAACTACCGGCTACCCCTCTTCCACCTGAGCCAATACTGCTGAACACCTTAAAGGTATAAAAAATGCTATGAAATACTTTAGATGAAACAGAAGCTTCCTGCATCACTGAGACCAAAAAATTGATGAGTGCCCCATTTGTCGCCTCCCTTGCATATAATAAGACACAGTTTTGTTTTATACCAGATGATATTCACTGGGAGTCACCCTCCATGGTGTAATGGTTACCATGCTAACTTCATATACCCAAGGTTGCAGGTTCAAACCTGACAGAACCTGGGTGTAAAATTCCTTACCATGGCTTCCTTCAGAAGGGAAGTAAAGCCGTTGACACGTTATGACATGTAAAAGAACCTCAAGCCTGATAGAGGTCTCTGAGCAAAATTAAACTGTCTTTCATGCCCAGTATAGAATGGGATGCTGAGAACCACAGCAGTTAAAGAGCATCCATAAATAACACGTCATTTATATTTATCTATTCAGTGGTTGAAAATTGTAACCCTGCCACTCAATGGTGTTCTGAATATCATTGGTAATATTTTCAGAAAAGAAATACCTGGGCCAGTGGAGGTTTTCATATTCATCAAAGTTGTAGAAGATTCAACATAATTATGGTTTTGAAGACACAAACATCACCAATTTAGTATTACAGGAAGAAAAGTAAACAGGAAAATTATCATAGAACCTACTGTATTAGCAGATATACACCACACTTTTCAATGGCATTATTTTCCATTGAAAGACTTGTTTTATACAAGAGTGTATTATGTGTTAATAGGAACACATTTACAATAGAAAATTGGGGGCATGTGTAGTTATCTACTGCAATGCCAACAAAATAACCTACGTTAGAAACAGTAAAATAAATTCCTCAAGTGCTATAGATGTACATTTTTGACAATATAAATTTTTTTGAGGAAAAAAACGACTCATAAATAAATTCCACAAAACTTAGGAAAACAGAAAATTATTGGTATGTGTATTAATCCACAAAGCAAAATCTTTAAAAAGAAAAAATTTTAAACACAAGAAACCTAAAATGAAGGTTTATGCAACTAAACTCTGAACCCTATTCATGACGAGTATTCAGTCCAAATGTCAGCAAATAAGACAGATAATCATGGGAGGTTCAGGCAAGGAAGTTGCCATAGTGGTGTTGCCATTTCCCTTCCTAATCATAAATTTGTACCATCCCTGAACCCACTACAATGCACAAACAACATTACAGGCATAACTACAAAACATAACTTCAAGAATGGGACAGGGATTCGGACACAGTGTATATCTTAAACACAATCACTTTACATTACTTATATGCACAAGTTGTTCCCCAACAGGAAATAAGAATTCAACTTTCACTTATTTTTCACTCTCTATTTAATAAATTCAGAAGTAATTATTTTGTATTAAATCAGGTTGTCTCTATTTAATAAATTCAGAAGTAATTATTTTGTATTAAATCAGGTTGTATAACTAAATGGTAAACCAGAATGCAACATGTAAAGGCATTTAAATCACATTCTTCCAAAAGAAATTCCAGTAATGTTGCTGTTATGGTAGACACCATTAATGTGCAAAGTTAACTGATGTAATTATACAAAACAATTGGTGCAGTTTGCAAAATGCAATACATTGATTGCAGCAATAGAAAAGTGAAATATTAAATAAGTGCAAAGAAGGCACAAGAAACCCAAAGAAAATATTCTACAAATGAATAATCACTGCTAAGCTGTAAAAACAAATACAACATAAAGCAATAATAGACAAAATATGAAAATGTTGCTAGCTCTGAAGTTGTTAGTTCTTCTGCAAGCCTTTCTAAATCCCAATTGTCATTCATTACTGTGCCATTATCCATAATTTCTTGGTCCGCAACAAATATACTGAATAGAATAAATCATGCCAGAATATTTCTGCACATTTATATGGTATAATTAGTGGATTTTAAGCAAGTTTTATTTCTGCAATGTAGCCTGCCTGATATTTAACATACCCACCATGACAGGTTGACTTCTGTAGTAACATCACTGTGATATCAACCGATTAGGCACTTCCTACTATACTTACAAACTGGCAAGTTTCTTTTTGAACAATTTTTATTTATAAGTTCTTCTTCTGTGATTAATTTCTTTCATTCTTGAAATTTACTACATTTTCATGGGGAACTGAAATCTATTTGAATACACATTCCATACTGAATACTGCATGAAAACAGATTTAGATCATATTGAATCTTAGATCTAGCAAGTGGGATCAGAGTGGGAATGGATTAAAATATGTTGCACAGAAGAATCTCTGTATTCAAATTATATTGAGTACCCCAAAGATACTATATTCCACTATATTCTCATCATTTTGTTTTCCTTCAATAAACTTGCAGGAACTTGTGTAATAAACACAAAAACACAGCCAGTTTATCACTCCTATAATCTGGCAAAAACATTCACTAACCTCAAAACCTGTTTACAGTACATTTAACAGGTTTGCAAATGTAAATAAGCCAACCAATGTAAAACCTAAAGTATTCAAAACATTGTCAATTGATACTGAATTTAACATGTGACATGCATGGATGGAATTGGACTCAAATCAATTTCAATTCCCTGTGGAAACGTGACTATTTACCCCACTACAGCTATATAGTGCTTCATTTTTTATTGCTCAACAGTATCTTGAGAATATTTATCATTCTAAAACTCACCCTGGTATCTATCCTTAAAGGCTGCTGAATCTCTGGTTTTGCTTCTCCAAGGCGGATTTTCTTGAACGGCGGGCCTAAGTCAAGCTGCACAGTTGTACCTCCCGATGGTACTAGTGCAGGTCCCATATTCTCTCTGTATGATTCAGCCCTGAAATACATTATAAAGATATTAATGAAATTTCATTTACAAAAAATACATTACATTTGCAACCACACATACAAAATGTATGCAATACAGTCTTTAAATAAATGTCAAATGTCATATTCAGTTCATGATCATGCGTTGTGAATTTTATAAAATAATGCAGTTATAGAATAACAGAGCTAAACATATACACATTAATGTTTTTAAATAGCTTTGTTACTGAAAAGTAAGGCTATGCATATACAATAGGGAAATATAAGCAGAATCTACTTTAAGAATGAGTTTTGAGGTTATGAAAGACTAAACAATGTCAAATGCTAGATTATGTGTGCACACCTATTCTTCATGGTTTGTATCATACTGTGCTTAGGTCAGTATGGAATGGTAAACTTCTAATTATCTATGTGCCTTATTGATTCCTAAAAATTGCTACCATTATTTGTAGGTATGTAGTAATACTTAAACACACAACATACATTCACTCTCCTTTAAATTTCCCATTTCTATTCTTCATTATTTTTCCTATAAAACACTTACTCTATCACATCTGCAGTAATGCCTCCATGTTTCCCTCTCTACAACCAAAAACACACTGTAACTCAGAAATGCCTCCAACAATATGAATGCTTAACATGCACATAAATAGGCAAGTTCACCATACCCTAAGTAACTGACAAAAGTTTCTAACCTCTAATACTTGTATTCCAGTGCACGAGAGTATTTGGCTCTAACAGACAAGTTACAGTTCATAAAAAATAAATATAAGAATCATAAAAAGATACATGTAAGAACCAAAATATTACAAGTTTATGGCATCCCACAAAGATTATTATAAATATGATTTAAATACGATAGTAATAAATATTAGACAAGTAACTATTAAAAGTTTGGAATACATTACTTCATAATATCAAATATGATAAAATTAGACAAATCACTACTAAAAGTCCTACAGTCGTAGTTATTGTATTCTTATTTCTTTTATCTTTTTTTTTAATTCTGCATATTTCTTCCCCTCCAGATTTTCAGTTATTCTCTTAATCTTTTCCCTTAACTTCCAATACTGCCACGATAACCTTAACATAGTTTTATTGCTGGCTACAAATAGAAGTTGGTTGTTGTAACATGCCAAATACTAATACTCTTCTTGGACAGCCAATCATGTTATTTATTACATAATATCGTTCCACATGAAAACTGTATGAAACAAAATAATGATGCCAATAACTTCTGCAAAAAGCAGGCAGACTGTGTCTTGTGTCTTTGCATCTTGTGCTTGGCACAAAGCAAGAGAGTATGGGCATAGTGAAAAGATTACCGTCCAGCTACAGATCAAATGAATAACAGTAACAAAATTGTTGATATGATCAAGCAGTTAAAGTGATATAATCAGAAATAATAAACTTCTGCACATAAACATATTATATAGTGGTAATCTGCGCCTTAGCATTTCAGCATTACAATTAGAAAATGTATTATTTTGTACTATATCTAACTGAAGCGTTAAGCTTTAAAAGTAACATTTTTAGAATGATTCCCCATTTTAAACCAATTCAAAACTGGTCTTTCTAATGGAAGGAGAAGAATGTACCTACATAAGAAGAATCCTGAAATATCAGAAATAAAAACAAAATGCATTTTGAAGCAGAGTGAGCTTAGTTTCATTTTCACAGGCAAATATTTAATATTATGCACCTTCTTACATTATATTTTTATGCTGAACCAATTACTTTAAAAGCCTGCATCGTTTCCAAGCATTAACAAGCATTCGTTACAGAGGAAGCACATTTTAACTCTTGGCATTATCAACTATTACCTACCTTTTAAGATTCATTCCTCTTCTGAACCACAAAAGCATGCTTCATGAATTCCAAACTCCAATAAATATTTTACTAACATAAATGAATATCAGTTTACATCAAAAATGTTATGAATTGCCAAGAAAAATATTCAATCTATGTCATACTTGTGTATATATTTATGTTTTTAAATTATTAAACACAAATTAGTATTTTTAACTGAATAAGTCAAAGATAAATATTGCAGAAAAATAATCCATTTTCTTCCAATTTTTACAATGTTTCTGCTATACACTTCCATACAGGTATTTTGTTTCACTCTCTGTATGCATTGTGCAAAACCTATACCTTCAATTACAGAAGCAACAAAGTAAAATATCTCATGCCTTGCACCTCTGTACATTTAATTTTAATACATCTTCACAGTGACCTCATGTTAACAGCTTTAATCTTTTGGACCAACTAAACACAATTTTTACATTAAAAACCTCCGTACCACCCCCACCCTATAAACATAATAATCTGTATTAATTTTTACAATCTGGGTGATTCACGTAATGTTTATTATCTATCCTATTTTTAATAGCATCTAAAACTTTTATACTTGCTCATTGCAGGAAAAAGGTTTTTATCTATGCAGTGAGATAAACAAAGTTATCATTGTTAAGACCGCAGACACACCTGACAGTTCAGCACATAAGAGTGCTTGATTTTAAGTAATTATTAACATAATTGACAACTACAACATTTCTCTCTCTCCATTATGCCTATAACTCTTATACAACTTTCTTCACACAATAATTAAATACCATTACTTTATTTTTAAAAATGTAAATGGCATATTATTTATGGATGCTCTTTAACTACTGTGGTTCTCAGCGTCCCATTCTAAATTGGGCATGAAAGACCACTTAATTTTGTCAGAGGTGTCTCTATCAGGCTTGAGGTTCTTTTACATGCCGTAAATCTACGACACGGGACCAATGGCTTAACTTCCCTTCCGAAGGAAGCCATGCTAAGGATTTTCACACCCGAAAAAATCCATCGTCCTCTGCCTGGTTTGAACCCGCGACCTTGGGCATATCAAAAGCTTAAAGCAAGAAAGGAAGTGGTTCTGCACCATAATAATGTTTAAGCAGCTGTAAAGCTATCACAGCATGTCTCCATTCTAATGCATTACCTTCTAAAAGATAGTCATTATTTTAGCATGTAAACTTTGATCTTAAGAGAGTACCTGCTCCAGAGTTTTAAAGCAAGTTTAAATTCAAACTTGGATTCATTTACAAACCAATACAAGAGCAGTGCATGTACATTTTACCTATTTTGAAATATTAATGCAAAACACACATTTATTTTTTACTAATTTAAGCTGTCAAATATGGAAGGATCACTTACTGCTGTATCCTAGTTCTAAGCGCTGGCAGGTACTCTGGTGTTGTTTGCTGTAGGAGGGAGATACGGGGCCTCATCTGGGTTGGAGGACCCTCACTACGAACATACTCCACCTGTGGAGGTGGTGGTTGTGGTGGCGGCGGCTGCTGTTGTTGCTGCTGCTGCTGCTGTTGCTGCTGCTGTTGTTGTTGCTGCTGCTGCTGCTGTGGTTGCTGCTGCTGCTGCTGCTGAGATTGTTGGGATTGCTGCTGGGATTGCTGTTGAGGTTGCTGCGCCTGTTGTTGCTGTTGTGGCTGAGGAGTTTGCTGCTGCTGCTGCTGCTGCTGCTGTTGTTGTTGCTGTTGTTGTGCCGGTTGAGGTGCTTGTTGTTGCTGTTGCTGCTGTTGTTGTTGTTGTTGCTGCTGATGTCGGTCAACAACCTGCTGGAAGAATAAAACAAACAAAACAATTTTAGATAACCTTGTACATTAATGTTAGAAAATGCATTATGGAAAAAAGAGAAAATATATCATATGCCAATACATGTGGAAAATAACTAACAAAGTTTTATTATACATCAATGCCACGAATTTGATCAAAAAGTCTCTGCCAACAGCTATAAATGCGTGAAAACATTTTAACAGCATAGTTTACATGCAAAATTTGACAAATAAATCAAGATATTGCGCCTATTATACTTTAGATATACATAAATATATACAGTAAATGAACAAAGAATCACAAGTTCTCAAATTATTGTTTCCGAATTCACTCATTCGTCACTGGCATTATGCGAACGTATTCTTTTGAGACACGTCAGCAATTATTGCCTTATGTTTCGTCCGCTTTCTTTGGTAGTTCAAATTGCCGCCGCTATAAAAAAAATTGAGTTCCATTTTCTTGAAGGTACCAATGAACAATTCACATTCTCTGTTTGACCTTATCGTCATTGTGTTATTTCAACGCTTGAAAAGTTCCAACAATATTTCATAAAACTGCAAACTACGGTTGCAACAACGCTTCTTCGTTTTACAATCGCCGCTCCGGAATCAATGCAGACGCATTCTGAATGAATACCGCTAAAGCGTTGAATGCCCGAGAGTTTTAACTGCAACTTATGGAACGTCAAAACATAATATGAAAGGGACACAAAAAAATAAAAAAAAAAATTAAGCATTACCCGCACAATGCTGGAAGTTATGATATGAATAAGAGACCAGACATTTTCCTTAAAAGCATTTCGAAAAAAAAATACATTGTTGTACTGGGCAGCTATACGTACCATGTAGGTATTGCATTCCACCCAAAATTCGATACCGAGATTTCACCGGAAATGCACGTTTTAGGGTTCCATGTGTAAAAACAAGCATTTTCCAGAAAACTGTGAATACGATAATTCAAAAATAAAAAGTAGATAAAATATCAAACTTGATATTTAAATTTAGTATCTTCCAGGGATACGACACGAAGATTTGAGAAAAATCCACCCATCCCAAACTACCCTTTACATGGAACATTTTTTGAAAATTTTGTTTTTCTCAAACATTGCTCTAACGATTTTGATTAAAATACAGTATATCAAAGATATTTATATGAAAATAAGATGCATATTTTGAATTTCTAGGAATAGCCTCAGAAGACTTCATATTGGATGAATTTTGGCTAACTGGTAAACCGAGAGATAGATACACATTTACTGAACCAAAAATGCACACAATGTTAAAACACACAATTTGTAATATACTTCTTTTTTTAGTGAAAACTGTTTGTAACCTTTTCTCAAACGGGCCATCTTTCGCTTCTTCTCTTGTTTTACTCCAGGTCATGCAAAATCCAAATTGCAACTGTTTCACATAGCGATCAGCTTTTAAAAGATTTCACTATCGCTTTAGACTAGTGTATTCCCTTACTTCCCTCCTATTTAAATACCCAGAATAAAGCAAGTAATATGACTATTTCTGCTGTTTATCTCGATTAGCATGATGTAGATCAAAGAATAATCTTTTGGAAGAATAGATTGTTTGCAGAACAAGTAGAGAAAGTTATATGAATGCAACATACCCGATTTTTACTTTCTCTACATGTGCTATGTACATAGTGTATAGAGAAGGTATTGCCATGCACCCAAAAATTCGATACCGAAATTTCATGTTTTAGGATTCTCTGAATACAAAAAATGCATTTTTTAGAAAAAATGTTCTAGAAAATCCCTCCTCCACAAACTACCCTTTACAAGTAAAAATGTTCGAAAATTTTGATTTTCTCAAAAATGGCTCTAACGATTTTGTTTAAAATCCCGTATATTAATGAGATTTACACCCCAAATAAAATGTATATCTTGAGTTTTCTGGGAATACCTTCTGAAGACACCTCTATTCTGGATGAATTTTGCCTAAGTTTGCTTAACTGCTAAACCGTCAGAGATAGACAAAAATTCTCGTCAAAACACACAGTTTATGTCCTTTACGTTTTTGTTGTGGAGGTAACCGTTTCCGAGATATTCCTTGTTATTGGTTTGAATTGTAAAATACTCATACTTTTCTCAGACAGTAAGTGTCCGTTTTGCTTTTGTTCTACTCCTGGCCAAGCAAAGAAGCGATACGCAATGACAATAATCGCATAACGATAACTTTTAAAACATCTGACTGTCGGTTTAGTCTAGTGTATTCCCTTAATTTCCTTCTCCTTACTTATAAGGAGCTAAATAATAGCTCGATTAGCATTGTGTAGAAAGAAAAATAATCTTTTGTAAGAACTTTGTAGAGCAGCTAGAGAAAGTCATGTGAAATATGACACATCAGATTTTTTCTTCACGCCCTATCGTTCAACTTGGGTTCGTGCGACTCTGCAAGTTCGTTGACCTCTGTATCTACTGCGGCAAGAGCGTCATTATCAGCTGACGGGAGTTGGGGTTCATTTTCATGTATCGGCGTTATATGTACTATCTTCTATCTCCGTCTTAATTAACTACTCCAGAAGGTGCTATTATAAAATATATGTATAGGTCGTCTTCCATCCGCAACATAGATAGTACCATTAGTTAATTCAAGGTCATCTATTTGCGTATAACGTAAGTACCCCATAATTTAAAAATCCGATCTGTTCCATTCATGTGACTCTACAACGCTGTAACAAATTGTTGTTATAAAGCTCAATCCTCTATCTACTTTATGATGATAAAGATAAACATAGCAAATATTGACTTAATTACTTTTTCCTTGTAAGTAGAAGTAAATTAAGGACACTAGGCTAAACGATAGGCAAATACTCTAAAAGCTGACTGTCAAGTAGTTATAAACTCCTGGCCCTGCATAGAAATGGATTTTAACTTTCCGTGTGAGGAAAGTTTAAGTATTATAGTATATCTGAAACATGTAACAAGGAATATCTCAGAAATTGTCATTTCTACGAAAAACCCGCATATGACATAAATGGTGTGTTTTAACGTAATCTACATTTTTTGTGTAGTAAGTTTTTGCGATTCTCTTACGGTTTACCAGTTACGCAAAATTCAGCCAAATTCATTCAGCATAAAGAGGTTTTCAGAGGCTATTCCCAGAAAAATAAAAAAAGATACATTTTATTTGCCATATAGCTATCTTTAATATACGGTATTTTAATCAAAATCGCTGAGCCATTTTTGAGAAAATAAAAAATTTCGAAAAAGTTCCATATAAAGGTTACTTTGGGGTGAGGGGATTTTTCTGAAAATCTTTGTGTCATACCTCTGGAAAATACTAAACTTAAATACCAAGTTTAGTATTATACTGACTTTTCGTTTTTAAGTTAGTGTGTTCACGGACACACACACACACACATACACACACGCGGACCTTTTTCTGAAAACACTTTTTTTTTTCGATACAGAGGACTAAAACGTCTATTTGCTGTGAAATCTCGGTATCGAATTTTTGGGTGGAATGTAATACCTTCTCTATACACTGTGTACAGAGGACGATGGTAAAAATCCTTCGGAAGGGAAGTAAAGCCGTTGGTCCCGTGTCGTAGATTTACGACACGTAAAAGAATTTCAAGCCTGATAGAGGCCTCTGAGCAAAATTATGCGGTCTTTCACACCCAATTTAGAATGGGACGCTGAGAACCGTAGTAGTTAAAGAGCGTCCATAAATAACACGCCATTTACATTTTAAATTTTCTGGGGATAGCCTCTGAAGGCCTCCTTTATTTTGAATGAATTCTACTGAATATTGCGTAGCTGATAAACCGTAAGATATAGAGAAAAACTTGCAACATAAAAAATGTAGATCACGTTAAAACACACAACATATGTCATGTAGTTTTTTTTTTTTGTTTTTTTTCGTGGAATTGACCATTTCTGAGATATTCCTTGTTATTTGTTTCAGATTCAAAATACTTGACTTTTCTCACACGGAAAGTTGTAAACTCCTGGCCCTGCATAGAAACGGATATCAACATGGCAACCAGCTTTTAAAAGATTTGACTGCCCCCCCCTGGGTAGTGTGATGGTAGCGTGTCTGCTTCACATTCGAAAGGTCGTATGTTCGAATCTTGCTTAGGGTGAGTTACTATGATAAGGTTTTTTTTTTTTTTTTTTTTTTTCGGGGATTTCCCTTACCATGAGAAGACGAATGTCGAGTAACTTTAAGCTCCCCGGACCCCGAGATCATTTCACCAATTTCATTCATCGTCCGATATGACCAACCAGGTTAAAGGACGTTAAGCTATATAAATAAAATATAAAAAAACTGACTATCGTTTTAGCCTAGTGTATTGCATTATTTTCCCGTTACTTGCAAGGAAGCAAGTAATCAAGATAATCTCGATTATCAGAAAGTAGATAGAAAAAGATGCTTTTTCACAATGTAGCGATGTAGAGTGTCATGTGAATGGTACACATCAGATTTTTTTTCATATTAAACTAGCTGCCCACCCCGGTGAACCTATTGAAAAAAAACGACACATCCTCAACAAAGACAACGACGACGGGCCATTAATGCTGCCTACTACTGCGACCTCCTCAGTCAAGTTCGAGTTGCTTTCCGGTCAAAACGTCGCAGTAGCCTAATCAGAAATGTGTTGATTGCAGAACGCAGCAGCAACACAGCAAAAATTGGCCGAAATGCACTGGACTTCCACCTCCACCCTACAGCCCAGACCTCTCACCATGTGACTTCATGTTTGGTCCCACTCAAAGAAACTCTTGGAGGACATAGTTTCACAACCAATGAGGAGGTGAAAGACTTCGTGCGCAACTGGCTTCGCACCCGTCCTCGTACTTTCTTTGAAACTGGCATTAAAAAACTGTCTGTCCGTTGGAACAATTGCATAGAAAAGATGGGCGATTATGTAGAAAAGTAAGAAAAATTTTCATTTAAATTATTCTTCATGAATAAATTTACTGGTACAAAACGCCTGTCGATATTTGATTGTCCCTCGTACATAAATATATTTAATTTTCACTGTTATCTTGCGTCATTGACTCCATAACCGGCTGAATTCCCTTAGAATTGAATGGGGAATAAAATTGAGCGGTACTACGGTCATCTAGCGGAAAATAAATAAGTACGTACTTTGGGTGTTCGTCGTCAAGAAAGCTTCTTTTCTTCTCTATTTTAAACGATGGGAGTGAGGAAAAGACAGTTAATACATAAAAATGTATTTGAATTTCACTGTTGTGTTGCGTCATTGTCTCGATAAACTGTGGAGTTGCCTTAACGGGAGAAAAAATTGAGCAGTACTACGGCCATTTAGCGGCAAATAAATAAGTACTTACTCTATGTGTTCGTCGCCAGGAAAGTTTCTTTGCTTCTTTATTTTAAACGATAGGAGTAGGAAAGGACAGCTAATACATAAACATGTATTTGAATTTCAGTGCTGCGTTGCGTCATTGTCTCGATAAACAATGTGTCGTTACCTTAACATTGAATGGGGAGAAAAAAATTGAGCAGTACAACGACCATCTAGCGGCAAATAAATATTTACTCTAGATGTTCGTCGCCGGGAAAGCTTCTTTGCTTCTTTATTTTAAACGATAGGAGTAAGGAAAGGACAATGAATACATAAAAATATATTTGAATTTCACTGCCTCGACAAACTGGTGCGTTACCCTAACATTGAATGGGGAGGGAAAATGTAGCAGTACTACGGCCATTAGCAACAAATAGCCGTGGTACCATCTGGCGGCTATTAACCGAAATGCGTTTCCTTGGCACTGTATGCTGATTCATATTACGAGACTTTAAAAACTTTCCTGTATTATTTTCAAACATTTTCGTTTCCACAAACCTTGTCGTGACAATAACGTACACAACAAAATAAGAATTGTTCATTTAGTACAGTCGTTCGGCAGTGATGCGCGCGTACATACATTTCGGCGATTCATTTTATATATAAAATGCTATTACATAGACATTGACATTGAAGTTTTACTATTTGTTTAAAATTATAGAATGTAAATAAAAAAAATGTGAAGCATTGTATGTAAACTGTGCCGCATTTGGCATTTTTATCGCGCAAAAGCACTAAGAAGAAATTTCAGAAGACATGTTCTGAATAGGAGAGAAAATTGTGATTTCATATGGTTACCTTGATGTATATTTATAAATACCAGTCTCCGCAAGCTCAAACCATCAGTTCACCCTGAAGACGAGGAAGATGCACTTCTTCGAAACGTTGGTGTCAAGCCAAGTTTTTACCTGGCTAGAAGCCCGAGAAGATTTTGAAGTAAACATACAAGTTTTGAAACTAATCTAAAATCCACTTTTTTGTCAGAGAGTTTTACGAAACTTCAATAGTAGATGGTCTTGATAGAGTTCGGGTAGGGCAGTGACCCCAAAAAGAAAAGACGTGTAAAATGCGCTGAAGAAATATGAGAGGTCCACCTCCATGATGTGAATGTAGCGTGCCTGGCTCACATTTCAAGAGACTCCGAATTCACATCTCTCTTGATTTACTGGATACGGTTTTTCAGTTTTTCTCTTACCCTAGAAGAATTTCGGGTTCTAGACTATGATCTCCGGGCTCGTTTGGACATTCATTCCCCATCCGGAATAGTCTAATTAAAACAAAAAACAAAACAAAAAATTAGTGTTTGTGATAATACAAAGAGCGGGATGGTGTAACGGCAAAACTCGCATTCGAGAGGTCCTCAGTTCGATTCCCGACGACTACCCCTGGTCGCCATTGTTGCTAATGTGGTGCATCCTACACATCTCTCCTTTCCCTTACAGTTTAAGGTGCGCCTTCAGGTTTAGCAATGTCGGATGTGCCCGACAGATGGCGCAGCTACTTGCGCTCTGGAAAGATATCTCCTCGTGAATGGCAGACAGAGGACCTGAGTCGCTGCGCCGCCCTCCTTAGAGTGCTCTCTAACAGTGCGCAGTTGTTCAAACTTGGAATTCTGCGCATCTCCATGTGGCTTGGACTCCGAAGATTCCTTCACTTCATCCAGGTTTTCTGAGGGGTGTGTAGTAGACATGGGGCGATTCTTGAACGAATCGTTCATATGAAAGACTACAACGAAAGAATCGCATGAATCGTGTCAATCTTTGCATGAATCGTCGCTCAAAAAGAATCGCAAGAATCGTGCTAGTCTCAACATGACTCATCGTTCAAAAAGAATCGCAAGAATCGAAAAGAATAGCAATCGTGTCAACCATAGCAGGTATCGTCGTTCAAAAAGAATTGCAGATTTGAAGAATCGTGATCAGGTATTGGGGTTTTTTTCTCTTTTGCTTCCACCTTTCGAAGTACCAAACCGAAAACTGCCGAATGAGCACTGATGTGTACAGGGATGTTTAACCATTTATTTTATTGAGAACATAAATAGTGCTGAGGCCATGAGGCTAAATATAAGAATACATAAATATATAAAATAAAATATATAAATTATATATATTTATATATAATGTAAAATATACATAAGAAAATGAATTTGAGTAGCTTATATTACTATTTATTTACTCAATAATGTAAGTTTGGTTTAGCTTTATATGTACAGCATTATTCTTTAGCAATTTTTAATAAATTATTATTTTCTTTAACTATATAAGAAAAATTGCTGTTTCCATGTAATATGCCCATAGGCTTCAGAAAATGCCAGCACTTCCGGCCAAAATTTTAAAAGAATTTTGTTTCTGTTAGAATAATAAAATACAAACGTAGAGTATGCAGTACAACGTCCATTAAAATTCTCCATGAAAATGTGCAGATGGATTTTAGCAGTCATGTTCAAAACTAAGGAAAACACATAGCCTCCGGTATGTTATATTTCTTATGAGAATAAAAACGCACAAATCGAAATGGCTGGAATATTGATATGTATGCTTACTGGATTGCGTGGCACCGTGTAAGGGCTCTCTCTGTAGGGGACTGCTCCCCCGTACGGAGACTGGACGTAGCGCATTGCAGCAGTAGCCTCCCGAGCCGTCGCCCCCTGATAACTGGGATACCCCGTGGCCCCAGGGCGCCCCGAACCCGGCGAGAGGGGAGATGCGGCACTGGGAGCAGCCGATGGACGTTGCGGCTTGTACGGGGACCCGTCACCCGGTTGTGATGACCTGCAACAAAAACAAATCAAAATAAATATCAAAACAAGATTAGGTACCTTGTAAACAGTTCAAACGACAGGTTAATAAGAGTACTGTGTCAATTACAAGCTGCTTCAAATTCCCCCTTTTTCACTATGTACACATTGCATAGAGAGGGTATTGTAATGCACCCAAAAATCCATACCGATATTTCATATATGTTTTGAGTCCCCCTGAATCCAAAAAAAAAATCATTTTTGGAAAAAGGTCCGTCTCTGTGCGTGTGTGTGTGTGTGTCAGTATCTTCCAAGGATGCGACAGGAAGATTTTCAAGAAAATCCCCCCACCCCGAACTACCCTTTACATGGAAAATTTTTCGAAAAGTTTGTTTTAATTAAAATGACTCTAAACGATTTTGATTAAAATAACGCATATTAAAGATATTTACCTGAAAAATAAAATGTATATCTTGAATTTTCTGGGAATAGCCTCTGAAGCCTACTTTATTCTGAATGAATTTTACGGAATTTTTTATTAACTGGCAAACCGTAAGAAATTGACAAAGACTTACTTAAAAGAAAATGTAGAGCTCAATAAAACAAAGAATTTATGTTATAGGCATTTTTTTTTTTTTCGTGGAGTGGATCGTTTTTGAGATATTTCTTGTTATTGGTTTCACCTTTAAAAACGTATACTTTTCTCATACAGGAATTTGTCAACTCCTGCACAAACAAACAAAGCAACTTAGCAACCAGCTTTTGACTATCATTTTAATCTATGTTACTCCCTTATTTCGCTTTCACTTATAAGGAAGAAAGTAATAAGACTATTTCTGCTAATTTTTTCTCGATTAGCATGAAGTAAATAGAAGTATAAACTTTTTTACAATACTTTGTTGCAGATATGTAGAGAAAGTTATGTGAATGGAACACGTCTTTCTCCAAAGGAGTTATTGATTAGTTAGTACGGTAAAAGCCGTTGTCTTTGACAAGCTCTCTATTCTGAACTTTACCACTGAGTCATTCGCCTATCTACATAGGATGCGCTTTCGTTTACCAAACATCTGCTTCTAGAATACAATCAGCTGTCATTATTGAGATTCCACATTGATACGAAACCAGCGAAGAATATTTCTTTCTTAGTCTGTTTACCCTCTCCGTATATAGGACTGACACCTCCCTAGGACTTATAAGCGGGCGCCTAGAGGGCTGAATCCTGTCGGGGAGCCAATGGTACGTAACCACAGAATGAAGAACCTGGAAAGAGGGTTCGGCCCGTAGTCAGGCATGAGCGTGAGGAAGTAGATGATATGAAAGCGAAATGGACGATGGCGCAATCGGTGTAATGAATACCCGGAAAAGAGGACCCGGAGAAAACCCGCCCAGACGCAGTTTCTTCCACCACAAACCCTACATGTGGGCGCTTGGGATCGAACCTGGGTCGCCTACATGGTGAGCGGTCTAACCACTCAGCAACGGCGCCACCACCTTAAAGAATATATGTAGTTAATTATGTAACACTTAAAACGTCCTCAGACATTCTAAAATCGTACTTCAAACCTGTATAACTGTAGAGGCATTCCTAACAATCTGATGTGATCCATTCTCATGATTCTCTACATCTCTGCAACAAATTATTGTTAAAAAGCTTATGCTTGTTTTTACTTCATGCTAATCGAGAGAAAAAAATAGCAGAAATAGTCTTTATTACTTGCTTCCTTGTAAGTAGAAGTGAAATAAGGAAGTACCATAGTTAAAGTGACAGTCAAAATCTGGTTGCCATGTGACTGAAGTTCCTTTGTTTGTATAGACAGGAGTTGATAAATTACTGTATGAGAAAAGCGTAAGTTTTTAAAGCTGAAAACAAAAATACGGAATATCTAAAAATGATCAACTCGACGAAAAAATTTACATAATATAAATTTATGTCTTTTAATGTTCTCTACCATTTTTTTCTCGATTCCGAAAATACACGTTTTAGGACCCCTGAATCACAAAAAAAAAAAACATTTTGAGAAAAATGTCCATCTGTGTGCAGCATAGCTCAAAAACGAAAATCTCTTTAAATACCAAACTTCGTATTTAAGTTCAGTATCTTCCAAAAATGCGACGCGAAGATTTCCAGTAAAATTTCCCCACCCCAAATACTTTATATGGGGAAAAAATTGGAAACTTTCGTTTCCTTAAAAATGGCTAACAATTTTCATTAAAATACCATATATAAAAGATATTTTCATGACAATAAAATGTGTATCTTGAACTTTGTGGAAATGCCTCTGAAGACCTGACTTTATTCTGGATGAATTCCGCCGAGTTTTGAATAACGGGTAAACCGTAAGAGATACATAAAAACTTACGATACAAAAATGTAGATCTCATTAAAACACACAATTTTTTTATACATACATATTTTTTCCTCTCTCTCGTACAGTTGACCATTTTCGGGATATTCTTTGTTATTGGTTGCAGTTTTGAACTATTTAAACTTTTCTTATGCGGGAATTTATAAACTCCTGGCCATGCAAAGAAATGGATTTCAATCTCATAGCAACCACATTTTAAAAGATTTGACTATCGCTATAGTTTAAGGTACTCCCTTATTTACCTTCTACTTAAAAGGAAGCAAGGCCATTTTTGCTAATGTTCATCTCGTCTAGCATAAAGCAGATAGTAGAATAAGCTTTTTCACAATAATTTGCTACAGAGAAGTGGAGAAACTCATGTGAAATAACACTTCGGATTTTATTATTTTATTTTTTTATTTATTTTTGGGCAGTTAATCTAAGATTATTAATGTTTATTTCTAAACTAGTAATTTGTTAGAAGAATTAAAAATATCCAAAATGCATCCACATTCATCCAGAATGGTCTTGCTTATTGGCCTACGCAGTCGAACATTAGGAGTTGCTGCAGTCTTACTTTCCATTACCTTTTACATCTTCTGGTAATACTGCTTTAAAAATCTGATGTGTTCCATTCACATGACTTTCTCTACATATCTGTAACAAATTATTGTTAAAAAGCTTATGCTTCTATTTACTTCATCCTAATCGAGAAAAAATTAGCAGAAATAGCTTTATTACTTGCTTCCCTGTAAGTAGAAGCGAAATAAGGGAGTACCATAGGTTAAAATGACAGTCAAAAGCTGGTTGCTATGTGACTGAAGTTCCTTTGTTTGTATGGACAGGAATTGAAATAAGCCTTTATGAGAAAAATACAAGTTTTTCAAAGCTGAAACCAAAAACAAGGAATATCTAAAAAACGATCAACTCCACGAGAAAAAAAAAATATATATATATATATAATATATATATATTACAACATAAATTGTGTGTTTTAATGTGCTCTACATTTTCAGTGTGGTAAGTTTTTGTCCATCTCTTACGGTTTAGCAGTTATGCAAAATTCCGTAAATTTCATCCAGAATAAAGCAGTCTTCAGAGGCTATTCCCAAAAACTCCAACATATACGTTTTTGTTTTGTTTTTTTGTCGTGTAAATATCTTTAATATATGACATTTTAATCAAAATCGTTAGAGCCATTTTTGAGAAAATCAAACTTTTCGGGAAAAAAAAAAAGTTCCATGTAAAGGGTAGTAGGGCATGGGATTTTCTTGAAAATCCTCGTGTCGCTTCCTTGGAAGATACCAAACTTTAATACCTCGTTTTGAGCTACACACACACACACACACACACACACACACACACACACACACACACACACACACACACAGGCGCGCGCGAACGCACGCACCGACCCACACACACAGTTCTTTAAGCCGGCTTGGTAAACTAAGCTAATTGACAATGGCCAAGCTTATGGATTAAAACATGCGCGCAACCATTTCATTATCCGCAGTCATATATTTTAAGTAATTTTTCCACTCTACTTAGCAGCTGTACGAGTCAGATATCATATGATACGCTTTTTAACAGATCTCATAATAGAATCCTTAAATCCATTTAATGGTACGGCATACTGCTGTGCAAAGGTTTAATAAATAAAGCACAAGGCTCATATCTACTGCCAACTACATACGCTCCATATTACCGAAACGTTTCTTTTAAAAAGTCGTTGGCATAATATTCTTGGTCCATTTGTGTGTTTAATGGAGCAAAGTTAAAGCGCTACACTTTCATTGCCCGAAGATTTAATTAAAAACATTGATATTTGTTAATAAACATCTGATGTGTTCCATTCACATGACTTTCTCTACATCTATGCAAAAAAAAAAAAGATATTATTAAAAAGTTTATGCTTATGTTTACTTCATGCTAATTGGGAAAACATTAGCAGAAATGGTCTTATTTCTTGCTTCCTTGTAAGTAGAAGCGAAATAAGGGAGCACCACAGGTTAAAGTGATAGTCAAAAACTGGTTGCTATGTGACTTGTTTGTATGGACAGGAGCTGACAAATTCCTGTATGAAAAAGGTTTTTTAAAGCTGAAATCAATAACAAACGACCAACTCCACGTAAAAAATGTATACAACATAAATTGAGTGTTTTAACGAGCTCTACACTTTTTGTGTGGCAAGTTTTTGTCCATCTCTCACGGTTTACCAGTTCCGCAAAATTCTGTAAAATTCACCCAGAATAAAGTAGTCTTCAGAGGCTATTCCCAGAAATTTCAAGATATAGATTTTATTTCTCATGTAAGTATCTTTAATATACGATATTTTAATCAAAATCGTTAGAACCATGTTTGAGAAAATCAAAATTCGCATCCTTGGAAGATACCAAACTTAAAATATCAAGTTAACGGTCTTTTCGCTTTTGAGCTATGCTACCCCCCCCCGTAACACACACACACACACACACACACACACACACACACACACACACACACACACGGGCTTTTTTCTGAAAATGCTTTTTTGGATACAGGGGACCCTAAAACATATATTTCCGGTGATATCTCGGCATGGACTTTTTGGGTGCAATACAATACCTTTTCTATACACTATGTACATAGTAGGTATAGAGAAAGTGAAATGCCTTGAAATATTTACGCACATCCTCAGCGATAAACATAGGCATACAGAAAGTATTAAAGCTGGCCTTGGTGCAAACCGAGCTGCTGTATTTGGTTACATTTTGTGACTGGGCGTTGCCTCGACCTCAGGAATTGTCCTCATGGCAGTGATTGACGTCATCGAAATGAACAGCTCCTGTTTCCACACTACCCTTCCTTACACGTGGAGCGGCAAACAAATACAGAAGGAAGTTGTTTCCTTATTATAAACTAATCTCTTCCCCTCATTTCCAGGAACCTCTCTTAAGATAAACTCAGACAGGAAAACACCAGAGGTTATTTGAGTCTCTGCGGGTTTCCATTTGCTTTCCTTCCACTTTCCAAAACACGTATTTGCAAGGAAGCAAAGAACTCTGTAATTAACCGAGTCAATTCACTGCTTGCTTTTGAAGGTGAGAAACACGCGTTTATTAAACGTTATAATAAGTACTATTTTTATGTCTACATTAATAATAAAAGCATTGGGTGAATATACCTTTCATTGTGATTTATTCCCTTTTAATAGGATTTAAAATTCTATTGTTGGTCCGGCCGTGAGTCTCTCATCTAAATGGCCTGGGTTCGATCCCAAGCAACCGCGTGTGAAATTTGTGGTGGACAAAGCGGCCCAAGGGTTTTCTCAGAGATATCCGGTTTCAACCGCCAGCTCATTCCACCGCAGCTCTTCATTTCATGTATCACCAGCGCCATCGCCTGCGTTGCCATAGTCGATCAGTTTTTACTTTCTCTACACGTACTATGTGTATAGTGTATAGATAAAGTATTGCATTCCACCCAAAAATTCGATACCGAGGTTTCACCGGAAATCCATGTTTTGGGCCCCTTGAATCCAAAAAAAGCATTTCTGGAAAAAGGTGTGTGTGTGTGTGTGTGTGTGTGTGTGTGTGTGTGTGTGTAATACCAATTTAAATACCAAACTTGGTATTTAAATTTGGTGTCTTCCAAGGATGCGACACGAAAATTTTCAAGAAAATCTCCCCACCCCCAACTACCCTTTACAAGGAACTTTTTTCGAAAAGTTTGATTTTCTCAAAAATGGCTCTAACGGTTTTGATTAAAATATCGTATATTAAAGATATTTAGCTGACAAATAATATGTATATCTTGAATTTTCTGGGAATAGCCTATGAAGACTATTTTATTCTGAATGAATTTTACGGAATTTTACATAACTGCCAAACCGTAAAAGATTGACAAAAATTTACCATACAAAAAATGCAGAGCACATTAAAACACAGAATTTATGTTATATGCATTTTTTTCGCGGAGTTGATCGTTTTTTAGATATTCCTTGTTTTTGGTTTCGGCTTTAAAAAAACATACTTTTCTATTACGGGAACTTGTCAACTCCTGTCCATACAGACAAACTTCAGTCTCATAGCAACAAGCTTTTGACTATCACTTTAACCTATGGTACTCCCTTATTTAGCTTCTACTTACAAGGAAGCAAGTAAGACTATTTCTGTTTTTTTTTTTTTTTTTTTTTTTTTTTTTTCCGATTAGCATGAAGTAAAGGGAAGCATTACTATTTTAACAATAATTTGTTGCAGAGATGTAGAGAAAGTTATATGAATGGATCATATCAGTTTTTTTTTTCTTAGAAAACAGATTAAAGCTTGCTCTTCTGCCGTTTTAAATACATCAATTTAAAGGCATTGGTGAAATTTGGTGAACATGTTCAAAAATCACATGACTTTCTCAATATCCCTGCAACAAATAATTCTTAAAAAGCTTATACTTCTGTTTACTTTATGCTAATCAGAAAAAAATAGCAGATAATTACTCGCTTCCTTGTCAGTAGAAGCGAAATAAGGGACAATTGTAGGTTAAACTGATAGTAAAAGCTGGTTGCTATGTCAATGAAGTTCCTTTGTCTATATGGATAGGAGTTGACAAGTTCCTGTATGAGAAAAGTATACGTTTTTCATAGCAGAAACCAAAAATAAGGAATGTCACAAAAACGACGAACTCCACGAAAAAATGTATATAACATAAATTGTGTGTTTTAATGTGCTCTACATTTTTTGTGTAGTAAGTTTTTGTCCATCTCTTACGGTTTAGCAGTTATTCAAAATTTAGTAAAATTCATCCAGAATAAACTACTCTTCAGAGGCTATTCCCAGAAAATTCAAGATATACATTTTAGTTGTCAGGTAAATATGTTTAATATACGAAATTTTAATCAAAATCGTTAGAGCCATTTTTGAGAAAATCAAAATTTTCGAAAAAAGTTCCATGTAAAGGGTAGTTGGGGGTGCGGGGATTTTTCTCAAAATCTTCGTGTCGCATCCCTGGAAGATATTAAACTTAAATACCAAGTTTGGTATTTTATCGACTTTTCGTGTTCACAGACACACGGACACGGACACACACACACACACACACACACACACGCGGACTTTTTTGTGAAAATGCTTTTTTTTGATATTGGGGACCCTAAAACATATATTTCCGGTGAAATCTCGGTATCGGATTTTTTGGTGGAGCGCAATACTCTCTCTATACACTATGTACATAGTGCGTATGGAGAAAGTAAAAATATTAAAAAATTATAAATATTAAAACATTACTTTGAACCGTGTTCTCAATAATAGCAACCAAGGTCTTTCCATTCAGAGCCCCTTAAGGCTTCATCACTGATCATATAAGTAAAGATCCTAATGATCTGTATTTACTTCCAATGTTTTACTAGAGCTTGAATCTTCTTACACTTTGGCGCATTAATACAAAGTGCGAGAGAATAAACTTAGAACGTATGGCTTTTTGCTACACTTCTAAATTGCTCGAACTCGTATTACATAATTAGGTCGGCCATTGAGGATAAATTGTTAAAAAATTATATTTAAATATTATTATTATTTTTTTTTTTTTTTTTTTTTTTTTTTTTTGGTTGACGAACAGAGTGGTGTACAAAATACTGTATGCCAGTTTCGTGTATCAGTATTTAAATTATATGGCACTATTTTTCGATTTTCAAAATTCCCGTTTCTGCTTCATTGAAACATGAATAATTAGTGTAGTTAAAGTAAAACATATTAAAGATATATGAATACATTTTAAAACATGCTTATAATTTAGATATTGCAGTATGTGACAACATTTTGAATGTAAGTAAAAACTGCAAGATTTAAAATTTTGACCAGTAGATATTAAAAGTGTGACCTAACAGTTATTTTCGAGTAACGGTAGAACTGCCACGGTTACAGTGCGATAAGTTATATGTAACGGTTACCAGTAACGATTGTCTTACATTAAATGTAACGGTTATCAGAAACGAATCTGTAGCTGTTTGATACATTAGCAATTGGGCACAAAGCAAAAATAGTAGAAATTGGCCACGTGGATCAAGCGACTAGCCAAACCAGTTTCAGGCGCTGGGTATTTAAGGGAGGCACACAAGTGTTAATTGCTCATGATCACGTTTATCATTTTGTTGAACATCGTATTCAAGAGATTCTTAGCCAGCTATGCGTATTTAAAACATACTGTTCCCAGGGCATACCACGTGGAGGTGACCTCTTATCGCACCCAAATATTTATATTATGTTATCTTATTTTCGTTCTGTTAGAACTTGTCAATAGATTTTGTTTTTGTTAATACATAATTAAAATGTCATTTATTTACAAGCTCATTCAGCAAGAATTTGTCATTTTTCTTCATTAGTAATCAAGTTCATTCGTATAAAATAGAATTTGTCATTTACTTAACTTATGCACATAGGAAGAGTTTTGAAGCCCGCCTGGGTAGTGTGGTGGTAGCGTGTCTACTTCACATTCAAAAGGTCGTGAGTTCGAATCTAGCTTAGGGTGAGGTACTCAGATAAGGTTTTATCCTGAGAAGACAAATGTCGAGTAACTTTAAGCGCCATGGACCCCAAGATCATTTGAGTATCATTTTACCAATTTCATTCATCGTCCGATATGACCAACTAGGTTAAATGTTGTTAAGCTACCCCCCCCCAAAAAAAAAGAGAAGAGTTTTGAGACATTTTCTTAGATCTGGTTTCCTCAACATCTTTCAAGCTATTAGTAATCCTCTTGTCAAGTGTAACTACAGACTTTCTCCGTTTTCCCCCTTCAAGTTTAGTTCTTTTCGGTCGAAAAGGAATCCCTGGTTCTCTGCATCATCCGTCAAGGCCTTAACTACCTCGAGTATGTTAGGGCACAATTTTTCCGAGCCGGTGGTTCCATCCTTCGTCAGTACTGTTGGTTCTGTGACATTTTCCTTGACAGTTCCATATATTTTTTGGTTTTGAAGGATTATCCAGCCACTGTTCCACTACATAGTCGTACTTTCGCCAACATCAACATGTCTGAAATTAAGAATATAATAAGTAGGTAATATCGTAAGATGTTAGATAAACCATGGCAATGGCATTTTGAAATGCAATGATATCAGGCAAGCTGCAGATAATCTCGGTTCCTACAGGTAAGTAGCAACGCTTTTTCCTCGCCAGACGAATATTAGATCGACGGCCTCCTGAAGAGGAAAATGTTACTGCATAACACATGTGTAGTTCCAGGTAGGCGATATCATTACCCAGACTCAGTAACCGTTAAGGAGATATCTTCTTTGTACTCATTACTTCTGTGCTAGTTACATTGTAATCGTTACGTTTGTAACCATTATTGGGTAACTAGCCGTTATTTCTATTTAACAATTACATAACGCTGACCGTTACAATGTAACTGTTGCTTTATTTTCTGCCCATTGCTATGGTATCCTTAACACATCAAGATTCGAAATGGATGACCAAATTCAAAGTTGGTGTTTAAACACTAAAGTACCCCTCTCACATTGGCATAAAAGGAAACGAAACAGCTGACGAAACTGCAAAAGAAGCAACTAAACATCCCGTCAGTGATTCGTCTACTGTTTCTCCACAGCAAGACATCATCAAACACATGCACATGAAAAAATCTGACGTGTACCATTCACATGAATTTCTCTACATCTCTGCAACAAATTATTGTTAGAAAGCTTATGCTCTATTTACTTCATGCTAATCGAGAAAAAAAATTAGCAAAATTAGTCTTATTACTTGATTTCTTATAAGTAGAAGCAAAATACGGGCGTAACATAGGCTTAGGTGATAGTCAAAAGCTGGTCGCTATGTGACTGCAGTTCCTTTGTTTGTATGGACTACACAAATTCCTGAATGAGAAAAGTATAAGTTTTTCACAGCTGAAACTAAAAACAAGAAATATCTTTGCCCGCCTGGGTAGCGTGGTGGTAGCATGTCTGCCTCACGTTCAAAAGGTCGTGAGTTCGAATCTCGCTTAGGGTGAGTTACCCGGGTAAGGTTTTTTTTCGGGGTTTTCCCTTATCCTGAGAAGACGAATGTCGAGTAACTTTAAGCTCCATGGACCCCGACATCATTTGAGCATCATATCATCAATTGCATTCATCGTCCGATATGACCAAACCAGGTTAAAGGACGTTTAACTACAAAAAAAAAACTTTAAAACGATCAACTCCAAGAAAAAGTGTACCTAACATAAATTGTGTGTTTTGATGTTCTCTACATTTTCTGTGTAGAAAGTTTTTGTACATTCTTACGGTTTAGCAGTTATGCAAAATTCCGCAAATTTAATCCAGAATAAAGTAGTCTTTAGAGGCTATTTCTAGAAAATTCAAGATATGCATTTTATTTGTCAGGTAAATATCTTTAATATAAGATATTTTAATCAAAATCATTACAGCCATTTTGAGAAAATAAAAATTTTCGAAAAAAGTTTTATGTAAAGGGTAGTTGAGGGTGGGGGGACTTTCTTGAAAATCTTCGTGTCGCATCCTTAAAAGATACCAAAATTAAATACCAAGTTTGGTATTTAATGTCTTTTCATTTTTTAGCTATGCTGCCCAGACGCACACACACACGGACATTTTTCTAAAAATGTTTTTTTTTTTTATGGATTCAGGGTGTCTCAAAACATGTATTTCCGTTGAAATCTCGGTATTGAATTTTTGGGTGGAATACAATACCTGCTCTATATACACAGTACGCATAGAGAAAGTAAAAATACGATCGACGAGCATGTTAATGATTAAAGAAGGGGGAACTAGGTAAAATTTAAACATAAGCCGATTATCATCCAGTTCCGTTTAATCCGGGCTGTCAGGAAAACTGGCAAAAACACAGAACCTGGTCCTTCTGAAGCATACAGCCGGTTGTGAAGAGCACACGAGAGGATATGATATGCCAAGGCCACCTAATTTTCTCTTGAGACAGACTGCACGGTCGATACTCCCGAACTAACTACTGTTGAGCTTCCTTCTTATCCTGTATCGTGCAACGACTGCCTCTTAGAGTCGCATCAAACGTTTATGTAGTGAGTTTCAGAAGCGCCGCATATTTTCAAAACTGCTCGGATACGTCCAACATCACAGGATATAGGGGAACGAATGAGCAGATAAAGCAGCAAAAGAAGCAACAAAATAACCACCAGTTTATCCCCCTATCCTTATTCGACATGAAGACAGTGTACAGTACGTAAAGAAGAAGCTGATACAAAAATTGAAGAACTGGATTGAAAATAATCGCAACAGTTAACTGCATGTAGTAAAAATCTGATGTGTACCATTTACATGACTTTCTCTATATCTCTGCAACAAATTATTCTTAAAAAGCTTATACTACTATTTACTTCCTGCTAATCAGAAAAAAATTAGCAGAAACAGTCTTATAAGTAGAAGCGAAATAAGGGAGTACCATAGGTTAAAGTAATAGTCAAAAGCTGGTTGCTATGTCACTGAAGTTCCTTTGTCTGTATGGACAGCAGTTGACAAATTCCTGTATGAGCAAAGTGTAAGGTTTTCATAGCAGAAACCAAAAACAAGGAATGTCTCAAAAACGATGAACTCCATGGGAAAAAAAAAAAAAGGTATAACATAAATTGTATGTTTTAACGTGCTCTACATTTTTTGTCCATCTCTTACGGTTTAGCAGTTATTCAAAATTCAGTAAAATTCGTCCAGAATAAGTTCTCTTCAGAGGCTAATCCCAGAAAATTCAAGATATACATTTTATTTGTCAGGTATATAGCTTTAATGTACGATATTTTAATCAAAACCGTTACAGCTATTTTTGAGAAAATCAAAATTTTCGAAAAAAGTTCCACCTAAAGGGTAGTTGGGGGTGGGGGACTTTTCTCAAAATCTTCGTGTCGCATCCCTGGAAGATACTAAACTTAAATACCAAGTTTGGTACTTTACCGACTTTTCGTTTTTGAGTTATCGTGTTCAAAGACACACTGAAACACGGACCTTTTTCTGAAAATACTTTTTTTGGTTACAGGGGACCCTAAAACATATATTTCCGGTGAAATCTCGGTATCGAATTTTTTGGTGAAGTGCAATACCTTCTCTATACACTATTACATAGTACGTATAGAGAAAGTAAAAAGTAACACAACATTTATTAAAATTTAAGAAAGAAACTCTCAGTCGGCATCAGCAGATGATACCCACCAAACTAAGAAATGGACATACTAAACTAACTCATGACTATGTATTCTCCAAACAACAACCTCCATTCTGTGAACATTGCAGCCAGAGACTATCTGCAGATGATACTCACCAGACTAAGAATTGAACATACTAAACTAACTCATGACTACGTATTCACCAAACAACAACCTTCATTCTGTGAACATTGCAGAGACACTATCAACAGATGATACTCACCAGACTAAGAATAGGACATACGAAACTAACTCATGACTATGTATTCACCAAACAGCAACCTCCATTCCGTGAACATTGCAGAGAGACACTATCAACAGATGGAACTCACCAGTCTAAGAATTGAACATACTAAACTAACTGATGACTACGTATTCACCAAACAACAACCTCCATTCTGTGAACATTGCAGAGAGACACTATCAACAGATGGAACTCACCAGTCTAAGAATTGGACATACGAAACTAACTCATGACTATGTGTTCACCAAACAGCAACCTCCATCCTGTGAACATTGCAGTCAGAGACGATCAAAAAATGATACTCACCCGACTAAGAATTGGACATACTAAATAAACTAACTCATGACTATGTATTCACCAAACAGCAACCTCCATTGTGTGAACATTGCAACCAGAGACTATGAGTCAAACATATCATAACGAAATGTGGCCACTATCACAGAACCAGCCACCAAATTCCTCCAGATCTTCAGACAGCATTCGACGAACCAACCAAATTATCATTGTCTAAATTTATAAAACTTGCTACTGCACTGTAAAATATTGAATACTTTATTACACTATTGTATGAAACACTACATAATATATATAAGCATATATATTTTAGAAGAAATTTTTCACAAAGTAAAACCATTCTTAATATCATTGTTGTGATAGTTGCTACGTCATCCGAACCATTTTAAATGACATCCTATATTTTTATATCTCAAAGTTTTTTAAGGGGGGGAGGGGGCTCAACGTCCTTCAACATGGTAAGTCAAATCGGAAAATGAATGAAATCGGTGATGTGATACTCAAAACTATCTCGGGGCTAAACTAAAAAAAATATTAAAAAACGAAAAAACTTTGCCGGGCTACTCGCCCTAAGCGAGACTCCAACAGACACGCTACCACCACACTACCGAGGCGAGTCTAATGTATTATTGTGAATGGTTGTACAAGCTGTTTGCTTTATACAACAGACATCTAACAAACGTTGCTATGTAAGCAAACAAATAGTTGAATATGAACCTGTATTAATTATGTCGACCGGAACAATAACATCGATAACGTTAATTTATACTAATGACTATCGATAACCTGGGAAAATCATAAACCCATACATCATTGCAAATCGCCTCTTTGTTTGGCCAGGAGTAGAACAAAAGAAAAATTAGTTCCAAGGTCTTTGAGAAAAACGGACACTTTCAGTTCGAGAAAAGTATAAGTAGTCATTTTGCAATTAAAAGCAATATCTCGGAAACGGTTATCTCCACAGCAAAAATGTATAAAATTGTGTGTTTTGACGAGATCTACATTTTTTGTGTAGTAAGTTTTTTCTATCCCTTACGGTTTAGCAGTTTGGCAAAATTATCCAGAGGATATTCCCAGAAAATTCAAGATATACATTTTATTTGGTATGTAAATATCTTTAATAAACGGAATTTTAATCAAAATCGTTATCAATGTTTTAGAAAATGAAATTGTTCGAAAATGTTTCATGTAAAGGTTGAAAATCTTCGTGTCGCATCTTTGAAAGATATCAAACCTAAATACCAAGTTTGGTATTTAACGGTCTTTTCGTTTTTGAGCTCTGCTGTCCACAGGCATACACGAACCTTTTTCTGAATATGCATTTTTTGGGGGATCGAATATAATACTTCCTCTACATATTATGTACATAGTACGTGTAACGAAAGTAATAATTAATAGCGATAACAATTATCTAATGTGTTCCAGTCACATGACATTCTCTACCTGTTAAATTGTTCTTACAAAGGATTAATCTTATCTACATCATGCTAATCGACATAAACATTACTAAAACTGGTCTTAATTACTTGCTTTCTTGTTAAGTAGAAGGGAAACAAGGGAGTACATTAGGCTAAACCGATATAAAAACACCTTAAAGCTGGCCTCTTCTACTTAGAAGAACTAGGATTTTTGCTAATGGTTATCTCGATTACTCCGATGTAGATAAAGGAATACTCTTCTGTAACAATAGTTTGTAGAAAAAGTAAATTGAATTGAACTATATTTGTTTAGTTACGTTGTTCTATTTCACACACGAAAGTCAGTCAATAACTAACGCCTCCTACTTTTTTTCTCCGTAACTAAGTTAGCGATGTAAACAATTTGATTTTTGCGCAATTCCTCAAAACTTCTCTAATTCACAGCAGTAGCAACTTCCTAAGTTAACAGGTGGCAGCACTGCTGCCTTTTGCAAAATGGCTGACATCGATGTGCGTATTAGACAGCGTTCCTTAATTCAATTCTTGCATGCGGAAGGTGAAACACCCATTCGCATTTATGAAAGCATGAAAAATGTGTATGATGATGCAACAATGGGTGTAGGCGCTGTTAGAAGATGGATCCGTCGCTGTAATGAAGGAGAACGGCAAACACCTTTGGCTGATGAAAGTCGGAGTGGTAGACCGGTGACTGCAGTGACTCCACGCAACATTGAGCGAGTGGATGGCACTCGTACTGCCGCCGAGTAACAACGGATGAATTGTGTCGCATTATGTCCCTCAGCAAATGCAATGTGATGACGATTATTCAACAACTGGGGTACTCAAAAGTTTGTTCACGGTGGGTACCAATAATGTTAAAATGTGGACCAAAACGGTGGAAAAGGACGGGGGTTACATTGAAAGCTGGCAATTTAATCCTCAATGTTGTGGCTTTCATGCTGTGTAATCAAGGTTCAATTTTCTTACAAATTAAAAGAGAGAGAAAAATTAGGAGGCATTAGTTATTGGCCTTACACATACGCGTACGCGGACCTTTTCCTAAAAACACTTTTTTGGGTTCACGGGGACTTCAAAACATATACTTGATGCTTCTCGTCTTCGAATGTTTTGGGTGTGTCTACTTTGTATCTATAAAGAAAGTAAAAACACTATTGATTTATTAAGTGTCAAAAAGGTTGATAATGGTTTGATAAGCATTTCATTTGTCATAAATTCCAGAATGCAAAGACATGAAGGTCGTTAAAGCTGAAACGAAGCGCTAAGATAGATTTGTATTTTCATTAGGTTTCAGATAAAATGTATGAAAGAAAGGAATATTTTGTAAGAAAGCAAGTAATGCCTTAACCGCTTGTCAGTTTCGTGACTTTTGAATAACCCTATACTTTGAAAGCCACCTCCTGCTTGCACAGCTGTTTATAACGTCAGTCATAAACTGTTAAATATGCAAAAGGCGTAGGTTCGTATCCTACTGCGGTCGAGTTGTCTGGAGAGGAAAGAAGAGGCAAAGAGGAAGACAAGAGCAAAGACACTCTTCACTGTTGTATACACTTTACCCAAGAATAAAAAAACTGATGTACTCCATTCACATTACTTTCTCTACATCTCTGCAACAAATTATTGTTAAAAAGCTTGTGCTTCCATTTACTTCAGGCTTAATACTTGTTTCCCTGCAAGTATAAGTGAAATAAGGAAGTACTATAGGTTAAAGTGATTGCTATGTCACTGAAGTTCCTTTGTCTGTATGGACAGCAGTTGACAAATTCCTGTATGAGAAAAGTATGTTTTTCAAGGCTGAAACCAAAAACAAGGAATATCTCAAAAACGATCAACTCCACCAAAAAAATGTATATAACATAAATTGTGTGTTTTAATGTGCTTTATATTTTTTGTGTGGTAAGTTTTTGTCTATCTCTTACGGTTAGCAGTTATGCAATTCCTCAAAATTCGTCCAGAATTAAGTAGTCTTCAGAGGCTATTCCCAGAAAATTCAAGATATACATTTTATTTATCAGATAAATATATTTAATATACGATATTTTAATCAAAATCGCTAGCCATTTTTAAAAAAATCAAAATGTTCGAAATTTTTTCCACGTAAAGGGTAGTTTGACGTGGGGGGGGGGGATTTTCTTAAAAATCGTGTCGCATCCTTGGAAGATACCAAACCTAAACACCAAGTTTGGTATTTAACGGTCTTTTCGTTTTTAAGCTATGCTGTCCACAGACATACACACACACACACACACACATACACACACACACACACACACACATTTTTTCAAACATGCATTCTTTGGATTCAGGGGGCCTAAAACATATATTTCCGGCGAAATCTCAGTATCGAATTTTTGGGTTCATTACAATACCTTCTCTATACACTATGTACATAGTACGTGTAGAGAAAGTAAAAAACGATTGCATACGATTATGTGTCTTCTTAGCTTCTGGAGAAGGCCGCGTTATCTTGATGGGAAGAGCCCAGAAGAAGCTCACGGCAAGATGAGCGAAACGTCGGCATTCCCATGCAAGATAACGCGGCCGTCTCTCCGGAAGCTAAGAAAACACATCAAGACACAGGTCGTGGAAGCCTACGCATTCATGCATACGACTGCGAAAGAGTGCGATGAGTCACGAGAAAGTCAGATAGGACGGATACTGTATTGCTTCCGCCACAATTTGAGACCGTACACCCTAACGTATCTCAATTACATCGGCTGATAGGTCTGCGGAGTCTTGACTTATTGTGAATGCAGGACAGAATATCTGCTCTGTTGTCCTGTCTTAAAATTAGACATTCAGCTGAAATAAGACAAGTAACTTCTGTGTAATACGCATACCTTTAAATCTAAAACTGAGGTCATAAATACACGTGAATCGCTCATAGATGCCAGGCGGGAGGAACACCAGATGACCACTCCGGCAGATGTATCAACTGTTAGCAATAAAACGTTTAACCTGTTGGAATTGTGTTTAGAAATAAGAAGAAAACGCACTTCACTTGGATGAAATAAAAGGTAGATGGGATTTAACGAAGATCATTTAACACAATAAGTAAAGGGTCATTCACATTGAAAATTAACATAGAATATAGACGCAGAATTAAATGCACTATGAACATTCTCAATGACAAACTTAAACATAGGCAATAACCAATTAGAAATTAAAACAAGTGAACTGCGCCTTGCGAGTGAATAGCAAACTAAAATGCCTGGCAGAGACGAGAGTGTGACAGCATTTGTGCACAGGCAAATATTTGCTTGTGCTTTATATTTTAAAGAACGGTTGTCTCGTGGCAGACGATGGTGGATTCATCCCCTTAATCAAAGACGAATTAACCAAGGAGCATTTCATAATCTACTAAGCGAAATGAGAGAAAATGATCCGCCGTAATTCACAAAGTACCTACATGAGAATGACTCCTACGTAATTTGATAACCTCTAGTTGCGCCGCTCTTAAAAAAAGTAGCAACGGAACTCCATTACCGAAGCTCTTCGCCTCAGTGTGACATTACGGTAGGTTATTTTAATAACACATCGACCAATGTTCTCATTGGTTGATTCCTACGTTGCATGTTAACTTTGACGCAAAAGCTTGGCGTTTGCAAGCTTCTATGTTAACGTACTACGGTTATGTCAATGTAATCGTCGTGAAAGAGCCTATATATATATATATATATATATATATATATATATATATATATATATATATATTGACTGCAAGGTTCTGTGTATGCTATGGTTGATTTTCGATGTGAATGGCCCTTAAGACTGGCAACCATACCTAGCATTAAATGTATTAAATTTCCCTTTATAATTATGTAAACATTTAGTTGGTGAACCACTTTACAACCTTGAAGACTGCACCAGCGGCAGTTATTTGCTCGGGGGTGTGCATATATGTAGATAAAGCACACGTGGATGCATAATGGCAGGTACCAGCATCCTGGTTGCGCTTGCGTCAGCGGTAATAACGAATTGCCTCAACACCTGTAGGTGACCCGGTGCCACGTGGAGCACAAACTGGAATTACTGGAAGATACCGTTTCAGTGCTTGATCCAATTCGTCATACTCCTGGAGTCGTCATGCGGGTCATCAGCTGCCTCTTCACTCCTGGCTATTCAGAGAAGGGGGGCTTTTATATGCATGTTTGTCTCTCCTGCAGGATGCATTTAACATGCACTGTGCAGTATACATGTGCAAGAAGGCTTTATTTCTATTTCCTTCTCCATTATCTATTGCATTCTAGCCAAAAAGTTGATACCAAGATTCCATTGGAAATACACATTTTGAATAAATAAATCAGAGAAAGTTCTGTGTGTAATTAGCATTATTAAAAAAGTTTATATGTTCCCTTCACATGACTTTCTCTACATCTCTGCAAAAAATATTATTATTAAAAAACTTAATACTTCTATTTACTTCATGTTAATCGAGAAAAAATTAGCAGAAATAGTCTTATTACTTGCTTCTTTGTAAATAGAAACAAAATAAGGGAGTACCATAGGTTAAAGTGATAGTCAAAAGCTGGTTGCTATGTGACTGAAGTTCCTTTGTTTGTATGGACACGAGTTAATAAACTCCTGTATAAGAAAACTTTTTCAAAGCTGAAACAAAAAAAACAGAAATACCTCAAAAACGATCAGCTCCGCGAAAAAAAAGTATATAAAATAAATTGTGTTTTATTCTGATCTACATTTTTTGTGTAGTGGGTATTTGTCTATCTCTTACGGTTTACCATTTATGCAAAATTCCGTAAAATTCATCCAAAGTAAAGTAGTCTTCAGAGGCTATTCCCAGAAAAGTCAAGATATACATTTTATTTGTCAGGAAAATATCTTCAATATACGATATTTTAATCGAAACCGTTAGAGCCATTTTGAGAAAATAAAAATTTTCGAAATGTTTTCCATGTAAAGGGTAGTTGGGGTTGGGGGGATTTTCTTGAAAATCTTCGTGTCGCATCCTTGGAAGATACCAAATTTTTTGGGTGGAATGCAATACCTTCTCTATACACTATGTACGTAAAAAAGCCCAACGGACGCCAAAGTCAGGATCGTTCAAAGGATATCGAGGTAGGTACGAGAGAAAGCGAAACTAGAAGACCAAGAAACAGGGGATCGTTACGATGGAAACATCCATTATTAACGATGCTAGAATATTTCTCGCCATCGATGAAGTTATCATGCAGGTGAAATTCAAAATGCAGACTATTTTTCTGGTGTAAATTTCAATGTCAGATGTAAGCTTTGGCGCTACATAGGCGGAATTTTGAAGTGCAAACCCCTCAAGGAGAGCGACTGTTGAACCTATCTGAGTGGAGTGCGTGGATTTCATCCCCGTGTCCCCCTCATCCCCCTATATGCGAAGAAAGAGAACTTTACTCTTTGTCCTTATAAGAGAAGGGGCTGGGAGTGGCGAAATTAACAAGCTGCTGCGTGTGGTGAAAGAACGTTGACCTCATCTAGAGGTGAAGAGACAATGGAGAAGGAGCAGGAGAAACTCGAGCGAGTGCATTACGAGAGGAAGGCGATGATAAATGGCTGGTATTAACACACATGCAAAAAATAACCAAAGAATCTTTAATGTACGAAACAACAGTTAAGTAATTTGCCATATAATCTGCCGATGTCAAAGACAGGGAAATAGCTGCCAAAGTAGAAAAATACCTACAGTTGTGTATGTTTATATTATGGCTTACTTTAGTTAAAATAGCTCAATAATTTTACTTCAACTTTCTATGTATCAAAAAAAATGTTTTTAGGAAAAGGTCCGTGTGTCCTTGAACATGATAGCTCAAAAACGAAAAGTTGGTAAGATGCCAAACTTGGTTTTTAAGTTAGTATCTTCCAGGGATGCGACACGAAGATTTTGAGAAAAATCCCTCCATCCCAAACTACCCTTTACGTGGAAAAAATTTCGACATTGTTGATTAAAAAATGGCTCTAACGATTTCGATTTAAGTGCGTATCCTGAAGCAGATGATATGGCAAATAAAATGTATATATTGAATTTTCTGAAGACTGCTTTATTCTCGATGAATTTTGCTTAACTGGTAAACCGTAAGAGATAGACAAAAAATTACTGCACAAAAAATGTAGATCAGGATGAAACATGCAATCTGTTATATACGGTTTTTTTTTTCGTGGAATTCATTGTTTGAGATATTTCTTGTTATTGGATTCAGCTTTAAGAAAACATATTTTCTCATACAGAAATTTGTTAACTCCTCTCCATACAAACAAAGGACCTTCAGTCACATAGCAACCAGCTTTTGGCTATCACTTTAACCTACGGTATTATTTCGCTTCTATTTACAAGCAAGCAAATAATAAGACCATTTCTGCTAATTTTTCTAAATTAGCGTGAAGTAAATAGAAGCATAAGCGTTTTAACAATAAGTTATTGCAGAGATGTAGAGAAAGCCATGCGAATGGAACACGTCAGATTTATACTCTTATTGTCGAATGTCTGCTTACAGTTTAGGCTTGTGGAGATTAGAGACTTTGCCGATATCCGCATTCTCAGTGGCTTTACTGATCAGATCTTTTTGTTTTGTTTTTGTCTTTCCTCCCTCGAGTAAAACATTAAGCAGTAGATATAGTTGGCAAGTTTATTTTAGTACTACTATACTGATAGTTATTTAAAAAACATTGCATCCATTTTCCTTATATATGCAGAGGCTAAGATTTCATTCGCTTCTTACCAATCCAGATACATTTGTAGGATACGGTAGGTAAAGCTATAGATAGCCGAAGTCGATTTTTAAAACAGCATGCCTAAATATGGCTGCCTTTACACGCTCTTTGGCTAAATAGGAAACAAATCCAATGCGTTTCATTCATATCTTATTCTCTACCTATTCTGCACCAACTGTTCTCAAAAATATTACTCATATCTGCTTAATGCTAATGGAGATACACATTAGCAGAAATGTGTCTTATTATTTAGTGTCTTGTAAATAAAGGTGAAATAAAGGAATGCACCGTTAAAGCGATAGTCAATGTTTACTTTCTCTAAACGTACTTTTACATAAGGTATAGAGAAGAGATACAGAGATTTCACGGGAAATATATGTTTTAGAATATCCCGTATCCAAAAAAATAATTTTTAGAAAAAGGTCCGTGTGTCCTTGAACACGGAAACTCAAAAACATAAAGTTGGTAAAATTCCAAACTTGGTATTTAACTTTAGTATCTTCCAGGGATGAGACCCGGAAGATTTAGAGAAAAATCCACCCACCCCAAACTATCATTTACATGGAAACAAATTCGAAAACTTTTACTTTCTCAAAAATAGCTGTAACGATTTTGATTAAAATACCGTATATTAAAGATATGTATATGGCAAATTAAAGATATATATTGAATTTACTGGAAATAACCTCTAAAACATATTTATTCTGGATGAATTTCGCTGAATTTTGCTTAATGGTAAACCGTAAGAGATAGACAAAACTTGCTACGCAAAAGATGTAGATCTCGTCAAAATACACAATTTAAGTACTTTAGGCTTTTGTTATGCAGGTAACAGTTATTGGTTTAAATTGTAGAGTACTTACACATTTCTCATACAGGATGTTTCTTTTGTTCTACTCCTGGCCAAGCAAAGAAGCGATTTGCAATGACAATCGCATAACTACAACTTTTAAAACATTCAAAATCGTTGGCCATTTTTTTAGAAAATATAACCATTTTCGAAAAGTTTTTCATGTAAAGGGTAGTTTGTGGTGGGATTTTCTTGAATCCTCGTGTTGCATTTTTGGAAGATACTAAGCTTAAATACCAATTTTGGTATTTAACGGTCATTTAGTTTTTGAACTGCTGTCCACAGACATACACACATGGACCTTTTTCTGACTCAGGGGATCCCAAAACATATATTTCCGGTGAAATCTCGACATCGAATTTTTGGAGGAATACAATAATTCCCTATCCCTATGTACATTGTAGGTACGGGGCTAGAGAAAGTAAAAATGTGAAGAGATTCTGTGAATGCGGAATGACATACTGGCTGAATCATGCTAGTTAATGTTATTTTTGTGAGTTTATAAAAAAGTTAGATATAAAAGTACCTGGGTCGCAACATTGCTGACTTCAACATGTAGTGTTCTTGAGCAATGCTGCTGCAGACCATTGGTAAACTGGCTTTGGGGCACCTGATGGTGTAGTACTAGCAAACCGGTTCGCTTCACCAGGGGCGGCGGGAGAGAACAAATGACTCGATCGTCAATGAAACGTAGGGAGCACGTTTACATCATTTTCTGAGAAAACGAATAATAAAGGTCGCCTCCTTAGCGCGGTGTTAGCGCAGCTGCTTGCCTGGGTTCGATTCCGGTACCGGCGTAGGGGCTCCAGGTCAAGAGGATTGAGGCACTTACCACATCTCATTCACCAATACTGCACCTCCTTCATGACGTCTGTCCTAGACCGAGATGGGGGACGCAGCGGCCGGGCGGTAGGCCAAGGTTCCTTGTGAGCTGTCGTGTCATGGAGTTATTATTATTACGAATAATAAAGTCTACGGCCGTTCAGAACCACTGAGACAACACCACACAGTTTTATGAACAAGTTCATGGATTGTAACCGATGGATCTTGAAGCAGTAGTGACAGACTCGCCATTCTACCAAGTTCAACTGGCAAAAAGTTCGTGCGCAAAAACATAGGATATATTGTAAGACTGTTCCACATTACAAGAAAATACATATTTATTTCAGTGCTTGACACATGGACACATAGTCGGAACTAGAGACAGGGCCCACAATTATTAGGTAGAGAAAGTATGAGGATCAGTCAATAAGAATGCCTTTTTTTTTTCCTCCCCTGAATTAAGTAAGTTATGTGAACAATTTAAACTTTGCACAATTCCTCAAACCTTCCTCTCCACTCCACTGCAACAGCAACTTCATACGCCTACCAGTGGAAGCACAGCTTCCTGTTGCAAAATGTCTGACATTGATGTTTGTATTAAGACAACATTCTGTCATTGAATTTTTGAATGTGGAAGGTGAAACGCCCATTCGCATTCATGAAAGGCTCACAAAGGTGTATGGTGATGCAACAGTGGATGTCAGAAGATGGGTTCCTCATTGTAATGAAGTTGAAGGGCCAACATGTTGGCTGATGTAGACCGGTGACTGCAGTGACTCTACGCAACATTGAGCGTGTGGATGAGATCATTCAAGCTGACCAGCGGATGAATTGTGTTGCATTACTCTCTCAGTAAAGGTAGTGTAATGACAATTATTCAAGAATTGGGGTACTCAAAAGTGTGTTCGCAGTGGTTACCCCGAATGTTAACCGAGCAGAATAAGGAGACGCGAAAAACAATAGCCTAGGAACATTTGCAGTCTTCAATTTGGAGGGATAAGGAAGTTCATAGCAGGATTCACTTTCCAGATGCAGAGACCGTGAAAAAATCTGTTCGTCAATGACTTCGGAAGCAAGACTGCATTTTACCACACAGGAATACATTCCCTTGTTAAAATGTGGATTAAAACTGTGGAAAAGGACGGGATTACATTGAAAAGTGACAATCCTCAATGTTGTGGCTTTCATGCTGTGTAATCAAGGTTTAATTTTCTTGCAAATTAAAAGAAAACAAATAGAAGGCATTTGTTATAGACTGACCCTTTTAGAAAGGAAACTGTTGTTTTTCGGCAGAAGGTAATAATTTAATATTTTCACCAAAATGAAATGTAAGACGTGCTCTTTACATATTTACAGAACTGGAATGTTTGTTATTAAGTTTGCAACATTTACTTTAAATACCCTTCGATATTTCTTTTTTCGTTCTCAGTACTTTATAGCATATTTATAATGGTGGCATAAATAACAAATAATCTAAACAAATATGTTATTATACAAACTTGTAGCTACTTCTTTGTTTCACTTTACGAATATAGAGAATCAAATTTATGATTCAAACTACAGTAATGATTGGTTAATTCGACCACGTGAAATTATAGTTTTTGGGTGATTCGAATAAAAGTACAAGCCCCATGAAATTCCTTCTTAAAATCGCATTTAATTCGATTTAATTGACCTCCGGAAAATCCGAAATTACAATTTATTTAATTTTTGAAAAACGTATTCTGAATTATGTCTCAATGCGGTTCCTGTACGTCTTCTGAGCTCTATTAAAAAGTTCCAAGAATTCAACTTCGATTTTCCGCATTCTTCGAGTCTGAGATTTAACTTGCCAGGTGTGCTTTCCTTTACCTGCTTTACTAAATCCCTGGAAAGCATAACCCCCCCCCCCAGACCTTTATTGTCTGTTAATGCCTACATGCACTTCGCAAAAACTCATCATATAACAAACAATGGAAGGATAAGTAACTCTACCGATAGCCGATATCAGGTCAGTGCATACCGTATTGTCCCGCACTTCGTCACCTTCACGCATTTTTTTATGAGAGAACTGTTTTTTTACTTTCTCTACACGTACTATGTACATAGTGTATAGAGAAGGTATTGCACTCCACCCAAAAATTCGATACCGAGATTTCACCAGAAAATATGTTTTAGGGTACCCTGTATAAAAAAAAAAACATCTTCAGATAAAGGTCCGTGTGTCAGTGAACACGATACCTCAAAAACGAAAAGTCGGTAAAGTACCAAACTTGGTATTTATGTTCAGTATCTTCCAAGGATGTGACACGAAGATTTTCAAGAAAATCCCCCCACCCCTAACTACCCTTTACATGGAACTTTATTCGAAAATTTTAATTTTTTAAAAAATGGCTCTAACGATTTTCATTAAAATATGGCATATTAAAGATATTTACCTGGCAAATAAAACGTATATCTTAAATTTTCTGAGAATAGCCCCTGAAGACTAATTTATTCTCAATCAAATTTTCGGAATTTTACATAACTGCTAAACCGTAAAGGTTGGACAAAAACTTACAACACAAAAAATGTAGAGCACGTTAAAACACATGATTTATGTAATATACATTTTTCTCGTGGAGATGATTGTTTTTTTAGATATTCCTTGCTTTTGGTTTCAGCTTTAAAAAGCTTATACTTTTCTCATACAGGAATTTGTCAACTCCTGTCCATACAAACAAAGGAACTTCAGTCACATAGCAACCACCTTTTGACTATCACTTTAGCCTATGGTACTCCCTTATTTCGCTTCTACTTACTAGGAAGCAAATAATAAGACTATTTCTGCTAATTTTTTCTCGATTAGCATGAAGTAAATAGAAGTATAAGCTTTTTAACAATAATTTGTTACAGAGATGTAGAGAAAGTCATGTGAATGGAACACATCAGATTTTTTTAATAACGTTTGTAGTACTTATATTTAGTGTATGTATATAATATTCTATTAATAGTTTTTGCGGAATTTTCGACTCAATTACTTGGAGCATTGTTACACTTTTACTACACATTAATGGATAAATTATGGAATAAGGTGAGTTGCACTGCAGTTATTTGTTTGCATGACACAAATTGAGCATCTATATAAAAGAACATATTTGTTTAAATCGAAAATTTGATAATTCGAATTTTTAAAATTCCTCTTTCATTTCGAATTAAAGAGTCTACTATACTAAAAATAAATATCTGATGTGTTACACTTACATTACTTTCTCTAGCTGTTCTACAAACTTCTTACAAAGATTATCCTTCTTTCTACACCTTGCTAATCGAAATAATCATTTGTAGAATGTTCTTATTACTTAGTTCCTTATAAGTAGGAAGAAAATAAGAGAATTCACTAAGCTAAAGTGATAGTCTAATGTTTTAAAAGTTGTCGTTCTGCGATTGTGATTGCAATTGGCTTCTTTGTTTGGGCAGGAGTAGAACTAAAGAAAAACGGACACCTACTGTTTGAGAAAAATCGAAGTACTTCCCAAATGAAACCAATAACAAGGAATATCTCGAAAGCGGTTACCTCCACAGCAAAAATGTAAAGGACATAAATTGTGTATTTTGACGAGATCTAAATTTTCTGTTTAGCAAGTTTTTGCCTATCTCTTACGTTTCAGCAGTTAAGCAAAATGCATCCAGAATAAAGAGTTCTTCAAAGGCTATTCCCAGAAAATTCAAGATATATATTTTATTTGGGATGTAAATATCTTTAATATACGGCATTTTAATCAAAATCGTTAGCCATTTTTTAGAAAATCAAAATTTTCGAAAATTTTTCCATTTAGTAAGGGCGGTTGTATTTTCTTAAAAATATTCGCGTCGCATCTTTGGAATATGCCAAAATCAAATACCAAGTTTGGTATTTAACGGTCTTTTCGTTTTTGAGGTATGGTGCCCCCCCCCCCACACACACACTCACACATGGAGCTTTTTTCTGAAAATGCTCTTTTTAAATTCAGAAGGTCCTAAAACATGTATTTCCGGTGAAATTTCGGTTGTCGAATTTTTGGATAGAATACAGTACTTTCTCTATACACCATGTACATTGTAAGCGTAGAGAAAGTAAGAATATGCAAGTCTATACTCATAAATGATCCTCGCCAGAGTTAAGATAAGCAGTATTCGCTTTCCATGTACAAGATCAAGATTATATTTCCCTTAAATAAACAGGAGGACGTGTTTTTGTAAGCAAAAGCCCGATCCTGAATATTCCACATGCTTCAGGCTGCAAATACAATAGTATATGAGGTTCCGGGAGTTTTCACTTAAAACAATACCAAGAAACTCTTGATGCGTATCTAAGGCAGTACGCTTGGTGGATACGCACAAAGGCGAGGTAAGGCAAACATGTTGTGTAAGATATGTAGATTTATAACGCTAGTGCCTTCACGCTCAACCTTGGAAAGAGGTTGTCAACCCCTGGCGAGTTCTGCCTCACACTTCAATTTGTGAAAACCCGTAGTATTGCTTTTAATATAAAACATCTGATGTGTTCCATTCACATCTCTGCAACAAGTGATTATTAAAAAGCCTATACTAATATTTACTTCATCCAATCGAGAAAAAATAAGCAGAAATAGTCTTATTACTTGCTTCTTTGAAGTAGAAGCGAAACAAGGGAGTACCATAGGTTAAAGTGATAGTCAAAAGCTGGTTGCTATGTGACCGAAGTTCCTTTGTTTGTATGGACAGGAGTTGATAAATTCCTGTATGAGAAAAGTACAAGTTTTTTAAAGGTGAAACCAAAACAAGTAATATCTCAAAAACGACCAACTCCACGAAAAAAAGTTTATTTAACACGAATTGTGTGTTTTAACGTATTCTACATTTTTTGTGATAAGTTTTTGTCGAATTCTTACAGTTTAACAGTTATGCAAAAGTCCGTAAAATTCATTCAGAGTCTGTTCACAGAAAATTCAAGATATACATTTTATTTGTCAGCTAAATATCTTTTAATATACGATATTTTAATCAAAATCGTTTGAGCCATTTTTTTTTTAGAAAAACCTTATGTCGCATCCTTGGAAGATACCAAACTTATGTACCAAGTTTGGTATTGAATCTTTTTGTTTTTAGCTGTGCTGCCCACACACACACACACTACACACACACACACACACACACACACATTTTTCTAAAAATGCGTTTTTTGGATTCAGGAGGTCTCAAAACATGTATTTCCGGTGAAATCTCGGTAACGAACACAACACCTCTATACACTATATACTGTCCACCCAACACAAGAAGGCAAGCGGGGCCTGAGGGGTTAGCGAGCGAGGGGTGGGGGGGATTGAACTGTTATCTGGTCACGTACTAGTGGATCTGTTTACGTTTACTGCGTATGTATATGAACCAACCTACTGCGCCCAGATCTAATACTCGTTTCAGTAGCTGCAGTGATGTATTATGCATTATTTGACATTGCTAATACGTGCTACGGCATATAGTACTACAATTATATAATATTTTGTTACTTTTATTCTTGGTTTAATATTTAAATGCAGAAGGCGGCAGCGACAGCAGCGAAGATGAGGACTTCTCCGACTCGGATCTTGCACGACAACTGGACTTCTAGCTAAGTGTGAGTTATGTGACAACATTGTGTATTTTAGATGAACCTAACGTCCTTGTCATATCCAGATGTCGAGCATAAACATCATGCGGACAGCAAAAGTGTTTACGCAAGTGCTTACGTTACGCATTCCTCTACCTTGTGGTGGGTCAACAGTACATAGTACGTAATAAAACTCATGGAAGAAACAGGCATTTGAAAACTGGAGTAAAGAGCAAAATACCAAATTTTATGTTTACGAAATGATTCATAAATAAAGCAAGCATTTGCAATGGTGAAAGCAACATTTGAAGCTACAAAGTAAAACCAGAGTTTGACAATTCTCCGCCGAGTTCTCTTAAGTGCAACTTAGATGAACATTAGGAGTATCCTTCAGCTGGTACTATTTTGCCACAAACTCTAATCCTCTTAACCTATAAGGCGATGCAAAATTTCACTTTTTTGTTTTTTAATTTAACAGGTATGCAGTTGGATACTAAGTGCAAATAGGTAATTATTACGAAAGGAACTGTTGCCATTACTTTAGTAATAGTCACGCAAATTTAATTTAATTAATAAAAGTCATATTACGAAAAAGTCATATTTCTAAAATACACTTGACTTATACAGCAACCATTTACGCCACCGTCTGGAGAAGCTTACGAGATTTGCAAGATAATTTCAGCACCGCTTGATCTTTGTAATTCATTTAAGTTATCACTTTCTCTAAACGTACTATGTACATTGTGTGTAGAGAAGGTGCACCCAAAAATTCGATACCGAGATCTCACCGGAAATACAATTTTGGGTCCTCCTTATCAAAAAAAAAAAAAAAAAAAAAAAAAAAGCACTTTTGGAAAAATGGCATTGTGTGTGTGTGGGGGGGGGTGGGGGGCAGCACAGCTCAAAGATGAAAAGATCGTTAAATACCAAACTTGGTATTTAAGTTTGGTATCTTCCAAGTATTCAAGAAACCCCCCCAACTACCCTTTACATGGAAAAAATTTCGAAATTTTGATTTTCTCAAAAATAGGTCTAAAGATTTTGGTTAAAATATCGTATATTAAAGATGTTTCCTGACAAATAAGATGTACATCTTGAATTTTCTATGAATAGCCTCTGAAGACTAGTTTATTCTGAATGAATTTTATGGAATGTTGTTTAACTGGCAAACATAAGAGATAGACAAAAACTTACTTAGCAGAAAATGTACAGCACATTAAAAAACACAATTTATGTTATATACATTTTTATTGTAGAGTGGATTTTTTTTTTTTTTTTTTTTTTTTTCATTCCTTGTTATTGGTTTCAGCTTTAAAAAACTGTACTTTTCTCATACGGCAATTTGTCAGACACAAAGGAGCTTCAGTCACATAGCAACCAGCTTCTGCCTAATACTTTAGCCTATGCTACTCCCTTATTTCCCTTCTACTTGCATAGAAGCAAGTAATATGACTATTTCTGCTAATTTGTAGGCGATTAACATGAATTAAAAAGAAGCATTAACAATAATTTGTTGCAGAGATGTAGAGAAAACCATGTGAATGGAATATATCACATGTGTGTTTTTTTGTTTTTTTTTTGACCTTGTGAATGTTGAAAAACAAACATGGTTGAGGCGATGTACACAAATAGCGTTCTGAATACGATGGTTTTGTCAATTCGCATTAAATGACCACCATTAGATGTTAGCAAATCAATTTCTGGTACAAATGAAATACAGGTCGGAAGTTATGATCCAATGGAGAAGACCCAAACTAATCGAGACCACTAAAAAGTACTTAATATATAAACTGTAATTTCTGGCTTTTTCAAAACGATAATCTGAACTGCAAAGAGATAATTTACACGAGAGCACTTATCGGTCATTCACGAATGCATTGCTACTCGACTAACCAACAACAATCAAATTATAGCCTTCCAATAACATGCTGCTTCAACATTAAACTGATACTCTTTTCTTTTGCATTCATTTGTTTAATCCCCATTATGCCCGCTTTGATTTCAGCGCAAGAAAACATGCAATTGATTTTACGTCATTTTCGTATTCCGGTCGTATTATTTCAGCCTAAAATGTCTATTCTGTACTGCTTGCAATAGAATATTATAATGGGAGAATAAAATACGAAACAAAAAGGTAATTTAACTGCCGTATAATGTTGGAAATAATGTTGTACAGTGTTAGAAATTATGTATTAGGTAATTATAAAATTCTTTAAGGTCGTGATAACACCAAACAGACAAACGACCAAAAAAAAGCTGATGTATTCCATTCCCATGACTTTCTCTACATCTCTGCAACAAATGATTCTTAAAAAGCTACTGCTTTTATTTACTTCATGCTAATCGAGAAAAAATTAGCAGAAATAATCTTATTAATTGCTTCCTTGTAAGTAGAAGCGAAATAAGGGAGTACCATAGGTTAAAGTGATAGTCAAAAGCATATTGCTATGTGGTTCAAGTTCCTTTGTTTGTATGGACAAGAGTTGCCAAATTCCTTTATGAGAAAAATGTAGTTTTTCAAAGCTGAAACCAAAAACAATAAATATCTAAAAAACGATCAGTTCCACGAAAAAAATGTATGTAACATAAATGTTGTGTTTTAACATGCTCTACATTTTTTGTGTGGTAAGTTTTTGTCCATCTCCTACGATTTAACAGTTATGCAAAATTCCGTAAAATTCATCCAGAATAATGTAGTCTTCAGAGGCTATTCCCGGAAATTCAAAATATACATTGTATTTGTCAGGTAAATACCTTTAATATACAATATTTTAATCAAAATCGTTACAGCAATTTTTAAGAAAACAAAATTTTCGAAATTTTTTCTATGTAAAGGGTAGTTTGGGGTGGGGGGATTTTCTTCAAAATCTTCGTGTCGCATCCTTGGAGTTTGTTATTTAACCGTATTTTCGTTTTTGAGTTATGCTGTCCACACCCCCCCCCACACACACAGCTGTTCCTGAAAATGTTTTTTTTTTTAAAGGGGGTCCTAAAACATGTATTTCCGGTGAAATCTCGACATCTAATTTGTTGGTTGGAATACAATACTTGTTTATACCTTTGTACATTCTACATATGGGGCTAGAGAAAGTAAAATGCAATTAGATCAATGAATAGAAAACTGATAATTTTTGTTTGAATGTATATGAATTGTCTCAGCCTACAAAGAATTATACACGTTTAATAAAAAGTCGTTAAGCTCAAAACTACAGGAAAACTACCAGCATTTGTAATTGCATAAAATACTGAGTACAAAACAGGACGATACAAGTGGAAGAAATAATGTGTTGCTTTATCTTAATCTTGGAGCATTAAAGTGAGGAAAACATTAGTTTATGAAACCTCAACAGCGATTCTGGCAATGTAAATGTGTTATAATACTTGTACGTCATGTCCAGCAGTGTTTCAACTTCTTAATTCCAGGTGTCGTCTGTGACCTTTGTTAGACTGCCGAGTATATGGTTGGCCATGCACGAAGCTCCATTCATTTACCAGCAGCACACGTCGAAACCTCCTATGTGTATTCGATGCAGATAAGGTTTCACAGTTTTGTGACCTTGGTTCGCAAATGGATTCACGTCGATATTTGGCCATAGAATCGGAACCCCATCGAGGACCACTGCCAAAAATCGTCGGGGGTCCGTTCTGGCCGGGCAGTATAATGGCGCCTTCGAAGGTGGCGTCACCCTCTTGGCAAGGCTGGATAGTACGGCCCTTGCCAATTTTACAATATCCAGATCAGCACTTCCGGGTAGGGTGGAAGAAAAGCCAAGTACTATGCAACCGTGCGGGTGTTCCTGGTGCAACTGCTTTTATGCCGCATTGGCGAATTTGCTTTCAGACTGCATCCCCACCTTTTGCAACAGTATATTAGTACACACTATATTTTATTAGTTTAATTAATAATTTACACAGGTTTAATATATAAAAAATATATCTGCTTCAGTAGCCAAGACTCAGCAGATAGCGGAGCGCAAAACCTTAGGGTGAGAAGCTGCCAATGTTACTTGCTTTTGTTAGGACAAGATTTTAGCGCATTAGAGACATAAGTAACAGGGTATTTTTTAGAGGAAGGTCTCTTCCCTTAAAGTTAGCAGCTCGCGACTTTTCCATTATAAAGAGCGGTAAGAGAACTTACAACATTAATCACGTGACAACGTTATTTTTGCGCTTCTTTTCAAACAATCAGGAATGAGCTTCAAGATTGGAGATTTTAGGTATATAAGTGATGCGCTTACTAGAAATGAAGCTTCTTTTTCTTCTTGTTCGGCTGCTTGTTACATTTGCGATGCTGTACGCGGTACGCTATAGGTTGTACGCTGTACGTACGTGAATGTGGCGGTGTTAGTGCCCGAGTATGTGATATTATTACCCGAAACATTGTAGCTGTCGCCCGAGTTGAATTGTCACATAATAGTGAAGTACGCAGTAATTACCGATGACCGTCGAAAACAAGAACTTAGTAGCAGAAGAAAGCACTAGATATTAACATTTCTACATCTTCAAGAATTACTGTGTCGGGAGTCGCCTCAACAAGTAAAAAGGTGAATAAAAGCATTAGTTCAGTGGAATCTAAAGTGAAGTACTTCTATTTTTGAGTCTATCCCGAGTCACATATCCCAGTCATTCTTTCTCTCCCTAAAAGCATTAGTTCAGTGGAATCTAAAGTGAAGTACTTCTATTTTTGAGTCTATCCCGAGTCACATATCCCAGTCATTCTTTCTCTCCCTAGTGAGAGTCAAACTTTGTGATCTACGTGAATGAGCAGAGCCGCCGCATCAAAGAACTTTCAAGAGGTATGCACACGCCTGTTAATAAAGTGTTTCACTGGTGCTAATCCAGACCAACCCCTAGGTAGATACAAAGAACAGCGACAGCCGACATTTTGACAAGTTAAACTTAAGATGATTCATCTGTGAAATTTGGAAAATCCACATCATATACGATACATTATTGACATTTATATTAGTTATTACACAGTAATAGTGATATTCTGCCATCTATCAACATTATAGCTTACATGGTTACTTTAATCATTCTTTTACTGGCTAAATTCATTGTTCTAATAAAAATGAGCCACGTGTACATTTTTAAAATTATTCACATACAAAGAACCAGTTTTACAGAAAATGAGTTCAAAAATCTGATGTGTTCCATTCACATGACTTTTCTACATCTCTGCAACAAATTATTGTTAAAAAGCTTATGCTTTTATTTATTTCATGCTAATCGAGAAAAAATTAGCAGAAATAGTCTTATTACCTGCTTCCTTGTAAGTAAAAGCGAAATAAGGGAGTACCATAGGTTAAAGTGATAGTCAAAAGCTGGTTGCTATGTGACTGAAGTTTCTCTGTTGGTATGGACAGCAGTTGGCAAATTCCTGTATGAGAAAAAAGTTTTAAAGCTGAAACAAGAAATATCTCAAAAAGATCAACTCCACAAAAAAATACACATTTCATAAATTGCGTGTTTTAATGTGACCTACATTTTTTGTGTGGTAATTTTTTCCCCACCTTTTACGGTTTAGCAGTAATTTGCCAGGTAAATATCTATATACGAATTTTAAATAATATCGTTAGAGCCATTTTGGAGAAAATTTTCGAAAAAAAGTTCTACGTAAAAGATAGTTTGGGGTGGGGGGATTTTTCTCAAAATCTTCGTGTCGCATCCCAGGAAGATACTAAACTTAAATATCAAGTTTGGTATTTTACCAACGTTTCGTTTTTGAGCCATCGTGTTCACAGACACACGGTCACAAACACACAGATTTCTGAAAATGCTTTTGGGGTGAAATCTCCGGTATCGAATTTTTGGGTGCATTACAATACCTACATTACAATAGTACGTGTAGAGAAAGTAAAATTGCATTGTGTGGCACATTTTGAGTATGGAAAAGTGTTTGAAAAAAGTTTGCGCGAAAGTAAGGTTTAAAGTTTGGGTTGCCCATTAATAAACATGTGGCTGCCCATTTATAGCTCGTTAATTTACATGGGAAAAATTCGAAATTTTTTATTTTCTCAAAAATGGCTCTAACAATTTTGATTAAAATCTCTTATATTTAAAATATTTACATGACAAAATTTATATCTTCAATATTCTGGGAAGCTGCTCTGAAGACATTCAGGATTAAATTTGCGGAATTTTGCATAATTGGTAAACCGCAAGATACACAAAAACTTAACACACTGTAGAGATTGTTAAATTACACAATTTATGTTATATACATTTTTTTTTTCGTGATGACCGCTTTTGAGATATTTCTTGTATTGGTTTCAGCTTTAAAAAACGTATACCTTTCTCATACAGGACTTTGTCAACTCCTGTCCATACAAAGAAAGGAACTTCAGTCACATATCAACCAGCTTTTGACTATCACTTTAACCTATGGTACTCCCTTATTTCGCTTCTACTTACAAGGAAGCAAATAAGCTTTTTAACAATAATATTATGCAGAGATGTAGAAAAAGTCATGTGACTGGAACACGTCGGATTTTTTTTTTTTTAAGATGTTTAGTGTTCTTATAAATCTAAACAAAATGTTGCCTCAATATTTCTCACACAAGATAACCTTGCACACGTTTCATAAATTTCAAACTATAGAAATAGAAAATTTAAGTTTCGCTACATCTTAAAAGAACAGTTCGTTAAGTAAAATATCTGGAATTTATTAGGTGTTGCGCATTTCTACAATATTCCAAGTTTTCTTTTAGAATTATTGTTAGGGCAAATGATGTATCACGTACTATTGGAAAGTGACTCCACTTCCACCTGGTAATTTTCAGTTACTTCACACCTCCAAAACAACTTGCAACTAGACTAGAGCAGTGTTCGTCAAACCAAAAGCATACATTGATTAGTGCAACGTTTCTGGTTAGCGACCTCCACCAAATTGCTTCATTACATCCTTCATTCTCGGCCTTATATTCACCCCATGTAGTATGATGCGAGCTGAATAGAGCTTCATTAGCACCAACTCCATTGTCCGATCGACAAATGCATCGACCTTAGGTATCCAACCAACACACACTGTCATTCTCTGCTTCTGTAAGGTTTCACACTGTGATTAGAGACAGACAACATATAAAGAAAATACTGAAAAACAAAATTTTTCCGAAAATATGAAGAAAACATCTGATGGGTTCCATTTACATGACTTCCTCTACATCTCTGCAACAAAGTATTGTTAAAAAGCTTATGCCTCTATTTACTTCATGCCAATCGAGAAAAAATTAGCAGAAATAGTCTTATTACTTGCTTCCTTGCAAGTAGAAGCAAAATAAGGGAGTACCATAGGTTAAAGTGATAGTCAAAAGCTGGTTGCTATGTGACTGAAGTTCCTTTGTTTGTATGGACAGCAATTGACAAATTCCTGAATGAGAAACGGATAAGTTTTTCAAAGCTGAAACCAAAAACAAGGAATATCTCAAAAACGATCAACTCGACGAAAAATGAATATAACATAAATTGTGTGTTTTAACGTGCTCTACAGTTTTGTGTCATAATTTTTTGTCTATCTCTTACGGTTTAGCAATTTTGCAAAATTCCATAAAATTCATCCAGAATATTCTTCAGGGGCTGTTCCCATAAAATTCAAGATATACCTTTTATTTGTCAGGTAAATATCTTTAGTATACAATGTTTTGATCAAAATCGTTAGTCATTTTTGAGAAAAATGTTTTTTCGAAAACAATGTCTATGTAAAGGGTAGTTAGGGGTGGGGGATTTTCTTGGAAATTTCAGTGTCAATCCTTGGAAGATACCAAACTTAAATACCAAGTTTGGTATTTAACGGTCTTTTCATTTTGGAGCTATGCTGTCCACAGGCACAGACACATTAACACAGACAGACACAGACGGAGAGTTTTCTAAATAAAAAAAATCAGGGGGTCTCAAAGCATGTATTTCCGGTGAAATCTCGGTATCGAATTTTTGGGTGGAATACAATACCTTCTCTATACACTATGTACATAATACTTGTAGAGAAAGTAAAAATAAAATACCAATTTTAACTGTAACACAGGTAATAAACGGTAAATAATAATAATAATAATAATAATAATAATAATAATAATAATAATACTTTTTAAGAAAAAGATCGAACTGATGTGTATGTGAGCAGTAGGTATAACTAAAAATCTAAAAGGATTAAATATCACTCTGAATTTTAAGCTCAGCATCTTTCAAGCAAAGCTCCAGGTTAAAAACTGCCCTTTATGTGGACAGATTTTAGAAATCTTGGATTTTTTAAAAATATTACTTATCTGATTAAAATAAAACATTTGCCTCTGAAGTATTCGTTGTGAATGACTTTTGCATAACTGCCAAACTGTAAGAAATAGACAAAAACTTCCTGAACAAAAGTGTACATTGTTATTGAGTATACAGGAAAAGTTATAAAAAGTATACAAAAATATACTTGACAAAATATAACAACATTTACAAATAAAACTTAACTCATTAAAATTTCTCTTATGAGAAGACTGGTCTGTCCTAGAGCCAATGAAAGGCTGTGTGTTTCGGAGACGGTCGCTCCAGTTCAAATAATTGAATAAACTTTGCTGACAATTTTTATGTCCAAGTAGATACATAATCGTTTCTAAGCCACTTATCATATCTGGTGCTATAATTATGATGTTTTTGTGGTTTCGCAAATCTCTAATATTGCCTTGACCCAGGGTACCTACTACCTCAGGGGTGTATAAAAATATCACAATCTGATATTTAATGTTTTAAACTCTTTCCGTCATTTTTGAAAAACAAATGTTTCGTGAACATGCCACACAACAAGGCGTACTTAATATTATTTATATAATCATTTTAACATAGTGCATCAGAATTAAATTAAGCTGCGTAAAACGTATATTATACTAGAAAGTTAAATTTATTCCTTAAAACTCAAATCATTTTTTTCAGTTAACATTTCCGAGGTAGTTCTCCTATTGGTTTTAATTTCAAAACTCATTTTCCTGATTTGGGAAGTCGTTATTGTTTTTCTTGCTCCTGATCTGTCAGAAAAAGAAACTTCAAAGCATCACATAGCGACCAGCTGGTAAAATATTTGACTTTAAGACTGGTATGTTCCCTTATTCTTTTGTATCTATAAGGACATATGCAATAGAGATATTTGTATAAACTTTTATTTGGGGTAACGTGAAGTAGATAGAAGATTATGGTTTTTTAAGAATAGTTTTGAAGAATGAGTAGAGAAAGGAATGTGAATACATCATACCTTTCGGAACATTTTAATTTTATTATTTATTACTTTTACTGTTTTAAACAATACAATGCAAGTATTTGTAACTATTTAATTACAAATATATTAATTTCAATACCTTGTAAAATTTTAAACCATTCACATAACTTTCTCTACATTTCAGTACCAAATTGTTAAAAAGCTTATGCTTCTATTTACTTCTTTCCAATCGACAAAAAATTAGCAGAAATAGTCTTATTACTTGCTTCCTTGTAAGTAGAAGCGAAATAAGAGAGTAATAGCTTAAAGTAATAATCAGAAGCTCGTTGCTATGTGACTGAAGTTCATTTGTATTGACAGAAGTTGACACATTGCTGTATGAGAAAGTATAACATTTTCAAAGCTGAAACCAAAAACAAGGATTATAAAAAAAAAAAAAAAAAAAAAAAAAAAAAAGATCAACTTCACGAAAAAAAATGTATATAACATAAGTTGTGTGTTTTAAGGTGCTCTAAATGTTTTGTGTATGGTAAGTTTTTGTCCATCTCTTACGGTTTAGCAGTTATGCAAAATTCTGTAAAATTCATCCAGAATAAAGAAGTCTTCACAGGCTATTCCCAGAGTATTCAAGATATACATTTTATTTGTCAGGTAAATATCTTTAATATACGATATTTTAATCAAAATCTTTAGAGCCATTTTTAAGAAAATCAACATTTTCGAAAAAAGTTCCACATAAAGCGTAGTTGGGGGTGGGGGGGATTTTCCTGAAAATGTTCGTGTCGCATCCTTGGAAGATACCGAACTTAAATACCAAGTTTGGTATTCAACGGTCGCTTCTTTTTTAAGCTATGCTGTCTCCCCCCCCCCCCCCCACACACACACACACTTAATGGGGCTATACAAAATCAGTTTAGAGATTAGAGGAACTGCATATGTGATAAAACAATTCGTGTAAAAGCAATGAAGTTATCTTTCCAGCGCTAAAAATACTAGAGGACCAAAGGCCAAGCCAGAAGTATTTCTTAATACAACTCAACTGATAAATGTTTCCTGCTTCTATTAAATAAGGAACGCGTCATGAAGCAGCAGGATACATTTCTCGGAATTAACACATTTGTGTGACTGTGTTGTATCGCTTCCACTAGAAATAACAATGACAAAACGCTTCTTTTATTCGAGAGCTATTGCTATTTTTACTTTCTCTAGTCTCGTATGCACAATGTACATAGGGATAGAGAAATATTGTATTGCACTCAAAAATTAGATGTCGAGATTTCTCGTAAATAAATGCTTTGAGGTCTCCTGGGTCCGAAGAAATTAGAAATAGGTCCGCGTGCGTGTGTCTGTGGACAACATAGCTCAAAAATGAAAAGATCGTTAAATCTCAAGCTTGGTATTTAAGTTTAGTATCTTCCAGGGATGTGACACGAAGATTTGCACACCACAAACTACCCTTTACATAGACAAATTTTCGAAAATTAAAACCACGTATATCAAAGCTATTTACATCCCAAATAAAATGTGGCACTTTGTGGATGATCCTCGTATTTTGCGTCCTGCGAACAGTGGGACAGGCTGAACAACACCGCATACATTTTTGTGACGACGGTGTCCGCCTTGCAATAAAAGAATCCAAGCAACGGCGAACTAAATTCTCGACCTACCAACAGTGCAGCAAGTCAACATAGCCCAGTATGCTGATGACGTGCTGTTATACTGTACAAACAAACACCCATGCAGAGCCTTCAACCCAATTCAGAGACACCTCTGCCTCATCCAAGAGTGGTGCGAGCGTTGGCGATTGTCCATAAATCCGGAGAAAAGCCACGCTATTCTCTTCACCAAGCGCCGCTTTCCCGCAAACTTCCCCACATTCACGTACCTCAGACGAAGGATACAATGGACCAACACCATCACCTACTTGGGGGTGAAGCTTGACAGGGGCGTCACTTTTGGGGAGCACATCAGGAGGCTGTGGTGCCGGGGCAATGGGACTGCGGCCTCACTGTACCCGATGCCAAGGTCCTCGATGACGGTTCCCCTTAAGTTGCGCCTTTTGAGGGCTCTCATAGTCCCCTTGTTAATTAATCTACGCCTGTGAGATCTGGGGCATGGCGGCAGACTCCAGTCTGCTGTTGCTTCAGCGGGTACAGAATAGGTGTCTTCGGGCCATCTATTCTGTGCCTCGAGGCTTTCCAACGAGACTCCTGCACGAAGCCTCTGGTCTACCATACCTGGAGGACGAGATTAGGCGTCGGGCAACAAAATTCAACGAAGGGTTACCATTCCATTGGAGCGCCCTCGTTAGGTCTCTTGGGGACTACGATCCCACAAACCGCCGCTTCAGGCGATACCGGTTTCCCCGCATGGCTTGCGGGCATCCCCGGTAACGAAGGAGCACCACCAACAGCTGCTACGGCTAAGCTCCTTATAATCCTTCAAGAGTTGCTTGGATTCAAAATTAAAACCTCAAAACAAACATTTTGATTAACACACACCGGCGGTGCACAAGGGCCGTTGCACCATCAAGGCAACCGTCGAGGAGCAATACTTGCCTCCTCCTGTCACTCCACAACCCCAAAACACACCCGCCATCCTGCAAAACCCACAATCCCGTCAGAACGTGGTTAAGTTCTCTCCGAGAACAGGGACACGTCTAGCACACCTCGGGCTGCCCTCAGCCTGCCAATTGCACTGGACTGGACTGGAACTAAATTCTAGTTCTCCCCGCTAGCCGGCACTGCTTTGCCTTACAGCCCGCAAGCGGCTGGCCAAGTTAAGCAGCATCGGGCCTGGTCCCTCTCTGGGTGGGTGACCACTCAGGTAGGTAAGCCAGTCCGCGCCGGCTGCACAGAGGGAAACACCCTGCCCACATTACTTCGACAGACATAAACGCTTGCACAAGACTACATCTTTTATATCACACTGGTAAATCCGCGAGAAAAGCGGATAGGTACCGTGGTGATTTGCCCCCGCCCGAGTACACTCGGGCGACTAGTTCCTACTCCTGGCTCCTGGAACTAAATTCGCTGATTTTTACTCTGATTTACAGCTGGATAAGAATACCAAAATATGGGACTAAGGTCACAACTTCTAAAAGCGTGACTGCAAATCTAATTAATATTTATGCATGAATGTAAGTAGTTTAATTCAAGATCACCTTGCATTGTTTAAAATAATCACACAAATTTAAGTTTGATAACGCAGCAAACATGCAGGTTGTGCTATGTCTATTTCCTACATAGATCGACATCGGGTTGCATCAATGCACATACCCACGTGAAGCAAAAAAGTGGGATAGACTTTTACTTGTTTTATTGTTGCAGAATGTTTGTTGAATATACCCCAAAACTCGTTTAGCAGACCCCCCCCCCCCACTTACCTACTTGCATCTCATAACAATGCACGTACAAGGGCATTAGGGGGGGAATACATAGGCTTTAAGAAATAGTAAAATATTTGAAAAACGGGTCGTTATTCATACACATTGACAATCTGCATGCTAATAGAAGCGGGGTTAAAATAAAAATCTGATGTGTTCCATTCACATGGCTTTCTCTACATCTCAGCAACAAATTATTGTTAGAAAGCTCATGCTAACGAGTGTATAGAGAAAGTATTGTATTGCACCCAAAAATTCGATACCGAGATTTCACCGCAAATACATGTTTTAGGGTCCCCTGTATCCAAAAAAATATTTTCAGAAAAAGGTCCGTGTGTCTGTGAACACTATAACTCAAAAAGTCGGTAAAATACCAAACTTGATATTTAAGTTTAGTATTTTCCAGGGATACGACACAAAGATTTTGAGAAAAATCACCCCACCCCAAACTACCCTTTACATAGAACAAATTTCGAAAATGTTTATTTTCTCAAAAATGACTAACGATTTTAAAATACCGTATGTTAAAGATATTTACATGGCAAATAAAATGTGTATCTTGAATTTTCTGGGAATAGCCTCTAAAAGACCTCTTTATTCTGAATGAATTTTGTTGAATTTTGCCTCACTGGTAAACCGTAAGAGATAGACAAAAACTTACTTCTCAAAAATGTAGATCACATTAAAACAAACAAGTTATGTCGTATGCGGTTTTTCTCTCTCATGGAATTGAGCACTTCTGAGATATTCCTTGTTATTTGTTTCAGGTGAAAAGTAGTTAAACTTTTCTCACATGGAAAGTTGTAAACTCCTGGCTCTGCAAAGAAATGAATTTCATCCACATGGCGACCGGCTTTTAAAAGATTTGACTATCGTTTTAGCCTAGTGTATTCCCTTATTTTCCTTGTACTTACAAGGAAGCAAATAATTAAGATGTCTGCTAATGTTTATCTCGATTATTATAAAATGTAGATATAGAATATGCTTTTTAACAATAATTTGCCACAACGATGAGAGAAAGTCATGTGAATGGAACACATCAGACTTTTAAGTTATGCTGTACACACATAAGGACCTTTTTTGGGGGATTCAGGTGTCTGCAAAACATATATTTCGGATGAAATCTCGCTATCGAATTTTTGGGTGGAGTACAATATCTTCTCTATCTGGTATTGCATTATACATACTGATAGAGGAAGTAAAACGGAATATAAGAGGGAAACATCGAAAATAAATAATGTTTAAAAAAAATATTTTTAAAGACATTTCGTGCGGGCTTCGTCTTCCCTTGTGTAAGCAGAAGGAATTATCATTTCGTTCCATCCATTCTTTTTATAATGGCCTAACCACAGCTACCAGGATGAAGCGCAGAAGCTTTTAAGGTAGCTAGGAAAAAATTACTTTCCACGTGCTGAGCGAGAAAGTGCTCTTACTGCCTTGCAAGTAAAATAAAAACTGAAAGTGTTCCATGGAAACATTGCAACTATAGTAATCAAGATTTCGAATATCAAGTAAAAGCGTATGTAATGTCCTCTACGGTTGTTACATAATTGTAGGCAACAATTATAATGTGGATATTTAATGGTGTATACGAGCCCAAAGCCCTTAGTACAAGAACTAATCTAGCAATCCTATTTTAAAGAAGGAACATTAACCCAAAATTAATAATAATGAATATAACTGTGGAAAATTCGTTGTATCTAGTTTACATTCGAGGTACAAACTACCAATTTCAGTTGTTGGTTTTAACACTTCTTATATATTTACTGATTATAAAGAGCCTCTTTCAAATAGAACACATAGTCTCATAACTGAAAACCTGTATAAAAGTCACCTGTATGAGATTTGAAAAATCTGATGTGTTCCATTCACATGACTTTCTCCACATCTCTGTAAAAATATTATTAAAAAGCTTATGCTTCTCTTTACTTCATGAATCGAGAAAAAATAGCAGAAAGTCTTATTACTTGTATCCTTGTAAGTAGAAGCGAAATAAGAGTACCATAAGTAGTGATAGTCAAAAGCTGGTTGCTATGTGTCAGGATTTGACAAATTCCTGTATGAGAAAAGTATAGGTTTTTCAAAGCGGAACCAATAATAAGGCATATCTAAAACGATCAACTCCACTAAAAAATGTATATTACATAAATTGTTTGTTTTAAGGTGTTCTATATTTTTGTGTGGTAAGTTTTTGTCATTGTCTTACGTTTAGCAGTTACGCAAAATTCTGTAAAATTCATCTAGAATATTCTCCAGAAGATATTCCCAGAAATATCTTTAATATATGATATTTTATCAAAATTGTTAGAGCCATTTTTGAGAAAATCAAAATTTTCGAAAAAAGTTCCATGTAAAGGGTAGTTGGGGTGAGGGGATTTTCTTGGAAATCTTTATGTGGCATCCTTAGAAGATGCGGACTTTTTGTTTTTGAGCTATGCTGTTCCCAGACACACAGACACACACACTCGGACCTTTTTCCAAAAATGCTTTTTTTTTATTCAGGGGGACCTAAAACATGTATTTCCGGTGGAATCTCTGTATCGAATTTTTGGGTGCATTACAATACCTTCTCTATACACTGTGTACATAGTACGTATAGAGAAAGTAAGAAGTCAAACTTTCCAATCTGAGCCTACAAGAAGGCCAATGGGAAGCCACACTGACATTTACGATGGCGAACCAACATCTGAGGTGGAGTAAGTCCATGTGCCTAGTGGGCGAGTTCAACATCCGCAATTTCCTAAAGTGAATACCTACTCTGCATCAATCAAGTTCGTATGTTCACTGCTAAATTATCCATTTTCTTGGTTCATATGCTATTTCCAACAGAAGCGACTTGAACAGCAGTAAAAATTTCGCGTTTCATTACATTAGAATTATTTTCCATTGCTTGCTGGTGTTTAACGCAATTGTAGTTAATAGTTATTGCTAGGAAGTTAACACATTCTGGTCTGGGTCTTATTTTGACAGTTTTGCCCTCTAGACCACTTTTTACTTTCTCTATACGCTCTATATACATAGTGTACAGAGAAGATATTGTATTGCAGCCAAAAATTCCATGACGATATTTCACCGGAAATATATGTTTTGAGACCCCCTGAATCAAAAAAAAAAGCATTTTTAGAAAAATGGCCATGTGTGTGTGTGTCTGTGGGCAACATAGCTCAAAAACAAAGAGCCCGTTAAATACCAAATTTGGTATTTACGTTTGGTATCGTCCAAGGATACGATACGAAGATTTTCAACAAAAAAAAAATCCCCCCACCCCAAACTACCCTTTAGATGGAAAAAGTTCGAAAATTTTGATTTTCTAAAAAATGGCTCTCGTGATTTTGATTAAAATATCGTAAATTAAAGATATTTACCTGACAAATAAAATGTACATCTTGAATTTTCTGGAAATAGCCTCTGAAGACTACATCATTCTGGATGAATTTTGCATAACAGCTTTGAAAAACATACTTTTCTCATACAGAAATTTGTCACCTCCTGTCCATACAAACAAAGGAACTACAGTCACATAGCAACCAGCTTTTGACTAATTTGATTCTACTTACACGGAAGCAAGTAATAAGACTATTTTGCAATTTTTTCTCAATCAGATAATAAATAGAATAATGTGTTGCAGAGATGTAGAGAAAGTCATGTGAATGGAACACAAGGATTTTTTTTAACAGTAACTCGTGAATAGTTCGAGATAATTCACTGGTAAACACAATATTATAGATAACACATACAAGTTTTAAAAAATAAAAATTAAATAGTGATTTTATAAAAAAAAATCTGCAACCAGCTTTTGACTATCACTTTAACCTATGGTACTCCCTTATTTCGCTTCTACTTACAAGGAAGCAAGCAAATAGACTATTTCTGCTAATATTTTCTCGATTAGCATGAAGTAAATAGAAGCATAACCTTTTTAACAATAATTTTTTGCAGAGATGTAGAGAAAGTCATGTGAATGGAACACATCAGATTTTTTTTTTCCTTACTGAAAATTCGTTCATTGCATTATCACCATACACTTGCGTTATTTTCCTATAAAATTCGATTGGCTGAACATTTTGTGCATTCAAAAACTTGGCGGTAGAAAAGTATTACATCGACACCGAAAATCTGGTAGCACGTGGCAATACATATTTTGACATAATGGAGATTATGCTGAGAAATAGCGTAAGGTAGCGTAATTTTGTAAATACAGTTTTGTGTTGATGTCTTTCGTTATCATAAGTTATACGAAATCGTCTGTGACTTTCTAGATGGCCCTTGTATTAACTGGCATTTTATAGTTTTGCTGCCTAAATGTCCATATTCTTCCAAAATTTTCTTCACACACACACTATGACTCCAATAATAATGCCCTACATATCTTGTATGTTTTACTGGTGTTCACTGAGCTCAAAATGTCTCGCCCAACAGTAGCTTTTCTTTCCCCAATTATGTTCATTTATCAACCCAGCAGAATCACTTTACTGGTGGTGTTATTTTCCGGCAGGGCAGGTGCCCACGTAAAGAAAAAAAGCCTTTCCCGGAAGCGCCTACGCATTTATTATTTCGCTGAAGTCGCGGGAACTCCAACCCAACGAGCAGATGGCAGGCTGAGGGCAGATTATCGTCCTTTAACCTGGTTGGTCATATCGGACGATGAATGAAATTGGTGAAATGATGCTCAAATGATCTCGGGGTCCATGGAGCTTAAAGTTACTCGACATTCTTCTTCTCAGGATAAGGGAAAGCCCCGAAAAAAACCTTATCCGGGTAACTCACCCTAAGCGAGATTCGAACTCGCTACCTGTTGAATGTGAAACAGACACACTATCACCACATTACCCAGGCGGCTTAGACGTGTTCCTATTCTTTACAAGAATTTAACCACGTTCTGACGGGAATGTGGGGCTTACAGGATGGCGGGTGAGAATGAGGTAAGATTTGCTACTCAACGGTTGCCAGTCATGGTGCAACGGTGTAATGATTTTGCAAAAAAATGTATTTTTGGGGTTGTAAATTGAGTCCAAGCATCTCTTGAAGGATTGTAAGGAGCTTAGCCGTAGCAGCTGTTGGAGGTGCTCCTTCGTTACCGGGAGCCATGCGGGGAAGCGGCGGTTTCCTGGAATATAATCCCCAAGAGACCTAACGAGGGCGCTCCGATGGAATGGTAACCCTTCGTTGAATTTTGTTGCCCGACGCCACATCTCGTCCTCCCATAGGTTTCGTGCAGGAGTCTCGTAGGAAATTTAAGAGGCACAGAATAGCTGGCCCGAAGGCATCAGGAACGCCAGGAGAAGTGTCAACTTTTTGAACTGGGACGTTTATCTCCCATCGCTCCGGATGTTACCTTGTTTGACCACCGCACTTCAAATAGGCCAAACAAGAGAGTCCGTTATTAATGAATGGCCTCGATTCAATTCCAGGTATATCTTATGAGCATATTATGTGAATCAGAGGCTTGGGCGTCGATCCTCATGAGGGCGAGGCATCAGGACGGAGAATAAGGTGAATCACCGACAACTGCTGTCAACTAGCCAGAAAAGTCTAGTTAGTCAGCTTGCAAAGTAGACGTTACACAAATTTCAGCGCGCGCGCGCGTGAGAGACAGAAAATGAGAGGGGGAACGACAATGCAGTTCCCACCACGCAAAAACGTCACTTACGAATTGGCTTATATTGTGAGCATTTTAGGCCCGAATCAGTAGAGCTCTGTAGTCACATCTGAAAATATAGAAACCTGATGCGTCCCATTCACATGACTTTCTCTACCGGTTCTGCAAACTATTCTCACAAAATATTATTCTTCTATCACTTCATGCAAATCGAGATAAATATTAGCAAAAATGGTCAAACTCCTCGTCCAATATGTAAATAAACACAAACAAAAAATATTGAAGCCAATTAATACCTCTTTATTCTACAAATTGATTTTGCATAATTTTTATAAGAGTTCTTATCGTAAAAAAAGATTGTGACCTCGATGTTTGATTACGAATTATCATGGTCGTATTACTTTCCTTCTTGTAACTAGAAGGGAAATAAGGGAACATGCTAGGCTAAAGCGATAGTCAAATCTTTTAAAGGCTGCCGCTATGCGATTGACTTTGAAATCCGGTTCTCTTTGCCGGTTGACAAGGAACAACAGAAAATTACGAATATCTCGGAAATTGTTATCCCTACAAAAATGTATATGACAACTGTGTTTTAACGACATTTATAGTTTTTGTCTTTCTCTTATGATATACCAGTTATGCAAAAGCAATTCACAATGAAGAGGACTTCAGAGACTCTTGCCAGAAAATTCAAGATATACATTTTGTCATGTAAAGGTCTTTAATATATGTTAGTCTAATAAAAGATTAGAATAAAAAAATTCAGAAAATCAAATAGTTTGATTTTTACACGTTAATGGTAGTTTAGAGTAGGAGCTCTCTTTTTTTTAGAAAAGCTTCGTGTCGTATCCATGGAACATGAACTTATCCTCAAGTTTGGTATTTAAGCAACTTTTCGTTATTCTGTTAACAGCGCGAGCGGATATTTTTCTAAAAATGCTGTTTATGAATGCAGGTGGAATCTCAGTATCGAATTATTGAGTGAAATACAATACCTTCTCTATGGTGCTCCCTTAGTTCGCTTCTACTTTACATGGAAGCAGGTAATAAGATTAATTCTGTTAATTTTTCCTCGATTAGAATGAGCTTTTTAACAATAATTTGTTGCAGAGATGTAGAGAAAGTCATGAGAATGGAACACATCAATTTTTTTTTTTTTTTTTTATCCCGTGCCGTTACTTGCTTCGTTATAACTTGCAGCACGGAGAGCAAATAATCCTTGTTGAGAAGGAAAATAGCACTTGTCCCACAAGATGTTAGTTCCAGCCCACTTTTTGTTCAAGGTGAGAGAGCAAACTAAGATCACGGTCTCTTGAGCACGTACGTCACAAGCAAGCAAAGTAACAACGCCAGCACCAGATGCTTCAATTTGTTTTTAAGCATCGATCTTCTCCAAGGACTTTACCAGATCACTTCTCGTCGGTTTTAATGCATCTCCTTCAAGGCGTTTACACACTCAAATACCCTGTATTTATCTCCAAAATCGATATAGCCGTTGTTCCACGGTCAAAATTTAGTCCAATTTTTTTAATACGCACGTTGTGTACCATTTCTCCATTCCATTTCCACGGGAGTGTGTATTGGTCCAAATATTTCTCGCATGTACATGAACAGCTGATAGAAAATGGTGCAGATTGCTGATCCACAATGATTTACGTTTGTTGTCCCAAGCTTAGTTTATGTATCCATTGCAAGAGCATATTATAATAGAAAGAAAAAAATCAATAAAGAGACGTTGGTGGACTAGATCATGACTGGGACGTAGGAATGCAAGCCAAGGAAGAAGTATACTACATATGCTGCAAAATGAACTCGTTTCTGACCCTGTCAATTATTATAACTTCCTTAGAATGGACGAAAATATGTTTGGAAAGTTGCTGTCCTTAGTTGAGGCAAAATTCACTCGCCAAGAAGCAAATATGAGGCAGTACATATCAGCAAATGAAACGTAAGACAACGTTTTTATATTTTGTCGAGAAAAGAAGGTTATGTGCAAATGAATCCCATAAAATACATTTGTAGGGGTTATAAATACCCGAGTCATTATTTCATAAACCTTCTGGCGCACAAAAAAGAACGTGTATTTCAACCATTGCTCAGCTGCTATAATCCTATTATTTAGGACAAAGTCTACAAGATACAGCAAAGTTTCACACAAACAATCACGTTGACGGGAAGGCTCAGTGCTAGTAGCCATCTTATTACGTCATTACCACCAGGTCGCTCATTTGTTGATTTAATACGTTTGGACCAAAAATTTGAAACCGCTGTAACCTGTGGTGGCAAACTGGAACTGGACCAAGAAATAGGGCGGGAATTGTATACAATGAAATGATCCGATGTCCCACGATCCAATTTGTAGTTTGAAGAGGACCAAAATATTTGACCGAGGAACATCGGCTTAGCACTTCTACTTTTTAATGAAACACAATATAGCAATTATGATTTCTTTGCCTCGAGTCCCTTTCTTCCACAGAGGTCCTTTTTAATGCTCAACGGCATAGCTCATCCAAAGAAATTTCTTGAAATGGTTATGGAAATGAGTGCTAAAGCTAACCAGAATTCGTTCCAAGGTCCGAGGAAATAAACCATTAAAAACTTCCAGACTTTTGGCTACATGGGATTCCAGCTAAGGCCTATACCGCCTGAACAATGCAGAGGTATCTTTCATCTGCTTGGAATAACACTTTCATGAAAATGGTATGAATCCATATTCAACCCAAATAGGTTTGTTAATGTAAGCGTGCACTCGTCTATTTACATTCTCTACACGTGCTATGTACATAGTATATAAAGAAGGTTTATATGGACAGGAATTGACAAATTTCTGTATGAGAAAAGTATTCGTTTTTTAAAGCTGAAACCAATAACAAGGAATATCTCAAAATCGATCAACTCCACCAAAAAAATGTATATAACGTAAGTTGTGTGTTGTATCGTGATCTGCATTTTATGTGTGGTAAGTTTTTGTCCATCTCTTACGGTTTAGCAGTTATGCAAAATTCCGTAACATTCATCCAGAGTAAAGTAGTGCTGAGAGACTATTCCCAGAAAAGTTTACACATACATTTTATTTGCCATGAAAATATCTTAGGTATAAGAGATTTTAACCAAAATCGTTAGAGCCATTTTTGAGAAAATTTTTGAAATTTTTTCCACATAAATGGTAGTTAGGGGTGGGGGGGTTTTCTTGAAAATCTTCCTATCGCATCCTTGGAAGATGCTGAACTTAAAATACAAAGTTTAGTATTCAACCGAATTTTCGTTTTTCAGAGGATACACACACTCAACCTTTCTTCTACTTGTTTTTCTTCAAGGGACCTCGGAATCTGTATTTCTAGTGTTCTCATAGAATTTTATGGGGTGGAATACAATATCCATTTCCGCTACTTATATAGGTGAGCCGTAGAGGAAATAATAGCAGAATCCCTTCGTTCAAATTCTGAAACTTCCTAAACTCTGTCTATAAACAAATAAGATTATCCTAAATCTAATTGACATGGGACGATTTTGAACGAATCGTTCATATGAACAAGGAAAGAATCGTATGAATCGTGTCAATCTTGGCATGAATCGTAGTTCAAAAAGAATTGCGAGAATTGTACTAGTCTCAACATGAATTTTGTTCAAAAAGAATCGCATGAATCGAAAAGAATCGAATGAATCGTGTCAACCATAGCAGGTGTCGTCGTTCAAAAAGAATCGTGAGAATCGTACTACTCTCAACATGAATCGTTGTTCTAAAAGAAATCGTATGAATCGAAACGAATCGTATGAATCGAAAAGAATAGCATGAATCGTGTCAACCATAGTAAGTATCGTCGTTCAAAAAGAATCACAGATTTGAAGAATCGTGATCAGGTATTGAGGTTTGTTTTTCTTTTGCTTTCATCTTAGTACCAAGCCGAGCTTCGACGAAAACTGCCGAGTGCGCACGATGATGTGTAAGGATATATATAAAATTTTACGACAAATAAAGCAATTAATGCTGCAACATTATAAGTATAGGAACATACTATTTTAATACATTAAAGTACCTCGAACATTCCTGAAGAACATAATAATTTTTCTGGGCAGTTTTTATATAGATTACTGTTTTTATGCTAAAGAAGCTACCATATGACTATCATACCCGTGTATAATGAACGACAGAGAGGGAGGGCATGGTGACGATTAATGAATCGTGAACGAATCGTGCGAATCGATTACTAAAAATAAATCCCTCGACCCAAGTCTAAAATGTAATATCATGGAACGATTACATTTAAATAAAATACAAAATAAATAATATAGAAGCATACTTACAGCAGTAGTATCTTCCCTGGGTGTTTGTTCCCCACTGTTGCATATAGACACGGGTCATCTATATTAATGCCTTTTAAGTTCTGCAAACCTCCGCAAGAGTAACTTTGAACTCTTAAATATTCAGTCACCTGGTCGATTAAGTTTAGCATTCCTATTCGTTATTCTGTCTTTCAGCAGGTCACGACCAGGACGTCTAAGATAGTGGAAAGTCTTCCTTGGAGGAATATATGCATGGATGAAAGAGGGAAAGTTAATACCTTCGAGGAACGTTAATCTGGGTGGTTACATTGGCCTTGTGAATTGGATTTGCTACTCACGCGCTCTATTATTGATTTTGTTCTACACTTCAGCTGTAGGGCAGGCAGGTCCGGAGACAAGACTGCTCTGCAAGTAGGGCAGCCGATTATAGCTATTTGTCTTTTTAGATAGGTTTAATGGCACCCCTATTCTTATTTGAGAAACTACTGTACAAATTACACCGATCTTTTTAATGTTTTTGTCTTTGCTACGTAATTACAAAACAGAGGAAGTATCGTATTCCAACCAAAAATTTGACGCCGAGATTTCACCGCAAATATATCTTTTGAGGTCTCTGAACTAAATACAAAATAAAATATCTGATGTGTTCCATTCACATGACTTTCTCTACATCTCTGCAACAAATTATTGTTAAAAAGCTTATGCTTCTTTTTACTTCATACTAATGGAGAAAATAATAGCAGAAATAGTCTTTATTACTTACTTCCTTGTAAGTAGAAGCGAAATAAGGGAGTACCATAGGTTAAAGTGATACTCAAAAGCTGGCTGCTATGTGACTGAAGTTCCTTTGTTTGTATGGATAGTTGACAAATCCCTGTATGAGAAAAGTTTAAGTTTTTCCATGAAGAAAAAAAAATCTCAAAAATTATCAACTCCACGAAAACAAAATGTATAACATAAATTGTGTGTCTACATTTTTTGTGTGGTAATTTTTGGCCATCTCTTACGGATTAACAATTATGTAATATTTCGTAAAATTCATCCAGAATAAAGTACACTTCAGAGGCTATTCCAGAACATTCAAGATATACATTTTAGTTGTCAGGTAAATATCTTTAATATACGAAAATTTAATCAAAATCGTTAGAGCCATTTGCGAGAAAATCAAAATGTTCGAAGAGTTCCATGTAAAGGGTAGTTTGGGGTAGGGTGTCGCATCCCCAAAATACCAAGTTCGGTATTTTACCGACTTTTCGTTTTTGAGTTATCGTGTTCACAGACATATGGACCTTTTTCTGAAAATGTTTTCTTTTTTTAAAGATAAAGGGGACCCTAAAACATATATTTCCGGTGAAATCTCGGTATCGAATTTTTTGGTGGAGTGCAATACCTTCTCTATACACTATGTACATAGTACGTATAGAGACAGTAATAGATACTACCATTTTTTCGGTTCGCGCAACTCGAGCTGTCAACTGCTTCTCCTCTTCCCGCTTTAGTGGGCCGTGTTTGGAGATGTTAAGAAAAGTAGGGTTGCAGGGAGAGTTCGCCATCACCCCTGTATCATTGTTACGCGCGTGAATGGCTGAGTGTAGGAAGAAGTGCTTGTTTTCGCAAGTAAGGGCAACATTATAAACCATCTCCTTAGCCTGTCCTCTAAGAGACTTACCAGAAAAGGTGTTGAAGATCCCCACATCACTGATAATAGTTCTCAATTTATATACATTTACAATAAACAGTACACTGTGAGTTTTGTGATCCCTCACTGCCCTTGCAATGCCCTCTCTCCCGCCACTGACAAAAACCTCGCGATGCGCATTCGGGAGAAAGGAGAATAACGTAATCGGCAATAGCTGCGCCCAAAACAATCTAGGCAGCTTTTTCCATTACTCTGACAAGGAATAAGAAAGAAATTTAAAATGTCGCACAAATTTTATCTAAGCTCTGTGAAATATGAATGCTTATTTATTGTTTATAACGCGTTTACTGCTTGGTCATATCGCGAATGTTCGGTAAGCTCGTTGCCTCGACCGAGTTAAGAGTATTCCAGACAAATCATCTCAGTTGCGTAGTCGCCTACAATATAATTGTTTTTCCTTGAACATTCAGGTGGCACTTTCGATCACTCAATCCAACATTTAACTGGGAACCAAGAAAAGGATTTCTCAAGTCAGATTGAGCAAATAACAGATTTAAAACCGCAATCTCCCGAATTCGAGCCACAGACGCTACTAGACGCTACTGGTCTAGCTATTCCTTCACCAGTAAAGGAAGCCACCGCCCGAATTCCTCTTCGTGAAATCCTTTTGGGTCTTTTTTTATCTCATTAGCTGCGAAGCCTGTTACCTAAAGCTTGCTTGCTTGCAATCAGATTCTTGACCATTTTGTTTCCAGGATTCACCAGCAATGGGGCTTTTATTTCATTAACAGACTAAAATTGAACGAATATGCTGCACAAACTGATCTGCGTACAGTCCCTTTAAATTCACAACCAGCATATATGGGGTCAATTGACCAGAGCAACCAACTTCCATGTGGACTTCCCAGGTTCGAGGCGAGTCAACACTTTTGTTTTTATTATTATCCATTTTGATTTCTTTGCCCATATAGACCAGGAGATGCACATATTATAAGCTTAGGTTGATATTCAAATCTTCGCTTTTTTCTGACATTTAACGTTGAACTACTGCTGCAGTTTAAAAAAAAAAACTGATGTCTGAGGTCACCTGAATTTATAAGAATTCATAATTTTTGTTTAAATAAGCATTTTTAGAAACATGTGTGTATATGTTTGTGATATCTTCCAAAGATGCAACAAGAAGATTTTATGAAAAATTCCCCACCCCAACTACCCTTTACAAGGGACCATTTTCGAAATCTTCGACCTTCTAAAAACTGATTAACGATTTTGATTAAAACGTTGAATTAATTACAATATTAAAGATATTCACGTGTTAAAACATGCGTTAACTACTTCCGAGGTATTCCTTGTTACTAGTTAATTTTAAAATGCGTATACTTCCCTCCCAAATTGGAAGTTGTCATTCGTTTTTCGTTTGTTTTACTCCTGGTCATGCAAAGAGAATTTAATTTAATGCTTTTCAAATATTTAAATATTGCTTTAGACTAGTGCATTCCCTTATTTCCCTTCTATTTACAAGATGTTGAGGCAATTTCTGCTAATTATTATTTTGATTAGCATGAAACAGATGGAAGAATTATCTTCTGTAAGAATATTTTGTTTCCAGAATAAGTAGGCAAACTCTTGTGAATGGAACAGATCAGAAATCTCACCAAATCTGTTTGCCGACAATAGAATAGGCTCTTCTTTTGTAAGCGGTCGGCTTTAAAACAAGCTCAGATCCTTAAACTGAAGGTATTGCTGCGGCCTGGTTCGAGGTTGGCACGCATGGCTTCCTCCACCTGTCCGGTAACCATTTTCTCAATGATGCGCCGTGTCACTTTGTTAATTTTTACTTTCTCTACACGTACTATGTACATAGTGTATACAGAAGGTATTCCACTCCACCAAAAAACTCGATACCAAGATTTCACCGCAAATACATGTTCGAGGGTACCTTGTATGCAAAAAAAAAAAAAGTATTTTCAAGGTCAGCGCGCGCGCGCGCGTGTGTGTGTGTGTGTGTCTGTGTACACGATAACTCAAAATCGAAAAGTTGGTAAAATACCAAACTTGGTGTTTAAGTTTAGTATCTTCCAGGTTTGCGACACGAAGATTTTGAGAAAAATCCCCCCTCCCAAACTACCCTTTACATGGAACTTTTTCGAAAAGTATATTTTCTAAAACATGGTTCTAACGATTTTGATTAAAATGTCGTATATTAAGCATATTTACCTGACAAATAAAATGTATATCTTGAATTTTCTGGGAATAGCCTCTGAAAACTACTTTATTCTTTCTGGGTGAATTTTACGGAATTATGCATAACTGCTAAACCGTAAGAGATGGACAAAATCTTATCACACAAAAGATATAGAGCATATTAAAACACACAATTTATGCTATATACATTTTTTTCGTATAGTTCATCGTTTACTAGATATTCCTTGTTTTGGGTTTCAACTTTAAAAAACTTAACTTTTCTAATACAGGAGTGTCCATACAAACAAAAGAACTTCAGTCACGTAGCAACCAGCTTTTGACTATAACTTTAACCTATGGAACTATCTTATTTCTCGTCTACTTACAAGGAAGCAAGTAATAAGACTATTTCTGCTAAATTGTTGTTGAATAGCACGAAGAAAACAGAAGCATAAGCTTTTTAACAATAATTTGTTGAAGAGATGTAGAGAAAGTCATGTGAATGGAACACATCACATTTTTTTACTACCTATCTACACTTGTTTCAATTTACATTTCTGTTTCAGCCACATATTACGTAGTTTTTTTTTCTGAAAACTACATTTTTCCATTTTCAAAATGTTCCGCGAGTCATAATATTCGTAAAATACAAGTAACATTTTTTAGAAAGTGCAGAAGGCTCTATTGTGATATTACAGGCGACAACTTTATACTATCACAAATAGTAATTTTTTAAAAAAAAGTATACAAGTATTATTAATTTTATAGATTAAAGTCTCTAACGTTAAAAAAAAAAAAAAAACTATCGTAATTCAATAATCAAACTTATTGAAATATAACCGCCTGAAGTTTTTGTATTTGGTTCAAAACTGCAATTCAAAACATGCCAATCAACTTTCTCAAATTTTGAGGCATGTCACAAATTGAGTATGCGATATATTTACATAATAGAATGTATAAAATAATTTATATCTTGCAAAGTAGTTATCCAATTTGAATGAAATTTGGTATTCGTATCAAACAAACTAATGTAATGCCAGTAACATTTTAAGAAAAATGAATTCCAAAATGAATATATATAAATAAATAAATTTATATACATAAGTTTGATAGGTCATTCTCAGTGTCCCTTACCAACAGTTGAGAGACATAATAATAGCAAAGCCTACAATGGGGAGACACCAGCTGGGACAATTTGATCAAAATAAAAGTATGCAAAGTAATAAAATTTAGGTTTCATAGAACTTTTAAAATTTGTACTCATTTCTCCTGCCAGGAACCCTGCTAACACTTTTTTTCCCCTTAATGTTTTCTGTCACAATATTTGATCACAGAAAATAAGGAGAGACTAAATCACGGACAAAGAATAATATATATATATATATATATATATATATATCTTTCTTTTAAATATATTTAAAGAATTGTGCTCATTTTCCACTTTCTACTCTCAATTCTGCTCGCCTCACAGAAGAAAAAATCTGATGTGTTCCATTCACATGACTTTCTCTACATCTCTGCAACAAATTATTGTTAGAAAGCTATGATTTTATTTACTGCATGTTAATTGAGAAAAATTACCAGAAATAGTCTTCTACTTGCTTCCATGTAAGTAGAAGCGAAATAAGGGGGTACCATAGTGACAGTCAAAAGCTGGATGCTATGTGACTTAAGTTCCTTTGTTTATATGGACAGGAGTTGACACATTTCCGTATGAGAGGTCAAGTTTTTCAAAGCTGAGGGCAAAAACAAGAAATATCTAAAAAAAATCAACTACGCGAAAAAATGTATGTAACATAAATTGTATGTTTGAACGTGCTCTACATTTTCTTGTGTGTTAAGTTTTTGTCCATCTCTTACGGTTTAGCAGTTATGCAAAATTCAATGAAAATAATCCAGAATAAAGAGGTCTTCAGAAGCTATTCCCAGAAAATTCAAGATAAACTTTTTATTTGTCAGGTAAATATATTTAATATACGATATTTTAATCAAAATCGTTACAGCCATTTTTAAGAAAATCAACATTTTCGAAAAAGTTGGGGTTGGGGCATTTTCTTGAAAATCTTCGTGTCGCTTCCTTGGAAGATACCAAACTTAAATACCAGTTTGGTATTTAACGGTCTCTTCGTCTTTGAGCTATGCTGCCCACAGGCATACAGACAGACCCACACATGGACATTTTTCTAAAAATGCTTTCTTTTGGGTTCAGGGGGCCCAAAACATGTATTTCCGGTGAAATCTCGGTATCGAATTTTTGTGCATTACAATACCTTCTCTGTACACTGTGTACATAGTACGTGTAGAGAAAGTAAACATAACCTCTCTACGTTTTGGAATAGAGTGATAAACTTTGGCCCATCTTTTAGGTTAGATTTTGTTCTACAAATTTGTTATATTGTTAAATATGACAGCTGAGTGCTCAAACCAAGTGGTTTGTTTCTTTCTTTGTAAATATTATATACGAGTTTATGTTCTTTAATGACTTTGATCCGCTTTTTCTGTGAGGATATTTTCTAATAACATTACCACTGGATCAAAAGCTATTGATAATTTACATTTTAAAATGATAAAAACTACTTTTATGTGCTTTGTAGCTGGTGAATTTTAAAGAAATAATTGCTGATACAGTTGGTGTATAATAATTGATAAAATCATCCTGTATTCCTTAATATACAAACGTATTATATAAAAGTGAACTTAAAAGGCATAATCCACATCGTGTAATGATGTCAGTCTGATATCTTAAAATTGTTCTGAGATTTAACAAATTTACTAAGATGGGGTAGGGCATTTTATCTTCCGTTAAGTTCATGAAAAGCAAAACCACGTTTCGTAGATCCTCAAACGTTTAGTCGACATGATGTTTAATAATTAAATATTCAGCAATTGCGGGTTGTAATTTCTCAAACCATTAAGTTTAACTCAGGTTGTAAAGCAATGGACTAACATTTCTGCTTTGCACTTTATTTCGGGATGCGCAAGCCAGCAACAAATGAACCGAAACAAAGCGTATGGCCAGAAAGTGCTGACTGAAATGCAAATTTCTTCCCTTGACTGGCGAGGTGATAAGTGTCCAAATGGCGTATTCTTTCAGAACTCAATAACGTTTTATCATGGCTATGAAATATTTATGGAGAGTGCTGGGAAATATTGCCTGTTAGTCTGAAACGTGCACGTCTACCATGGTAATGATGGTTGCTGTCGCATTGATCCATCTGTTGGCATCCTCGAGTTTTGGCAGATGCAGCCAGCTGATTTTTTCCAGCAGCGAAGCGCAACCATCACCGATAACCTTCAAGAGAGGATGTGAATGTTCTGAATGCATATTTATATCTTGGTTTAATTGTTTTTTCACACAAGCCGTGTGTAGGATAGGAGTTGGATAGGTAGAGTCAGACTGAAAAAATCTGATGTGTTCCATCCACATGACTTTCTCTATCTCTCTGTAACAAATTATTGTTAATAAGCTTATCTTTTAATTTATTTCATGTTAATCGAGGAAAATTAGCAGAAATAGTCTTATTCCTTGCTTTATTATAAATACAAGCGAAATAAGGGAGTACCATAGGTTAAAGTGAAAGCCAAAAGCTGGTTGCTATGTTACTGATGTTCCTTTGTTTGTATGGACAGGAGTTGACAAATTTCTGTATGAGATAAGTATAAGTTTTTCAAAGCTGAAACCAAGAAACAGGAATATCTCAAAAACGATCAACTCCACGGAAAAAATATATATAACATAAATTGTGTGTTTTAACGTGCTCTACATTTTTTGTGTGTTAAGTTTTTGTCCATCTCTTACGGTTTAGCAGTTATGCAAAATTCATCCAGAATAAAGTAGTCTTCAGAGGCTATTCCCTGAAAATTCAAAATATACATTTTATTTGTCAGGTAAATATCTTTAATATATGATATTTTAATCAAAATCGTTAAGAGCCATTTTTAGAAAATCAAAATTTTCGAAAAAAGTTCCATGTAAAGCGTAGTTTGGGGTGGGGGGATTTTTCTCAAAATCTTCGCATCCCTGGAAGATACTAAACTTAAATACCAAGTTTGGTATTTTACCGACTTTTCGTTTTTGAGTTATCGTGTTCACAAACACACGGACACACCTTGTGATTTACCGGTCAGTTGATAAATGCCGGCTTGTTGCCATGTTAGCTCAGTGGAAGAGCAACCGGCTAGAGACCCGTGGTGCAGATCCCGTCTATGGCATTGAATTTTTCAGTCTGACTCTATCTGTTTATGTGTTGTTCTGCGCAGAACTAAATTAGGGTACTGCAATAAAATATATTAGTACCAAAGAGACTTGTTTCTCAACAGTTGCATACTCCAGGAACAGTCAAAGCAGGGAAGTGAACTGAAGACCTCTGACTAACCATGCTAATGCTCCTAATAAAGTTTCCAGGACATGACCCAAATTCCCTTAATTCGATTCCCGGCTAACGCTTTGGAATTTTGCAATCGACTCATCCATTTAACCAATGCTATTAATTCGGATCACGTTTCATGAGAAGCTACAAGAACCGAAGATTTAAAGTTCGAATCCCAGCAAGACTAGAGAAACGTCCCTTGCAGTTGTTACCATAGAGGACATTATTATTTACCATTTCCGAGGTATAAAATGACCGAAATTAGGGTGAACTTTGACTCAAATATTAAATATTACAGGAAGGAAACATTACTGATTAAGAAAGTTTGAGTTTTCACTACGAAAAAATCTGATGTGTTTCATTCACATGACTTTCTCTACATCTCTGAAACAAATTATTGTTAAAATGCTTATGCCTATATTTACTTCATGCTAATCGAGAAGATATTAGCAGAAATAGTCTTATTACTTGCGTCCTTGTAAACAGAAGCGAAATAAGAGAGTATACCATAGGTATAAGTGATAGTCAAAAGCTGGTTGCTATGTGACTGAAATTATTACAAAAGTATATGTTTTTCAAAGCTGAAACCAAAAACAAGGGATATTTCAAAAACGATCAACCCCACGACAAAAATGCATATGATATAAATTGTGTGTTTAAATGTGCTCTACATTTTTTTCTATGGTAAGCTTTTTGTCCATCTCTTACGGTTTAGCAGTTATGCAAAACTCCGTAAAATTCATCCAAGATATTCTGGGAATAGTCTCAGAGGATATTCCCAGAAAATTCAAGATATACATTTTATTTATCTGGTAAATGTCTTTAATATACGATATTTTAATCAAAATCGTTAGGAACCATTTTTGAAAAAATAAAATTTTACGAAAAAAGTTCCATGTAAAGAAAGGGTAGTTGGGGTTTGAGGATTTTCTTGAAAATCTTCGTGTCGCATCCTTGCAAGATACCAAACTTAAATATCAAGTGTGGTTTAACGGTCTTTTCATTTTTGAGCTATGCTGTCCACACACACGCACGCACCTTTTTTCCATAAATGCTCTTTTCGTATTCAGAGGGACCCAAAATGTGTATTTCCGGTGAAATCTCGGTATCGAATTTTTGGGTGGAATACAATCATTTTATGTACATAGTACGTGAGATAAGTAATAACGATCTAGTAAACTGTTTAAAAAATTTGCCAATAAATTCCAATGTATAACTTCCCGTTCTGCACACCCCTTCCCCCTTCCGAATTAGTCTCGTACAATGCAAAGTAATTTTTTGGCTCATAAGGGCATTCGTAAAATAAAATTCCAAGTTTGTGTATTTACTTTTGTTGTGCTAGCATTTTTACTTTCTCTAGCCCCATATGTACAATGTACCTAGTGGATAGAGAAGGTATTGTATTGCACCCAAAAATGTGATACCGAAATTTCACCGGAAATATATGTTTTAGGATCCTCTGAATCCTAAAACAAGATATTCCTAATTTTTAGTTTCAGTTGTAAAGTACTTATACTTTTCTAGGACAGGAAGTGTCCGTTTTTCTTTTGTTCTACTCCTGGTCAAGCAAAGAAGATATTTGCAATGACAATCGCATAACGATAGCGTTTAAAACATGACTATCACTTTAGTGCATTCCATTAGTTCCCTTCTTCATATAAGGAATTAAATAATAAGAACATTCTGCTAATGTTTATCTCGAATAGTATTGTGCAGAAAGGAAAATATTCTTTTGTATGAAGTTTGTTTGTAGAGCAGCTAGAGAAAGTCGTGTGATTGTAACATATCAGATTTTTTACTTTCTCTATACGAACTATATACATAGTTATATTCGATACCGAGATTTCATCGGAAATACGTGTTTTGAGACTCCCTGAATATAAAAAAAGCATTTTTAGAACAATATCCGGGTGAGTGTATGTGTGTCTGTGGGCAGCATAGCTCAAAAAAACAAAGACCGTTAAAGCCCAAACTTGGTATTTAAGTTTGGTATCTTCCAAGGATGCGACACAAAGATTTTCAAGAAAATCCCAACAAACTACCTTTTACATGGAAAAATTTTTGAAAATTTTGATTTTCTCAAAAATGGCTCTAACGATTTTGATTAAAAGATCGTATATTAAAGATACTTACCTGGCAAATAAAATGTATATCTTGAATTTTCTGGGAATAGCCCCTTTATTCTGGATGAATTTTACGGAATTGTGCGTAACTGCTAAACTGTAAGAGATGGACAAAAATTTACCACACAAAAAATGTAGAGCACGTTAAAACACGCAATTTATGTCATACATTTTTTTCGTGGAGTTGGTCGGTTTTTTAGATATTCCTTTTTCTTGTTTCAACTCTGAAAAACTTGTACTTTTCTCATATAGGAATTTGTCAACTCCTATCCATACAAATAAAGGAACTTAGTCACATAGCAACCAGCTATGGTACTCCCTTATTTCGCTTCTACTTACAAGGAAGCACGTAATAAGACTATTTTCCCTAATGTTTTCTCGACTAGCATCAAGTAAATAGAAGCATAAGCTTTTTAACAATATTTTGTTGCAGAGATGTAGAGAAAGTCATGTGAATGGAACACATCAGATTTTTTAAATAAATTAAAGAGTAAATCCCACATAATTACAGTGAAATGTAACCCCATTAGCTTCCAAGCATCGCACCGACTACTTTACTTGGGCTCTCCCCATCAGTTATCACAGTCACAGGGATTTGAACTTGCTACATTTGTTTTTGAATGGACGGTCGGTCCATTACCTCTCACGTAGCACTAATTTGGCTAGCGCTTTTGGTAGGATTGTGAAAACTGGTTTAGAAGAGTTTAAACTTTTAATTGGGAAGAAAAGGATTAATAAAGGATATACATTAATTTTCATTTCTATTTCCTGTATTATTTTATATAGTAATTTTATAGGTTTATTCCCATATATTACTTTCTCTATACGTAAAATGTACTTAATGTGTGGAGAAGGTATTGTATTGCACCCAAAAATTCGATATCGAGATTTCACCGGAAATACATGTTTTTAGTCACCCTGAATAAAAAAAAACATGTTTAGAAAAATGTCCGTGTATGTCTGTCTGTCTATATGTGTGTGTGTCTGTGTGTATGTGTGTGCGTCTGTGGGCAGCATAGCTCAAAAACGAAAAGACTATTAAATACCAAAATTGGTATTTAAGTTCAGTATCTTACAAGGATGCGACACGAAAGTTTTCATGAAAATACCCCACACCAAACTACCCTTCACATGGAAAATTTTGATTTTCTAAAAAAATGGCTCTAACGATTTTGATTAAGAAATCGTATATTAAAGATATATACCTGACAGATAAAATGTATATCTTGAATTTTCTGGGAATAGCATCTGAAGACTACTTTATTCTGGATGAATTTTACGGATTGTGTATAACTGGCAAACCGAGAGAGATAAACTAAACTTTACCACATAAAAATTGTAGAGCACATTAAAACACACAATTTATGTTATATACATATTATTGTGGAGTTGATCGTTTTTTAGATGTTTCTTGTTTTTGAAAAGTTTGAAAAACTTTTACTTTTCTCATATAGGAACTTGTCAACTCGTGTCCATTCAAACAAGGAACTTCAGTCACGTAGCAACTAGCTTTTGACTATCACTTTGATCTATGGTACTTCCTTATTTCGTTTCTACTTACAAGGAAGCAAATAATAAGACTATTTCTGCTAATTGGATGAGCATGAAGTAAATAGAAGTATAAGCTTATTAAGAATAATTTGTTGCAGAGATGTAGAGAAAGTCATGTGAATGGAACACAAGATTTTTTGTCTATAATATTCTGCATGTGATGTATCTTATTTACTAATGGCATGGGATATCGCCGTGTTGAACCTTCCCAATCAGGTCAATGTTTCGTTACTTTTTTCTTCTTCTTCTTTATGATGGGCAACGCCCTCTGAAGTCGTGCAGTATCCGGCTCAGGTGACATACAAGAAAGCGATTGCAACAGACAGTTTACTTCTTATTGCTGAAGTTAAAAATATGGATTTTACAACTTTATTTCTATTCTTAATCCAGAAGATATGAAAAGAGTTCAGTTTTGTTGAAAAAAGTGAGATGAACAAAATGTGTAATGCAATACTTTAGGATATAAATTTTGATTAAACGTAAGCATACAAATTAATACTAGTTGGTTGTCATTTTCAAGTCTGGGAAATTAGGCATGCCTGTCACATTAAAATTCCTCAAAAGTGCGTTGCATTACCCTAGCATTTTTTATTCTTTTTAGGAAACTTTTATTCATTAAATTAGGATTTTTGTGTTTTAATTATTAAAATAAGTACACTTAAGTAAAAAATCTCATGTGTTACACTCACATGAATTTCTCTAGCTACTCTATAAACAAACTTCTTACAAATGATAATTTTTCTTTCAATGCTAATCGAGATAAACATTAGCATTTAATAGAATTTTATTACTTAGTTTCTTATAAGTAGGATGGAACTAACGGAATGCACTATGCTAAATTATAGTAAAATGTTTTAAAATCTATCGTTATGCGATTGTCATTGCAAATGACAAAAATGAAAAGTCCGTAAAATACCAAACTTGGTATTTAAGTTTAGTATCTTCCAGGGATGCGACACGAAGCTTTTGAGAAAGATACCCCCACCCCAAAATTCGAAAAATTTTAGTCTCTCAAAAATGGCTGTGACGATTTTGATTAAAATACTGTATATTGAAGATATTTATATTTCAAATAAAATGTATATCTTGAATTTTCTGGGAATAGCCTCTAAAGAGCTCTTTATTCTGAATGAATTGTGCGTAACTGATAAACCGTTAAGAGAAATACAAAAACTACTTCACAAAAAAACGTAGAGCACGTTAAAAAAAAAAAAAACAATTTAACGTCATATAGGGTTTTTTTTTTTGTTTTTTGTTTTTGAATTGTCCATTTCTGAGACATTTCAAGGTATTTGTTTAGATTTAAAATACTTAAAACTTTTGTCAACTTTTCTCCTGGCTCTGCATAGAAACGGATTTCAACCACAAGGCAACCAGCTTTTAAAAGATTTGACTTACTCAATGCATTTCCTTGTTTTCCTTCTGCTTAAAAAGAAGCAATTAATTAAAACAAGTTCTCCTAATGTTCATCTTTATTATCGTATAATACGAGTATATAGAAAAATATGGTTTTCAACAATAATGTTACAGCGATGTAGAGAAAGCCATGTGAATGGAAGGCTGGCTTCTAAATTCAGAGCTCACAGGTTCGATTCCAGCCGAGGGAACATTTTTCTATAATTAGCTTTATTCCATGCCGGCTGAAGAGCGTGATATACATTTTGTCATGCAAACATCTTAAATATAAGAGATTTTAATTAAAATAGTTAGTCACTTTTGAGAAAATCAATATTTTCGAAATATTTTCCATGTAAAGGGTAGTTTGGGTTGGGGGAAAATATATCCTTGTAGCATCCTTGGAAGATACCGAACTTAAATACGAAGTTTGGTATTTAACGGTCTTTTCGTTTTAAAGATACGCTGCCCACAGGCATACGCCCATACATACACAGACACACACGGACATTTTTCTAAAAATGTGGTTTTTCATCCGGTGGTCTCAAAACATGTATTTCCGGTGAAATCTTGATATCGAATTTTTGGGTGCATTACGAAACCTTCTATATATACTATGTACATACATAGTACTGTAGAGAAAGTAAAACTTGAATTTCGTATTAACGCGGAGGGGTGGTTGTGCCGTGGACAAGAATTTGAAAAAGAACACAAAATTATGACGCTTTAAGTCCCACTTAATGCGTTGGTTTTTGTCTCAATAAAATCCTTCTTAGATAATAACGTTCGTTCCAGTAGAAGTTGGAAACCTACAGAAAGGTTCACCTTGAATCTTGACTTTGCACTGTGCATGACATATTCACTGTAACTACCGCAAACTATCTAAAAACCTTGTAGCACTTTGTTAGTTTTTAAATACCTGCCGTAACATCGTCACAGCTTGTAAAAGATCCCTTGTGGCTTCCCTATTTTAAGTTAAATGTCGACAAGATGCCTGCAATACTTACAAGTTGAACAGATTTCAGCAAAAAGCTTAGATCATTTTCTGCTACAAAAGCTTAACAATAAAGTGCGATAACGTTTCTGATATATTGTAATGTTATTCTAACACTTCAGCGCTACACAGTTTCGGTGAATGACGCAAGTTCTGCACAACACCAGAGTGGTATGTAAACGCTAAATCCCAAAGCACCTCTTACCACGCCCATAATATATATTTATTAAGAGCACAGCTTGAAGCGCCAATAATTAAACATAATGTTTTCTGGAATGTGTGTGCGAACGTGTCACGTAAGACAGAAACTTCTTTGGTACTTCCTGTCAGCTCTACCACAAAATACATAATGTAAATAGGGATTATAGTATGTCTGGATTACGCCAACAAGGATATTTATTTCCATTTATATTGAATGAATTAGAAAAAACAAAAACACCCATTTGTAATTAAGTTTATTTACTTATAATACACGATGAGGGTTTTTGCTTTGGGAGTGCTCAAGTCGCATTATTACTATAGATGGTATTCGAGCAGCGCCTCGATGCGGTCTGCCAGGCTGTGACCGAGCTCCGAGCCGTCATCATCATCAGCATCAACATCAACAACGTGCGCAACACACTTCCACTCCGACCAGCACTTGTTTGCAACTGCTACCTCATTCAACCGATGTGGTCGATGACTCACAATACAGTCGCGGCTCCGACCAATCGCGACTGAGGTTATGAGCGTGCGCAATGCGACATAGCCTCTCATTGGCCCAACGTTAATAAAAAGAGACAAAGAACGGAGAACCCTACAAAAATATACGTCATCGTTAACCCACTCCGCCATGTTAGAAAGGGCCTGAAGGCTATTTAAAATGAGACGGAGCCAAAAAAATGGAACACTTGGGTTGAGGTTGGGCCTGCGCTAAGCAATGCTGCGCAATGCATAGTGCGCCGTAGCAGTGCGTAACCATGGAAGCAGAAAATCCTGATGTACAGTGTACTACGCGAAAGCAAACAGGAAACATGGGTACAAGAAGATCATTTTCACCCTCCCTGCTTTCCATCCCTTTTCACCGACCCCCCTCCCTACATAAAAATTGATTATTCTATCAATTTGAAGCCTCGCTTTAAAAAGTGAAATCACCCACAAAGCAACTGGTAACTCAAATATCCTCTTATAATTAGAACGTCAATCACGGAGAATTAATCAGATTTTGAATTCCTTACTCCGCTTCATGCAACCATCATTGTTTCTAGCTAGCATGCAAATAATTCACCGAGATTCGTTTTACGTACTTTTCGAGCTTCTTTTGATGCAAAAGAACTCTGTTTGGTGCAAGTTGTTCGAATAACGCCTTCTGTAACCAGATTTTTTATTTCGTTTGCATTAGCTTTGTTGTATAACTAAGTAAACTACTCATTATGCTCTATACTACAGTTAGTATTTCAATTTCAGAATATCTTGTTACGACAACTCTGAACATTCTACAACACTTCGAAATACAGATACTTAAAAGCTCCAATGTAAGGGTTACATTTAATACCCCCATATTCCTAAGGGATATTAAGCAACGTGTATCTTGTATGAGCATATATTGAATTTGGAGCGCCTTGGCACCAAATTAATGAAAATACATGCATGTTCGGACAGCCGCCTATCACAGGGTTTGATTCTTCAGTACAAACTACATTTAGCGTTTTATGCATCCACAACTATACTAAAAACAGAACAGATTATTTCGTATGAGGCGTTGACTATAAAAGAATATTGCTATTTATTATTTTCTCTACATGTAGTATGTACATAGTGTATAAATACCAAGCTTGGTATTTAAGTTTAATGCCTTCCAGGGATGAGACTAGAAGATTTTGAGAAAAATCCCCCACCCCAAAATTTTCGAAAAAAATCGAAATTTTTTATTTTCTCAAAAATGGTTCTACCGATTTTGATTAAAATACCGCATATATCAAGATACGTATACGGTAAACAAAATTATATATTGAATTTTCTGGGAATAGCCTCTGAAGACCTCTTTATTCTGGATGAATTTTACGTGATTGGTAAACCTAAGAAATAAGCAAATACTTACTACACAAAGACGTAGATCACGTTAAACCACAATTTATGTCATAGTTTTTTTCCTGGAAATGATAATTTCTGAGATATTCATTATTATTTGTTCCAGATTCAAAATACTTAAAACTTTTCTCACACGTAAAATTGTAAACTCCTGGCCCCGCATAGAAACGGATTTTAACCACATGGCAACCAGCTTTTAAAGGATTTGACTAGCGTTTTAGCCTAGTGTGTTCCCTTATTTTCCTTTTACTTACAAGGGAGCAAGTAATTAAGACAATTTCTTGCTTATTTATGTCGATTATCATACAGTAGACAGCAAAGTATGCTTTTTAACAATAATTTGTTACAACGATGTAGAGAGTCATGTGAATGGAACACTTAAGATTGATTTAGGTGGCTTAGTAAAAGGTTAGTCGGAATCATACTTGCTAATATGAATTGTATAAATGGAGAAACTGACCTTGAAGCCAGCTTTCAGGGTTTACCACATTGTTTCCAAACGTCTTGGGTATACAAAAGGTTATGTGTATTAAGTGTATTCCAGTGCACTAATTTATTGATTCTATATTCGAATGTTACAAGACGAAATTTGAGTGTTTTATAACACTCAACCAAAGAAAAATGTAAATGATCGTTCAAAATATAAATAGTTCACGACAGATGGTGGAAGCAATATCTATGGAACATCAAGTGCCAAGACACATGCATAGCATTTACATAGCCTATTTCTAAAAAAAATAATTATTTTTCACCTTAATCTGCAGTTTCCACAGACATTGCAACTTCTGTTCCACCTTAAGAGCTCTCATTCCCATCAACAATCGTCAAGCCAAGCTTCACTTGGCAACGTAGCGTTCTTTTTGAAAACACAAGGCATGTAATGGTGAAAAAGAAGTAGGGAAAAAAACAAGAGAAAAGCATCCATTAGAAAGAGAGAGGCAAACTCCGGACGCAACGTTGCCAGATCGCCCTAGCGACAATTATTACGATGACGGCAACGCTGGTCTCAATGGCAGCCAAAGTCTGTGGCCTTGGGGGGGCACCCCTTCCCCTGATTATGTCGGGTGAGGGGGAGAGCAGAGGGGAAGGGAGATAAAGGAACAAACTTTAAGCGCCCGCCTCACACCGTTCCCCGCGCAACGCTTTGAGAGTCATCGGGACCTTCCCTAAAAGTCCCACGGTTCCCCCACCCTCACACATGCCCGAACCAACATGGCCGCCGCCGCACTGAGTAGGGCAGCTGCAGACCGAGCTCAGTCGTCCCATCAGACGAGAAGGAAAAACTGTAGCAGCTCGCGGAAAGACGGTGAAAGCTTCTGCGTGGTGTCACAATGTTTATTCTTGCAAAAACACATGGCAACTTTTCCTATTAACAGCAGTGCTCTTCTATCAACCAAAAGTGTACGGTTACGATATTAAGTTTTCATATATGGCACGCAAACAACTTCCATTACATGCAGTCAGTTTCTGACGAGAAAGCCAGACTTTTCTCGACTCCTATTCTGTAATTAATATTCTATGCAGAGCACATGTGATTTAAATGCAAACCTAGCTATCTCTACTTTGCTAACATCTAAATATTTTTCAATTAAATGTGCGCGGTTTCATGATTCATCATAACTTTTAACAGTGAATCTAATGCACCTTAACATGTTCATCCGAATTTTTGCAGGAACTGGTTTCTAATATTGAGTTACTTTTAAACTTATATCAATAATTTTTCGTTTAGTGTTTACTTAAATCATTAGTGATGACTTGAACAATATTGTGAGATATGTAGCCATCTTTAGCCGCCATTTTAGTATTGATATATTTTTTCTCTGAAAATTCGCAAGTTGCTTTTCTAACTGTTCATAGAATAAAGTTGATGAAAAACACAAACGTAAGCAATTGTGAAAATTAGTATTACGTTGAATGAAGTTGCTATCTTTATTTGACCATTTTTTTGTAATAAAATTAGCACCCTCTATCTAATTTTGAAATGAGAGAGATAATGAGGGACACAGCAGATACGTGTTACAGGTAACTTCAAATTTACACAGCTTCACACAGTTTCTTATACGCTGGAGCAGGAATATGATTAACATAATTGCTAATTCTCATCCTGTGGTTTATACCTTTAAATCGGAATTTCACATATCCCCTTAATTAGTCCAAATTTAGCTTTTAGTGTGTTAAGCAAGTTTAAACACAACACATTTGAATAAATAGATATTCCTTAGCTATCCAAAATAAATCGGCAAAGAATATAACCAAAATGCAACAGCTTTTCCCTGGGTAACTAAAATGGCAAACAGAAATTAAAACTGTAATAATTCTTTTGATTTCCTTTTCTTATTAAGCCCTTAAAATGCTTCCACCCTTCTGAAATCTCCTTTCATTAGTGTTCATTTATCTGATTTAAACTGATGTGGCGAGATACAAAATAATTTCAAGCTGCACGTAGTTTATTAACCCGAGTCACCACGATTCGAATCCCAATGACATGTTTTCTTTTAATTGTTGCACATTCATTGGCATTGGAATCATGGCTCCCAGATTAAGAAACTGCATGTTTATTTATTTATTAGTCTGACTCGTAAACGGGTTTGCGTAGTGACAATAAAATATACATTTAGGGAGTTTTACAAAAAATGTTATAAGTGAGTGTTACAAAAATATTTTCCCAAGCGTTATAATAGTTATCTGAAATTAAGCTATAAGAACAAAGATTATAAAACATGTGCAACAATACACATTATAACAATAAAAGTGAAAAAACTTCAAATATAAGCCCATTTATAAACCATAATACATTTTACTTCTGTTTAAACCATACAAATGATTTTGAAAAAAGGCTATGGAATGTTTTATGTTTTCTGTAATCACTTCTGTTAATTTCTGTTAATTTTAAACTTTTCCCTCCATTTCACAAACATATTTGTTAATATTTGCCTCGAGATCCAAAAAAATAGACCTACTATTGTTATTTTTCTGATATTGTATTTTTTCTTTAAAATATGGTATGCTGGGCTCATATATTTTTCCAGATGAACTTCATATAATTTACTCATTTGTACGTCTACGCCATTTCTATTTTAAGAACGTTTTATTTCGATTTTTATTGGTCCTTTTCCTACCCTTCTCAATTTAGTCATTTTCCTGCATTTATATTTAGTAGACAAGAGTTATAACATACTATGATTTTACATTAGGATAACTTTTGAAACATTACAAAATTTACACTGCTATTTAATAGTCTGGAAAGGGTTGTTTGAGGGTGGAGGGGTGGTTATTTTAAGGGGTAGCAGGAATAGTTAGTTATGTTTCAAAATAGGGATGGGACAGTTTAATTTTCCACCTCCCCCCCTTAATGAACTTACTTTCTGTTGCTTTTGTACATATCTTTGTATCAACTCTTGTTTTTAAGTACTCCTCATTTGCAATGAATTTTATATAATCTGAGAGCTCTATAAAGGTAATGTGGTAGTGTTTCATTAATTTGCATCGTAACTGAAATATACTACTTGCGTATTAAAGTTAAATGTGTTAAAATATTATAAAAAAAAGCACAGCTTAATAATTTTCGTATCAATTCTTAAGATTTTAATTAATTTTCTAAATGATATGTCGTTCTTTCTCTCTTGAATATAATATATATCCACGTATTAATCAATATATAACTTTCTAATTTCAATTAATTAAATCCATCTGACATTTAGGTCATTTTTTATAAATGTCAGTTTTTAAATTTTAGTTATGTATAGTTAATCAAACATTTTTATCACATTAAAATTTCAGTTTGTAAATCAACGTTGGAAACACCCAAAAGCTTGCAATTTTCCTCCATTTAGAATGCACTCACAAATAACCTAAATATGGAAAAATGTTACCGTTTCGTACACTCTTTCAGACTTATCGATTTTGTAGGAGGCTACCCGTTTCTTGTTGTAAATATAAATATCATTGCAAATTTGCTTAGCTTTTACAAACTAGGAATTGTTTTCAGTGACTATTGGAATGTAAGTAAAACGAGATCTAGCATTGTTATATGAATTTGATAAACACGTAAATTAAAACGAATGTGCATGTGCTATGTTTGTTGGTTAGAAATTTTTTCAAATAAAGTTACTAAATGACCTCTTTTTACTTTTACTACTGCTTATCTATAGTAAGTAAAGGAAACATTGCATTCCACCAAAATATTCGATATTTTGAGATTTCTCCAGAAAAGAACGTAGTTGATTATCCTTCAAAAATGAAAGGACATATTGGCATTTAAGCTCCGCATCTTCCAAATATGCTGCGACACGATAGTTATCAATAAAATCTTCAGCTCCGAACTACTCTTTAGATGGAATATTTTTGGAAATTTTCTATTGTCCCAAAACTAGTTTTAACAATTTTTGTTAAAATACTACACGAAAAATAAAATATTTATTTGGAATGTTCTGAAAATAGCCTCTAAAGTTCTCTTAAATTTGAATGTCCTAAACAGATTAAAAAAATCGAACGGTGGCATTCTTCTCTCTCTCTCTCGCCCCCCCCCCAAAAGAGAACAAATATTCAAAGCCATCACATAACGACCAGGTTTTAAAAGATCTCAAGTCTACCGAGTTTCCTTATATTCATTGTCCTACAGCAAAATAATAATTTCTTCAAATGTTTATGTAGATTACATGAAATAAATAGCAGAATAAGATTTAAATACAACATTTTCTTGAACGGCTAGATTTTGGTTCTCAACTTTAAAGTTATAAAGTTTTTGGTTCAAGATTGTATAAGCAATTTAATAATAGAATATACATAATAATAATTTTGAATTTCACAACTTAATACAGATTGTTATATTTTTGTTTCGTGATAACAAATGATACGCCGCTTATCAACAATCACGATATTTAGAGTTGCATAAATGAAGTTGGCCAAAACAGACGCCATTAAATTTACGGCTGATTGCTTAAACACTGGTGCAGAAAAGAATACCATGTTTCTGTAGCTGAAGTTTTTTTAATATTTCAGTCATGTCTAATTACAAATACTATTAATTGTAATAGTCATCTTTGATTCCAGCTTTTAAACAATAACCATTTAGTTTAAGCAGAACTGTATCTTTTAAGATTATATATGCTTTTGTACAAGGTGAACCTATTTACCTAATGTTGTACCAGATACTTGGCTATCCAAACAGAAAATATGTGTTATTTTACTTTTACAAAAAAAAAAAAAAAAAAGGGTTAAATATTTTTCTCTATTCGCTGAAACTACACTCATTGAATTTTAAGTCAGAATAAAAAGACTCTTACACATCACTAAGGACCTAACTGCCAATATTCTTCATTTTTATCCATTTTATAGAGCTGCAATTTACACTTTTAATGAGCGGTATTTCTAAACTTAACCTCCAAACATTTTAGTACAGCATTTTGTTTTACCTATGTGCCTGAAGGTGTGATCAAAATCCGTTTTGGTTAAATGAATGAAAAAAAAAAAAAAAAAAAAAAAGCTATTTCTTCGACAGCTTAAATGATATACATTCACATATTTAGTGAATGAACATCATTTAATGAAAAAATAGGATGTGTTCCATTCACATTACTTTCTCTATAACTCTGCAACAAATTATTGTTAGAAAGCCTATGCTTCTATTTACTTCATGCTAATCGAGAAAAAATAGCAGAAATAGTCTGTTTTACCTGCTTCCTTGTAAGTAGAAGCGAAATAAGGGAGTACCATAGGTTAAAGTGATAGTCAAGCTGGTTGCTATGTGACTGAAGTTCCTTTGTTTGTATGGACAGGAGTTGACAAATTCCTGTATGAGAAAAGTATAAGTTTTTCAAAGCTGAAACCAATAACAAGAAATATCTATAAAACGAGAAAATCCACGAAAAAAAATGTGTATAACATAAATTGTGTGTTTTAACGTGCTCTACAGTTTTTGTACATCTCTTACTATTTACCAGTCATACAAAATTACGTAAAATTCATCCCGAGCAAAGTAGTCTTCAGAGGCTATTCCCAGAAAATATCTTTCATATACCATATTTTAATCAAAATCGTTAGAGCCCTTTTGAGAAAATCAAAATTTTCGAAATTTTTTCCATGCAAAGGATAGTTTGATTCGGGGGTTTTTCTTGAAAATCTCCGTGTCGCATCCTTGGAAGATACCAAACTTAAATACCAAGATTGTATTTAACGGTATTTTTCTTTTTGAGCTATGCTGCACACACACACACACACACACACGCACACACACACACACACACGGACATTTTTCTAAAATCGCTTTTTCTTAAGTCAGGGGTCTCCAAAACATATTTCCAGTGAAATCTCGGTATCGAATATTTGGGTGCAATACAATGCCTTCTCTATACACTACATACATAGTACGTATAGAGAAAGTAAAAATTACTAATTGTAAGCAAGTTAATAATAAAAATATTGCGCATAAAATACAAAATTTAGGACTTTTTTTTAAAAATAATCAAATTCATGAATTTGTACAATAATTTGTTCAGTATATACAAAATAAATATATTTTTTCGTCAATTGGTTTTGTTATACGATGTTCAAATATTTTCGTTGCATAATTTTGCATAGTGTGTGGGCATATTCAGCTTGTATTGTCAGCAATGACAGTATAAACTTTTTGGATTACACGCTAGTTTCAACAAAGAATCACATAAATTCTTTATTGCATACAATATTTATGATAGTGAATAAACCTTTTTACTTTCTCTACACGTAGTATGTGCATAGTGATTAGAGAAGAAGTTGTGTTGCACCCAAAAATTCGATACCAAGATTTCACCGAAATATATGTTTTAGGGTCCCCTATATCCCAAAAAAAAAAAAATAATAATAAAAAAAAAAGCACTTTCGAAAAAGGTCCGCGCGCGCGTGTGTGTGTGTCCGTGTTTCTGTGAACACGATAACTCAAACACGAAAAGTGGGCAAAATACCAAGCATGGTATGTAAGTTTAGTATCTTCCAGAAGATTGTGAGAAAAATGCCCCAAATTCACTTTGCATGGAATTTTTTTATAACATTTGATTTTCTCAAAAATACTATTTTGATTAAAATGTTGTATATTATATATATTTATATGGCAAATAAAATGTATATCTTGAATTTTCTGGGAATAGCCTCTGAAGACTACTTTATTCTGGATGATTTTGACGGAATTTTGCATAACTGCTAAACCGTAAGAGATGGACAAAAACTTACCACACAAAAAATGTAGATTACAATAAAACACACAATTTATATCATATTCGTTTTTTTCTTTGAATTGATAATTCCTGAGATATCAGTTGTTATCTCTTTCAGCTTTTAAATGCTTAAAGTTTTCTCCCATGGAAAGTTGTAAACTCCTGTTCCTGCATAGAAACGGATTTCAACCAATTGGCAACCAGCTTATAAAAGATTTGATTATCGTTTTAGTCTAGTGTATTCTCTTATTTACCTTCTAATTATAAGGGAGCAAATAATTAAGACAATTTTTGCTAATGTTTATCTCGATTGTCAGAAAGTAGATAGAAGAATATACTTTTTAAGAATAATTTGTTGTAGCGATGTAGAGAAAGTCATGTGAGTGGAACACATCAGATTTTTTTTATTGTTTGTTAAGTGAAGCAAAGAATACAAATGGATGTTAACCCCTTTAAATGTTACTTCCAAGGCCATCGTCTATTTTAACACTTTAAACAACAACAGAGTTTGATAAATTCCCTGCTAAAAGCTTTTTAAGGTCGTCGGAAAATATAAATGTGTACATCCGTTTTCCCTGAACGATAACTGGGCAGTGCAATAAATTTCAGTGCTATTCTATACATAGTCACGCATGCATTCATGTCGTTTGCCTTTTAAAGTTTTCACTTTCTCTACATGTATTATGTACGTAGTGCATAGACAAGGTAACGCACCCAAAAATTCGATACTGAGATTTCATCGGAAATACATGTTTTGGGATATCCTGAATAAAAAAAAAAAAAAAACATTCTTGGAATAAGGTCCGTATGTGTGTCTTTGTGTATGTGTCTGTGGACGACATAGCTCAAAAACGAAAAGACGGTTAAATACCAAACTTGGTATTTAGGTTTAGTATCTTCCAAGGAAGAGACACGAAGATTTTCAAGAACCCCCCCCCATCTCCAAACTACCTTTTACATGGAACTTCTTTCGACAATTTTTGATTTTCTCAAAAAATGGCTCTAACGATTTTGATTAAAATGTCGTGTATTAAAGATATTTATTTGACAAATAAAATGTATATCTTGAATTTTTTGGGAATAGCCTCTGAAGACTAGTTTATTCTGGCTGAATTTTATATAACTGCTAAACCGTAACCGATGGACAAAAACTTACCACACAAAACATGTAGAACTCGTCAAAACACACAATTTATGTCCTTTACGTTTCTGTTGTGGATGTAACCGTTTCCAAGATATTCCTTGTTATTGATTTCAACTGCGAAGTACTTAATGCTTTTCTCAGACAGGAAGTGTCCGTTTTTCTTTTGTTCTACTCCTGGCCAAGCAAAGAAGCAATTTGCAATGACAATCGCATAACGATGTCTTTTGAAACATTTGACTATCACTTTAGACTAGTGCATTCCTGTAGAAAGAAGAATAATCTTTTGTAAGAAGTTTGCTTGTAGAGCAGCTACAGAAAGTCATGTGAGTGTAACACATACTTTTAAACATTGGATTGCTACACCTCCTTATTTTAGATGGCGTATTACGTTCACTAGCGCAATGCAACGAACGAACTTTAATCCATTATCACGCCGAGAGGTCACGAAAGGTCAATGCGGAAATATGCATACCTAGTCAATACATCAACAAATAGGAATAATCGTGAGAACTAGGGCATGCATTTCACGCCATTCCTTCATCGCATAATGAGCTACTTTTATAAGCCGGCCATTACATGTTTTTCTTTCGAGCCATCAAGCTGCTTTTACGATATCTCGTTGTAACTACGTGGATTTTATTCTAGCTGGCTGGAAGAGCTTTCGTGACACATACAACCGTTTCCACCGCTTTGATGTTTTCCCCAACTGGTACAGAGCAGTTTAATGTCTTATTTGCTTTACCAACCATTTCCGTATCTTTCACCGATAGTTATTCCCATACTTTCTCTACATCTCTACAACAAATTATTGTCAAAAAGCTTTACGTGTCCATTTACTTCCTGCTAATCGAGAAAGAAAATAGCAAAAATAGTCCTATTACTTGCTTCCTTGTAAGTAGAAGCGAAATAAGGGAGTACCGTAGATTAAAGTGATAGTCCAAAGCTGGTTGCTATGTGACTGAAATTCCTTTGTTTGTATGGACACGAGTTGACAAATTCCTGTATATAAGTTTTTTAAAGGTGAAACGAAAAACAAGGACTACTGAAAAACAATCAACTCCACGAAAAAAAAAAAATTATATAACATAAATTGTGTGTTTTAACGTGCACTACGTTTTTTGTGTACTAAGTGTTTGTCCATCTCTTACGGTTTAGCAGTTATGCCAAATTCCTTGAAGTTCAATCCAGAATAAAATAGTCTTCAGAGGCTACTCCCAGAAAATTGAAGATATACATATTATTTGTCAGGTATATACTTTTAATAATGATATTTTAATCAAAATCGTTAGAGCCATTTTTGAGAAACTCAACATTTTCGAAAAAATGCCATGTAAAAGGGTATTTGGTAGCGGAGGGATTTTTCTCAAAATCTTCGTGTCGCATCTCTGGAATATACTAAACTTAATACCAAGTTTGGTATTTTACCGACTTTTCGTTTTTGAGTTATCGTGTTCACAGACACAGGATCTTTTCTGAAAATGCTTTTTTTTTTTTTTTTTTTTTTTTGGATAAAGGAGACACTAAAGCATATATTTCCGGTCAAATTTCGGTATGGAATTTTTGGGTGGAGTGCAATACCTTCTCTATACACTATGTACATATTATGTGTAGAGAAGGTAATATACACTTGATATGAAAAGACTTGGCTTCCATATATTACGGTCTCGATGTGCTTTTGCTGTTTTCAGCTTTCTTCCCCATACAAATAGCGTTTCAAACTGAAACGCATGCAGCTGAGAAGCCGACAGGAACTCCGGTTTGAACAGCCATGTGTACATTCTTCGTTATCATTATGGGAACGTTCAGTTTATTGCACAAACAAGATGTTTCATAACGCATCTGCAAACATTTCGCCATATCGCAGAACGCCGATCCTCCAGCTCTACTTGGAACAAGATCCCCGCAGCTTAACGGACAAATATTTGCAACTCGCTTTACATTTAACAAAATAAACTCAATGTGCTTAATTTACGCACTACAGCAGCGCTTACATAAACTTCCTGTTGGACAGAAGGAATGCAACGGTTATATGACCTCGTTACTTATAATAGTGTTGCCTGGAAAATGGTGAACTTTTTGAACTGGTTTCTAACGATGATTTTAAGGATAGTCTGTAAACTATATTTTACATGTATCGATTGTCATTTTAGACCATGTATAACCTATGTTTTGCAAGACAAAGAAGAATGACCGCCCATTTGAGAAAAATCTCATGTGTTCCTTCACATGGGTTTCTCTACATCTCTGCAACAAATCATTGTAAAAAGCTTATGATTCTATTTACTTCGAGCTAATCGAGAAATAGTCTTATTACTTGCTTCCTTGTAAGAGAAGCGAATAAGGGAGTACCATAGGTCAAAGTATTAGTCAAAAGTTGGCTGCTATGTGACTGAAGTTCCTTTGTATGGACAGCAGTTGACAAATTCCTGTATGAGACAAAAAACAAGGAATATCTCAAAAACGATCAACTCCACGTAAAAAAAGGTATATTACATAAATTGTGTGTTTTAACGTGCTCTACAATTTTTTTTTTTTTTTTTGTGGTAAGTTTTTGTCCATCTCTTATGGTTTAGCAGTTATGCCAAATTTCGTAAAGTTCTCCAGAATAAAGTAGTCTTCAAAGGCTATTCCCAGAAAATTGAAGATATACGTTTTATTTGACAGCCACATTTGAGAAAATAAAAATGTTCGTAAAAAGTTCCATGTAAAAGGTAGTTTAGGGTGGAACGATTTTTTCAAAATCTTCGTGTCGCATCTCTGGAAGATACTACTTAAATTCCTCATTCAGGAATTTGTAAACTCATGTCCATACAAACAAAGGAACTTCAGTCACATAGCAACCAGCTTTTAACTATCACTTTAACATATGATACTCTCTCATTTCGTTTCTACTTACAAAGAAGAGAAGACTACTTCTGCTAATTTTTCCTCGATTAGCATGAAGTTAATAGAAGTATTAGCTTTTTAATAATAATTTGTTGCAGAGATGTAGTAAAAATCATGTGAATGAATCACATCAGATATTTTGAAATATTTTGCCAGAAAATATGCAAGAAATTACGTTCTAGATGAAATTAACGCGAATAGCGAATTCTCCTCAGTGTTTACGAAAGTTGAATATAACTCCCGAAGCTGGAGCAGAAGATCTGATGTGCACATAACATTTTGTTTGAAGAACCTGTCCCCTCTTGTCACCTCCGCCCTCTTCCGCTAGAGCAATCGAACCTGGGCGGACCCTGGGCGTTGCCCACATTACTTTTTCCCCAAGCTTTGGGTGCGGCACTTTGTTATACTTTCCTAAAAACAATTATTTTTCATTTTAACTCCACCGCACACTTGGTGCTAATGCGCTTTGCCAAAATTGAATTTAATGAACAAAAATAGCAGCGCATGTTTATGCATGACTATAAACTGTGTTCTTGTTTGTTTCTTCTTAGAATCGTAGCCGTTCTTCAATTACTGTGAGCAGCTGAGGAAGAATTTTTAAAGAGGGTTCTCAACCCGTGTTCGTTTTTAATGTTAAAATAAAAGTGCATAAAATAAAACTGCGGGATTGAGTAAGATTTATTTTTCAACACTTCAATGCCTTAGGGGAAGACAGATAACTCTTATATTCTATTAATTTTCATTTCACAAAATATTGTATTAATTTTAAGACAGTTGAAGATGAATTCCATTAATGTGATTTTATAGCCAGAGTTGCATTTAATACATCTATGTTTAAACTGTAGTCTATGCCTTCTCTAAAAGCAATGATGTATTATTTGGATAAGTAGACTCACTGAAAAATTCAATGCTATAGCCGGGATTTGAACCACGGATCTCCCAGGCTCTAGCCAGTTGCTCTATCACTGAGCTACCATGCCGGCATAGCATTCAACTTCTCAACTGACTCAACCATACAATGTGATCTCAGATTATTTTGAGATGACAACCCCAATGGCGACTAACAATGTTGTAAGTACTCCCAGGATTCATAGTATACCCAACTAGTATGGTCAAGGGTACTGCTTTAATTCTTGTTTGTTTGTTTTTTTCCCCCTCCACACAAGCTGTGTGTAGGACAGGAGTTGGATAGGTAAAGTCAGACTGAAAAATGCAATACCATAGCCGGGATCTTAACCACGGATCTCCCGGTCTCTAGCGGTTGCTTTGCCACTGAGCTACCTAGCAACATGCCAGCATAGCATTCAATTTCTCAACTGACTCGCATGTTTCCCGGTAAACCGTACAAGGTGATCCCAAAACATTTTTAGATGACAACTCCAATAGTGACTTATAAGTACTAGGATTCATAGTATAGCCAAATAGTATAGTCATTTGTCATAATTTGTCATAATTATCTCTAAATAATTTGAGATTACCCTGTACGGTTTACCGGGAAACATGCGAGCGAGTCAGTTGAAAAATTCAATGCTATGCCGGCATGTTGCTATCGTAGCTCAGTGGTAGAGATACCGGCTAGAGACCGGGAGATCCGTAGTTCAAATCCCGGCTATGGCATTGAATTTTTCAGTCTGACCATGCCTTTCCAACTCCTGTCCTACACACGCTTTCTACGAGAAAATAATTTCTATTATGTTTGGCCGATATTTGAGATATCCTTTAATTATTAAAGTCTTTATGAGACAGCAAAATGAAGTAGCGCATTCTTCAAAAAAACAGTTGCGCAGAAATGTATGTTGAAAATAATGAGCAAGTTTAAATGTGTGTATATTAAACATATACAATGAAAAATGTTTTGAAAATTATTACAATTGCTAATTATACTGTTTTAATAGCACTTCCCACTTACTCTTTAGAAGAAATTCTGGGATGGAGTGTTTGTAAGATAATCATATTGCATCTCCCGCACATTTCTCCTTACCTGCAAACAAAAATAAAATTCGTCAATATTGCGGTTTCAGAAATCAATTTAAAACATCCTGCCACAGAAATATTAAGCGCTAACCAGATAGAAAAAACATTATAATATGCGATGTTGCAATGTTTGCATCATATTCAAAAGAGCTGGAATTTAAAAAAAATCTGATGTGCTCCATTCACATGACTTTCTCTACATCTCTGCAAAAAAAAATATTGTTAAAACGCTATTGCTTCTATTTACTTCATGCTAATAGAGAAAAAATTATTAGAAATAGTGTTATTACTTGCTTCCTTGTAAGTGGAAGCGTAATAAGGGAGTACCATAGGTTAAAGTGATAGTCAAAAGCTGGTTGCTATATGACTGAAGTTCCTTTCTTTGTATGGACAGGTGTTGACAAATTCCTGTATGGCAAAAGTACATTTTTTTAAAGTTGAAACCAAAAATAAGGAATATCTCAAAAACGATCAACTGCACGAAAAAGATGTGTATGACACAAACTGTGCTTTACAATTTTTGTGTGGTAAGCTTTTGTCCATCTCTTACGGTTTAGCAGTTATGCAAAATTCCGTAAAATTCATCCAGAATAAAGTAGTATTCAGAGGCTATTCCCAGAAAATTCAAGGTATACATTTTATTTGGCATGTAAATATCTTGAATATAAGAGATTTTAATCAAAATCGTTAGAGCCATTTTTGAGAAAAACAACCTTTTCGAAAACAGTTTCATGTAAAGGGTAGTTCTTGAAAATCTTCGTGTCGTATCTCTGAAAGATACTAAACTTAAATACCAAGTTTGGTGTTTCACCAACATTCGTTTTTTGGGTTTATCGTGTTCACACATACACACACACACTTTTTTCTGAAAATACCTTTTTTTTTTAATACAGGTACCCTAAATCGTCTATTTCCCGCGAAATTTCGGTATCGAATTTTTGGGAATGCAATACCTTTCCTATACATCGTGTACATAGCAACTTGTAGAGAAAGTGATAAAGAAACAGTGAAAGTAAACGTGAATGTAAAATGGTGTTATCTTTTGGCAGAAACAGTGAAACAAAAGAAGGCTGCCACTTTGGTGGATATGCACTTCCGAATATTACAATATCGAAGAAACAAGTACTATTTCAAAAGAATGAAGGCGCAAAGAAATAATCTCCAGAGAAGTATGGTGTTAATTTGTCTGATGGAAAAATTGTGTGCGCTTACTTGGATCTCTGGCGGATATTTCAGTGGACCGCAATTTCTCGCTCCGCTGCACATGATGGCGTCCATTTACTTTTGGAATATCACCCCTTTCTTTTGAGACGAGATGATACAAGCCAACTACCTATTACAAGGCCTGCTCTTTTTAAATTTCTAATTCTAGAGAAATAATATTTCGGTTAGATCGCTTCTAAGCTCCATTAAATGTTATCAGAAGAGAAAACACTCAACTAAGCTTCATAATCAAACTCGTTAAGAGCCATTTTCAAGAAAATCAAAATTTCCAAAACAAATATTCCATGTAAAGAGTATTGATTGGGGTGGGGCGATTTTCTTCAAAATCTTCGTGTCGCGTCCTTGGAAGAAAGTGAATTAAATATAAAATATTGTACTTTACCGACTTAAATGTATGCATATGAGACAGTTTTTTTACAAATATAAATCTAATAAGTCGTTCTCTCCCCTCTCTATCTCTCTTTCTCGGACATAGAAAGAGAAGAAAACTATTTTTGACAATATAACAATTTACATATAATAATGGGTAATTGTGCAGAACTTGTGCCGCTCTAAATTCGAATAAAACCAAGTATGATTGATTGACTCTTTTTCTGATGACGATTTTAAAAGTTTTAAATGTCCGATTTTTTTTTATACAATAGACAAATATGCAGGAACGTTTGGTATTTTGCGTATATGACGGATATTTACCAAATAATTATATATTAACGCGTATTATATAAATAATAAATAGTTTTCTAATGTTCAGAGACACATTTTTTCCACCAAGTAAAAAACGAACTGATGTGTTACACTCACATGACTTTCTATAGCAACTCTAAACTTCTTAAAAACGATAATTCTTGTTTCTACACAATGCTAATCGAGATAAACATTAGGAGAATTTTATTACTTATTTCCTTAAAAGCTGCCGTTATGCAATTGTCATTGCAAATCGCATCTTTGCCTGGTCAGGAGTAAAACAAAAGAAAAAAGAACACTTCCATCTCAGAAAAGTATACGTACTTCATAATTGAAACTAATTACATGAAATACCTCGAAAACGGTAAGCTCCACGTAAAAAATGTATATGACATAACTTGTGTATTTCAACAAGATTTATATTTTTCTATGTAAGTTTATACCTATCTCATACGGTTTACTAGTTATGCAAAATTAAGCGAACTTCATCCAGAATAAACAGGTCTTTAGAAGCTATTCCCAGAAAATTAGAGATATGCATTTTATTTGTGATGGAAATGGCTTTAATATGTGGTATTTTAATAAAATATTTAGCCATTTTTTAAGAAAAACAAAAATTTCGGAAAATTGTTCATGTAAAGGGTAGTTAAGGATGGCGGGATTTCTTGAAAATCTAAGTGTCGCATCCCTGGAAGATACCAAACTTAAATACTAAGTTTGGTATTTAACCGTATTTCCGTTTTTGAGCTATGCTGTCTACACACACGCGCGCGCGCACACGGATCTTTTTATAAAAATGTTTTTTTTTTTTTTTAATTCAGGACCAACATGTATTTCCGGTGAAATCTCGGTATCAAATTTTTGGGTAGAATGCAATACCTTCTCTATACACTATGTACATTGTGCGTTTAGAGAAAGTAAAAAAACAAAATTTTCCAACAAATAAAACATTTGAAATCGTCATCAGAAATACAAATCATTCTATTTTTAGAGCGGCCGAAGTTTTGCATAATAACCCAATAATGTTATACGAAGCGACAACTTTTGATACATACGTAAGAGAAAGGTAACGGAAGAGCCAGGCGCTATGAACTCACCAGCTAAAAATAAACGGTCAACTGACGGGAGCTTGAAGTAACGCAGCTTCCAGGTGTTGGAAATGGAAGTTGGTGACCATGGAAATAATTCCGCAGACCCCCTGCCTCCTGGAGTCCTCTATCTCTGGCTATACAATAATTAATTCACAAAGTCCCGGCTGCTCTCCTCCAGATAAGCAAGCACCAGCTGGTGGAGTAGCTTTCAAGGACAGGAAGCGCGACACAATCGCGAATCGTGTTTCTCCAGCCCCCCCCCCCATCTCTTTCACATATGTACGTAGTAAGATCGCTCTTTTATTTACACCAACCTTGAGGCTTGGGTATGGCTCCGAGGCGAAACTAGGATATTTAAATACATAAATGTGCATGCGAGTTTATTTACAAAAATCTGATGTGCTCCATTCACATGACTTTCTCTACATCCCTGCAAAAAACATTATTAGAAAGCTTATGCTTATATTTACTTCATGCTAATCCAGAAAAAATTAGCAAAAATAGTCTTATTACTTACTTCCTTGTAAGTAGAAGCGAAATAAGGGAGTACCATAGGTTAAAGTGATATTCAAAAGCTGGTTGCTATGTGACTGATGTTCCTTTGTTTGTATGGACAGGAGTTGACAAATTCCTGTATGAGAATAGTGTAAGTTTTTCGATGCTGAAACCAATAACAAGAGATCTCAAAAACCATCAACTCCACGAAAAAAATGTATATAACATAAATTGTGTGTTTTAATGTACTCTACAGTTTTTGTGTAGTAATTTTTTGCCCATCTCTTACGTTTAGCGGTTTTGCAAAATTCCATAAAATTCATCCAGAATAGTCTTCAGGGGCTATTCCCAGAAAATTCAAATATACCTTTTAATTGTCAGGTAAATACCTTTAATATACGTCATTTTAATCAAAATCGTTAGAGCCATTTTTGAGCAAATCAAAATTTTTGAAAAAGGTTCCATGTAAAGGGTAGTTGGGGATGGGGGAATTTACTTGGAAATCTTCGTATAGCATCCTTGGAAGATACCAAACCCAAATACCAAGTTTGGTTTTTGAGCTATGCTTCCCCCCCCCCACACACGGACATTTTTACTTTCTCTATACGCACTATGTACATAGTGTATAGAGAAGGTATTGCACTCCACCCAAAAATTCGATACCGAGATTTCAACGGAAATATATGTTTTAGGGTCCCCAATATCCAAAAAAAGCATTTTCACAAAAAGGTCCGTGTGTGTGTGTGTGTGTGTGTGTGTGTGTGTCCGTGTGCCTGTGAACACGATAACTCAAAAACGAAAAGTCGGTAAAATACCAAACTTGGTATTTAAGTTTAGTATCTTCCAGGGATGCGACACGAAGCTTTTGAGAGAAATCCCCCCCCAACTACCCTTTACATGGAACTTTTTTCGAAAAGATTGATTTTCTCAAAAATGGCTGTAACGATTTTGATTAAAATTTCGTATATTAAAGATATTTACCTGACAAACAAAATGCATATCTTGAATTTTCTGGGAATAGCCTCTGAAGAGTAGTTTCTTCTGGATGAATTTGATGAATTTGGAATAACTGCTAAACCGTAAGAGATGGACAAAAACTTACTACACAAAAAATGTAGAGCACATTAAAACACACAATTTATGTTATATACATTTTTTTCGTAGAGTTCGTCGTTTTTTAGCCATTCCTTATTTTTGGTTTCTGCTATGAAAAACGTATACTTTTCTCATACGGGAACTTGTCAACTCCTATCCATATAAATAAAGGAACTTCATTGACATAGCAACCAGCTTTTGACTATCACTTTAACCTATGATACTCCCATATTTCGCTTCTACTTACAAGGAAGCAAGTAACAAGACTATTTCTGCTATTTTTTTCTGATTAGCATGAAGTAAATAGAAGAATAAGTTTTTTAAGAATAATTTGTTGCAGGGATATAGAGAAAGTCATGTGAATGGTACACATCAGATTTTCCTAAAAGTGTTTTGCTTTGGATTCAGGGGGACCCAAAACATGATTTTCCGGTGAAATCTCGGTATCGAATTTTGGGTGCAATACAATACCTTCTCCATACACTATATACATAGTACGTGTAGGGAAAGTAATAAAAAACTCTTTTGCTTTATTTTAGAAAGGTCATATCGGTATTCTAAAGCATCTCTGTAGTGCGCTTTATCAAGGTCTTCAAAATAGCTGTTTACCGCATCTGGCGAATAGGGTGGATGTTCAAGCAATTCCAACTTTAATTCCCACATTTTCCCCATTGCAATGACTGAACGATGGGCCGGAGTATTGTCGTGATGAAACTTTTTTTTTTTTTTTTTTTTGGTGCCAAATGAGGTCTCTTTCTTTTCAGCTCATCACTCAAACGTTGCAATAAGTTTGCGTAATAGTCACTTTGATACTTTTACCCTTTTCCAAGACATCAATAAAATAATAATGTGGTGATAGTGTGTCTACTTCACATTTTAAAAGTCGTGAGTTTGAATCTTGCTTAGGGTGAGTTGCCTGGATATGTTTTTTTCGGGGTTTTTCCTTATCTTGAGAAGACGAATGTCGAGTAAATTTAAGCTCCATGGACCCCGAGGTTATTTGAGCATCATTTCACTAATTTCATTCATCGACAGATATGACCAACCAGGTTAATGGACATTAAGCTAAAAAAAAATACATAAATAATAGATAAATAAAAATAATTCCCTGTGCACCCCAAAGCATAGCAACCAGCTTTTGACTGACTACCACTTTAACTTATGGTACTCCTTTAGTTCGCTTCTACATACAAGAAATCAAGTAATAAGACTATTTCTGCTAATTTTTTCTCGATTAGCATAAAGTAAATAGAAGCATAAGCTTTCAACAATAATTTGTTGCAGAGATGTAGAGAATGCAACATGAATGGAACACATCAGATTTTTTTTAATCTAGGTGCATTTCCGGTGAAACTTCTGTTGGCTGGAATACAACAGCTTTAGTACAATGTACATACGCAATACTTGGCAGGCGAAGTAATAAGCGTATTTCGCTGATTAGCAGCAAATGCAAAAAGGAAATCTTTGCAGAAATATCGTTAATGGTGTTCTATTTTGTGCCAAATAGTAAAAATGGACCTTTTCCTTTCCTTGCACTATTAAGCATTGCAAATTAAGTGGGTGTATATACAGAAGTGCAGCAGAAAGGAAATATTTCAAGTGCAAGGTGGAAAATTTAGTGAATCGATTCGACCGCAGTCATCATATGGATCGATTAATTTCGAGTTGGAATGGCAGGAAGGCTAGCTTGGAAAGGTGCGTCTGACGGTATTGATCAGAACGAGGAGCAGCACACAGCAGCAGTAAGGGCAGAGGAGAGGGGAGAAAGCTAGCTCGCAGTCCGGCCAGCCAGGCTGGAACCCCACGTCATAACCTTGCTGGAACTATTCTTTACCGTAGTGCTATACCAACACTTTCATCATCTCGCCTCTCAAATTATCATAAAACACCATGCGCTCTTATTTCGCAAACAGAATAATCAACCGCCTCAGTAATCTACGCGTGAAAATGGCAACTTTTTATATTTTTACTTTCTCTGCACGTACTATGTATATAGTGTATAGAGAAGGTATTGTAATGCCCCCAAAATTCGATACCAAGATAGATGTTTTCAGATCCCCTGAATCCAAAAAATATTATGTGTTCCATTCACATGACTTTCTCTACATCTCTGCAACAAGTTATTGTTAACAAGTTACTTCTATTTACTTCATGCTAATCGTAGTGCTTCCTTACAATTAGAAGCGAAATAAGTGAGTACCATAGGTAAAATGATAGTGGAAAGTTGGTTGCTATGTGACTCAAGTTCCTTTGTTTGTATGGACAGGAGTTGACAAATTCCTGTATGAGAAAAGTGTAAGTTTTTCAAAGCTGAAACCAAAATACGGAATATCTAAAAAGAAAAAACTATCAACTTCACGAAAAAAAGTGTATAACATAAGTTGAGAGCTTTATCGTGCTCTACAGTTTTTGTGTGGTAAGTTTTTTTCCATCTCTTGCGGTTTAGAAATTATATAATATACCGTAAAATTCATCCAGAATAAAGTAGCCTTCAGAGGCTATTCCCAGAAAATTCACGATATACATTCTATTTGTCAGGTAAATATCTTTAATATTTGACATTTTAATAAAAATCGTTACAGCCATTTTTGAGAAACTTTACATTTTCGAAAAATTTTCCATGTAAAGAGCAATAAAAATTCATTTCCTCAAATGAGGACACTTGCCTTATGTATACATGTAACTTTTACTTTCTCTATACGCACTATGTACATAGTGTATAGAGAAGGTATTGCACTCCACCCAAAAATTCGATACCAAGATTTCACCGGAAATATATGTTTTAGGGTCCCCTTTATCTAAAAAAAAACATTTTCGGAAAAAGGTCCGTGTGTGTGTCTGTGAACACGATAGCTCAAAAACGAAAAGTCAGTAAAATACCAAACTTGGTATTTAAGTTTAGTATCTTCCAGGGATGCGACACAAAGATTTTCAGAAAAATCCCCCATCCCAACTATCCTTTACATGGAACATTTTTCGAAAATTTTGAATTTCTCAAAAATGGCTCTAACGATTTTGATTAAAATTTCGTATTTTAAAGATGTTTACCTAACAAATAAAATGTATATCTTGAACTCTCTAGGAATAGCCTCTGAAGAGCACTTTATTCTGGATGAATTTTACGGAATTTTGAATAACTGCTAAACCGTAAGAGATGGACAAAAACTTACTACAGAAAAAATGTAGAGCACGTTAAAACACACAATTTATGTTATATACATTTTTTCAGTGGAGCTCATCGTTCTTTTAGACATTCCTTATTTTTGGGTTCTGCTTTGAAAAAAAAAATTCTCATACAGGAATTTGTCAACTGCTGTCCATACAAACAAAGGAACTTCAGTGACATAGCAATCAGCTTTTGGCCATCACTTTAACCTATGGTACTCCCTTATTTCGCTTCCACTTACAAGGAAGCAAGTAATAAGACTATTTCTACTATTTTTTTCTGGCTAGAAGTACAAGCTATTTAAGAATTTGTTGCAGAGATATAGAGAAAGTCACGTGAATGGAACACATCAGATTTTTATCTCATACGCTTACTGTTTATGTAAACAAAAGTGTATTCTTCTGTCATTGTTATTGTCGAGAGTTCAGTTCCCATTTACTAATGTGATGTTAACGTCACATTAAAGCTTTTTTCTGAGACAATATCTGTTTATGAGGATCTATTCATGACGATTGTTTTTCTTCAAAAATCTATAAAATGCTAATTTGAAAATGTATTAATGCTAACTGCACAAATCAATGCTAAATATCTGATTTCAAAATGCTAAAAATCACATCTATGAGACGCCCTGTACTATTTAATCTAGGTTATAATTTCCTTTCGTGCTGGCTGACCCCCAAAAGTAGGGAGGGATTCCGGGAAATGAATGAAGACGTAACGAGAAAGGGTCCGGGAAGCGAAAGGTTCTCCCAGCTGCTGGATCGATCCGGGTCTTTTAAGTGACAATAAGGAATATGAATGTTCCTGCGGCAAACGCGAAAATGAAAAAGGTTAAACCGGTTACTGCGACAAAAAGGTTTCTTAATATGCTGTGTACAGTTCTTAGTTGCTTTTCGCAAGTTTCTAAACCGAGGTCAAATCGGACAAAGTTATCCGATATTTCATGCTTTTACTTTCTCTACACGTACTATGTAGTGTATCGAGAAGGTATTGCATTCCATCCAAAAGTTCCATACCGAGATTTCACCGAAATACATGTTTTAGGTCCCCCTGAAACAAAAAAACAAAAAAAACATTTTTGGAAAAGGTATGTGTGTGCGTGTGTTGGTGGACAGCATAGTTCAAAAACGAAGAGACCATTGAATACCAAACTTAAGTTTGGTATCTTCCAAGGATGGAACACGAAGATTTTCAAGAAAACCCCCCCACCCACAACTACCCTTTACATGGAGCATTTTTCGAAAATGTTGATTTTCTCAAAAATGACACGATTTTGATTAAAATATCGTATATTATAGATATTTACCAGGCAAATAAAATGTATATCTTGAATTTTCTGGGAATGCCTCTGAAGGCTACTTTATTCTGGATGAATTTTACGGAATTTTGCATAACTGCTAAACCGTAAGAGATGAACATAAACTTACCACACAAAACATGTAGAGCACATTAAAACCTACAGTTTATGTTATATACATTCTTTCGTGGAGTTAATTGTTTTTTTGTTTGTTTTTTTTTTTTTTTTAGATATTCCTTGTTGTTGGTTTCAGCTTTGAAAAACTTGTACTTTTCACATACAGGAATTTGTCAACTCCTGTCCATACAAACAAAGGGACTTCAGTCACATAGCAACCAACTTTTGATTATCACTTTAACTTATGATACTCCCTTAATTCGCTTCTACTTACAAGCAAGGAAGTAATAAGAATATTCCTGCTAATTTTTTCCCGATTAGAATGAAGTAAAATAGAAGCACAGGCTTTTTAACAATAATTTCTTGCAGAGAGGTAGAGAAAGTCATGTGAATAGAACATCCGATTTTTGGCATATGAATGAGATCGATCTCCCAGAGAAAATTGCAGCATACCAAGAGTTTCCTTTTAATTGCAGTGGGGGAGTTTTGTATACATTTTCCAAGTGGTGGAGGGGAAAACAGCTGACTGCATGCGCCAGTAATATCGGTGATGACGCAGAGAGAAATACAGGTGGCATATTCATCGCGATGATTATTGTGTGCGAGGCACCCTCGGAATTTTCCCGCAAATTGAAGCCGCTTCTTATTCTTGCACTAAAGAAATGGGGTGCTGTCATGGGAATGAGAAAGAAAGAAAGAAAGAAAAAAAACAGACGAAATGAGAGCGGTAGAGGATCTACTGCCATTCAGGATTTTGTCTTCAGCCCTGCTCCCAGTATGTTCTCGCCGGGACAGACCTTTTATTTTTTCGCCTCTTTTATTAAGGTGCGGCAAGCCCTTTCTATCTATCTCCCAAGATGGACAGCCAAGCATAGGTTAAAACACTGCCTTCCAAATGAGAAATGCATGCGAAGTAGAGTTGGGTAGAGCGATTCATTTTCAGTGATCGATTCATACGATTCGATCCTCCAATATGAATCGATTCTTACGATTCGTTTTCTGTATTTGCCTTATATTATACATGGGGATGATATTTATATGGTGGCTCCTTTAGCATAAAAACAGCAATGTATATAAAAATCTGATGTGTTCCATTCACATGACTTTCTCTACATCTCTGCAACAAATATTGTTAGAAAGCTTATGCTTCTATTTACTGCATGCTAATCGATAAAAAAAAAAAAAAAAAAAAAAAAATACGAGAAACAGTCTTATTACTTGTTTTCTTGTAAGCAGAAGCGAAATAAGGGAGTACCATAGGTTAAAGTAATAGTCAAAAGCTGGTTGCTATGTGACTGATGTTCCTGTATTTATATGGACAGGAGTTGACAAATTCCTGTATGAGAAAAGTATAAGTATTTTAAAGCTGAAACCAATAACGAGGAATATCTCAAAAACGATCAACTCCACGAAAAATGTATGTAACAAAAATTGTGTTTCAATGTCCTCTGCTTTTTTGTGAGTGAGTTTTTGTCCATCTCTTAGGTTTAGCAGTTTTGCGAAATTCCGTAAAATTCATCCCAGAAAATTCAAGATATACATTTTATTTGTCAGCTAAGTATCTTTAATATATGACATTTTAATCAAAATCGTTAGAGCCATTTTTGAAAATAACAAAATTTTCGAATAGAAGTTCACGTAAAGGGTAGTTGTGGGTGGGGGGGGATTTTCTTGAAAATCTTCGTGTCGCATCCTTGGAAGATACCAGATATTTTTCTAAAAGTGATTTTGGATTCAGGGGGTTTCAAAACACGTATTTCCGGTGAAATCTCGGTACGCACATAGTACGCGTAGAGAAAGCAAAAAACAACACAAAAAGTTAAGATTCTAAAACTGACATCTAAGTTTCGACTGCATGGCTGTATTCGTGTAATGTTCATACGCAGAGTAATTGTTATTCATCACTCCGCGTCACTAAGTCATGTAATTGTTATAAATAGTCATTATAAGGCAACGCTAGTACCCAGAATAATTATTATTTTCCTCAAGAATATTCGAGGTAATTTTAAAGTATAGATTAGTATGCTGCTATACCTATTATGTTAGAGCATAATTGCTTTATTTTTCGTAAAAGTATGTTTGCAGTGACGATGTGGCTGCGCAATTATTATATTTAAGATACTGTAAAAATAAATATATATAAAACAGTTGTAATTTATAACGCTTGCTTTCTCGTGTACAATAACTAATCCCTTAACAATGAAGACGCTCGTGGTGGCTTCGGCAATGATCGGCAGAGTTCGTCTTCTTATGTACATTGTATATTATATTTAAATCTATTAACTTTGAAATTACGACAATTCTACACTGAACACCATAATCTTAAAATTACCAGATAAGTAATATTTCATTGTACTTCATATCGGATACAGTATAAAATAAAAAGTATAATTTCCAAATATATTTTTCATTTTATTGTGCATTCAATATAAAACATAACGCAAGATTACTTTCATCAAACAGAAGAGCTCAAAATTGGGGAACTGTAGTATTTTGAAGATTATGGTGTTTATGATGTCGCTTCTGATATTAAAATGTAATAATAGTAAAATTAATAGACTTCGCAAAATTGAGCTCCTCTATCAAACATCAGAGCAATAATTTCGACTTTCACATTGCATACAACATTATATATATATATATATATATATATATATATATATATATATATATATATATATACACTTCTACCTACGTTTATGTATTTTATGAATATTTTCTAAAGTTGGGTCAAAGTAACCTGTTAAGGGTCAAATTAGCTTCAGTTTATGGTAAAAGGTTCAATTCTGTATTAACGTAACACTTCCTAGTTATAATTATGAATATTCACACTGATAATTAATTTAATACAAAATATCCAGAGTTAACGTCACTACTTTAAACACAGGGTGTACATAAATTTATATCGGGGTTTTAACTCTTTATAATATTTATTACATTCAACTTACAGTTATAAATGATATGTCAAATGAAAAAGCAACTCAAACAGTTTTGTTTGTTGGCACAAGTGCGCATGTGCGTGCAATGTTTCTGCCGCAATCCGCTAGACAGCGGTAGTAGCAAAGATGGCAACTAGTAAACAGAAAAAGTTTTGTGTTTTGCAGTTTGCCAAGACCGAATCGGTAGTTACTGTGCAACGTGCGTTCCGTAAGAAGTTCGGTTGTGATCCCCCTAGTGATAAAAACATTCGTAGATGGTATAATCAGTTTGAAGATACCGGCTGCCTTTGTAAAGGGAAGAGCACGGGACGACCAAGAGTAAGTGAAGAGACTGTTGAGCGAGTTTCTGGTGAACCTACTGTAACTGGCACTTCTTACCTTGATACATTAGAGCAATGGCTCTTCCCTCAGTTGGAAGAAAATGGCCCAGAGAACTTCATTTTCCAGTAGGATGGTGCGCCACCTCACTGGCATAACGAAGTACGCGATTGGTTGAACGTCACTGTACCCGAGCGCTGGATAGGCCGCAAGGGCCCCAATGACAGGGCTTGCTATGCATGGCCTCCACGTTCTCCTGACCTAACGCCATACGATTTTTACCTTTGGGGCTTCATCAAGGATGAATTAAGAAACCGGATTGAAGCAGCTGTTGCTACAGTTACTGAATACACACTTATCAACGTTTGGGAAGAACTCGGCTACAGACTTGATGTGTGCCATTTGACAAAGGGTAGTCACATTGAACATTTATAAGTTTCTTGGTAAAACTGTTTGGGTTACTTTTTCATTTGACATATCATTCATAACTGTAAGTTGAATGTAATAAGTATTATAAAGAGTTAAAGCCCCGATATTCATTTATATACACTCTGTATATACGAGGTACGTCCAGAAAGTAAGTTCTGTTTGGTAATAAAATTAAATAGTGTACAGATACAGAATAAGTATTTATTGCACAAAATTCTACAACTCTTAAACTACTTTTCTACATAACTGCCGAAATTTTGCAGGCATTTGTCATAGCGTGGCACAAGTTTTTGTATATCTTCTTCATAGAAGTTTGCCGCCTGTGTCTTCAAAAAGTTGGAAACATTTTCTTTCAGCTCTTCATCATTCTTCAAGTGTTGACCGCCAAGGAAAGACTTTAGATGTAAGAACAGATGAAAGTCGCTAGGAGCGAGGTCAGGGCTGTACGGAGGATGGTCAAACACGTCCCAGCCAAATCCCTGTAGGAGGTTCTTCGTCACATTTGCAGTGTGTAGTCGTGCGTTGTCGTGAAGAAAAACAACAGCTATCCTCGGCGCTTATTCTGAATTGCGCGGCGCATTTTCCTAAGTGTCTCGCAATAAACATCTGCTTTGATTGTTGACCACGCGGTAAGAAATCAATGAGTAAGATGCCTTTCCAGTCGCAGAACACTGTGCACATCATTTTTCGAGGTGTCAAGATTTGTTTCGGCTTAACCTTTGCTGGGGATGAAGTGTGCCTCCATTCCATTGATTGCCGCTTACTTTCAGGGGTGTCGTAAGAAACCCAAGTCTCATCTCCTGTGACTATCTGTGTCAGAAATTCTTCGCCGTCTTCATCATAACGGGTTAAAAACTGAAGTGCACTACCCATCCGTTTTGTTTTGTGTTGCTCAGTAAGAATCTTTGGTACCCAACGTGAGCAAAGTTTACGAAATTGCAGTTTTTCGGTAACAATTTCATGAATTAGTGATCGTGAGCTTTGGGGAAATTCCATAGCGAGAGCACTAATTGTAAACTTGCTGTTTTCCTGGATCTTGTCATCAATCGCGTGAACCAGTTCTGTAACCAAAGATGGACGCCCACTTCGTTCTTCATCGTGCACTTCACTACGTCCTTCACTGAACCTGTCGGACCCATCTTCTCACCATTGAATCACTCGTCGCATTTTGTCCGTAAATTTCGCAAATTTGCCGACAAATTTCAATTGGTTTCACTTTCCCAGCCTTCAAAAAACGAATCACAGAGCTGATTTCACAAGCGGCGGGATTTTCAATCAACACCGACATTGTAAACAAGCACAACAAAGCGTATGTGGCTGACAGTGATCTCAAAATAGCACACGTTTCTTCTCCTTGATACAGAGCGTCTACCGCGCATGTGCGGAACTGCGATCGCAGCGCTGCAGCGGAGATAAATTGAAACGGAACTTACTTTCTGGACGTACCACGTGTGTGTGTATATATATTATTCACACACTGAAAGTTATAACAATTTATACTTTAAATTGGATTGCAATCAATTTTGGAAAACAAATCTATGCACAGACTGTTTTATCATGTGCACCGTGCACACTCAATATGTTTGCTACTCTTTTTGTCAGAAGTGCATTTTGGATATCGTAATTTTTAATTTATTCAGATATTATTAATGTATTTTATCGCTGATTAATCATGCGAGATACAGCAAAGATCGACAAATGTTTTGAAAGTGTTCGTTGATTTCTACACGTTATGCTTATAATAAAGAAATAAATAAGTTATTTTATAAACTCACTGAATTATATCTGCATTCTACTACAAGTGTAGAATATTTTACTTGCAGAAATGTCTTCATTTCTTCGCCCTTTCACGCTTTTGCTATTAAAAATGACATATAAGTAGTCATGCACGGCGAATTCAGTGATATTTAAGCAGATAATTGGTTCAAACTTAGCTTTCAAAAATTGCTAGCCGCTACAATCAAGCGCCTTGAGATGAAAAGGGTTCGCGAACCCTGTGTTCCGCACCGCAGCTTCTAGCGTTCCTGTTGAACTTCCCTCCGCTCCAATGTAATTATCGGAGGAAATTTGAAACTGCAGGGTTCGGTAACCAATACAAGAGTTTTCGTTAACGACTTAGCTTCGAGGTTGGTTCAATAAAACCAATCGTAAAATGCTTTGGGACATTTCCAACGGTTGCCTGGAGCATGTCCGAATGTCGGCACCCAGCAATACTCCTGCCACTTACAATTTCTATAAACTGATCACTATCGTTACATACGCAACTGCCTTAGGCGTCGTATTCCATCATCCACTGACAATCGACACTAATACATAGAATTATATAACATGTTGTAACTAATACTAGCATCATCACTTCGGCTGGTGATTTTTAGCATTTTGTAGCATTTTGAAGAAAAACATATATCCTGAATTGCTTCTGATAAACCGAATTTTATTTATAATTGTATATAATGTCGCCTAACTACACAGGTCTTTTAGCGATATCACGTAACAATAAGAAATGTTATAACACTTTGAATACAATATTTACACATTAAATTAATAACTGTATTTGGCTTGTAATATTAGTTATTGAAATTCTAACAAAAATGCTTATATATTATGTAGCGTTTTATACAACAGTGTATTAAAAGTATACAATATCTTACAGTACAGTAGCAATTTTTATAAATATAGACAATGATGATAATTTGGCTGGTTCGTCGAGTGCTGTCTGAAGATCTGGAGGAATTTGGTGGCTGGTTCTGTACTTAGGATAGTGGCCACATTTCGTTATGATATCTTTGACTTATAGTCTCTGATTACATTGTTCCCAGGATGGAGGTTGCTGTTATGTGAATACATAGTCATGAGTTAGTTTATTTAGCAATTCTTAGTCTGGTGAGTATCATCTGTTGATAGTGTCTGTCTGCATTGTTCACAGAATGGAGGTTGCTGTTTGGTGAATACATAGTCATGAGTTAGTTTAGTTTAGTATGTATCTTAGTCTGGTGAGTATCATCTGTTGATAGTCTCTGGTTGCAATGTTCACAAAATGGAGGCTGCTGTTTGTTGAATACATAGTCATGAGTTAGTTTAGTATGTCCAATTCTTAGTCTAGTGAGTATCATCTGTTGATAGTCTCTGGTTGCTGTGTTCACATGATGGTGGTTGCTGTTTGGTGAATACATAGTCATGCGTTAGTCTAGTATGTCCAATTCTTAGTCTGGTGAGTATCATCTGTTGATAGTCTCTGGCTGCAATGTTCACAGGATGGAGGCTGCTGTTTGGTGAATACATAGTCATGAGTTAGTTTAGTATGTCCAATTCTTAGTCTGGTGAGTATCGTCTGTTGATAAGACTCTGGCTACAATATTCACAGAATGGAGGTTGCTGTTTGGTGAACACATAGTCATGAGTTAGTTTAGTATGTCCAATTCTTAGTCTGGTGAGTTATCATCGTTGATAGTGTCTGTCTGCAATGTTCATAGAATGGAGGTTGCTGTTTGGTGAACACATAGTCATGCGTTAGCTTAGTATGTCCAATTCTTGGTCTGGTGAATATCATCTGTTGATAGACTCTGGCTGCAATATTCACAGAATGGAGGTTGCTGTTTGGTGAATACATAGTCATGAGTTAGTTTAGTAGGTCCAATTCTTAGTCTGGTGAATATCATCTGTTGATAGTGTCTGTTTGCAATGTCCACAGGACGGAGGTTGCTGTTTGGTGAACACATAGTCATGAGTTAGTTTAGTATGTCCAATTCTTAGTCTGGTGAGTTATCATCTGTTGATAGACTCTGGCCACAATGTTCACAGAATGGAGGTTGCTGTTTGGTGAATACATAGTCATGAGTTAGTTTAATTTGCATCTTAGTCTGGTGAGTATCATCTGCTGATGCCGGTTGAGAGTTTCGTATATTTTAATAAATTATGTGTTACTTTTTACTTCATGCAGTTAACTGTTGCTTTTATTTTCAATCCAGTTGTTCTTCCATTTTTGTATCAGCTTCTTCTTAACATACTGTATAGCATCTTCATGTCGAATAAGGATAGGGGGATAAACTGGTGGTTGTTTTGTTGCTTCTTTTGCTGCTTTATCTGCTCTTTCGTCGTCCCCCCCCGCAACCCCTGATGGGAAGGTATCCACATTAAAGTTACTTCTTTATTTTGAAGCAAAATTTGGTTGTGTATTGTCTCATGAAAAAGGTTTAGTGTGACATTAACACAACATTAGTAAACAGGAACTGAACTCTCAACAATAGCAATGACATTGATGCAAAAATGACAAAATAAAATATTATTGACATAAACAGTAAGCATATGAAATAAAAATCATGTGTCAATAATATATACATAAGGGCAGTGTCCTCATTTTAGGACATGGTTTTTATTCTCATTTTTTGGATACAAATGTATGCACAAACTCTTCTAAATAGAGTCCCTTTCTTTAATATTTAACAAGTAAATAGTATTGTTATTTAAATTTGAAAACTATGAGATTGATTTATTTCTGTATGCCAAGCTCAGGTTTATAATATGTATCTTACAAACAGATGAGGGAATTAGTTCCGCTTTCCAAATCAATAGATTGGACAAGTGTGTCAGAATCATAAACATTCCAAGGGTGCACAAACTCATCAGACTCAATTTCTGGAAGAAAATAAATAAAGAATTTTTTTAAAAAAATCCGAGTTTTCACATTTATATAGCATTTTAGTATTATTTTAGCTTTATGGGTCAATTTTGCATTTTATCGCATTTTCAAAATACATTAAAATGTGACTTTTGAGATTTATAAAATTTCGAGCTATATCACATTTACGAAAAAGCACTACCCCTAATCATCACTCATAAGTTTACCACCAAACAGAGGATTCAAACAACTCAAATCAAACAAAACCGTGGAAGAATCGTTTCTAACTGCAGCTATGCTTCCAACCAAAACTCTGCAGCAACAAACAAAAACAGATATAGGCAAAAGCAACTATTTCTCTGTTAGTTTAGAAACATTTTAACTGCCAAATAGAAAGTTTTGCTTTTTAATAGACACCATGAGCTAGTTATTTGTGCATACACTAAAAGCTCGAAATATACTTTAAAGTAATTTAGAAAATAGATTTGTGAAGTGATGAATGCTCAATTTTCTGTTTCGACTTCCATTTTCATTTCACAATTTGCTTGTGTTAATTTTTGTCGTATAGCTGATGAAATATTTAGAAAACGTTCAAACGATACCCCGCTTGAAAGTGGTAGTAAGCATTTTTCTTTCCTGGTCATACAGTTTGAGAATTATTTTTACTGTAGACCCCACCCCATGCTACAAAGACACGTTCGCTTCTAACACAGAAGCGACACGACAGTTGTCGCAGTATAATTACGTTTAAAATAATGACAATTATAGTAGTAACATAATAAAACAACAAGCTTCGTAACACCATTGTAATCGTATTGTAACGCCAACAGCACGAGAATTAATTTGTAACCAAAAACTTTCACATTTATTAGCAGTGAATATAAATAGGCATCTTGCAATTAATCGGATTCGAACACAATTCAAAAGCAACCTTCTTCTTCTTCTTCTTCTTGGTAGTCACTTGCACGGGCTGCTTAATGACGCTGCAAATTTAATTTTCTCGACTTTCTAAAAATAAGAAAGATTATCCTGAACACGTAGGAGTTGATGGCTTGCGTGTTCGATCGCTTTCTGTTCTCGACATCATAAACATCTTTGCTGTCACGTGTTTACCCACTGATAGAAGGAGCAAGCCTGCTTGCTGTGACACAAAATCAGGGGAGTTGGTGTCGCTTGGTTTATACTGTCATGGGGAGTAGTCGAATATCGTGCAACTCAAGTAAGGGTTCCCAGGAGGTAGCATTGCCATCTATATCAACACTGTCGCTGGAGACAAAGTCTGCAAAACGTGACAACATGAAATTACGCTGTGTGAATTAAACAGGGCAGCAGCTGTTATTGCAAGAGATGATTTGAATATCGCGCCACATTGTTTGCATGCGAGCTGGCGACAGCCCTGCACATAAAACCGCCCTCTAAACTTCCTCTGTCATGTGCATGCGGGAAGCGATGGCGTTTTACTGTCTCAGTACACATAGGTTGGCACCAACGCATTTTCAGAAAACGGCTACAAGCCTATGAAGGAAATCCACTGAGGAATGTATAAGAATTGCTCATTCTGAACGATATCTCATTGTATAAGGATGTTGTACAAAGACACATTATCAATTCATTATACTTAAACATTTACTTCGCGTTGATACTTCAATGAGAACGAGAGAGAAAGAAAGAGAGAGAGAGAGAGAGAGAGAGAGAGAGAGAGGGCGGTACGTTTTTTCTGATATTTGGCACCATATTTTGATAAACAAATAATCAAACCCCTCGCCTGGAGAGTGCTGTGGTAGCATGTCTGCCTCACATTCAAAAGGTCGTGAGTTTGAATGTCCCTTAGGGTGAGTTACCCGGATAAGATTTTTTTCGGGGTTTTCCCTTATCCTGAGAAAATGAATGTCGAGTAACTTTAAGCTCTATGGACCCCGAAATCATTTGAGCATCATTTCACCAATTTCATTCATCGTCCGATTTGACCGGCCAGGTTAAAGGACGTTAAACTACCCCCCAAAAAATCAATATATTTAAAGTTATGCTGGTTTGATAAAATCAGGCCTTTGAGCGAATGTTATCTACAGAAAGAGTTAGATTGATAGATGGATGGATGGATGTATGGATGGATGGATGGATGGATGGATGGATGGATGGATGGATGGATGGATGGATGGATGGATGGATGGAGAGATCGATGGATGGATGGATGGATGGATGGATCGATGGATGGATCGATGGATGGATGGATGGATGGATGGATGGATGGATGTAGATGGGTGGCCCGTTCCAGAAGTTTTAAAACAGCAAAGGTTATTCAGATGAGAATAAATTTAACGAAATGTTATCATTCACAACAATAAATGGAAACTAAAAACAGTAAATCGCAAGAGTGCACGAGACAGGTGGGCTAATACGCAAAGCAATTATTACTGATGACAAAAGAGGTTATGGATGTTCACGCACGTATCGTTTTCTACAAATGCTTTATTTATTTATTTATTTATTCAGGAGGTCTCAAAACATGTATGAAATCTCGGTATCGAATTCTTAGGTAGAATACAATACCTTCAATATCCTCTATATACATAATACGTGTAGAGAAAGTAAAATGTAGGTTTTTTTTTTCCAATAATAGACATAATCTAACGTTTGCTAATGAGTCCATTAATGCGACATATCTTGAGTATTACCAGCTCACTGTCATTAAACCGTTTTCAATATCTAATTTCACTTTCTCTACACGTATTATGTACATAGTGTATAGAGAAGGTATTGTAATGCACCCAAAAATTCCATACGGAGAATTCACCGGAATACATGTTTTGACACCCCTTTTAGAAAAATGTCCGTGTGTGCGTGTGTCTGTGGGAAGCATTGCTCAAAAATGAAAAGACCGTTGGTATTTAAGTTTGGTATCTTCCAAGGTTGCGACATCTCAAACTACCCTTTACCTGGAAAAAAATGTCGAAAATTTTATTTTTCTTAAAAATGGCTCTATCGACTTTGATTAAAATATCCTATATTTAAGATTATTTACTTGACAAATAAAATGTATATCTTGAGTTTTCTGGGAATAGCCTCTGAAAATACTTTATTCTGGATGAATTTAACGGATTTTTGCATAACTGCTAAACCGTAAGAGATGGACAAAAACTTACCACACAGAAAATGTAGAGCACATTAAAACACACAATTTATGTTATATACATTTTGTTCGTTTTTAAGATATTTCTTGTTTTTAGTTTCAGTTTTGAAAAACTAATACTTTACTCATACAAGAATGTATCAACTCCTGTCCATACAAATAAAGGAAGTTCAGTCCCATAGCAACCAGCTTTTGACTATCACTTTAACCTATGGTACTCTCTTATTTCGCTTCTCCTTACAGGGAAGCAAGTAATAAGACTATTTCTGCTGATGTTTTCTGAATTACCATGAAGTAAATAGAAACCTACACTTTTTAACAATAATTTGTTGCCGAGATGTAGAAAAAGTCATGTGAATGGTACACATCAGATTTTTAACATTTCAATCGTTAATCTAACAAACTATATAGCACAAAAGGCGCAAGCAAGGATTTTACTATCGACTTGACTAATGTGGGAAATGCTACCTGGTATAGCACCACCCTTAAATTCTTTCACAAGCATTCCAAATGATGAGAAGCTTCGCAAGAATATTAAAATAAAATGGAAGAGATGGAAGGCTATTCTGAGGCACCCTATATGAATCATTTGCATTTTGAAAAATGTACGGTTTAAAATGCCAGACTTCTTCATTTGAATTCTGAAATGCGTGCAATTTAAATACCGCCATTTAAATATTCGGAAGTTAAATTATAAATATTAATAACCAACTCTCCTAGCGTCAAATTTCTTTGAACACTTTAAAATATTTTATGCAATACCATCCCAGGATTCCTGCCTGGTTTATTGACAATTTATAACATTTAAATGCTTGTTTCTGGTCTAAAACATTAAGCTTTGCAATTCAAAACGAAAAAGCTGGAGTGCTACGCAGTATTTTGTAAATGCCATTCTGTATTGAACATAACAGAATAATTCTTTGACAGGCATAACGTGCGTTCTGTGCCAACTTTGAATAACATTTAGGCAGCCACGAACACACACATACACACACAAAACTGATTTATTTCATTCACATGACTTTCTCTACCTGTTCTTCAAACAAGCGTCTTACAAGAGTATTCATACTGATCAAGATAAACATTAACAGAAATGCTCTTATTGCTTGCTTCCCTATGAGTAGAAGAGAAATAAAGGAATGCACTAGACTATAGTGATAGTCAAATGTTTTAAAAGTCGGTCGTATATGAAAAATTGAAGTTCGGTTCGCTGTGCATTTACAGAAAAACAAAAGAGAGATGAAACGAAAGGTAACCCTGTCTGAGAAGATAATTAGTTCAAATTGAAACCAATAAGAAGGAATATCTCGTAAACGTCAACTCTACAACAAAGATCTGATGTAATCCATTCACGTGACTTTCTCTATATATCTGCAATAAATTTTTGTTAAAAAGTTTATGCTTCTATTTACTTCATGCTAAGAGAGAAAAAATTAGCAGAAATAGTCTTATTACTTGCTTCCCTGTAAGTAGAAGCGAAATAAGGGAGTACCATAGGTTAAAGTGATAGCAAAAGATGGTTGCTATGTGACTGTATGGACAGGAGTTGACAAATTCCTGTATGACAAAAGTATGTTTTTTAAGGCTGAAACAAAAAACAAGGAATATCTAATAAAAAGATCAACTCCAGGAAAAAATGTGTATAACATAAATTGTGTGTTTTAATGTGCTCAACATGTTTTGTGAGATAAGTTTTTGTCTGTCTCTTATGGTTTACCATTTATACAAAATTCCGTAAAATTCATCCAGAATAAACAAGTCTTCAGAGGCTATTCCCAGAAAATTCAAGATATACATATTATTTGTTAAGTATATATCTTTAATATATGATATTTTAATCAAAATCGTTAGGACCATTTTTTAGAAAATCAAAAGTTTCGAAAATGTTTCCATGTGAAGGATAGTTGGGGGTGGGGGCATTTTCTTGAAAATCTTCGTGTCGCATCCTTGGAAGATACTGAACTTAAATACCAAGTTTAGTATTTAACGGTCTTTTCGTTTTTGAGCTATGCTGCCCACAGACACACAGAAACGCACACATACACACAGACAGACACGGACATTTTTCTAAAAATGCTTTTTGTTTTTATTCAGGAGGTCTCAAAACATATATTTCCAGTGAAATCTCGGTATCGAATTTTTGGGTACAATGCAATACCTTCTCTATACACTAAGTACATAGTACGTATAGAGAAAGTAAGAATGTATATGGCTTAAATTGTGTATTTTAACGAGATCTGCATTTTTGTGTATCTCTTATGGTTTACCAGCCATTCAAAATTCAGCAAAACTCCTTCAGAATGAACAGGTGTTCAGAGGCAATTCCCAGGTAAATAAATATACCTACATTTTATTTGTGAGGTAAACACGCTATTTTAATCAATATCGTTAGAGCTACTTTTGAGAAAATAAAAAGTTTCCACATAAAGAGTATTTGGGGTGGGGGAATTTTCTTGAAAATCTTCGTGTCGATCCTTGGAAGATACCAAGCTTAAATACCACGTTTGGTATTGATATTTTGTTTCTGGCTATGCTGTCCACAGAACAGACACACACACTAATCTTCTTCTAAAAACATTTTTGATATAGTGACCCTATGAAGTGTTTCTGATGAAATTTCTATATCGAATTTTTGTGTGGAATACAATATCTTCTCTATAAACATGTACGTGTGGAGAAAAAAACTTCAGCTTGCGGCTGATAATACTGAAATGATTATTGAAGTTTGAAGCTACAACAGAAAACAAAGAATTATATAAAATACCATCTTATTTCAGAAAAATAAAGGAGTTTTTCATCTTGAGCAATCTGTAGTGCAGCATACACCATACGTATAAAGTTCAAAAACTTCAAGTCTCTGCTGAAATGTTGAACTGGTAACAGACTACATATATTGTATGGAGGTTTTCTTTATGTGCAAAAAACACAAGGAGAATCAAATTTCAAGTAAAACACATATGAAGTACAAGTAAATACAAAGTCATTAAGTCGTGTGCTCTTGGGCATTTTAATGATCACGAATTGAAGTTTTAAAAAACTCGAGGTAAAAAGACAAAAAATCCATAGTGTGTAATGTTAAAGACATTGAAGCTAACCACTCAAAAGTATTTTTATTTTCTCTGCCTCATACATAGTACTCGAAGATATTGTACTCTACTCAAACATTTCATATCAATACCTCACCAAAAACATGTGTTTTGAGGCCCCTGGATCTAAGAAAAGCACCTTTACTTTCTGTATTGTATTGCAGCCAAAGATTCGACATAATTCCACCGGAAATATGATTTGAGGTATCCTCAAACAAACAAACAAACAAAAGAACAAAACAAATTTAGAAAAAGGACTCTGTGAGAGAACTCAAAAACGAAAAGTTCGTTCAACACCACAAATTTGGTATTTACGTTAAGCATCTTTCAAGAATGCGAGACGGAGATTTTCCTGGCTCTTTACATGAAAATTGTTTGGTAATTTCATTTTTAAAAATAAATAGATTAAAACACCACAGTTATCTTCATTACAAATAAAATGTATATTTTAATTTTCTGGGAATACTCTGAAGCCGTCTCCATTCTACACAAATTTTGCATAACTGGTGGATTTTATATATATAATATATAATAAACAAAACATATATATATAAAGTACAAAAACTGTAGATCTCGTTAATCATACAGTTGATGTCAAATGCTTTTTCAGTTAAACCATTTCTGAGATATTCCTTCTTATTAGTTTGAATTTTGTAATACCACAAATGGGAAGTCATTATTCGTTTTTGTGTTCCCTGTCACGGAAAGAGAATCACATCTCAAATACATCACATAATTATTGGTTTTTTAAAGATTTGACCATAGTTTTAAGTTATTGTTTTCCTTATTCTTCTTGTACAAGGAAATAATATGCAATAACTAATCAAGAATTTCTGCATATGCTCATCTTGATGTACGGAAAGTATATAGAAGAATAAGCTTTTGCAGCAATAGATCGTTGCAGCATTGGTAGAGAAAGTTACGTAAATTTAACACAGATTTTAGAAAAGGTCCGCGCTCGCGTGTGTATATAGCATGGCTTAGAAACGCAAAGTCGGATAAACACAAATATCTTCCGAATTTCGATTAAAATATCCCTACGCCAAACAATCTTTTAAATTAAAACATGTTCAATTTTAATTTTTGAAACTATCTTACAATTTTGATTAAAATAAGTTATGTTTATGACAAATAGGAATGCAAATTCCAGTTTGCTCATCTTGCATTTGCTGCAATAGCCTCTGAAGATCCCAAATTATGAACTTTGGCTAATAGACGCTGGAAAATGCACATTTCCATTTCTGAACGAATTTGGACATATTTAGCATAACATTTATGAGTCGCAAGAAGGAATCACGATAGAACAGAGAAACCAGGAAGGTATAAACCACAGTTTTAGATGAAAAAAAATCTGATGTGTCCCATTCACATTACTTTCTCTACATCGCAACAAATTAGTGTTAAAAAGCTTATGCTTCTATTTACTTCACTCTAATCGAGAAAAAATTAGCAGAAATAGTCTTATTACTTGCTTCCTTGTAAGAAGCGAAATAAAGGAGGACCATGGGTTAAATTGACAATCAAAAGCTGGTTGCTATGTGACTGTTCCTTTGTTTGTATGTACATAAGTTGACAAATTTCTGTATGAGAAAAGTATAAGTTTTTAAAGCTGAAACCAAAAACGAATATCTCAAAAGCGATCAACTCCACGAAAAAAAATGAATAAAACATAAATTGTGTGTTTTATCGTGTTCTACATTCTTTGTGTATAAGTTTTTGTCTATCTCTTACGGTTTACCAGTTAACCAAAATTCAGTAAAATTCATCCAGAATAAAGTAGCCTTCAGAGACTATTCCCAGAAAATTCAAGATATACATTTTATTTGTCAGGTAATGTAAGACATTTTAATGAAAATCGTTAGAGCCATTTTTGAGAAAATCAAAATTTTCGAAAAAAAATTCCATGTAAATGGTAGTTTGGGGTGGCGGATTTTCTTGAAAATCTTCGTGTCACATCCTTGGAAGATACTGAACTAAAATACGAAGTTTTGTATTAAACGGACTTTTCGTTTTTCAACAGACAGACAGACTGACACATGCGCGCGCGCAGACCTTTGTCCAAAAATGCTTTTTACTTTCTCTACACGTACTATGTACATAGTGTATAGAGAAGCTATTGTACTGCACCCAAAATTCGATACCGAGATTTCCCCGGAAATATATGTTTTGAGACCCGCTGAATCCAAAAAAATCATTTTTAGAAACATGTGTGTGTGTGTGTGTGTGTGAGTGACCAGCATAGCCCAAAAACGAAACGTCCTTTAAAAACCAAACTTGGTATTTAGGTTTGGTATCTTCCAAGGATGCGACACTCAGTTTTTCATGAAAATCCCCCCACCCCAAACTACTCTCTACATGGAAAAAGGTTTCCAAAATTTTGACTTTCTTAAAAATGGCTCTAACGAGTTTGATTAAAATCTCGTACATTTAAGATATTCACTTGAGAAATAAAATGTACATCTTGAATTTTCTGGGAATAGCCTTAAGAATAACTTTATTCTTGATGAATTTTACGGATTGTTGCAGAACTGCTAAACCGTAAGAGATGGACAAAAAACTTACCACACAGAAAATGTGGAGCACATTAAACAAAACATGTATGTTATATACATTTTTGACGTTGAGTTGATTGTTTTTAAGACATTCCTTGTGTTTAGTTTCAGCTTTGAAAAACATACTTTTCTCATACAGGAATTTGTCAACTCCTGTCCATACAAACAAAGGAACTTCATTCACATAGCAACCAGCTTTTGACTATCACTTTAACCTATGGTACTCCCTTATTTGCTTCAACTTACAAAAGCAAGTAATAAGACTATTTCTGCCAATGTTTTCCCAATTAGCATGAAGTCTAAGCTTTTTGTCAATACTTTTTTGCAGAGGTGTAGAGAAATTCATGTGAATGGAACACATAAAAAAATTTTGGATTCAGGTGGACCCAAAACATGTGTTTCCAGTGAAATCTCGGTATCGAATTTTTGGGTGTATTACAATACCTTTTCAATACACTGTGTACCTTTAGAGAAAGTAATAACATGGAAGGTATATGTTCTATCAGCGGAAGAGCAGCACATTCTTCTACATCGTTATAAATTTTCCTCACGATAACACCGGTCTGACGACCTGATCCACGAAAACGGGTTGCCCAAATGACAAGAAATTCTGCTACGGGCTACGGGCAACCTCCAACATGGAGGACATTGTAATTTGCGCAACGGTCAACGACCTGCTCTCTCCTTCACTGCCCGTCCTTTTCCATCCTGCCGTCAACGTCGTCGGCTGGAAACTTGGAACAAAAGGAGAAGGAGGGGCGGTGGAAACGTAAGGGAAATCCATACACGCACAGCGGTATTCAAAGCCCATCTCTTGCATAATCTAATAAAACCTGTGTTCCTTGCCAGATGATACGTCTACAAGGCCCAAACAAAATATGTTCCAAGTGAGATATAAAGCACAAAATCTGATGTGTTCCATTCACATGACTTTCTCTACATCTCTGCAACAAATTATTGTTTAAAAGCTTATGCGTTTACTTACTTCTTTGTAAGTATAAGCGAATAAGGGAGTACCATAGGTTAAAGTGATAGTCAAAAGCGGATTGCTATGTGACTGAAGTTCCGTAAACTTACATAGCAACTACGACTTTTCGTTTTTGAGCTATGTCCACGGACACACACATGTACCTCTTTTCTGAAATTACTTTTCTTGGATACAGGGGACTCTAAAACGTATATTTTTCGTTTTTGAGCTATGTCCACGGACACACACATGTACCTCTTTTCTGAAATTACTTTTCTTGGATACAGGGGACTCTAAAACGTACATTTCCGATGAAATCTCGGTATCGAATTTTTAGGTGGAGGGCAATACTTTCTCTATATACTACTACGTACATAGTACGTGTAGAAAAAGTAAAAATTGACTGTGGGTATTGGAGTTTAGTTTATTTCAAGTGTTATGTATTATGATGCGGATTAGCCAAAATTCGAACGAACTGTATAAGGGTGATCTCTAGCAGATGTCCAAAATCAGGTTCTAAAATGTCGAGAACGGGAGCAAGAAAGTTAAAACTGCTCGAAGTGTTCTTTCACGTTGCAGGAAAAAAGTTTGCGGTCTATTGTGAACGCTCCCATTAAACTGCATGTATTTCAACTTTGTTGTTCTCGTTTTGGTTACCATCTGGGTTGTTCTACACCAGCTTATATGTCTACTCATCACTATACTAGAGTGGTCTGAAGTTCTCGGCCTGACAGTGAAAAACCAATTCATGCTTTCAAAGTAGTTTTATTTTTCAACATAATGTCCTCTAATATCAATAAATTTCGCCCAATGCCATTATTAGTGTTTCTCTGGATGTGCTGCAAAGTACCCATTTGCAAACGCAATTGCTTCTTCATTGGACGAAAAGCGCCCACCAGCGAGGAGTTTCTTCCATTTTGGAAACAGATGGAAGTCCGAGGGACCCAAATCTGGGGAAAAGGGTAGATGTTCCCACACTTCATAGTGCAGATCTCGCAATTTCCCCATTGGCAAAACACTTTTATGGGCAGGTGCATTGTCCTGATGGAAAACAATTTGTTTCTTTTTTACCCCGGGTCTGTTTTCACGAATGTTTGCATTCAGTTTGGTTAGAAGTTGAGAGTAGTATTCTCCAGTAATGGTTTTACCTTTTTCGAGATAGTCAATCATCGAAATTCCTTTGGCATCCCAAAACACTGACGCCTGATCTAACCGGTCGATGGCACCATCCTCGCCTCCTTTGGAGCTGAAGAACCAGCTTCTGTCTACTGCCTCGACTGTTGGATTCGGGTATGTAGTGGTGAAGCCATGTTTCATCCATTGTGACGTTTCTGTTCTTCTGAAAATGCGCCAAGCACTTTTCAGAAAGTGTCGTGCGAATGCGTTTGTTATCCACAGTGAGGATACGCGGCACCCATCTTCCGCAAAGCTTTATCAGGTTTAATTCCTGATGCAAGATGTGACCAATACGTTCCTTTGAAATTCCAAAAGCATTAGCAATTTCACGCACCTTGGTACGCCGATCTTCCAATATCATGTAATGCACTTTTTCAATGGTTACAGCTTTTGGACGTCCTTCGCGTCTTGGACGCTTTCACGGCCACGTTGAAAATCGTCCGCCCATTTTTTCACAGTGGAAACTGAAGGTGAAAGGTCACCATACACATGTACAATCCGCAAATGAATGTCCGTAGGTGTTAAACCTTTTACGAAGAATTTTATCACAGCACGATACTCGAATTTCTCCACTATCAAAGCAATGCGCACTTCCACTGCTTCAAACCACTGTCTTAGTCAACTATTGCCTTGAATTACCTACTTGTAATTTTACATGTGTACCAACGTAAGGAAAAAAATCATGCAAGTAGTGCCGCGAGCTCTGGGTGAGGCCGAGAAGTTTTCAGACCATCCTCGTAAATGTCTTTGAATACGAAGCTATTAGGGAGGGGTTATTCAACTTGAACCGTTTTTGAAGTTTTAGTTGGTACAATTACAAGTCATGTTGCCATAGTAGCATGACTTGTGCTTTCCCATACGCATAGGGAGATAATTGAAGGTTGCACGCGAGTAATTAAATTCGATCCGTGAGACGAGTTGTCGTGTTTACTCTATAGGACTACACCATAGCTCAAGATTCTTCGAAGCATTAACCGAGCAACGATATGAAATTCTATTATTTTACTATGGCTTTAAAAGACACTGGGAGTCAAAATCGAAAATTACTCTTCGTTACGAAATGGTTGTTGGACCCTTTGGGCATCTGCAGAAAGTCAACATTCAGCTGTTCTCTCCTTGCTTCGGATTCTACAACTACTTAAAGAACGTACAATACACCTGTATTGTTATATATTATTTCATTCGGCGTCTTTCTCAGAAGTGCATTTTGACACTTTGAAAATCTTCCATGTGTCTCAATTTTTGTTTAAATACAACCAATGTTTTCTGGAGAAGTAACTATTGTAATATTGCAAAGGAAAATGATTTTTCAAAAACGGTATATGTATTTTTATGAAAAATAGTTCATTTTCTAATTTTTCTAAAAAATAATTCAATAATCAAAGTTGTTGAAATATCCCCATTTAAAGTTTGTGTGTAGTTCAAAACTCCAGTTTAGGAAACGCGCAAATACTCCCGACTTTTAAGGCACATGGGGCATTTTGATGTAAAATACTTACAGAACACATTTTACATGAAATAAATTATATCTTACAAAGTGTTTATCCAATTTAAATTAAATTTTGTATTCATATTAATCTAACAGCAATGCAAATACGGTACAACTTTTCAGAAAATCTATACAGAAATACAAAAATTTTAAACTGTGCTCCCAACGTACACCCGTCGCGAAAAAGTCATCCTCAGATTCCATGTGTCGATTGAAGAGCTTCGGGTATCTTCGTAAAAACAGAATATTGCAATAATATAACTTTGGCATTTGAAGTTATGGTCCTCTCTATGCACTCAAAAACATAATTCTACTAACCCTTGTGTTAAATAACTAAACAAATGTGTAAATAAACTGTTAACTTCTAAAACTTAAAACACAAAAAATAAACACAATTAATAACGGGTGTATGAACTCTCAGCCCTGAAACTTCAGGGCATAGACAATAAAGTGTCTGCAGTAATGTGGACGAGAAGCTACAAGAATCCATGCTTCTTGAATTTGTACCTAGAAGCCCATTTACAAGTAATTGGAGCGTAGCATCCTTTTAACTCAGCCCACCCATTCTCAATAGCGAACATATTTTCAAGAGGGAATCAAAATATTATCGAACATTAGCGTGTATTGCACACCGTTCATTGTATCAAGCTACCACAGCACACTTAGACCGTCCCTTAATATCTAACTCCAACACGATACAGATACGCGAACAGGTTGAAATTGCGAACAACGTATTTTGCATCGTATCGGGTCCCATTTGCACGATAGATAATCGTGTGGAAGAAGCTGTCACCTGAGAATGTGGTCGTGGATCGCTTTGTGAAGGGCGTGTTAATTAAAAAATCAAAGCATTGGCTTTCTTAGGAATTTCTTTAGCATTTCCCCGCAAGACATGCTTTCGTGTGCGGCATATTGATGTTCGGTAGAATAAACGCTCAAAGAAGCATCATAAGAACTATCATATTATTAAATGTACCGAATATCGGTTGTGAAATAAGTATCTCTAAAATACTTGAGACCGCTAATGATTTATAATAAGTTTTGGAATAAAAATTGGCACTATAGTATAGATGTGTATAGTATCTGGTTTAAATTAAAACAAAAAAACAAAACATACCAGTAGTTGCAGAATGTAGAATATTCACCTGTGAATGTACTTATTATAAATTTTAGCCTTTTATTGTCCAACAAGTGACATATTATGCCATCATAAAGTAGTATAAAATTGTCTTATATTGGTGTTCTCGCTGAAATGCATATCTCCACAACAATTTTAACACGGTAAAATGCTTGATGCTCAGATATTAACAGATATTAACCTTCCTCAACACCCTTATCTACCAGCCCTACATTCCAACACTTATTGCTCTCGCGCTGAAATTCTAACAAATAGAAACGAGACCAGCGAAGACCAAGGAGACGTTGGAAGAAGCGTTTGTGAAACCGGAATAGGCTAAAAGCTAAATCCTTGAAATGAAGAAAAATTACATTTTTAGACAGACACTGTTAAAAATTAGCTTTTTAACACAAAACACTCCAACTAAAAATTGTTCTTTATAACTCTAGATTATAAAATATTTATAACACTCCAATGTTACCAACTTAAGTTTTGTTACTATCACTGTATCAGTTATACAGAAGGTTGTGGTTTTGAAAGAGTTGCGTGGCTACACTCAGCCTTCCAAACACTTCTGCTGACGCTGCAATGCCACCTGATAATAGTTTTCTGTTATTTATTTGTATAAAAATAAATGAGGTCATGTTCCTGAGATAAAAAATAAAATCAATAATAATACCACCGCCTTCTTTACTAGTCCGTTCTCGTGTCTAACCATGCTCAACTAGACAACAATTGTCTTCGATTGTCAACTTTCAAACATATAACACGTGTTTGCTGGATATTTGGTTGTAACACACTCTAGTTTATCATTTAATAGCAGAAGGAATGGAATTGTTAATTTATAAGATTTATGCTAAAGAGTAAAGAAGTGACATTACTACATCGATTACCAATCTATATCGATAGACGGATTCTATTCACACACGCCTCCAAGCGATAGGAAAACGTACTATTTCTTGAACAAAAGAGAATGTTGAACCTTATATTATAAACTTATAGATAAATCTAGAAATATTGTGTTGTCTAAAGAATAGTGTATGGCACTCAAGTTGAGTGTTTTTATTACGGCCTCGTTACGCAAACTTTCCTTCTCGCAAAATAAAACTACACTTTTAACTCTTGTATCATAAATAACTATTAACCGCTTATGCACCATACAGGTTTCTTTATTGATTTTGTTGCCTTTATTTAAGGTGGTTCTTTAGAGCCAATTTATTCGTTGCTTGCAAAGACAAAAGAAAAGAGTTTGAACATTAAGACTATAGACCCTTTTAAAACTCCGTACTCTATACGCACTATGTACATAGTGTATAGAGAATGTATTGCACTCCACCAAAAAATTCGATACCGAGATTTCATCGGAAATATATGTTTTAGGGTCACCTGTATCAAAAAAAAAAAAAAAGTATTTTCAAAAAAAAGGTCCATCTGTGTGTGTGTGTCCGTGTGTCTGTGAACACGATAACTCAAAAACGAAAAGTCGGTTAAATACCAAACTTGGTATTTAAGTTTAGTATCTTCCAGGGATGCGACACGAAGATTTTGAGAAAAATCCCCCCACCTGAAACTACCCTTTACATGGAACTTTTTTCGAAAATTTTGATTTTCTAAAAAATGGCTCTACCGATTTTGATTAAAATGTCATATATCTGGGAATAGCCTCTAAAGACTACTTTATTCTGGATGAACTTTGCATAACTACTAAACCGTAAGAGATGGACAAAAACTTAACACACAAAAAACGTAGATCACGTTAAAACACACTGTTTATTTTATCTGCATTTTTTTCGTGGAGTTGATCGTTTTTGAGATATTCCTTTTTCTTGGTTTCAGCTTTGAAAAGCATACTTTTCTCATACAGGAATTTTTCAACTCCTGTCCATACAAATAAACTTCAGTCACATAGCAATCAGCTTTTGATTATCACTTTAACCCATGGTACTGCCTTGCTTCTCTTCTACTTACAAGGAAGCAAGTAATAAGACTATTTCTGCTATTTTTCTCGATTAGCATGAAGTATATAAAAACATAAGTTTTTTAACAATACTTTGTTGCAAAGAGGTAGAGAAAGTCATGTGAATGGAACACATTAGATTGTTCTAACAAACTATTCTTACAAACGATTATTCTTCTGTTTACTTCATGTTAATCGAGATGAACATAGCAGGCATCACCTTGTATATTTCCTTGTAGGTACGAAGGATTAAAGGGACACAGTAGACTTTAAGAGATAGTAAAATATTCTAAGAGCCGTTCGCTTTGCAATGGCTTTAATATTCCGTAATTTTTGCATGACCAAGAGAAAAAAAAAAATGACTTCCCATTTGAGACTTAGAAATTCAAAACGATAAAAAGGCACACATACCTAAGAAATGGTTAATTCAAAGAAAATGAAGACCTCTTTATTCTGGATGAATTTTTCTGAATTCTGCTACCCAAAAATGCAGATCTCATTAAAAGACAATTTATTTCATATACATTCGTTTTCATAGAGTTGATCGTTTTCAAGATATTCCTTATTATTAGTTTCAGTTTTAAAAGACAACTTTTCTCATGCGGGAACTTGTCTACTCCTGGGCACGCAAAGAAACGGATTTCAATCCCATAGCAACCGCATTTTAAAACATTTGACTGTAGGTTTAGCTTCGTGTATTCCCTTATTTCCCTTCTACTTATGCGGAACTAAGTAATAATTCTGTTAATGTTTATCTCGATTAGCAGGAATTAGATAAAAGAATAAGCTTATTAACTATACTTTGTTACAGAGATGTAAAGAAAGTCATGTGAATGGAAGACATCAGATTCTTTAAACACATTGACTAGTGCTTATTTTTTGTTTTTGCAACCAATGCCTCAGTTTTACACGATGTGCAATTTTTAAAAGTGACTCGTCTTCCTCTAGCATCCAATGTGATAATATGCGCATTCCTTGCTTCGAAGTGCAATGGGATTGGTATTTCTGTAGATAGATAAAAATCTGATGTGTTACACTTACATGACTTTCTCTAGCTACTCTACAAACAAACTTCTTACGAAAGATAATTCTTCATTCAATACCATGATAATCGAGATAAGCATTAGCAGAATTGTATTACTTAGTTCCTTATAAGTAGAATGGAGCTAAGGGAATGCACTAAGGCTAAAGTGATAGTCAAATGTTTTAAAACCTATCGTTGTGCGATTGTCATTAGAGACCGCTTCTTTGCTTGGCCAGGAGTAGAACAAAAGAAAAACGACACTTTTACTTTACAATACTAATAACAAGAAATACCTCGAAAACGGTAAGCTCCACGAAGAAAATGTATATGACATAACTTGTGTATTTTAAAAAGATTTACATTTTTTGTAGAGTAAGTTTTTGTCTCTCTCTTATGGTTTACTAGTTATGCCAAATTAAGCAAAATTCATCCAAAATAAACAGTTCTTTAGAAGCTATTCCCAGAAAATTCAAGATATACATTTTATTTGTGATAGACATGGCTTTAAAATGTGGTATTTTAATTAAAATCGTTAAGAGCCATTTTTAAGAAAAACAAAATTTCCGAAAGTGTTTCCATGTAAAGGGTAGTTAGGGGTGGGGGATTTTCTTGAAAATCTTCGTGTTGCATCCTTGGAAGATACCGAACTTAAATACAAAGTTTGGTATTTTACGGTCTTTTCGTTTTTGAGCTATGCTTTCCACAGGCACACAGACAGAGAAGCACACGGACCTGTTTCTGAAAATGTTTTTTTTTTTTTTTTTTTTTTTTTTTGGGGATTCAGGGGGTCCTAAAAATTTCCTGTGAAATCTCGACATCGAATTTTTGGGTGGAATACAATACTTCTCTATCTCTATGTACATTGTGCATACGGGGCTAGAGAAAGTAAAAATCCTTACCCAGCTCGGCAGCCAAACATGGCTGACCGACTGGTTCTCCCTGAGGCAATTACATTCATATTGTATAGTTACTGTCTGTGCTGCGGTACACCAAGCGACCGCCAGGGGACGTTACGTCAGATAGCCTCCTCCTCCTCCTCTCTATTCCACCGACATTAAAAATCCTGCGGTTTGGGTACACACACACACACACACACACTTTCATGACGATAAGTTCTGTCGGCTTTGTCCTAAAACACTGCAAATTTCCTTACTTCCGATTAATTGTTCCTGGATAATGACATGACGTAGCATACTCGAAGATCTTTAAAGTAAATAAACGATGCCATTGCCCCGACGTTTCACGATTACTATTTTAAATCTCGCATGACGAATTGACTCATTTAATTTATTTCCCCCCGTTTTCATGAACGATGTAAAATGATTTGAAGGAAGCCTTTTATGGTGAATACTAAATCATATAATTTTAATTTTATAGAGCTCCGACTAACAATGGATGACAATTCTCCTGATATTCATGCAAAAAGGAGTAAAACATTGGCGGTATGTTAGACTTTAACACCTTCCAAGTTTTGGAAAAACTTCGACGTGACCTTTGATGGTGAAATAATTGAGTAATCTGTTTTAACATAATTATAATATAAGTGGAATTTTAAAGAATTCAACTAATGTGAGTTATTGTATTTTGGAAGATGTATGTAACAGTAGCATGCATTAGCTGATTAAAAATGTATTAGTGTAATTTTATTATATTATGAAGGCGGTTCAATAAAGACCCTGATTCAAAATAGATCGTATTGCTAAGGCAAGTTGGTGTTACCATCGTGTATTGCCATGTGTTATACGTCACCAAATCGAATAGGGTTCAGATTCATTTATTAATTTGGATTTGGCAGGCATTTTAGTAAGTCCTTGGACGCGATTAAAATGGAAAAAGTGTAGTGTTGTTCTGTGACTCGAGTTTTACTTTTGGATTGGAAAACTAGCGAGTTAAAAGAGAAATTCGAGCTGTTTATGAGGATCTTTCGCAAGCGTTAGATAGTAGTTCGATAGTGGTCCTTGCATTTGAACGTGGTCGAACATCCCTTTTTGATTGAGGAGCGCCCAGGACGCCTGTCATATACTATTACCGAAAAAGCAAACGATATGATTCCCTCTCTGATTTTCAAACAAAAGCTCACAGAGGCCATAGGTGTGTGTGTCCACGGAAACGGCACAATTCATATTTTGCATAATAAGTTCATGATGAAAAATTTGTTGGACCATGGTTGACACGTTTGAAAATCGTTGACAACAAGAAGTCCCGGAAAAGTGATGGCGACACTTTTTTTGGATGTGAAGGGTGTCACACTCGTCGACTTCTTAGAAAAAGGAAAAAAATTACTGGAAAATACAAGTTATTGGCCCGATTTGACATAAGTTGGAGACAGCCCCATTTGACGAAGAAGAAAATGCTGTTTCGTCACTGTGTACCTGCACGATCATCCGAAGTGTCGCTGTCAAACTCCATGAATTGTAGATATTATGAATTGCTGCCGCATCCGCCATATTCCCGACCTGGCTCCTTGGGAATATTTCCCCCATAAATGGCTCGCGAGAACTAAATTTAGATCCAAAGAGGTCGTCGTCCAGTCAAAGGCGTATTTTACAGAGTTTGACAATCCCTATTTTTTTGGAGGGGTTAAAAGTAGCAAAAAGTTTGGGAGTAATGTATATCACTAAAAATGAACCATGTTTAAAAAAATCTTATGTGTTTCACTCACATGACTTTCTCTACATCTCTGCAGCAAATTATTGCTATAAAGCTTGTGCTTACATTAACTTCATGCTAATCGAGAAAAAATTATCAGAAATAGTTTTATTGCTTGCTTCCCTATAAGTAGAAGCGAAATAAGGTAGTACCATAGGTTAAAGTGATAGTCAAAAACTGGTTGCTATGTGACTGAAGTTCCTTACGTTTGTATGGACAAGTTGACAAATTCCTGTATGAGAAAAGTATACTTCTTTTTATTTTTTTAAAGCTGAAACCAATAACAAGGAATATCTCAAAAACTATCACCTCTACGAAAACTATGTATTTAACATAGATTGTGTGTTTTAACGTGGTCTACATTTTTTGTGTGGTAAGTTTTTGTCATCTCTTACGGTTTAGCAGTTAAAATGCAAAATTCATCTAGAATAAAGTAGTCTTCAGAGGCTATTCCCAGAACATTTAAGATATAAATTTTATTTGTCAGGTAAATATCTTTAATATACGATAAATACTAAGTTTGGTAGTCAACGGTCTTTTCGTTTTTGAGCTATGCTCCCATAGACACATATACACACATACGCACCTTTTTTTAAAAACGCTTTTTTGGATTTAGAGGGACCCAAAACATATATTTCCAGTGAAATCTCGGTATCGAATTTTGGGGTGGAATGCAATACCTTCTCTATACACTATGTACATAGTACGTGTAGAGAAATTAATAAAAGAATTTGTGTTTGAAAAAAAGAAAAGGATATTGTACAGTCTTACAGCCTTGGTTACACGCTTCAAGGTTAATTTAAATTTTCTGAAGATTTGGGTAAGAATGTTTAAACCCTCGGTATCACAGGTGGATTATTATTATTATGGTTATTATTATTGCTGCAGTGAAAGTTTCCAAAGGAAATATTCATGCAGCATACCTGAAAGGCAGCCATTTCCCAGCGGTGGTCAGGATGCGAAAATGGCGTCTTCCCAGGAAATTTCAAACCACGCAAGGAAGAGAGGTAGAGCTGAGTGACGTAATCTTGGCATCCGCTATAAACGAATTCCATCACACACCGCAGAACTTGACAGCTTATGACCATGCACCCCCTGCTTTAAAATTTCAATGCTCAACTCAACCGTCGAAGGGTGATGCGTTCTGAGCTCGCTGCAGGAATGTGAGAAACAGAAGCTGAACTCTGAAGATAACGAACGCAATTTAAAAATCTGACGTGTTCCATTCACCTGACTTTCTCTATATCTCTGCAACAAATTATTGTTATAAAGCTTATGCTTCTATTTACTTCATGCTAATCGAGAAAAAATTAGCAGAAATAGTACTATTACTTGCTTCCTTGTAAGAAGAAGCAAAATAAGGGAGTACTATAGGTTAAAGTGATAGAAGTTGGTTGCTATGTGACTGAAGTTCCTTTGTTTGTATGACAAAATGTTTTTTAAAGCTGAAACCAAAAAACAAGGAATATCTCAAAAACGATCAACTCCACGAAAAGAATATATATAAGATAAATTGTGCGTTTTAATGTGCTCTACATTTTTTGTGTTGTAAGTTTTTGTCCATCTCTTACGGCCATTAGGAAATGTAACAAACAAAAACAAAACAATAACTCGAAAAGTGCTAACTTCAAAAAACTGTTATTTCTAAAAAATGGTTAAATATTTAGATTAAAATCCCGTATTAAAGATATTTAAGATAAAAGATTATTACCTTGAATTTTCTACGAATAGCCTCTAGAGACCTCTTCATTCTGGATGATTCCCATAACTGCTAAATCGTAATCGTGTGTTCTTTCTCCCCCCGCCCCCCGTTGGAGTTGATCATTTCCAAGATATTCCCATTTTTTTTTGGTAGTGTTTAATGCTCGCTTTTACTACTTGAGGCACCGCAGGCGATGATACTGGTGATATATGAATCGAAGATGGAGCACCGGTGGAATGCCATGGCGGGGGAAACCGGAGAAAACAGGCCCCTGCGCCAACTTATCCACCACAGGTCTCACATGCGATCGCTTGGGATCGAACCCGAGTCGGTTAGGTGAGAGGCGAGTCGTCTAACCACTCGGCCATGGCGCGGCCCGATGTTCCCATTGGTTTCAATTTTAAAATACTTAACTTTTCTCGCACAGGAATTTGTCAACTCCAGACCATACAAAGAAAAAACACATAACTAATATTAGATTTAAAAAAAAACAACTGATCAACATACACCATGAGCAATTATTAAAACAATCCACAAATATTTGATGTTGTTAAACCTAACTCTTTATGAAAATGGTTTATTTATAGCTTTGAAGGATTTTAGTTTATTTAACTTAAAGTCTTTAATAAATTGAAATCCTTCCATAAAACATAAATGCCCGCCTGGGCAGTGTGGTGGTAGCGTGTCTGCCTCACATTCAAAAGGTCGTGAGTTCGAATCTCACTTAGGGTAAGTTTACCGGATAAGTTTTTTTTCGGGGTTTTCCCTTATCCTGAGAAGACGAATGTCGAGTAACTTTAAGCTCCGTGGACCCTGAGATCATTTGAGCATCATTTCACGAATTTCATTCATCGTCCGATATGACCAACCAGGTTAAAGGACGTTAAACTACATATATATAAAAAAAATATGAAGGAAAAGAATAACTAACTGTTAACCCCGAAGAAAATCAATATATACATATATAAATACTTTTCAATTTCTTATAGAGATTACCTCTAAAATCCTATCCTTAGAACAAAAATATGCTTTAAAAAAAAAGTATATCACATAAAGCAAATTTGAGTATGAAAAATATACTGAAGTAATGTTAATGAAACCAATGTTTTGCAACTTTTTTAAGAAGAATTTCAGTTACATAGCAACCAGCTTTTAAAACATTTGACTGTCTCTACAGCTCTTACTCCCTATTTCTCATCTACTTACAAGGACTTAAACCACTGTTAGTACACCAATAAGTATTTAGTGTGCATTGCAATCCCTCTGCGCACAATATATTTGCTATTAATTTTCTTATTTGTTATATAAAAATTAACAGATACAGAAAAACAACTTCTTCAGACGTATATGTATTACTGAAAACGATTCTAATGAAATGGAATAACAGTTGAACATTAGTTAAAACAAGAGACTATAGACTATAAATCCCCTTAGTAGTGCGTACTAATCCTTCTGCAATGGTTCAGGGAATAAATAATTTTCTGTACATACCGCACTCCATTACAGCATATGGTTGAAATACTTTACGACACCAAATAACGCAGTATATCGTGATGCTCGTTAGGCATGGCTTACCTGGAACAAAGAAAGAGAAAATGATTTGAGCAACAAAAGTAATACACGTTTTTCAATACACACTCAAATAAGAAAATAATATTTTAGAGATAGACCATAATGATATGAAATGACAGATAATAGGACGAAAAGGTTTGGAGCTGGAGAAGACTAACAATTGATTGACCCTTACTATTATTATTCTTCCATGATTAAAATCAAATGTACAATTGGATTACACGAAAATACAAAGACGATGGGTAAATGCAGTCCGAAATCTTGTAGGCAAGAATGAAGCAACATGTTTCTGAATTTATAAGTTTTGTTTTTTAGAACTCACACTTTCTTTATGCTAGAACAATGTACAAATCGACTGCCTCCGTGGTCGAGTGGTCAGGAGCTAACTTCTCAACCGGGACGGGTTCGATTCCCGGCTGGGGCGGGGAATTATTTTAGCCAGAATTATTCCCTATCCCCCACAGAGTATGGAAGTATATGTGTTCAGGGAAATGAAATGATGTAAACCAAACGTAAAAGAACCTACAGAGGAGTTGTTTCAAGTGCAAAGCCCCCCCGATATGATGAAACAATGGAATAAAATGTACAAATCAAAACGCGAAGATATTCTACGCCGTTTAAACCACTGTAGTCGGTCATTAGCATAGTCATGTCATTTATTCTATGCATTGTAGTCAAAGAATCTTATATCCGAAATCTATCACTCGCTTTTACTATCTCCGCATCTAACAATGAAGCTGAAGCATTCCAGCCTAAATTGGGATACGGAAATTCAACAGAAATACACAGCTCCCTGAACCATCCCCAAAATAGCGTTGTGTGTGTGTGTGTGTGTGTGTGTGTGTGTGTGAGAGAGAGAGAGAGAGATCCGTAATCTACAGAATCGAAAATTCCGGTATATAGTAAAATAGAGTTTACGTTTAGTATCTTTCAAGGTTGTTCAAGGTTGAAAGCTGAAATCTTCAAGATAATCTTCCCACCTCAAATCACTCTTTATATAATTAAAATGTTTTCGTTATTTTTCATTTTTATAAAAGCCACTATTATTAAAATACCATATTTATAATTGTTTCCCTACGATAAATAAAACCTACTTTTAATTATCTGTCAATTTCGTTTAATCCTCTTCACATTAATGTTTTATAACTGAAAAGTTTAAGACTAATTATTTAAGTTTCTATTTACGACTACAGCTAGACGGTGGGGGGGGGGGGGGGGGGGCAGGTATGCTGTCTCCCCATTCCATCGAGTTTTTTTCAAGACTGTTGCTCACCATGCAAAATACAACAGTGGCAGAACCAACTCGGGAAATGGCGTTGTACCAAAATATATCTTTCACTCTTTTTTCCTCAAATGAGCTTTAACAACTTTTGTTCTCTCTCTCTCTCTCACTCTCTCTCTCTCTCTCTCTCTCTCTCTCTCTCTCTCTCTCTCTCTCTCTCTCTCTCTCTCTCTCTCTCTCCCGGGCGTATAGTAGAACGCTGACACGTATTTCTCGACACTATCAATGTCAGGTAAATGTAAACGACGTGTTATTTATGGACGCTCTTTAACTACTGTGGTTCTCAGCGTCCCATTCTATACTGAGTATGAAAGACCGCTTAATTTTGTTCAGAAGCTTCTCTATCATGCTTGGGGTTCTTCTACGTGCCGTAAATCTACGACACGGGACCTACGGCTTTACTTCCCTTCCGAAGGAAACCATGCTGAGGATCTTTACACCCGAAAAAATCCATCGTCCTCCGCCGGGTTTGAACCCGCGACCTTGTGTATATGAAGTTAGCACGGTAACCATTACACCCCGGAGGGCGATCAATGTCAGGCTCCATTGTAGATGGCGGCGCGGTTAAACCACTTGCCCCTCAACTAGATGGCCCGTATTCGATCCCAAGCGACCGCATGAGATTTTTGGTGAACGCCTTTGCATTCCACCGGTGCTCCATCTTCATTCCAAGTATCGTCAGGTCAAGGCTGCGGTGCCATTTGTAGTAAAAGTTAAACACTATCAAACCAAATTAATTGCAGACACAGAGGCTATCATCATTCAAACTGTAGCGCATATTATAGTGTGTCCAAATCAAAAAATAATTGCCCATACACATACATACACACGGAACCAAAAGTTACAACAATATGGACAGCAGTTTGGGGTGTGTGTCGGAAACATTTGGTGAAGTAATTTTACAGGAGTACTGCTCAGCCGTGTACTTAGTTCTAATTTTAATTGCAACGGGGCATCTATTACATTGAAAACATGGGTTGTTAAACAATTGCATATATTTTACTTTCTCTACATGTACGCACACACATTGTGTAGAGAAGGTATTGTAATGCACCCAAAAATTCGATGCCGAGATTTCACCGGAAATACATGTTTTAGTACCTCCCTAATCCAAAAAAAGAATTTTAAGAAAACTGTCTGTGTGTGTGTGTGTGTGTGTGTGTGTGTGTGTGTGTGTCTGTGGACAGCATAGCTCAAAAACGAAAAGTCCCTTAAATACCAAACTCGGTATTTAAATTCACTATCTTTCAAGGATGCGACACGAGATTTTCAAGAAAATCCCCCCACCACAAACTACCCTTTTCGAACGTTTTGATTTTTTTTTAACGATTTTTATTACAATCCCGTATATTAAATTTATTTGCATCCCAAATAAAATGTGTATCTTTGGAAATAGCCTCTGGAGAACTCTGTTTCTGGGTGAATTTTGTTAAAGTTTGTTTAGTTACTAAACCGTAACAGATGGACAAAAACTTACACCAGAGAAAATGTTGAGCATGTTAAAACACACAATTTATGTTATATTTTTTAGTAGAGTTCATCGTTTTTTAAATATTCCTTGTTACTGGTTTCAGCTTTAAAGAACGTCACTTTTCTCATACAGGAATTTGTCACCTCCTGTCCATATAAACAAAGAAACTCCAGTCACATAGCAACCAGCTTTTGACTATCGGTTTATCCTATGATACTCCCTTATATCCCTTCTACTTACATTCTGCTATTTTTTTTTCTCGATTAGTATGAAATAAATAGAAGCATAAACCTTTTAACAATAATTTGTTGCAGAGATGTAGAGAAAGTCATGTGAATGGAACACAGATTTTTTTCATATTGATAACTTCTGTTAATGAAACGCCACTGACTGCCCGCCTTCTGTTGTTATTCGTCATGTACACAGCTAAGCAGGCATAGTGGAGTGGGTGAGGAAGGTGAGACAATGTTTGCACTCCGATGAGAGCAAGCTCCCCAAATATGGTTAAAGGTTTTACTGGCATGCAACATCTACACAATAACCACCCCCCCCCGCCCCAGTGGTGCATTAATAACGGTTTAGGAAATGCAAATTTTAACGTCGTTTTACTTTTTTTACTATAGCAGGTTCCTTTGTTTCGCCTGATTCACCGTATGCGAGAGAGATGACCGTAGACAGCATTTTACTTCTACTTTATTTATATTTCTTTTGTTCTGTAAGTGGAACTATGGTATTGAATACCCAATCCGGTATGTCTCTGGCATTTGAGAAAAATCGCCGGTACACGGGATTTAAACCCACGACTTCCAAGAAAGACTAATCTGTAAATGTGAATCAGCAATGGATAGAGAAAGTGGTATGTGGTGTATTGGATTTTGTAACTTTGATACATTAGAGCACAAGTGAGATATGTTGAAATAATGCTTTCAAAATCCACATACCTTAGTGAAAGATTTACTTCAACAGAAAATCTCTTAGCTACGATGTTTCTTTTGTGCAATACTCGTTAGTTATTTTACTTTTGAGTTACAAATTACAATGTGCGTTGAATAAACTCATAGAAAATCGAAAAAAAATCTTCGAAAAAGTTCTTGGATCGAACAAATGTTGTATTTGGTAACCGTCGTCTAGATGGCAGTTCAAGTTCCAGCTATTTTCATCACGTGGCTTCGTTGCAATTGGCGATTGAATCAACAATCTTGTGCTTCTTTAGAATTATGACAAAAAACGAGTTTCGTGCACTTATATTTAAAAGGCTTAGCACCGAAAGGGATAAAAGCCGAGTTGAAGTTTGCAAATATTTACAATTGGATAAATGAATTTAAACCTGACCGTACATCCACAAATGATGAACATCGTTCCGGACGTCCTCCGAAGTAATTGACAAAATCCAGAATATGGTTTTGAGTGATCGACGAATCAAAGTTCGCGAAAAAGCAGAGGCCACAGACATATCACTAAGTGCAGCGTTCTCAATTTTGCACCAAAGATTAGGTCTGACAAAAGTCGACGGCTGCCGCATTTTTTCTCAATGGAGAATTAACACAATTGTGTTATTAATTCGGAAGCTGGTTTGGCACTTTTCCGTCGTAATCCTGAAAAAAAATTATTTATGGACACTAACTGCTGTGGTTGTCAACGTTCCATTCTATAGTTGCTACGCGTGAAAGATCGCTAAATTTTGCTCAGAGGCCTCTTATCAGGTTTGAGATTCCCCTATGTGCCATAAATCTATGACAAGGGACCAACGGCTTTACTTCCCTTCTGAAAAAATCGTCATCCGCCGGTTTTGAACCCGCAACCTTGGGTATATGAAGTTAGCATGGTAACGATTACACTACAGAGAGCGACCGCAATCCTCACGAGTTTCTGCGTCGATACATAACTGTGGTTGAAACATGGATACACTACTACACTCCAGAGACACAAGTACAGTCAAAACAGTGCATTTTTAAAGGCAAACCAGCTCAAAAGAGGGCAAAGGTGGTGAAATCTGCAGACAAAGTAATGGCCACGGGTTTTTGGGGGGGATGAACGCAGAATAATATACATTGATTACTTCCAGAAAGGAAGAACGATAAATGGAGAGTAATATGCATCGTTATTACACCGGATGGGGAAATGCCGTCATCTGGCAACGAAAATATTTTCTTTCATCAAGACAATGCAAGGGTGCACACCTACGCAGTTTTGATAGCGAAGATTGTACAAATTAAGGTTCCAATTACAACAACCTGCATCATATTCACCAGTATCATTTTTTTTTTTTTTCAATGTACAAACTTGAAAAAGTGGCTCATCGGAAAACGATTCACGTTTAACGAGGTCATCTGTCAAACAGAAGCCTATTCTGAGGACCTTACGAAATCGTGAATCAAGCTAAAGGTCATAATGTTGAAAAATGAAAGATAAAAAGCTGATGTGTTCCATTCACATGACTTTCTCTACAACTATGCAATAATTTGTTATTTAAAAGATTATGCTTATTTTTACTTCATGATAATCGAGAAAAAAAAAATACCAGAAATAAGTCTTATTACTTGCTTCCATGCAAGTAGAAGGGAAATGTGGAAGTAGCATAGGCTTAAGTATTCGTTAAAAGATGGTTGCTATGTCACTGAAGTCCCTTTTTTTGGATGTATGGAGAGTAGTTGACAAATTCCCGTATGAGAAAAGTATGTTTTTTAAAGCTGAGACCAATAACAAGGAATATGTAAAAAAAAAAAAAAAAAAAGGATCTACTCTACGAAAAGATGTATATAACATAAATTGTATGTTTTAACGTGACCTACCTTTTCTTTTAAGTAAATTTCGGTTTGCCAGTTATGCAAAATTCCGTAAAATTCATCCAGAATAAAGTAATCTTCAGAGGCCATTCCCAGAAATTTTAAGATATGCATTTTATTTGACCAAGTTTGGTTTTTAACAGTCATTTCGTTTTTGAGCTACGTTGCTCACAGACACACACACACACACACACACACACACACACACACACACACACGGACATAGATATACGGACATTTTTCTAAAAATGTTTTTTTTTTTTATTAATGAGGACCCAAAACATGTATTTCCGGTGAAATCTCGGTATCGAATTTTTTGGTGGAGTGCAATACCTTCTCTATACACTATGTACATAGTACGTGTAGAGAAAGTAAAAATCTACCAAAAATAATTGTTTTCTATATTTTTTAAGGACTTACTGAGCGCCTCACGAGGTTTTTCTTAAAATGATTTGCAAAGATGTTGAGCATTGTTTGTTCTGTGTATATACCCACCATGAAATCCTAAGGAACCATAATTTAAAATTTACCTTGGCTAATTGGCTCTGCTTCTCAAAATATGTTTGGCGCCATGAAATGCTCAAGTTTCCGGGATTCGAAGCAAAGACAGTGCTAGTGTGCTGACAAGTACATCCTTCTAACGAAACGGCCGAAAGGCAGGCACTACACGAAACAATGCAGCCCAATTATTGTCAAGTGTTGAGCACAATGAACGACAACCGCTGTACCTTGAGGCCCAGGAAGAGAAAAAACGTTAACTCAACTATTTTAGGTTGGCGTCGCGTCGGTTGCTTGCATGCAACACGTGACTGACCCGTACCTTAGCAGGTGTTCTAAGTCCACCCTCCTGCTCTTCACTTTTAATTTCCCCCATTCTTTTCCTACTTCCTCCCTTTGCTTCCGGCTTCTACTGTTTTTAACAGTTGGATTATATCCCCTTCTCCATAGAGAAAACGAAGCCATATGAGAGAGGTCATATTCTTTACCTAAAAACATATTCAAATTTCTTGGGTAGATAACATGTATAACAGTCTCACAAGGCTATTTTTACTTTCTCTACACACGTACTATGTACATAGTGTATAGACAAGGTACTCTCCACCCAAAAATTAGATACCGAGATTTCACTGGAAATATATGTTTCACGGTCCACTGTTTAAACAAAAAAAAAAAAAAAAAAAAAAGCATTTTCAGAAAAAGGTTCGCGTGTGCGTGAAATCTCGGTATCGAATTTATGGGTGGAATGCAATACCTTTTCTATACACTATGTACATAGTACGTGTAGAGAAAGTAAAAATTGATCCCATAGCCAGGATATCCCGGTCTCTAGTCGGTTGTTCTAATAACTGAGCTACCATGATAATGCCGACCTAAAATTATTTTGAGATGATATCCCAACTGTGAATTGCACATTCGTTTATTAACGCAATTTACCTAATAGTTGGTTCAACTGTGAAGCCGGATACTAAAAGGCAGATTTTAAATGCCGTGTGTATCTTCAGGTATTATGTACCCTATTATTTTATGAATTCACTGGCATAAAATTTACTTCTTTTTATTAACCGCTATTACTGAAAACATGTCCAATAAAAGCAGGTATTCCTGTGGTTTTAACTATTTTAATTTTGTTTTTATGGTTCCACTTTTACCTTAACCGTCATACTGGCGGCTTCTTACTTTCTCTACACGCACTATGTACATAGTGTATAGAGAAGGTATTGAACTCCACCCAAAAATTTGATACCGAGATTTAACCGGAAATATATGGTTTAGTATCCCCTGTAACCAAAAAAAGAATTTTCAGAAAAAAGTCCGTGTGTGTGTGTGTGTGTGTGTGTGTGTGTGTGTGTGTGTGTGTGTGTGTGTCCGTGAACAGGATAACTCCAAAACGAAAAGTTGGTAAAATACCAAACTTGGTGTTTAAGTTCAGTTATCTTCCAGGGTTGCGACACGAACATTTTGAGATATATCCCCCCACCCCAAACCACCCTTTACATGGAACTTTTTTCGAAAATTTTGATTTTCTCAAAAACGGATCTAACGATTTTGATTAAAATGTCGTATATTAAAGACATTTACTTGACAAATAAACTGTAAATTTTTAATTTTCTGGGAATAGCCTTTGAAAACTACTTTATTCTGGATGAATTTTACGGAATCTTGCATTACTGCTAAACTATAAGAGACCAAAAATGTAGAGCACGTTAAAACACATAATTTATGTTGTATACATTTTTTTCGTGAAGTTGATCGTTTTTTGAGATATTCCTGGTTTTTTATTTCACCTTTAAAAAACGTATACCTTTCTCATACAGGAATTTGTCAACTCCTGTCCATACAAACAAAGGAAATTCTGTTACATAGCAAGCAGATTTTGACTATCACTTTAACCTATGCTAATCCCTTATTTCGCTTCTATTTACAAGGAAGCAAGTAAAAAGACTATTTCTGCAAAATAAAAAAATGTCCACTAGCATAAGCTTTTTAACAAAAATTTGTTGCAGAGATCTAGAGAAAATCATGTGAAATGAACACATCATACTTTTGTTTCTACTGCCTTATCCTTCACAAATTAGTATATCAACAATCGCTTATTGCTTATACTTGTCGATAAACTTATCGATAAACTTTGAAAGCGTTCAGCTCTAGAGTCGATGCATGTGACTATCTATTCACAATGATTGTGCAAGAGACGTTCTTCCCCGCTGTGTCACCTTGTGGCCCAAGATTTCCTTGAATCGATGATTAACTCATGCTAAAATGCTCCTGTTGAATGACGCAATCAAAATGTGCTAAACTAGACATACGTGTTATCTGAATATGAAATCAGATACCCTTAATATTTGAATAATTGAGTGCATTTCGTAGTCAACGTGAAAAATCTCATGTGTTCCATTCACATGACTTTCTCTACATCTCTACGACAAATTATATTATTAGTATACGATGGTTCCACCACTTGGCATTACTTCTATACGTGGGTATTTTTGTTATTTCGTCTTTAGAGCCGCATTGTAGTTAGTTACTGGTCTGTTATAAACATTCAGGGCCCTAAGCCGCAAAGCGTAGCCGAGGGATCTGTGAAGCTAAAACCCCCATGATCCCAAGAAGAAGTCAAAATTTCGACAATCTGGCAACTTTCACATCTGAACAACTGAATGTTTTCAACACTTTCAAGTATGGATCGCCAGTAAAAGTCATAAGAATGTGTGTGTGTGCGTGCACGCGCGCGTGCGTGGGTGTATGCTGTGCGCATGACCGTATGAGTGGTGGATCCGTCGTATAGCTTTACCCAAATTATTGTTAAAAAGCTTATTCTTCTATCTACTTAATGCTAATCCAGAAACAATTAGCAGAAAATAGTCTTATTACTTGCTTCCTTGTAAGTAGAAACGAAATAAGGGAGTACCATAGGTTAAAGTGATAGTCAAAAACTGGTTGCTGTGTCACTGAAATTCTTTTGTTTGTATGGACAGGAGTTGACAAATTCCCGTATGAGAAAAGTACAAGTATTTTATAGCTGAAACCAACAAGGAATATCTAAAAAACGATCAATTACACGAAAAAATGTATATGCCATAAATTGTGTTTTAAGTGATGTATTATTTTTTGTATAGTAAGTTTCTGTCTAACTCTTACGGTTTACCAGTTACACAAAATTCATTCAAAATAAAGAGGTCTTTAGAGACTACTCTCAGAAAATTCAAGATATAATTTTATATGCCATATAAACAGCTTTCATATATGGTACTCATACAAAATCGTTAAAGAGCCCTTTCTGAGTAAATCAAAATTTTCTAAAAAGTTTCATGTAAAGGGTATTTTGGGGTGGGGGACTTTTTCAAAACCTTCGTGTCGCATCCCTGGAAGTTACTGAACTTAAATACCAACCGACTTTTCGTTTTTGAGTTATTGTTTTCACAGACACACGAACCTTTTTATGAAAATAGGTTTTTTTTTTTTATACAGGATACCCCAAAACGTATATTTCCGATGAAATCTCGGTATCGAATTTTTGGGTGGAATGTTATACCTTATCTATATACTATGTACATAGTACGTGTAGAGAAAGTAAAAATGTATACCTATTAGTCAAGGATAGAAGTAAAGGTGGTTGTATCAGTTAATGGTCACGCTAAATGTTAATCAACCTTGGCAGAATTTTCGCTGTGCGCACGTTGCTCATCGATAGAACACACAACACATGTTGGTAATTGCTCAGAAATTACTGGAGAGGTATTAAAGAATTATTCTCGAAATACTTCATTGTCGTAGGGTGCGCAAATGCGAGTAAACAATATATTACTTGCTCTAAACGTTCTTTGTACATAGTGTATAGAGAAGATATTGTAAACAAACAAAATTAATATAACAGCCAATGTCAATCATTTTAGTATCACTAGAAATAATATTATGGGCCTAAGCAATGTACCCAAAAATTCGATAGAGTTTTCACCGGAAATGCTGTTTTGAGATGACCTGAATAAAAAAAAAAAGGATTTTTAGAAAAATGTGTGTGTGTGTGTGTGTGTGTGTGTGTGTGTGTGTGTGTGTGTGTGTGTGTCTATAGGCAGCATAGCTCAAAAACGAAATGTCCGTTAAAAACCAAACTTAGTATTTAGGTTTGGTATGTTCCAAGGATGCGACACGAAGATTTTCAAAATAATCCCCCCAACCCCAACTACCCTTTAGATGGAACTTTCTTCGAAAATTTTGATTTTATACAAAATGGTTCTAACGATTTTGATTAAAATATCGTATATTAAAGATATTTACCTGACAAATAAAATGTATATCTTGAATTTTCTGGGAATAGTCTCTGAAGACTACTTTATTCTGTGATGAATTTTACAGAATTTTGCTTAACTGCTGAACCGCAAGAGATGGACAAAAACTTACCACACAAAGAATGTAGAGAACATTACTATTTCTGCTAATTGTCTCTCGATTAGTATGAAGTAAATAAACGCCTAATCTTTTTAACAATAATTAGTTGCAGAGTTGTAGAGAAAGTAATGTGAATGGAGCACAGCAGATTTTTTCTCTAAAGTGAAGTCTGGGTATTGCTGAATTCTGTGTGTGCGCGTGCGTACTTACAGGCCAAGGCGAAATCCCTATTTGAATCAGGTAAGAATATCCTGCAATGCAGCAACTTTTTTGTAGCTTTAAATAAGTTAGACGAACATATAACAAGTTTTAAAAGGTGTTACAAGACGTATGATTAATTCATTGTAGAAGTATAACCTTGTTGATTGAACAAAGCTATACATACACTAAGGATAATATGTAACTACCGAAATTCTCCTGCAGTTATCAGCTAATTTCTCAGACATGTTCAATTTACTTTGTACTGATCAACTTCTACTGTATGTTTTCCATGAATATCTGCAGACAGCAAACCACCGCCGCCGCCACTGCCTCTTGATGATTAAAAAGTATACCATTTGGTTTTGTCGGAAACCGATAATTTAGGAACCTCGACTTATAAATCAATCCATAACCTAACATTTCGCGTCTACAGATCTTTCCACAAGGCATATATTTTCAGTTAAGCTTGTGGGACAGTGAGAGGCTGCGTTGAATAACCAGTGAGTCTGTCTGTAAGTAGCTGAAAGATGTTCACTGGAAGCCTTTATACAGTGGCTCCAAAAGTAGCCTGATCGTATGTTTCAAGTTTGAAGATATAGCATAAGGAGAAAACAAAATACTTGCATACACAATTGTAATTTTTACTTTCTCTACACGTACTGTGTACACAGTGTATAGAGAAGGTATTACAATGCACCCAAAAATTCAATACCGAGATTTCAACGGAAATATATGTTTTGAGACTCCCTGAATCTAAAAAAAAAAGCATTTTTAAAAAAATGTCCATGTGTGTGTTGTGTGTCTGTGGGCAGCATAGCTCAAATACGAAGTCCGTTAAAAACCAAAACTTGGTATCTTCCAAGGATGCGACAGGCAGATTTTGAAGAAAATATCCCCACCCCCAGCTACACTTTGCATGGATTTTTTTTTGAATATGTTTATTTTCACAAAAATTAACAATTTTGATTAAAATATCCAATATTAAAGATATTTACCTGACAAATAATATGTATATCTTGAATTTTCGGGGAATAACGTCTGAAGCCTACTTTATTTTGGATGAATTTTGCGGAATTTTGTATAACTGGTAAACACACAATTTATATTATATATATGTTTTTCTTGGAGCTGATCCTTTTTGAGATATTCCTTATTTTCGTTTCAGCTTTACATAGATTTGTCAACTCCTGTCCATACAAACAAAGGCACTTCAGTAATAAGACTATTCTTGCTAATTTTACTGTCGATTCGCATGAAGTAAATAGAAGCATTAGCTTTTTAACAACAGTTTGTTGCAGAGATGTAGAGAAAGACATGTGAATGGAACACATCAGATTTTACTTAATTTTTATAAACTTATGCAATATAAATATACAAAAATGCACTTTCTACAATTCAAAATAAACAGTAAACTGAAATGAGAAAGTTTTGTTTCAATATGACAAACATTGGTCTGGCTATAATAAAACAAATTTTGGGGCACTTTTGCTTGCCTGAATACTTTGTGGGTCACCTTTCCTCTTGATAACTTCAGCTTGGCATTGATTCACTAGCAGTTCTGTTGTTTCTGCGGAAAATGTATTCCTTTCGGTCAGTAGGGCTCTTATCAAATAATTTATGTTGGATATTTCATGTGTTTCTTTATTTTCTTCCACTTTTTGCCGTATATTTTCTATTGGATTTACTTCCGGAGACTGAGGTGGCACCTTCGTCCAACGTGGAGTGTTGTACTACAACCACAGCCTGGCAAATAAGATCGTCTGCTTGAGGTCGTTGTCCTGGCTGAAAAGGACAAAAGAATTTCCAGCAAGGTTCATTTTGGGGAATGAGACTCTAAAATGTTAAAACAGATTCTGTGATCCGTTGTGCCGGCAACAAAATACATATCTCATACAACCCCATTCCATCAGAGAACCGTCCCCATGTTTAAACTTGCTGTGAGATCCCTCTCATCTAGCTCACAATTCTTCCGCCACACTCTAACTCGCCCGTTTAATTTGAAAATTCAAAATTAACTCTCATAAATGAAAACAACGTTTTATGAAACCTCATAGATGTCATCTCTTTGTGCCTTGGCATAGTCAAGCGACTTCCATCTGTTCACCATATTCATCTACGGTTTTCTAAGTGCAGTTCTAAACACTGTGGTATTTCTTATAGTTTGTAATGACACTTGTATTCCCATTTATGTTTTAAATTCTGCGGATATCTTCGGAGCACTAAGCTTTGGGTTTCTGGTTATTTTTACTTTCTCTATACGCACTATGTACATAGTGTATAGAGAAAGTATTGCACTCCACCCAAAAATTCGATACAGAGATTTCACCGGAAATATATGTTTTAGGGTCCCCAATATCCAAAAAAATCATTTTCACAAAAACGTCCGTGTGTGTGTGTGTGTCCGTGCGTCAGTGTGTCCGTGTGTCTGTGAACACGATAACTCAAAAACGTTAAGTCGGTAAATTACCAAACTTGGTATTTAAGTTTACTATCTTCCAGGGTTGCGACACGAAGATTTTGAGAAAAATCCCCCACCCCCAACTAGTATACCCCCTAAATAAATTAGAAGTAAAACATAAGAGAACCAAAATCTTAAAGATATATATCCTCTAATTAAACACATACAGATTGCTTGTAGAAATAGAATTAATCCTATAGAAACTTTTTTACTTTACATGACTTTTTTCGAAAATTTTTATTTTCTCAAAAATGGCTCTTAACGATTTTGATTAAAATTTCGGATATTAAACATATTTACCCGACAAATAAAATGTATATCTTGAATTTTCTAGGAATAGCCTCTGAAGAGTAGTTTATTCTGGATGAATTTTACGGAATTTTGAATAACTGCTAAACCAAAAGAGATGGACAAAAACTTACTACACAAAAAATTTAGAGCACGTTAAAGCATACGATTTATGTTATATAATTTTTTTTCGCGGAGTTAGTCGTTTTTGAGACATTCCTTATTTTTGGTTTCTGCTATGAAAAACATATTTTTCTCATACAGGAACTTGTCAACTCCGATCCATATAAAAAAAGAAACTTCATTGACATAGCAACCAACTTTTGACTATCATTTTAACCAATGGTAGTCCCTTATTTCGCTTCTACTTACAAGGAAGCAAGTAATAAGACTATTTCTGCTAATTTTTTCTGATTAGCATAAAGTAAATAGAAGTATAAGCTTTTTAAGAATAATTTGTTGCAGGGATATAGAGAAAGTCATGTGAATGGTACACATCAGATTTTTCTAACTATTACTCTTGTCTCACCTAGATAGTTTTAAGGACGGCCGCTTCATGGTACATTCTCCAGATTTTTTTTTTTTTTTTTTTTTTTTTTTTTTTTTTTTTTTTTTTTAAAGCCTATACACCTGTTTTAATAGTAGTAACAGTCTTGAAAAGTTTCACTTATCTCTTTGAATGATTCCTCATTTTTAAATAAATGCATTACTGTTTTCCTTTCTTCTTCAGTTGTGTCTTTCGATTTTTTGGACATACCTGCTGCAAGACACAACAAACAAACTGTTCCGAATTACAGCACTAACTGCTGTTTCATACAGTTGAGAGCAGTGCACACTCTACATACACACATTATATATATACTTATTTGGGGACAGAAAAACACGCGGATTAGCCATGGCATATTTGTATTTTTCGGTCATATGTTACAAGTACTGTTGTGAATGAACATTTAACACTTTATTAACATTTAGTGCTTTCAGAACAATAACCCTTGGAGCCACATGATAAAGGCAACTCCAAGTATGTTCATTTGCAGTTTCAGAAAATCCTGAGATCTTTCTCTTTCTGTTTGGAGCATGATTGTACCTTCGTGGAATTTGGGTAGACAGAAACAGTTTTGCTGATGCAGCGTTCTTAAGTTTCTAGTCATGTGTTTACCAGAAGCCGTCGGAAAGCGCACTGCAAACAGACTTGGCCAGAGAGGTCGGAAAGATTACCAACTGGAGTCCTGAGCAAACTGCCTCTTCGATTACTTTGTCGAGTAGAATATATGTTATTACTTTCTCTAGCCCCCGTATGTACAATGCACATAGGGATAGAGAAGTATTGTATTCCACCCAAAAAATCGATGTCGATTTTTCACCGGAAATACATGTTTTAGGACCCCAGAGCCCCAAAAAAAAAGCATTTTCATAAACCGGTCTGTGTGTGTGTGTGTGTGTGTGTGTGTGTGTGTGTGTGTGTGTGGACAGCATAGCTCAAAAACTAAGACGGTTAAATACCAAACTTGGTATTTAAGTTTGGTTTCTTCCAAGGATGCGACACGAAGGTTTTCAAGAAAATCCCCCCCTCCTAACTACCCTTTATATGGAAATGTTTTCAAAAATGTTTTTTTTTAAAATGGCTTTAACAATTTTGATTAAAATCCCACATATTAAAACCATTTCTATCACAAATTAAATGCATATCTTGAATTTTTGGCAATAGCTTCTAAAGACCTGTTTATTCTGGGTGAATTTTGCTTAATTTGGCATAACTAACAAACCGTAAGAGATAGACAAAAACTTACTGTACAAAAAATGTAGATCTTGTTAAAATAAACAAGCTGTGTCACATACATTTTTTTTTTTTTTTTCGTGTAGCTTACCGTTTTCGAGGTATTCCTTGTTATTAGTTTCAGTTGTGAAGTACTTACGCATGGGAGAGTCCGTTTTTCTTTTGTTCTACTCCTGGCCAAACATAGAAGTCATTTGCAATGACAATCGCATAACGACAGCTTTTAAAACATTTGACTATCACTTTAGCCTAGTGCATACCCTAAGTTCCAGTTTACTTATAAGGAACTAAGTAATAAAATTCTGCTAATGTTTATCTCGATTAGCATGGTGTTGGAAGAAGAATTATCTTTCGTAAAAAGATTGTAGAATAGCTAGAGAAAGTCATGTGAGTGTATAACATCATATTTTTACTTTCTCTATACGTACTATGTACATAGTGTATAGAGAAGGTATTGCACTCGACCCAAAAATTCAATACCGAGATTTCATCGGAAATTGTTTTAGGGTCCCCTTTATCCAAAAAAAGGATTTTCAGGAAAAGGTCCGTGTGTGTGTGTGTGTGTGTGTGTGTGTGTGTGTGTGTGTGTGTGGTGTGGTGTGTGGTGTGTGTGTGTGTGAACACGATAACTCAACGAAAAGTCAGTATAATACCAAACTTGGTATTTAAGTTTAGTATCTTCCGGGGATCGACACGAAGATTTTGAGAAAAATTCCCCCACCCCAACTACTTTTTACATGGAACTTTTTTCGAAAGTTTTGATTTTCTAAGAAATGGCTCTTACGATTTTATTTAAAATATAATATATTAAAGATATTTACCTCACAAATAAAGTGTATATGTTGAATTTTCTGGTAATAGCCTCTGAAGACTACTTTATTCTGAATGAATTTTACGGAATTTTGCATAACTGCTAAACCGTAAGAGATGGAAAAAAAAAAAAAAAAAAAAAAAAACTTAAAACAAATATAGAGCACGCTAAAATACACAATTTATGTTATATACATTATTTTGGTGGAGATGATCGTTTTTAGGTATTCCTTGTTTTTGGTTTCAGCTTTGGAAAACTTTTCTCATACAGGAATTTGCCAACTGATGTCCATACAAACAAAGGAACTTCAGTGACATAGCAACCATCGTTTGACTAACACTTCAACCTATGGTACTCTCTTATTTCGCTTCTACTTACAAGAGAGCAAGTAATAAGACTATTTCTTTTAATTTTTTCTGATTAGCATGAAGTAAATAGAAGTATAAGCGTTTTAAGAATAATTTGTTGCAGGGATGTAGAGAAAGTCATGTGAATGGTACACATCAGATTTTTTTTTATGCAATGTCTACAAGGAATGCTATTTAAATACGAAAGGTAGGCAAAAAGCGTGTATCAAATCTTTAAGAAATTTCTAAATCATATTCACTGCATGGAAATTTTGGGGTACAAGAATACAACGTGTTATTGCACACCAAAGAATAAGGATTTGTTGTTTAGAGGAATAAGCATATTTATCTTCACTTGAACTTAAGCTTCTAGCGTGTTCTTGAAATTTGCAACATTGTTTTATGACGATTTGGAAGATTTATTATTTCTTAACTATATCAATAGTGGATGGGAATTCAGCTCTGAATATTTTAGATTGACATAAAGTGGGTCAAATTTACTCAATAAATCTCAAAGCTGTTAATCGCTGCACACGTCACTAAAACTTCTAAACATAACAATTCAAAAATATACTCTCCGGAGTATGTAAAGAACAAATGCACCACATTCATATGACTTCATCTGCCTATTTTGCAACAACAACAAAATTAATTTTTGTTCTTCCTTGTACTTCATATAATATTTGCAGAAATGGTTTTATTTCACATTTCTCTGTAGGTACATGGAGACTAAAGAAATATACTAGACTAAAACTATAGTCAAATCTAATAAAAGTAGTCGCTATGTGATGGTATTGAAATTCTCATCTCTTTGAATCACCAGAAGTACAATACCAGTTTCAGATTTAGAAAAGTATAAATATTGGGACATTTAAACCAATGAAAAGAAATGTCAGGAATTGTTAAAACAACTCTATCTGACATGAATAGTTGTCTGCTTTAACGTGATGTACATTATTGTGCACTTTTGCAGCCATGCAAAGTCATCCAGAATTGAAGAGAGCTTCAAAAATTCAAGACATATAGGTACATTTAATTTATCTTCAAAATATCTATACATACAGTATTTTAATCAAAGTCGTTAGCCATTTTGATATAATTTTCGACAACTGTGCAAAATAAATATTAAGTTTGGTATTTAACAGACTTTCTGGAATTTTTTAAGTATGTTTCCAACGGTAATATGTAGTGGAGCAAATGTAAAACCTTATTCATTACAACCAACATCAACACAACGAATGTCTACATGGTTAGCCAATAGCTGACGTTCTTCTGTCGCAACTCCGTAAACTGGACTTGATTTATTTCGCTACAAAGTGTAACTGTGGACATTCGCTTGAGAGCTACTTGATATATTTTCAAACGATATTATGTAAACGAGATTATGTACGAAATGAATCCTAAACCCGAGTTGCTAGAGAAGTAGTTCAACATTTTCGAATGGAATTTTTGCACGCTAGCCAAATGAGCTAGAGCTCCTGAATTCTTTTGTTTATTACTGTTAACTCGCTCTATTATTTAGAGTGCTGTAGTTCGAAACTTTGGTGTGAAGGAGAACTAAATAAGACTTATGAGGGCGGTTCAATAATTATCCGTCTTTCAAAATAGATAGCGTTGTTGAATGTCGTGAAAGTAAATAGATTTGATAGACATTTCGGTCAGTCGTTCAACTTGTTTTCGCTAAAATAGAAAACATGTAGTATAGTTCAGCGATTCCTTTTTTTTTTTTTTTTTTTTTAACCGTTCGCCAACTATAACAGGCATTAGTTATTGGTTCAACGAATTTAAACGTGTTCGAATATGTATTTTTAATGAGGACGGCCCAGGGCGCCCGGCAGATGTGGTCGACGAGGAAATCATTGAAAAATTCCACGAAATGAATCTCGCTGATCGTCGAACGAAATTTCGCGAAGTGATGTAGGCTTAGATGTGTCAACGGCATCGATATTTCGTATTTTTGCATGAAAAGTTGGAGATGAAAATGTTGGGGGGCCTAATGGGTGCCAGGATTGCACATGCCTTCAATTTCCAAGCTCCGTTTGGAACTATTTAAACGAACTCCGAAGGAGTGTGTCGAGTTGTCACCCTCGATGAGACCTGAATTCATTACTACGCTCTGCATCATTTTGTCCAAAGACAAATGTTACAACCACTATATTTTGACGTATCCTTAAACTCGATAATGAGTTGCTAATGAGCATCATTTCGTCCCCCCGAAAACAGGAATTGGGGCAAGTACCTGACTTAAGTCATAGGGACAATTTTAAAGAAATGTCTCTTTCTTTATCCAAATTGACTAAAATGTTGGATGCTGATGTTTTGTAATATACCATTTAAGATTATAGTTCTTACTAATATGTAATGTATATCAACTGAAAAATTATTGGCATATGATTACATCAAGCATTTGAGTAACCTTATAAATGACAAAGCGCGAGCTACAATTTAGTTTTAGTACCAGGCCTTAAACTTCTACCCCTATTGCAGCACTTCTACTGAGCCGCTAACCATTGTAAAACTCTATAAAAAGGAAGTTTCTAAGAATTCATTGTGCGAGTCCAGCGATTGTTTTTACTATACAGTTGTCACAATCTAATGTTGCGTGTGGAAGTATTCACAATATTTCGGAATGAAACTAATGCTATTAGTAAAGCTCACGAAATATGTTAATTTTATGTGATATAAGTGTAAAACACATGCATTCACAGAAGTATAGAAACGTGTGGTGAAATATCAAACTTCACTTCTTATATAAATATGTCATTATATAAAATCCCAGGTGCAATAAGCAAGTCGAACCTTAACTTCTCTACTCGTTAGGGCGGTTGTCCAAGGCCTGCTCGGGCAGGTAGCAAGCCGAAACTTCATTTGTCTTTACCTGGAATTTGGACGAAATGATGCTGAGGATGAAGTGATGGTTGCCAAGCAACAATCAAACAATGGGTTGTTTACGGTAAATGTGCTCCAAAGAAGACGCAGGCAGGCAGGCAGGCAGGCAGTCAGTCACGTCGGCCGGAGTAGCGATGGTGACGCAAGGATTGACTTCTGTGTAAAAGGAAAAACTAATACTGGACAATACCAGAGTGAGTTAAGTTGAAGGAGACGCTGCCCCATTTCTTGAAGAAGCAAGCGTTATTTCACCACGCACATCCATCTGGAGCTATCGCATAAAACTGCATTAGTTGATTAAGAATTGCTGCCGCAACCCCCATGTTCAACCGACCTGACTCCAAGCAATTTCTTCTTGGTGTAAACATGAAGGAATGTCTCGCCGGAAGAAGATTTAGATCAAACGAGGTCTTATAAATACCAGTCTCCGCAAGCTCAAACCATCACTCTCTGGGTGGGTGGCCACTCAGATAGGTAAGCCAGCCCGCGCCGGCTGCACAGAGGGAACACCCTGCCCAATTACTTTGACATTGACAAAAACGCTTGCATAAGACTACATCTACTATATCACACGGGTAAATCCGCAAGAAAAGCGGATAGGTACCGTGGTGATTTGCCCCCGCCCAAGTACACTCGGGCGACTAGTTCCTGCTCCTGGCTCCTCAAACCATCAGTTCACCCTGAAGACGAGGAAGATGCACTTCTTCGAAACGTTGGTGTCAAGCCAAGTTTTTACCTGGCTAGAAGCCCGAGAAAATTTTGAAATAAACGAGGTCATTGTCGCGACAGAGAGCTTGACAACTCCTGTTTTGAGAGGGGTTAAACAAATTGGTATGAACGTTGGGGGAAGTGGGATCCCCAAAAAAGACTACATTGAGTGATAATTTGTGTTTTAAAAACGATGTTATCCTCATTCCTAACACGGTTACCTTTTGAACCGCCCTTGTTTTTCATTTCTTATTCAATTCTATATGTAAACCTGCACTGTACTCAAATTGGGTTCAAAACATGTTTACATAAACAATCTCATGTGTTCCATTCACATGACTTTCTCTACATCTCTGCAACGATTTATTGTTAAATAGCTTATGCTTCCATTTACTTCATGCTAATAAAATGTAAATGGCGTGTTATTTATGGACGCTCTTTAACTGCTGTGGTTCTCAGCGTCCCATTCTATATTGGGCGTGAAGACTGCTTAATTTTGCGCAGAGGCCTATCAGGCTTAAAAAAGTTATCAGAAATAGTCTTATTACTTGCTTCCTTGTAAGTAGAAGCGAAATAAGGGAGTACCATAGGTTAAAATGATTGTCAGAAGCTGGTTGCTATGTGACTGAAGTTCCTTTGTTTGTATGGGCAGGAGTTGACAAATTCCTGTATGAGAATGTTTTCAAAGCTGAAATCAAAGACAAGCAATATCTCAAAAACGATCAAAACCACGAAAAACAATTTAGCTGTTATGCAAAATTCCGTAAAATTCATTCAGAATAAAGTAGTCTTCAGACGCTATCCCCAGAAAATTCAAAATAAGATATACATTTGAAAGGTAAATATCTTTAATGTACAATATTTTAATTAAAATCATTAGAACCATTTTTGAGAAAATCAAAATTTTCTAAATTTTTTCCATGTAAAGGGTAGTTCAGTGTGGGAGGATTTTTCTCAAAATCTTCGTGTCGCATCCCTGGAAGATACTAAACTGAAATACCAAGTTTGGTATTTTACCGACTTTTCGTTTTTGAGTTATCGTGTTCAGTGACACATACACACGGACCTTTTTCTGAAAATGCATTTTTTTGAGACAGGGGACTCTTAAAACATATATTTCCTGTGAAATCTCGCTATCGAATTTTTGGGTGGAGTTCAATACCTTCTCTACACACTATGCACATATTACGTGTAGAGAAAGTAAGAAACAAATTTGCTATACTGGTTATAGGTGAAGTATTCTCTTTCACTGATACACATGTGCGCTTTTAAGGTAAATGAGTTAAAACAACATGACATAAAAATGTTCTTCCAATGTTCTTGTTCCACGTTTAGGCAACGAGGTATCTTAGGTTCATAAGTAAAATATCAACACACATGCACACAGTTGTATTATCGAACCTTGAGCCAACCGGCCGTCCATTTTTTATACTCTGATGGTTGGTTGGCTGCCTGTTGGGTTCAAGGCAGGTTGAATTCTCCGAGTAGGTTGAGGATTACACATTCAAGGCCTTTCCGGTCCGCTGTTACTACCGACAACTCTTCAAGCTAGAAAATGTTCATGTGCGCGTTTCATCAACAGAAATGGCCGGATGTGTAAACAATTCAACCTCTCACTATTATCTGCATCCTGCTTCGCATACTTCACAATTATACGAGTTCAGCGTAATAAATACAAGCGCTTTGAAAACAATCTCAGTATTTATTACGTTGTTTTATTACACAGTTCCTAAGAATATTACATAAGAAGATAAATTGCTTTGTCTCAATTTTTATAGTGACTTTTTACTTTCTCTACACGAACTATGTACATAGTGTATAGAGAAGGTATGGTATTCCACCCAAAAATTCGATACCAAGATTTCACCGGAAATACATGTTTTGGGAGCTCAAAAACGAAAAGACTGTTTAACACCAATTTTGGTATTTAAGTTTGGTATCCTCCAATGATGCGCCATGAAGATTTTCAAGAAAATCCACCCACGTCCAACTACCCTTTACATGGAACATAATCCGAAAAAATTTCATTTTCTAAAAAAATGCAAAGATTTTTATTAAAATCACTCATATTTAAGATATGTATGTGACAAATAAAATGTATATCTTCAAGTTTCTGGGAATAGCCTCTGAAGACATGCTTATTCTGGATGACTTTTATTGACTTTTGCATAACTGGTAAACCGTAAGAGATACACAAAAACTTACTTCACAAAAAATGTAGATCACGATAAAACACACAATTTATGTAACATATAATTTTTTCGTGGAGTGGATATAAAGGCTTTAATTGCTAATTCTTCTGTAGCTCATGTAGGTTTAGTGATTGGTAGATTAATAACAATAAATATTTGAGGATTTTATATAACTTTTGTCTTATTTTTTGTTGACCGTTTTTTAGATTTTCCATGTTATTGATTTCGGCTTTAAAAGACAAAATTTTCTCATACAGGAATTTGTCAACTCCTGTCCATACAAACAAAGAAACTTCAGTCACATAGTAACCAGCTTTTGACTATCACTTTAACCAATGGTACTCCCTTATTTCGCTTCTACTTACAAGGGAGCAAGTAATAAGTAATTTTTCTCACTTAGCATGAGGTAAATAGAAGCATAAGCTTCGTTGCAGAGATGTAGAGAAAGTCATGTGAAGTGAACACATCAGATTTTTGATAAAGTTATGCTGATGTCCAATTTACATAAAAGTAGTAATAAATAGTTTCAAATTCGAGTGTAAGAACCCGAAAAGTAGATACGAGTACTTTGAGTGGAAATAGAAAATACTGAGCTTGATTTATTGGTAGTTGGCACAAGAAGTCATTTTTGCAGTTGTAAAAGTTGGGATTATTTAGCCTTTCGCTATTAACAACGAAGCCAGCTCGTTTTTTTAATCATTTTCGAATCAGGTCCATAGTTTCTGACACTATATGCCTTTAAAAGTCTTGTCATTTTATAATATTCACGAATGTGTTATAAAACTGAAAAATTCATCACAAATGAGGAAATGGCGTAGGAATACTGCTGTTTACATAAAAATATATTCGTTTCATAGCATTTAAAGGATTTTTTCTTTTCAAAAAACATTTAGTATGATACCTTTCAACAATATTTCTGTTTCGAGGGTTTGGTAATAGGAGATTCATAGTAAATGCTCACTACCTGTGCTATTGGGCCAGAACAGCATAGTGGGAATATGGGCAAACAAACATCATTTTTCAGAATGATTCTAGTACAACTACACAGTATAACAACTCAAGTAACATTTTTCGAAGTTTCCTATTTCCAGGATAGATATAGATGTCTAATTAAAAAATATGGAATACAATCGATTCTTACATAGATGGTGGGTGTGTTCACGTTCATTTCCCGCTCTCGGATAGGGATGATAAATACCGCTCCTGTTTTTTAACATGCTGTGACCACACTTTAGGCGATAAAAGGTGTACAGAGTTCTCCTTGATGCAAAGTTCTTCAATTTTCACCCAATTATAAGAAGTGAGATAAACATTATAACAGCATAAACACAAGCTATTTGTCTGACTGTCTGTTTGTCTTCATAGTATCTCAGCGGAATTTCGTTTTTAGGGCTGTTCCGCCTATGGCTTTTATATTTCATGTTCAAATAGATCCATCTTCCTAGCATATCGTCCTCCTCTGTTCTACAGTGGTGTATATTTTCAGTGTACTGAGTGTCGAGTTTAAAAAAATCTGATGTGTTACACTCACATGACTTTCTCTTGCTACTCTACAAACAAACTTCTTACATAAGGTAATTCTTATTTCAACACCACGCTAATCGAGATACGCATTAGCAGAATTGTATTACTTAGTTCCTTATAAGTAGAATGGAACTAAGGGAATGCACCAGGCTAAAGTGGTAATCAAATATTTTAAAAGCTGTCGTTATGCGATTGTCATTGCAAATCGCTTCTTTCCTTGCCCAAGAGTAGAACAAAAGAAAAACGCCTGAGAAAATATAAGTACTTCACAACTGAAAATAATAAGGAATACCTCAAAAACGGTAAGTTCCACGAAAAATATGTATATGACATAACCTGTTTATTTTAACAAGATCTACATTTTTTTGTATGTTAAGTTTTTGTCTATCTCTTACGGTTTACTAGTTATGCAAAATTAAGCAAAATTCATCCAGAATAAACAGGTCTTTAGAAGCTATTCCCAGAAAATTCAAGCATTACACTTTATTTGTCATAGAAATGGGTTTAATATGTGGGATTTTAATCGAAATCGTTAGGGCCATTTTTAAGAAAAACAAAATTTTCGAAAATGTTTCCATATAAAGGGTAGTTAGGGAAGGGGGATTTTCTTGAAAATCTTCGTGAGGCATCCTTGGAAGATACCAAGTTTGGTATTTAACGGTCTTTTCGTTTTTTAGCTATGCTGTACACACACCCACCCACCCACCCACACGGATGTGTTTCTGAAAATGCCTTTTTTGGACTCAGGGGGTCCTAAAGCGTGTATTTCCAGTGAAATCTCGGTATCGAATTTTTGTGCGCTATACGCTATGTACATAGTACGTATAGAGAAGGTAAAAATACAAAGCCTGTCCTTTCAAAATAATCAAATTTCACACAAAACTCAATATTCTTTTAAAATATTTGTCTGTGTATCATATTCCATTCCATGAACATCATTATATCAGTTTATTCTATATCTATTGTGTTTCTGTATACTGGTAATCATAAGTTCATAGGGAATCTTGGAATTTTGTTTGTGATCTAACATATACAGGGCTAGCAGACTTAATAGTTGCCTGTGCTTAATTTTTGTTGTTTTGTTAGGGATAAGTTTCTTATACAAAGATGTCAATGTTAAGAATTTGATAAATAAAATTTCAGGGGTCTCTCATCTGGCTTTCCCAAGAATGAGTTTTTTGTTGCACCTAATTGCTATCAAGTTGTAGATAGCTTATTGATGATTTTATTTATGATTGTAATAAGAATACTAACAATGACAATTGTATTAAAATATAAGGCATGTCTAAGTACTAAAATATAGATACTGAATAGTCATAGTAGCTTTGACGTTACTGAGTCAATATGTGGGTTTAAAAAAGGATATCTTTGATATAATCGTAGACCTGATATAGACACACTTTAAAAAATCTCAAGTGTTCCATTCACATGACTTTCTCCACATTTCTGCAACAAATTATTGTTAAAAAGCTTATGCTTCTCTATTTACTTAACGCTAGTCAAGAAATAAATATTACTTCTTTCCTTATAAGTTGATGCGAAATAAGGGAGTGCAATAGGTAGTTGAAGTGATAGTCAAAACTGGTTGTATGTGACTGAAGTTCATTTGTTTGTTTGGACAGGAGTTGACAACTTCCTTTATGAGAAAAGTATATGTTTTTCAAAGCTGAAACCATAAACAAGGAATATCTAAAAAACGATAAACGCCACGAAATGAATGAATATAACATGAATTATGTGTTTAAAGTGCTCTACATCTTTTGTATGGTAAGTTTTTGTCCATCTGTTACGGTTTAGTAGTTATGATAAATTCCGTAAAATTCATCCAGAATAAAGTAGCCTTCAGAGACTATTCCTAGAAAGTTCAAGATATACATTTTATTTATGAGGTAAATATCTTTAATATAAGATCTTTTAATCAAAATCGTTAGTGCCATTTTTGAGTAAATCAAAACTTTCGAAAAAAGTTCCGTGTAAAGGGTAGTTTGGGGTGGGGGGATTTTTCTCAAAATCTTCGCGTCGCATCCCTGGAAGATACTAAATTTAAATACAAGTTTGGTATTTCACTGACTTTTTGTTTTTGAGTTATCGTGTTCACAGTCACGGACACACACGGAACTTTTTTCTGAAAATGCTTTTTTTTTTTTTTTTTTTTTTTTTTTGGATACATAACATATATTTCCGGTGAAATCTCGGTATGGAATTTTTGGGTGGAGTGCAATACATTCTCTATACACTATGTACATAGTACGTGTAGAGAAAGTAAAAATTCTTGGATTATTTTCTGTTACTTTAGACCGACAAAATAATGCTTTTCAAAGTGTTCGGCGAGACCTCCAGCATTATGATGTCATTTACCTTAATGAACAATACCAAGAAATGAAATCCTTCTCGTGGATTACAGCATTTTGCAAGCAAGTCAAAAAGCCGCACTTTCTTTCCTCTGGTGAAACGTAGTGATAAAACGGCAGATACTAGGCGAATCATGCATGACGAAGCGGACAGAATCCATTACAATGCTTAATGAGCGCGGCTCACTCTCCTTCCCAAATTTAGCCCGTGCATCTGTTAATCAACTCGACCAGACCGCTTATCTCATTGGGACCCTCAACTAGCAAATCACCAGCATTCTCATCTTTTCAAACTTTACAGCAACGCTATAGCAATTTCTGCCTCGTCAGATGTATTTTTACTTTCTCTACATGTACTACATACATAGTGTATAGAGAAGGTATTTCACTCCACCCAAAAATTTGATACTGAGATTTCACCGGAAGTATATGTTTTAGGTACCCTTGTATCCAAAAAAAAGTATTTTCAGAAAAAGATCTGTGTGTGTCTGTGAACACGATAACTCAAAAACGAAAAGTCGGTAAAATACTATACTTGGTATTTAAGTTTAGTATCTTCCAGGGATGTGACACGAAGATTTTGAGAAAAATACCCCCACCCCAAACTACCCTTTACACGGAACTTTTTTCGAAAGTTTTGATTTTCTTAAAAATGGCTCTAGCGATTTTGATTAAAATGTCGTATATTAAAGATATTTACCTGAGAAATAAAATGTAAATCTTGAATTTTCTGGGAATAGCCTTTGAAGACTACTTTATTTTGGAAGAGTTTTACGGAATTTTGCGTAACTGCTAAGTCGTGAGAGATGGTCAAAAACTTTCCACACAAAAAATGTACAGCACATTAAAACATACACTTTATGTAATATACATTTTTTTTTCGTAGAGTTATCGTTTTTGATATACTCCTTGTTATTGGTTTCAGCTTTGAAAAACATGTACCTTTCTCATTCAGGAATTTGTCAACTCCTGTCCATATAAACAAAGGAACTTCAGTCACATAGCAATCAGCTTTTGATTATCAATTTAACCTATGGTACTCCTTTATTTTCCTCCTACTTACAAGGAATCAAGTAATGAGACCATTTCTGCTAGCTTTTCTCTCTCTCTCTCTCTCTCTCTCTCTCTCTCTCTCTCTCTCTCTCTCTCTCTCAATTAGTTTAAGTAAGTAGAAGAATAAGCTTTTTAACAATAATTTGTTGCAGAGACGTAGAGAAAGTCATGTGAATGGAACACATCAGGTTTGTTTTCCTGGTCCGGGGTGCAGTCAGCCTCGTGTAGTCCCTGGGGAACCAATTGAGGAGCTACGTGATGGAGTAGTTGTTCATCCAGGTCATGAGAACCGCATTACCCGTCCGGGGGGAGGGAAGTTCGAGGCGCTGACCACGTCTCACCCTCCAATGCCGCAACTAATCCAAGGAGAGCGGTACCGAAGCCTCAAAAGCTCAGAAAAATAGTCCCGAAGCCTCCCGGACCCATAAAGGTCCGTAATTTCATAGCTCCCAAGCCTCCCCAAAGCTGGTAGCCTCCCGGTCGAAACAGGTAACAGTTGCAGTTTGGTGTTTATAACATTGGAATGCAGTATCTTCTCCATACACCATGTACATAGTACGTGTAGAGAAAGTAAAAAAAAACCCATGGCGGTACCGCGAATCGAACCCAGGTCTCGCGCAAGATAAGCAGCAACGCTACCACCTCACTAAGGGGACGACCTATTTTATCTAAACCTTCTGGAAAAGAAATTCCTTGCTACTGCAAACTCCCACTCTAGCCTATAGAATAATTTGCCTAAACCCTTTCCAGCCCAAGCTTCCGTGTAAGGTTGGGATGACCATGTTTGCTGTCAAGTCTGGCGCACACACAGAACAGCCAGAAGGTAAGTTATGCAACGAAAGATGCCGTAAATGTTTGATTAATCTGTTAGCATGTTGCCGTGAAGAGAAAATATAGCGCTTGTATTGATTCACGTGTTTGAGTACGAGAGTTTCTTTTCCCATTATTACGAGACCCTTGAACTTGAATTTTATTACTGGAATTCCATGAACCCGTTGAAAGAAGTTTAAGGCTTTATTTAGCGCACTGCATTTCCGGCCCATTAGAAATGAAACGTCCTATAATACATGTTACTGCAAAAAAAAAAAAAAAAGCTGATGTGCTCCATTCACATGACTTTCTCTACATCTCAGCAAAAAATTATTCTTAAAAAGCTTTTGCTTCTATTTACTTCATGCTAATCGAGAAAAATTCGCAGAAATAGCTTACTTCCTTGTAAGTAGAAGCGAAATAAGGGAGTACCATTGGTTAAAGTGACATTCAAAGCTGGTTGCTATGTGACCGAAGAACCTTTGTAGGGACAGGAGTCGACAAATTCCTGTATGAGAAAAGCAAGTTTTTCAAAGCTGAAACTAAAAACAAGGAATATTTTAAAACGATAAACTCCACGAAAAAAATGTTTATAACATAAATTGGTGTTTTAATGTGCTCTACATTTTCTGTGTGGTAAATTTTTGTCCACCTATTACGGTTTAGCAGCTATGCAAAATTCTGTAAAATTCATCCAGAATAAAGTAGTCTTCAGAGGCTATTCCCAGAAAATTGAAGATATATACATTTTATTTGTCGTATAAATATCTGTAATATATGATAAGATTTTAATCAAAATCGTTAAGAACATTTTAATCAAAATTTTCGAAAAAAGTTCTATGTAAAGGGTAGTTGGGGGTGGGGGGATTTCCTTGAAAATCTTCGTGTCGCATCCTTGGAAGAGACCAAGCCTAAATACCAAGTTTGGTTTTTAACGGTATTTTCGTTTTTGAGCTATGCTGCCCATAGACAGACAGACACACACGCGCGGACATTTTTTCTAAAAATGTTTTTTTGGATTCAGGGGGTCCCAAAACATGTATTTCCGGTGAAATCTCGGTATCGAATTTTTGGGTGCAATATAATACCTTTTCTATACACTATGTACATTGTACGTGTAGAGAAAGTAATAATATCTATGGTAACAAACTTTTCACCTCCCTTTAGTGCATAAATTTATGACGTGTGTTATTTAACAATCAGGCATATTAATGGAATGAAACATGTGGATATAATAATTCTGTGAACAAAATAAATCACTTTTAACATGTATTTTTTTATGTTAGACGTTCCAGAATATTAAATTATAAATTGACAAGTTGAAATTTCTGTGAAAATAGTATAGATTTGGACAAGCGCAATGGAGAATTCTACTCTGCTGTTGTTTGGCCTTCACAGCACTAGTTAGGCTTCGGACAAGGTTGCCTATTGGTTGCAATTTAGTTCGAAAATCTAATCTCCACACAGGGTTTCACTGGGACCTTCCCTTCCCCAAGCGACCAATCCATGTAAAGCCTATTCTGAAGGTACGAATTCCAATAGAAAACGTTTTGCTTTTGATACATTCAGAAAATAGATTGTAATCCATTGCAATATTTGTCCACGCATGTAAATACATACGAAACTGATTATTAATTTTCTTCATGCTATCTCTTCTTTGTAATACAAACTTATGTTTACTGCAGAACTGTGTCTTATTTCTGTGCCTACTAAGCACAAACTCAGAAGCGGGCGGATGTCCTGCCTCTCGCCTCTCTGTTCGCTTACAAACAACATATCAGTATACTATAATGGTCCATTCACATAGGCAAATTAAAGAAAATGCGAATATATAAACGTATAACATGAACTTGAAATTCGCTTTGCCATTCACAATTATAATAACGTTAATGTTAATGTAAACACTAAAATAAAACAACTGAAGTGTGAACACGATTAAAATGGAGGCTAAAAGCATTGACGAAGATGCAGCAGTGCAATTTATACTACCACAAACAGCACTATCTTGTGTGTGTACGAGTGTGTGTGTGTGTGTGTGTGTGTGTGTGTGAGAGAGAGAGAGAGACACACACAGACAGACAGACAGAGAGAAAGAACAGAGCAACCTAAAAACTAAATGTCCCATAGACTTTAATCTTGGTATTTTGGTTCATCATTTGCAAAAGCACTCCAAACTGGCCTTAACATAGAAGATTTCACGAGATGTACAGTTGTTCAAAAATGTTTTAACAATTTGATGGAAATACATGTTTATGATAATTACATTGCTAAATGTATGTCTTGATTTTTATGCGAATTATAATATGAGAAATAACACAGCCAATTTATTTCAACTAACTTTTTTGTAGCAAAGACCGTTTCGAAAGATATTCGTCATTATTGGTTTCAATTCTTCATACATCATCATTTTTAGGTGTTGTCGCTATTCACTTATTACTCACCATGGTTCAAGTACAGAATTTCTCTGCCATCGTATTGCGACCGGTTTTTACTTTCTCCATACGCACTATGTACGTAGTGTATAGAGAAAGTATTGCACTCCACCCAAAAATTCGATACCGATATTTCAACGGAAATATATGTTTTAGGGTCCCCAATATCCAAAAAAAGCATTTTCACAAAAAGGTCCGTGTGTGTGTGTGTGAACACGATAACTCAAAAACGAAAAGTCGGTAAAATACCAAACTTGGTATTTAAGTTTAGTATCTTCTAGGGATGCGACACGAAGATTTTGAGAAAAATCCCCCCACCCCCAACTACCCTTTACATGGAACTTTTTTCGAAAATTTTTATTTTCTCAAAAATGGCTGTAACGATTTTGATTAAAATTTCGTATATTAAAGATATTTACCTGACAAAGTGTATATCTTGAATTTTCTGGTAATAGCCTCTGAAGACTACTTTATTCTGGATGAATTTTACGGAATTTTGCATAACTGCTAAACCGTAAGAGATGGACAAAAACTTACTGCACAAAAAATATAGAGCACGTTAAAACACACAATTTATGTTATATACATTTTTTTCGTGGAGTTCGTCGTTTTTGTGACATTCCTTATTTTTGGTTTCTGCTATGAAAAACGTATACTTTTCTCATACAGGAACTTGTCAACTCCTATCCATATAAACAAAGGTACTTCATTGACATAGCAACCAGCTTTTGACTATCGCTTTAACCTACGGCTGTCCCTTATTTCGCTTCTACTTACAAGGAAGCGAGTAATTAGACTATTTCTGCTATTTTTTTCTGATTAGCATAAAGTAAATAGAAGTATAAGCTTTTTAAGAATTATTTGTTGCAGGGATATAGAGAACGTCATGTGAATGGTACACATCAGATTTTTAAACATATACCATCAAACTGAATTGTAAAAATAAACATAATGAGTAGAGAAAGACATGGGATGTAACACATCAGATTTTAACTGTAATGTAAAAAGCATGCATGCATGCATGCATGCACGCACGCACACATACACAGCTACCCAAAATTGTTCCAGTAACAGAAACTGAAGGTAACCTTTAAAGGGAAGCATGGCGATGCTATTACTAAACCATTAGAAGAGAAGGAGGGGCGGGGGGAGAAGTACAGCAAATCTAACGGCCTCCCAAAATTACCTTGCCCACAAAACCGATTAATGGCACAATCGGATCGTAAGCGGGGAAAATGAATTTCCTGCGCTCATCTGTAACAGCATGGCGAACGTAAAACCGATTATGTTAAAATATCACTTTTGATCACGACAGGCAAATACAAGATATAACTTCTGTATTTGCTACATTTTGCCACAAAAATGGCTAAACCTATTACTATTTTGTGGAAATTGAAAGTTTTTCACTGAATATGAATTTATTTGTGAATTATATTAGGGTCGTCTGATAAGTCCCGGGCCTCTGAATGAAAACAGCATTTTTTTTTTTTTTTGGCTTTATTTCTCAACATAATCTCCAGAAAGGCTGTGTTTTGTCATATCGGTGTTCTAATTTAACTAAACCATCTCTGTATTGCGATTTATCAAGGTCCTCATAATACCCTCAATGACCTCGTTGTGCATTTGTCGTCCTCCAAAAATTGTTTGAGGTTTGGGAACAGGTGGCAGGATCTGGTGAATAGGATGGATGTTCAAGAAATTCGACTTTAATTCGCACATTTTTCCCATTGCAATGACTGAACGATGGGCCGGAGCAATGTCGTGATGAAACCTTTTTACTTTCTCCATACGTACTATGTACATAGTGTATAGAGAAGGTATTGCACTCCACCCAAAAATTCGATACCGAGATTTCACCGGAAATATATGTTTTAGGGTCCCCAATATCCAAAAAAAGCATTTTCACAAAAAGGTCCCCGTGTGTGTGTGTGTGTGTGTGTGTGTGTGAGTGTGTGTGTGTGTGTGTCTGTGAACACGATAACTCAAAAATGAAAAGTCGGTAAGTTGGTACTTAAGTTTAGTATCTTGCAGGGATGCGACACGAAGATTTTGAGAAAAATCCCCCACCCCCAATTACCTCGAAAATTGTGATTTTCTCAAAAATGGCTCTAACGATTTTGATTAAAATTTCGTATGCTAAACATATTTACCTGACAAATAAAATGTATAATTTGAATTTTCTGTGAATAGCCTCTGAAGAGTAGTTTATTCTGGATGAATTTTACTAAATTTTGAGTAACTGCTAAACCGTAAGAGATGGACGAAAACTTACTGCACAAAAAATGTAGAGCACGTTAAAACACACAATTTATGTTATATACATTCTTTTCGTGGAGTTCGTCGTTTTTTAGACATTCCTTATTTTTGGTTTCTGCTATGAAAAACATACTTTTCTCATACAGGAACTTGTCAACTCCTATCCATATTAACAAAGGAACTTCATTGACATAGCAACCAGCATTTAGCTATCACTTTAACCTACGGTTTCCCTTATTTCGCTTCTACTTACAAGGAAGCGAGTAATTAGACTATTTCTACTATTTTTTTTTCTGATTAGCATAAAGTAAATAGAAGTATAAGCTTTTTAAGAATTATTTGTTGTGAATGGTGCACATCAGATTATTTTTTGTGCCAAATTAGGTATTTTTATTTTCATCTCATGACATAAACGTTGTAGTAAGCTTGCGTAGTAATCACCAGTGATAATTTTACCCTTTTCCAAGTAATCAATAAAAATAATTCCCTGTACATCCCAGAAAACACTCGCCATAACCTTGTTAGCTGACAAAACTGACTTTGCCTTCTTTGGAGCTGGTTCACCTGGTGCAATTCACTGTTTTGAGTATGATTTACTTACTGGGATGTAGTGATGTATCCAAGTTTCATCCATGGTAATAAGCCGTCTCAAAAATTCACTGGGATTTTTACGGTAGAGCTCCACATTCTTAACAGTTTTTCTTCTCAGGTGTCAACAAACGCGGCAGTCATCTTGCACAGACCTTGTGAAAGCCCAAAACATAACTTAAAATATTACCTGCAGGTTCTTTTTATATGATTACAACCTCTGCCATCTCAAACAACTTTAGTCTTCAAGTGCTAAACGATGACTTTTTTCAATGATCTCTGGAGTTGTCACTTCTACATGGCGTCCAGAGCGAGGCTCATTACTAATGCTCGTACGTCCCATTATTACTTTCTCTACACGTACTATGTACATAGTGTATAGAGAAGGTATTGTATTGCACCCAAAAATTCGATACCGAGATTTCACCGGAAATACATGTTTTGGGTCCCCCTGAATAAAAAAAAAAGCTTTTTTGGAAACAGGTCCGTGTGTGTGTGCGTGTGTGTGCGTGTCTGTGGACAGCGTAGCTCAAAAACGAAAAGACCGTTAAATACCAAACTTGGTATTTAAGTTTGGTATCTTCCAAGGATGCGACACGAAGGTTTTCAAGAAAATTCCCCCACCCCCAACTACCCTTTACGTGGAACTTTTTTCGAAATGTTTAATTTTCTCAAAAATGGCTCTAACGGTTTTGATTAAAACATCGTATATTAAGGATTTTACCTGACAAATAATATGTATATCTTGAATTTTCTAGGAATAGCCTATGAAGACTACTTTACTATGGATGCATTTTACGAAATTTTGCATAACTGCTAAACCGTAAGAAGTGGACAAAAACTTACCCGACTAAAAATGTAGAGCACATTAAAGCACACAATTTATGTTATATAATTTTTTTTCGAGTTAATCGTTTTAGAGATATTCCTCGTTTTTGGTTCCGCTTTGAAAAACTTGTATTTTTATCATACAGGAACTTGTCAACTCGTGTCCACACAAACAAAGGAACTTCAGTCACCTAGTAACCAGCTTTTGACTATCACTTTAACCTATGATAGGCCCTTATTTCGCTTCTACTTACAAGGAAGCAAGTAATAGGACTATTCCAGCTAATTTTTTCTCGATTAACATGAGTAAATAGAAGAATAAGCTTATTAACAATAATTTGTTACACAGAAGTAGAGAAAGTCATGTGAATGGAACACATCAGATTTTTAACTCTGCAACCCACCTTTTAATCATTGAATATGAAGGGCCTGAGTCTTTCAATTTACTGTCCATTTCCTCCTTAATGTCTTTAGGCGTTAAGCCTCTCAAATGGAAGTATTTAATCACTGTAGGTTTTTCAAATCCTCCTTTTTGTGGAAACTCTAAAGTTGTCTTGTTTAAAATGCTGTCATTCGAAAACTAAACAAGCTATTGACCTGTAACTATGGATACAAGCTAGTCTAGAGTTAAACTATACGATGGTACCGTCTAACTGCCATAGTGCCGCCGGGACTTATCAGCCGACTCTCGTACACACTTATTCCTCCTGTTTTTTGAAAACGAGTAATGTGTAGAGCAGGTATCTTCGTAAACGCTGTGTTCACAACACACGCGAAAAAACTATACATACAGTGGTCTGTGATTCAGTTCCATGGTAAACTGCTGACAGCTGAAAACCGATTATGATGTCCGAGAGGTTAAGAAGGCTTCAAGTCATAAATTACTAGGTTCAAATCTCGCGCTGCTTGTGATTTGAGAAAAGTTAGGTAGTGTAAACCTGAAACCAATAACAATATCTCAAAAACGGCCTAATCTACAAGATTAAACTTATATGACAACATATGTGTTTTATCGAGATCTAAATTTTGTGTAGATACGTCTTTGTCTATCTCTTACGGTTTAACCATTGAACAAAAGTTTGAAAACTCACCCAGAATAAAGAAAGGTATTCAGCGGGTATTTCCAGAAAAGTCAAAATATATATTTATTTGGTAGTAATTATCTTTAAAATACTGTATTTAAATCAAAATAGTTGGAGCCATTTTTGAGAACAAACAACATTTTCAAAATGTTTGGCATATAAACGGTAGTTTGTGGTAAGGGGACTTTTTGGAAGATACTCAACATAAATACCAAATTTGGTTTTTGACGGTCTTTTTATTTTTGAGAGATGCTGTCCACAGATACACATGCTTTTTTCGGACTCAGGGGACCTCAAAACATTTCCAGTGAAATCTCTACGTCGAGTTTTTGGGTGGAATAGAATACCTTCTCAAACTACTCTATACATTGTTTGTACATACGTGCTAGAGAAAGTAAAATGTTTTAATGAAATATGGAAAAAAAATGTTTATAAAAGAATGAATCGTTCGCATTTGTCCTTTCTATTGCATTTAAGCACCAGCTCTTCGAGAGACATATTTTTTCTGCTCTTGCTTCTGAACCATCCAAATCACGTGAAGCATATTAAAATATGGCATTCAAAGACTTGTTCATACACCAGCACTATATATTGCACATGAAAACAAACGCGAGTCTGGAGCAAATAAACAAAAGACATTTCAATTTCGCCCGTCTTTTCCTAGAAGCATCTATATGAACCAGTGACGTAACGCTGATTCAACTACGTCTGAGTCTATCATTTTAAAATAACATGGCTGTAGTAATACTTCTTAATTCATCCACAATACTTTTTAGGAAAGAAGTGTCACCACAGACTTCCAAGGTCACAATGAGTTTGTGGTCAAAAACTTCGAATTCTTCTTATACGCTGCGTCGGAAAGACTGAGTCACACACTCTGCCTTGGACAAAAAGTCTGCACAGTAATAAACAAAGGACAACTGATCTACTCTTAATCTTTACTTTGTCTACACGTACTATGTCCATAGTGTAAAGAAAAGGAATTGTATTGCACCCAAAAAAGCATTTTTGAAAAAAGGTCAGTAAATGTGTGTCTGTGGACAGCATAGCTCAAAAACGAAGACCGTTAAATACCAAACGTGGTGGTATCTTCCAAGGATGCGACACGAAGATTTAAAAAAATCCCCCCACCCCAAACTTGGAAAAAAATTCGATTTTCTCAAAACTGTCTAACGATTTTGATTAAAATATCTTATATTTAAGATATGTACATGCCAAATACTATGTATATCTCGAATTTTCTAGGAATAGCCTCTACAGACTTCTTTATTATGGATCATTTTTATTGAATTTTGCTCAACTGGTAAACCGTAAGAGATAGACAAAAACTTACCCAAAAAAAATGTAAATCACGATAAAACACACAATTTATATCATATACATTTTTTCGTCGAGTCGATCCTTTTTGAGATATTCATTATTATTGGTTTCAGCTTTAAAAAACTTAACTTTTCTTACATGGGAATTTGTCAACTCCTGTCCATACAAACAAAGAACTTCAGTGACATAGCAACCAGCTTTTGACTAACACTTTAATCTATGGTACTGCCTTATTTCGCTTTTACTTACAAGGAAGCAAGTAATAAGACTATTTCTGCTAATTTTTTATCGATTAGCATGAAGTAAATAGAAGCATAAGCTTTTTAACAATAATTTGTTGCAGAATTGCAGAGAAAGTTATGTGAATGGAATACACCAAATTTTTATTTCTCAGGGTATAGAGAATTCACTTGGTGGAACATCATGTTCTGCCTAAATTTCAAGAGAAAAGAATGTATTTAAAATATTTTACAAAAACAAACACCTGCGTTGATTTTGCATGTTCTTTCACTTCTATATCATACACTGTAACATCGCATGCTTCTGACGAGCTCCATGAACACAACTTTCTCTAGCTTTTCCATATACAAACTATTGTTACAAAAGATTATTTTATCTAAATCATTCTAATCAAATTGAACATTAGCATAAAAATTGATCTTGTTGCTTGCTTCCTTATAAGTAGAAGGAAAATAAGTACATTAGGCTAAAGCGATAGTTAATCTTTTAAAAGCTGGTCGCTATGTGAAACAATGGAGGTTCGGTAAACTTTGCACGGACCCATTCAAGAAAAGTAAGTAGTTCTAGAAAACCATCAACTCTACAGGAAGAAAAATGAAATGGCCTGTTATTTATGGACGCTCTTTAACTGCTTTGGTTCTCAGCGTCCCATTCTATATTGGGCGTGAAAGACCGCTTAATTTTGTCAGAGGCCTCTCTATCAGGCTTGAGGTTCTTTTACGTGCCATAAATCTACGACACGGGACCCACAGCTTTACTTCCCTTCCGAAGGAAGCCATGCTAAGGATTTTTACGCCCGAAAAATCCATCGTCCTCCGCCGGGTTTGAACCCGCGACCTTGGGTATATGAAGTTAGCATGGTAACCATTACACCACGGAGGGCGACTGACAAGAAGAAACGTATATGGCATAAATTGTATGTTTTAATGAGATCTACAGTTTTTGAGTAGTAAGGTTTTGTCAATATCTCATGATTTAACCATTATGGAAAACTCACCCAAAAAAAAGACTTTTCAAAGGATATTCCCATAAAATTCAAAATATCCATTCTATATGGAATGTAAATATCTTTAATGTACGGTATTTTCATCAAAAGCGTTTGGACCACTTTTGAGAAAAACAAAATTTTCAAAACATTTTCATATATGCCGGCAAAGCATTGAATTTCTCAACTGACTCGTATGTTTCCCGGTAAACCACAAGATGGTCTTAAATTATTTTGAGATGACAACCTTACAATGTTGTAAGTACTTAAGTCCCATGATTCATAGTATAGCCAAATATTATGGATGACATGTTGCCATGGTAGCTCGGTGGTAGAGCAACCACCTAGATACCGGGAGATCCGTGGTTCAAATCCCGGTTATGGCATTGCATTTTTTAAATCTGACTCAACCTATCCAACTCCTGTCCTACACACGTGAGAAAACAAAACTATCACAATGTTTTGGTTTTTTTTTTTTAAGTTTGATTTTGGAAAACAATTTTTGGCAGAAAATTCAAGATAAATATTTTGTAATATAGTTATATTTACTATACAGTATATTTATCAAAATGGTTGTGAAAATCAAAATTTCTAGAAATGTTCCTTGTAAATGATAGTTTGGGGTGGGGGGATTTTCTTCAACATTTTCGAAAGTTAGTAATACAATATTACGGTGAGTAAAAGTGAAAAAACTAATACCTAAATAGTTTTAGTGGTAGTTTAAGCGGTGGAACCAAGATATAGTAACGATAAGTAAACACGTATACATTTTTATACAGACACTGTTAAAAGTAAGCTTTTTAACCAAAACACTCGAACTAAAACTTGTTCTTTACAACTCTAGATTTATAAAATATTTGTAACACTACCTGTTAGTTTTGTTACTATCACTGTATCCGTTATATGGAATGTTGTGGTTTTGAAAGAGTTACGTTGCTATATCGTTATTTTTCAACACAAACGCAAGTACCCCATCACAAGGAATCAACAATTCCAACTGTAATAATATCACACGTTCATCATAATTGCATAGTTAAGAACTTAATGTTGCCTATTATTAAGAATTGTATATGTTTGTTTTCTGTTATTTATCTGTATAAAAATAAATGAGGTTATGTTCCTGAGAAAAAAAAATGAAATCAATAATAGTAACACCGCCTTCTTTACTAGTCCGTTCTCGTGTCTAACCATGCTCAACTAGACAACAATTGTCTTCGATTGGCAACTTCAAACATATAACACGTGTTTGCTGGGTATTTGGTTGTAACATAGTTTATCATTTAATAGCAGAAGGAATGGAATGGAATTGTTAATTTATAAGATTTATGGTAAAGAGTTACGAAGTGACATTACTATATCGATTACCATCTATATCGATAGACAAATTCTATTCCCACAAACACACACACGCCTCCAAGCGATAGGGAAAAAAAACCACTCCTTGAACAAAAGGAATGTTGAACCTCATATTATAAATGTATTGATAAATCTAGAAATATTGTGCTGTATAAAAAAATAACACTCAAGTTAAAAGTGTTTTTATTTTGCTCTTAGGATTGCTACACTCGACCTCATGGCCTCGTTACGTAAACTTTCCTTCTCCCAAAATAAAACTACACTTTTAACTTTTGTATCATAAATAACTAATATGTCTAATTTCATGCACAGGAACTGCTTCAATTAGTGTTCAATAGCAACAAACAGAGAAATTGTTACAGAGGACTAACATGCAGTAGTGTTTCCAAGAAGCATCCAAGGACACAAAAGAGTTGGAACCAGAGTATTAAGAACAGGCTTACCTTATACTCCAAACGAATAAAAGTGTGCAGCGCTTACAGAAGGAGTAATACTAGTTTCTCATGCACATTGCTCCGTGAGTGGTTTTCTGGCCCGCGTACAAGAATGTATGCGTTGTATGCGTGAAATACCCCACGCACATGGAGCACTGGCATCGATTGTCAAGTAGGTTTCAAGCACGTGACTTTCATCAGCCAGTGTACTAGCTGCCGCATGCATTTTGGCAACCAACAGACTGAGAATCAACTTGGCAGAGTATGTCGTCATTTAAATATTGCTTTATAAGAAACCTTTCACAACAGTATTGCCTAAATAATATTTTTCTATATACCTGTCGCCTTCTGTGATGTAGTGGTTAGCATGCCAACTCCATATATCCAAGGTCGCGGGTTCAAACCCGGCGGAAGAAAATGGATTTTTTCGGGTGCAAAATCCTTAGCATGGCTTCCTTCGAAAGGGAAGTAAAGCAGTTTGTCCCGTGTCATACATTTACGAACCTCAGGTCTGATAGAGGCCTCTAATCAAAATTAAGCGGTCTTTCACGCCCAGTATAGAATGAGACGCTGAGAACCCCAGCAGTTAAAGAGCGTCCATAAATAAAACGCCATTTACATTTTTCTATATACCTTTAGCTTCGTATTAATTAGTTACATAGCCTCCGCATTATAACTTTCTCTACACGTACTATGTACATATTGTCTAGATAAGCACTAAAAAATTCGATACTCAGATTTCACCGGAAATACATGTTTTCAGACCCTCATAATAAAAAAAAAAGCATTTTTAGAAAAATGTCCGTGTGTGTGTGTGTGTGTGTGTGTGTGTGTGTGTGTGTGTGGGCAGCATAGCTCAAAAAAGAAAAGCCATTAAATACCAACTTGGTATTTAAGTTTGGTATCTTCCAAGGATGCGACACGAAGATTTTCAAGGAAATACTCCAACTACCCTTTACATGGAAAATTTTCGAAAATTTTAATTTTCTGAAACAAGTCTAACGATTTTGATTAAAATATCGTACATTAATTGTATTTAGCTGACAAATAAAATGTATATCTTCTATTTTCTGGGAATAGCCTCTAAAGACTACTTTATTGTGGTTCAATTTAAACCGTAAGAGATAGACAAACACTTACCGAACAAAAAATGTAGAGCACATAAAAACACACAATTTATGTTTTATACATTTTTTCGTGGACTATCGTTATTTTTAGATATTCCGTGTTTTTTGTTTCAGCCTTGAAAATCTTATACTTTTCTCATATAGGAATGTGTCAACTCCTGTCCATTCAAACAGGAACTTCAATCACATAGCAACCAGCTTTTGACTATCACTTTAACCTATGGTACTCCCTTATTTCCCTTCTGCTTGCAAGGAAGAAAATAATAAGACTTTCTGCTAATTTTTTTCTCGATTAGCATTAAGCAAAGTCATGTGAATGGAACACATCAATTTTTTTGCAGGTAGAGCCGGTATTCTAACAAAGTTCAAGGACAATCTTTGGCTGTTTACCTGGTCTCTAACGGTGTCACCAGGGGTTACAATTGTTCGAGGACTAACAGCACCTGCTCCATTTATCTTTGTGAAATAAGTACGTTCCATACCACTTGTCCTATCCAGCAAGAAAAGCAAGTTTCTTCAGGTCGTCCTAAAAACCCATTGTATTTATGACACGGATGGAACATTCCAATGTTGCAGGCCTCTTAGGCTAGCTGGGTTTCTATGGCCCAGGATGCAAAGCCCTATGGGAGCAAGGGGCGTTCTAGTTCCCTGCGGGGCCTTAGCCCCCAGGGCAAACATTGCACGATCAATATAGAGGTGGCTAGCGCAGAAACCAATACAGTCTGAAAATATCCTATACATTAGTCTGCAACTGTGTTTCACTTTATAGTTCAACAAAGCAGCCCTTTTTAATTTCTCTACTCGTACTATGTACATAGTGTAAAGAGAAGGTATTGCATTCCACCCAAAAATTCGTTACCGAGATTTCATCGGAAATACATATTTTGGGTCACCCTGAATCCAAAATAAGCATTTTCAGAAAAAGATCCGTGTGTGTTCTATGTGTGTGGACAGCATAGCTCAAAAACGAAAAGACCGTTAATTTTCCAAACTTGGTATTTAAGTTTGGTATCTTCCAAGGATGCGACACGAAGATTTTCAAGAAACCCCCCACCCCAAACTACCCTTTACATGTAAAAAATTTCGAAAATTTTGATTTTCTAAAAAATGGCTAACGATTTTGCTTAAAATCTCTTATATTTAAGATGTTTACATGACAAATCAAATGTATATCCTGAATTTTCTGGGAATAGCATCTGAAGACATGTTTATTCTGGGTGAATTTTGCAAAATTTTGTGTAAGAGGTAGACAAAAACGTATTGCCCAAAAAATGTAGATCACTATAAAAAAATATGAGGCATACATTTTTTTCGTGTAATTGGCCGTTTTAGAGATATTCCTTGTTATTGATTTCAGCTTTAAAATATTAACTTTTCTCATATGGGAACTTGTCAACTCCTGGTCACGTAAAGTAACTGATTTCAATCCCATAGCAACCACATTTTAAAACATTTGACTGTCGGTTTAGTCAAATGTATTCTCTTATTCCTCTTCTACTTATAAAGGAAACAAGTACTAAGACCGTTTCTACTAAATCAAATAGGTACAAGAATAAGCTTTTTAACAATAATTTGTTATAGAGATGTAGAGAAAGTCATGTGAATGGAGCACATAAGACTTTTTGTGACACAAAGCATTTTAAAACAATTAGTTTAATTGGAATGATAACGTTTTATTTCGCATTAAATGTGTAGAGTTAAGTATAAACTAAAAACCAGACTTGCTTTGTGTCTTCTTCCTCACCCAAACCCCCTTGTTAGTATTTTAAATGGGAAAAATACTTTGTGTCATACTCGCATGGCATTCTCTACCCATTATTTCTTATAATCTCTTATATATGTTCAAGTTATTCTTCTACTTACATTACTCGGTAAATGTTTGGCTAACATAAAATCAAAAATTAAATCAATAAACTGTATGAACTTTGTTACATGCACAGTACAGAAAACAAAACAACTGTTTGCATGTCCTAAACTCAGTTTTTGTGAATAAAAAAAAAAAATATAAATGTCATTCTTAGCTCAATCGGCGATAAACTTAATGTCTAATAATTTGTCTATTTCATAAGGAAAAGGAATTCATATACGAAAATTCAAAATACAAAGTTTACTATTTACACAAATATCTCAAATGCACAACATACTAATCACATTATTTTACTATTTATGAAAAACTTAAAAATCAGAAAAAAATGTCCCACTTTAAAGGTTATTTGGGACAAACTATTTTCATGAAAATGTTGATGTGGCATTCTTTATAATGAACTTTTTTGGGGTGACTTTATGCCCCCATTTTTGGAAGTTAAATGGAAAACTTTAATAGTACAAAGCATTAAAAGTTTGATATTTATCCCACTATAAGTCTTTACAGTCACTCTCTCACTCACACACAAAAATTCCTAAAAATTTGATGTGTTCCATTTACATTACTTTCTCTACATTATAACAAATTATTGTTAAAAGCCTATTCTTCTATAATCAAGATAAAAATTATCAGAAATTGTTTTAATTACTTGCATCCTTGTTAGTAGAAGGAAAATAAGAGAATATACTAGGCTAAAACTATGCTCAAATCTTTTAAAAGCCAGTTGCTATGGAATTGAAATCCGTTTCTAAGTATTTTAAACCTGAAACAAAAACCAACGAATATCTCAGAAATGGTGAATTCCACGAAAAAAAAAAAAAGTATATGAGATAAATTATGACGTGATCTACATTTTTTGTGTGGCAAGTTTTTGTCTATCTCTTACGGTTTACCAGTTGTGCAAAATTCATTCAGAATAGAGTATTTACAGGCGACTCCCAGGAAATTCAAATTATACATTTTATTTGATATATAAATATATTTAAATATGCGGTACTTTAATTAAAATCGTTAGCCATTTTTGAGAAAATCACTATTTTCGAAATTTTTTCCATGTAAAAGGTAGTTTGGGGTGGGGAAATTTTTCTCAAAATCTTCGTGTCGTATCCCTGAAAGATACGAAAACTTAAAATACCAAGTTTGGTATTTTACCGACTTTTGGTTTTTGAATTATCGTGTTCACAGACACACGGACCATTTTCTGAAAATACCTTTTTGGATTCAAGGGACCATAAAACGTCTATTTCCGGTGAAACCTCGGTATCGAATTTTTAAATGGAATGCAACGTGTAGCGAAAGTAAAAAAAAAATTGAATATCTCGGGAATTGAAACAAAATCCTTAGCCACATTTTTAGAAAATCGGAAAATTCGAAAAATGTCCGATGTAAAGAGTAGTTAGAAGTGAATTTTTCTAAAAACCTTTGTCGTATCCTTGGCAGATATGAATTTAAATGCCAAGTTTTTCGTTTCAGTTTTATGCTGTCCACAGACCCACATGGATATTTTTCTAAACATGCTTTTTTGGATTCAGGGATCCTCAAAACATGCCTTTCTGATGAAATCTCGGTATAGAATTTCTGGATGGATATAACATCTTATCTTCCTACTTACTACGTACATTGTACATAAAAATTGATGATTTCGTTCTTCCTATTCTGTAACAAACTATTCTACGAAAGCATAGGTGTAATAGACAAAAGCGATAGTAGTGTCTTTTTAAAGCTGTTTGCTGTATAATTTAAATTCGGTCTCCTTTGCACCGCCAGGAGTAAAACAAAAGAAAAATGTAACGTGTTCCATTGTCAATACTTTGATTGCCTGTTCTGCAAACAATTGTTCCTTTATCTACACACCAATTGAGATGCACATTAAGAGGACAAGGAAAATAAGGAAATGAACTAACCTAAAGCGATATTCAAATATTTTAAAAGCTGCGATTGACGTCGAAATTCGCTGCTCTTTGCATGACCAGGAGTAAAACATAGAAAAAATGAAACGAATAGCGATTTCCCGTTTGAAAAAGGTTTAACTACACTAAAATTGAAACCACTAACATAAAGTACCTCGAAAATGGATCATTCTATATAAAAATACCTACATAAATTGTCTTTTGGCAAGACCTACATTTTTTGTGTTCTAAGTTTTTGCCCATCTCTCACGGTTTATCAGTTATACAAAAGACATCCAGAATGAAGAGGTCTGAACCTTCAAGAACCGTAGAGGTTCCAGAATATTCAAGATATACATTATTTTGGCAAAAAATATATTAAACATTTTAAACAAAAGCGTTCCCCATCTTTGAGAAAAATTTTCGTGTCGCATCCTTGGAAGATTCTGAACTGAACTATCAAGTTTGATATTTAACAGACTTTTCGTTTTACATTGTTGTTCAGACTCCCAAAACGTTGAAACCGGGTATTGAATTGTTGGATGGATATGTGATAAGTAGAGAAAAAAAAGCCCACATATCGTGAACAACATATAAAAAAAATCTGATGTGTTCATTCACATGACTTTCTCAACATCTCTGCAACAAAGTATTGCTAAAAAACTAATGCGTCCTTTTTACTTCAAGCTAATCGGGAAAAAATTATTAGAAATAGTCTTACTTACTTCCATGCAAGTAGAAGGGAAATAAGGGAGTACCATAGGTTAAAGTTTTAGTCAAAAGCTGGTTGCTATGTGACTAAGTTCCTTTGTGTGGACACGAGTTGACAAATTCCCGTATTAGATGTATACGTTTTTTAAAGCTGAAACCAATAAGAAGGAATATCTCAAAAACTGTCCACGCCAAGTAAAAAGAGTATATTACATAAATTGTGTGTTTTAACGAGCTCTACATTTTCTGTTTTTGTCTATCCCTTACGGTTTAACAAATATGCGAAATTTCGTAAAATTTATCCAAAGTAAAGTACTCTAGGCTTTTCCCAGAAAATTCAAGATATACATTTTATTTGTGAGGTAAATATCTTTAATATATGATATTTTAATGAAAAGATGTATGTAAAAGGTAGTTTGGGTGGGGGGATTTTCCTGAAAATCTTCGTGTCGTATCCGTGGTACTTTACCGACTACTTAGTACTCAAAATAATAAGTATAGTTTGAAGAGTTTTATCAAGCCAGAACTTGTTTTCATTAAAATTAGTCAACTAGTCAATATCTTGAAAAATACAAGTTGCAGAAAAACATTAAAATGCCTACTATTGCCTACTCACTATTTCAGCACTGCTAATACAATTTGACAATACAAAAGAAAAATAAAAAAGCATCCTGAGATATATTTTTCGTTTTTGAGCTATTCTGTCCAAAGAACACACACAGGTCTTTTTCCAAAATGCTTTTACATTCTCTATACACCATGTACGTAGAACCGGGTAGAAAAAAAACACATGATTGTATCAACTTATTTCTCCCCATTCGAAATGAGGAAAACAAAACAAGCTCAAAGTCCGCCGAAGCAGGCTGAAAGCGACCTCACAGTAATGCTAACTGGGTAACGCGTTGGAACTGCGCCAATAAGGGAGATTTATTTACGGAACAACACTACTCTTACGTAAACCACGCATGTTAATTTAACCGATTTTAAGCAGAACAGAGGGGTCAAGGTGAACGCACCATGTCAAAATTTGGCGAAGGTGTTTCAAAATTGGTCTTAACTTGGCTGCGTATGATCACAGCAGATGAACTATTTTTGGGCTCTTTTCTGATGAAGACAGACTTATACAGATGGCACGAACATAACAAATATTTTTGGCACGAAAATGAGTAATGCACCTGACTGCAAAACCATATTCTTGGTTGTGGAAGACTTTAACTTTTTAAACATTTGTACAAAACATTTATATAATTATGAGGGTCTAGGATCGAACCGCGGTGGGTGAACATTACTTATTAGTTGGTTTTAAATTATTTTTAAACAAAATTTTGAGTACCTTGAGCTCCCCAGATCTCCGACTCATCTGATGAACTCTAAATGCTATAAGGAAGGTTAAAACTTTTAAAACGGGTTTTATTTCGACATTATATTGTTATAGAAAATGCTTTGAATAGACCTTTAAGCCTATATGGATCTATTTCATTCGATTACCATTCCATTCGTATTACGATTCCTTGATCATTCCTTTTTACTTTCTCTATATGTACTATGTACATAGTGTATAGAGAAGATATTGTATTCCACCCAAAAATTCGATACCGAGATTTCAATGGAAATACTGTTTTGGGAATTTTTGGAAAAAGGTCCGTGTGTGTGCGTGTGTCTGTGGACAGCATAGCTCAAGAACGAAAAGACCGTTAAATACCAAACTTGATATTTAAATTTGGTATATTCCAAGGATGCGACAAGAAGATTTTCAAGAAAATCCCCTCACCAACTACGCTTTACATGGTACTTTTTCGGAAAAGTTTGCTTTTCTTAAAAATGGCTCCAACGATTTTTATTAAAATATCATATATTAAATATATTTACCTGACAAACAAAATGTATATATTGAATGTTCTGGGAATACTCTTTGAAGACTGCTTTAATCTGGATGAATTTTAAGGAATTTTGCATAACTGCTAAACCGTAAGATATAGACAAAAACTTGCCCTATAAAAATTTAGAGCACGTTAAAACAAACGCTTTATGTTGTATACTTTTTTTTTTTTTTTTTTTTTTTTTTTTTTTTTTTTTTTAGATATTCCTTGTTTTTGGTTTCAGCTTTAAAAAACTCCTATTTTTCTGATACAGGAATTTATCAACTCTTGTCCATACAAACAAAGGAACTTCAGTCACATAGCAACCAGCTTTTGACTATCACTTTAAGCTATGGTACTCCCTTATTTCGCTACCTCTTACAAGCAAGTAATAAGACTATTTCTGCTATTTTTTCTCGATTAGCATGAAGTAAATAGAAGCAGAGGATTTTTAACAATAATTTGATGTAGAGAAAGTCATGTGAATGGAACACATGTTTTGTTTATCTAAAAGCAGTGGTTTAGTACCCGCTCAATTTCTCCACAGCTATAATGGTAGGAACTCGGCGTGTTCAAAGCAAAAACAGAATTCGCTAACTGTTGCAAGATGACTCCGGGCCCACATTCCTTCACGGACGCCCGAAACTAATTTTGCCAAAGAAGTAAGCTAGAACTAACTTAGCTGCAACTCGCCACGGACTCTAAATTCGCAAAGCAAACAAACCCCTTAGGAGACCGAGCGAAGTTGGGTGTATACCCTCTCATCAACGGTGCAAAAACGGGAATGCGAAGCAGAACGTGCTGCCTCGGTTGTATTTCGAAGCGTAGACATGGCTACATTGCTTCTGTCCTCTTCTAGGGAGAGCTGGCATCGCTGCATACACACACACACACACACCTCTAAAGATCCATACCTCTCAGCGGCGTTACTGCGGGAACGCAGCTCTACAACGCAGAGCTGTGCCATGAACTTTACAAAATCTGCAGTGTTCCATTCACATGACTTTCTCTACATCTCTGCTATTAATTATTCTTAAAAAGCTAATGCTTCTATTTACTTCATACTAATCAAGAAAAAATTATCAGAAAGTCTTATTACTTGCTTCCTTGTAAGTAGAAGCGAAATAAAAGAGTATCATAGGTTAAAGTGATAGTAAAAAGCTGGTTGCTATGTGATTGAAGTTCCTTTGTTTGTATAGACACCAGTTGACAAATTCCTGTATGAGAAAAGTAGCAAATTGTTAAAGCTGAAAAAAAAAGGAATATCTCAAAAACGACCAACTCCAAGAAAAAAAAACTGTATATAACAGTTTGTTCGTTTTAACGTGCTCTACATTTTTTGTGTGGCAAGTTTTTGTCCATGTCTTACGGTTCAGCAGTTATGCAAAATTCCGTAAAATTCATCCGGAATAAAGTAGTCTTCAGAGGCTATTCCCAAGATATACATTTTGTTTGTCGGGTAAATATCTTTAATTTTTGATACTTTAATCAAAAGCGTTAGGGTCATTTTTGTGAAAATAATTTTTTTTTAAAAAGGTTCCATTAAAGAGTAGTTGGGGTATTGCATCTTCGTGTTGCATCCCTGGAAAATACTAAACTTAAATACCAAGAAAAAAAAATACAAGTTGCATAAAACATGAAAATTCCTAATACTGCCTTCTCACTATTTCAGCGCTGCTAATACAAACAAGAGCATTCTTTACCTGAGGTATATTTGTTTTGGGTGTATTTAAATCCATGTCATAATTTGATAGATTTTTTTAACTCATGACTAAAATCTCAGTTCCTGGTTCCCTTAAGAACATCATAGAAATCTCTAACCGCTATCAAGGACTACCCTAGGGTACTATTCCACTAAAATTATGACCTTTCAAGCTTAAAACCATGTCGGAATTGTACATTTTGAATTGCCCTTAGTCCACTTCCGTGGTTTATAAAGCGCATTTAACGAATAGAGCGGAAAGTTTGAACTTCAGCCATTTTCCATCTGAAACATTTACTGAGCGAACCTGTATCCAAAAAAAAAAAATATTTTCAGAAAAAGGTTCCCGTGTGTGTGTCCGTGTGTCCCCGAACACGATAACTCAAAAACGAAAAGTTGATAAAATACCGAACTTGGTATTTAAGTTTAGTATCTTCCAAGAATACAACACGAAGCTATTGAGAAAAATCTCAAACTACACTTTACATGGAAAATATTTAGAACATTTTTATTTTCTCAAAAATGGCTGTTAACAGTTTTGGTTAAAATCTGATATATTTAAGATATCTATGTGACAAATAAAATAACACGTATGTCATCCATTTCCTGGAATAGCCTCTGAAGACATGTTTATTTTGAATGAATTTTGCGGAAGTTTACATAACTGGTGAACCGTAAGAAAAAGACAAACACTTACCACACACAAAGTGTAGAGTTCACTGAAACACAAAAAAGGTATGTTATATACACTGTTTTCGTGCAGTTGGCCGTTTTTGAGATATTATTGTTATTAGTTCAGCTTTAATATACAGGAGTATGGAGAACTAATATGGACAGGAGTTGACAAATTCCTGTACGAGAAAAGTACAAGTTTTTTTAAAACTGAACCCAAAAAACAAGGAATATCTAAAAATGACCAACTCCACGAGAAAATGTATATTACATAAATTGTGTGTTTTAACGCGCTCTAGATTTTTTGTGTGCTAAGTTTTTGTCCATCTCTTACGGTTTAGCAATTATGCAACATTCCGTAAAATTCACCCAGAATAAAGTAGTCTTCAGAGGCTATTCCCAGAAAATTCAAAATATACATTTTATTTGTCAGGTAAATATCTTTAATATACGATATTTTAATAAAAAATACGTCAGAGCCATTTTTGAGAAAATCAAATTGTTTTTAAAAAGTTCCATGTAAAGGGTATTTGGGGGTGGTGAGATTTTCTTCAAGATCTTCGTGTCGCATCCTTTAGAAGATACCAAACTTAAGTACCAAGTTTGGTATTCAACGGTCTTTTCGTTTTTGAACAATGCTGTCCACAGACAGACACAAACACGGACCTTTTTCCAAAAATGATTTTTTTTTGTTTCAGGGGACCCAAAACATGTATTTCCGGAGAAATCTCGGTATCGAAGTTTTGGGTGGAGTGCAATACCTTCCCTATTCACTATGTACATAGTGCGTGTAGAGAAAATGAAGTATCTATACATTATTTTGAGACGCTGTATAAATACATGTTAAATGAAGTTTAGGTACGCACCAAAGGTTATTAGAGAAATTTAACAAAATGCTTCCTTCAGCTCCATCAAGCTCACAGAAGTTTTTTCTACTTGTATTTTGAAAATTGCTACAATTTTAGAGGGAATGCAATATTACGGAAGTGCATATTTACAAGCCGGAAGCTAACTACGCTCAATTGAAAACTAACAGCATGCTTCATTCAATAGCACCTGTAAACTATTTATCCTGGATAACTTTGGCCACAACAGGCAATTTGGCCAACTTCATTCAGAGAAGCTCCAAACTACAATTAAGCTAACAACCAACTAATGAGTGTTTCACTGGGCAAGAATTCCTGGAAAAATGACGGGTGCTCAGATTATTTTGTCCACCTGGTTCTTGGAATTAACACAGCCCATGCACCTGGGTTTTACGATTTTCCTACAGATAATTATCAGCATGAGCTTTTAGACCCTTTAAGAGTTATATATTGTAATGTCCTGTACTTTGAACTGATGAAATTACGAACAGACGTTTGCACATAAAACAGCGACCAAAAGCATTTTATTTGCAAACTATGTATGCATCGCGTCTCTAATGTAGACCATGGAGAAGAGCGTTTAGAATTGTTCGGTACACTTTTTACTTTCTCTACACGTACTATGTACATAGTGTATAGAGAAGGTATTGTAATGCACCCAAAAATTCGATGCCGCGATTTCACCGGAAATACATGTTTTGGGCCTCCCTGAATCCACAAAAAGCATTTTGGAAAAAGGTCCGTGTGTGTATCTGTGTGTCTGTGCACAGCATAGCTCAAAAACGAAGAAACAGTTGAATACCAAACTTGGTATTTAAGTTTGATATCCTCCAAGGATACGACACGAAGATTTTCAAGAAAACCCCCCCCCACCCCCAACTACCTTTTACATGGAAGTTTTTTCGAAAGTTTTGAATTTCTCAATAATTGCCCTAAAGATTTTGATTAAAATATCGTATATTAAAGATATTTACCTGACAAATAAAATGTATATCTTGAATTTTCTGGGAATAGCCTCTGAAGACTAGTTTACTCTGAATAAATTTTGCGGAATTTTGCATAACTGCTAAACCGTAAGAGACAGACAAAATTTTACCATGCAAAAAATGTAAAGGACATAAAAACACACAATTTATGTTCTATACATTTTTTTCGTGGAGTAGATCGTTTTTGAGATATTCCTTGTTTTTGGTTTTAGCCTTGAAAAACTTATACTTTTCTCATACAGGAGTTTGTCAACTCCTGCCCATATAAAAAAAGGAACTTCAGTCACGTAACAACCAGCATTTGACTATCACTTTAACCTATTCCCTTATTTCACTTCTACTTACAAGGAAGCAAGTAATAAGACTATTTCTGCTAATTTTTTCTCGATTAGCATGAAGTAAATAGAAGCATACGCTTTTTAAGAATAATTTGTTGCAGAGACTTAGAGAAAGTCATGTGATTGGAACACATATCAGATTTTTTAAGCCTCTTTCTTTGTTTCCAGGAGTGAGGACATTCAACATAACGGTATTTTCGGTTTCACTCAGTTTTTCTCAAAGGATACTAAGAATTGATAACATTTAAGAATATTGAAGATTTAAAATGTTTAACAGTTATTTATCTTATTTAACGAAGAAGTTTGTGTAACCCTGAATGAAAACCTGACCAACCAAGGTTCGAACCCAAGACCATAGGGTAAGAATGAGGCTTAACAATAATTTATTTACTCCTTACAAGAATAATTTTTACATCGTAGAAGCTTAGTACATTAATGACTGCCAAGATCAAAAAATGTAGGTTTATTGCCAAGAATAAAAAATCAGATGTGTTCCATTCACATGATTTTCTCTATATGTCTGCAACAAATTATTCTTAAAAAGCTTATACTATTATTTACTCCCTGCTAATCAAAAAACAGAAATAGTTTTATTACTTGCTTCCTTGTAAGTAGAACTGAAATAAGGGAGTACCATAGGTTAAAATGATAGTCAAAACCTGTTTCCTATGTCACCGAAGTTCCTTTGTACGGATAGCAGTTGACAAATTCCTGTATCAGAAAGGTATAAGTTTTTCATAGCAGAAACCAAAAACAAGGGATGTCTCAAAAACGATGAACTCCACGAAAAAAGTGTATATAACATAAATTGTGTGTTTTAACGTGCTCTACATTGTTTGTGAAGTAAGTTTTTGTCCATCTCTTACGGTTTAGCAGTTTTATTCAAAATTCCATTTAATTCGTCCAGAATAAAGTACTCTTCAGAGGCTATTCCCATAAAATTCAAGATATGCATTTTATTTGTCAGGTATTTATTAAATAGCTTTAATATACGATATTTTAATCAAAATCGTTAGGGCCATTTTTGGGAAAATCGAAATTTTCGAAAAAAGTTCCATGTAAAGGGTAGTTGGGAGTGGGGGGATTTTTCTCAAAATCTTCGTGTCGCATCCCTGGAAGATACTGAATTAAAATACCAAGTTTGGTATTTTACCGACTTTTCGTTTTTGAGTCATCGTGTTCACGGACACACACACACGCGGACCTTTTTCTGAAAATACTTTTTTGGATACAGGGGACCCTAAAACATATATTTGCGGTGAAATTTCGGTATGGTGGAGTGGAAATACCTTGTCTATACACTATTACATAGTTCGTATAGAGAAAGTAAAAAATGCTAACTTCACATTACTTACTACGTAAGTTCCTACTATGTACGGCACCATAAGATTGTGATGATGATACAGGGAATGAAAAGATAAACGAAATTTGGGAGGGCCTAAGTTTAAGAGTGCCTAATCAACATTTGTCAGGTATAAAGATGAGGAAACCTGGATAAAATCTTTTTGATACAGTTCTGGCACGATTTTATATATATGTGATGTACTCCATTCACATGACTTTCTCTACCTCTCTGCAATAAATTCTTAAAAAGTTAATGCTTCTATTTACTTCATGCTAATAGAGAAAAAGTAGCAGAAATAGTCTTATTACTTTGCTTCCTTGTAAGTAGAAGCTAAATAAGGGAGTAGCATAGGTTAAAGTGATAGTCAAAAGCTGGTTGCTATGTGACTGAATGGACAGGAGTTGACAAATTCGTTATGAGAAAAGTATAAGTTTTTCAAAGCTGAAACCAATAAAAAGGAAGATCTCAAAACGATCAACTCCACGGAAAAAAAAAAAAAAAAAAAAAAAAAAAAAAAAAAAAAAAAAAAAATGTAGGTATATGACAAATTGTGTTTTATCGTCATCTACATTTTTTGTGTAGCAAGTGTTTGTGTATCTCGGTGTACCAGTTGTGCAGAATTCAATAAAAATCATCCAGAATAAAGAAGTAGGATATTCCCTGTAAATTCAAGATATGCATTTTATTTGCCAGGTAAATATCTTAAATATAAGAGATTTTAATCAAACCCGTTACAGCCATTTTTGAGAAAAACAGTATTTTCGAAAAATGTCGTATCCTGGAAAATATAAACATCAAGTTTGGTGTCTATCGGTCTTTTCGTTTTTGAGCTATGCTGTCCACAGACATACACGGACCGGATTCAGGGGGTTCTAAAACATGTATTTCCGGTGAAATCTCGGTATCAAAAATGTTACAATACGTTCTCTATACACTATGTACATAGTACATGTAGAGAAAGTAAAATTTATGTATCTATGATTTTAATATTTTGAAATTCCTATGACTGTCTTTTCTGAATGAATATTTTCTATTAATTTCAAAGTCTGTCAATAACAAGCCTTGCATAGACCGTAGCAATCCAATTCCTGAATGAAATAATTCAAATCACGGTTTAATCCGATAACTCAGAGAGCGAAAACCCCCAAACTTAGTGATAGGATAAAGTATTGCACGCCACTGAACTGGTAGAAACCTGACAACACAGTAACCGCATCCCTTATAGGAGAGAAAGAGAAGTACCGAGGCTGCCTGTCCACAATTTAAAGAGGCGCTAGGGTCTTCCCTTGTCCACTGGGAGTTATAACGGGAACTTCAACATTAAGGTATGTAGGGGTTGAATGACTACAATAGCTCCAGGGCGGCTGCAAGCGACATTAGTTCGACTCTAGTGCAGGCATCACACCCGTTTCCGCCCCTGCCAGTATCTCCATACCCATCTATCATGTTGCTCGTCTGGCAAGCGACATGCTGAAATTACAACAGCTGCGGCCACCGTGCGCTCCTGCTCATTTTTGGGCGCCAGTTCATCGCAACATGCTGGCTAGTCCTTCACCCGGAACACTGCCTCGTGTGTGTGTGTGTGTGTGTGTTGCATACTAAAACATTGCCTGCAAAATTATACTACTTTCCTCAAAGGAACAAACTTCAATATTCGCACACAAACTTTACATTGGGAGTAAAATTTCTAATTTCTACATTTCCGTTGCTGTTATGCGCGTATTTCATAATTTTTTTGTAAAATATATTGCATAATCAAACTGATCCACACGACTCAAACTTAAATAAAAAATCTGCTGCGTTACACTCACATGACTTTCTCTAGTTCATCTAACTTCTTACAATAGATTATTCTCCTTCCTACACAATGCTAATCGAAATGAACAGGCAGAATGCTCTTATTACTTAGTTCTTATAAGTAAAAGGGAACTAAGGGAATGCACTAGGCTAAAATGATAGTCAAGTGTTTTAAAGGTGTCGTTACGCGATTGCCATTGCAAATTGTTTATTTGCTTAGCGAGGAATAAAACAAAAGAAAAACGAAAGCTTCCTATCTGAGAAAAGTATTAATACTCCACAATTGAAACCAATAACAAGGAATATCTTGGAAACGGCTACTTCCACAACAAAAACGTAAATGACAATTGTGTGTTTTGACGAAATCTACATTTCTGGTGTGGTAAGTTTTTGTCCAATTCTTACGGTTTAGCAGTTATGCAAAATTCCGTAAAATTCTTCTAGAATAAAGTAGTCTTCAGGGGCTATTCCCTCTCAGAAAATTCAAGATTTAAATTTTATTTGTCACGTAAATATCTTTAATATATGATATTCTAATCAGTCATTTTTTTAGAAAATCAAAATTTTCGAAAATAACTTCTATGTAAAAGGATATTTGAAAATCTTCGTGTCGCATTCTTGGAAGATACCAAATTTAAATACCAAGTTTGGTATTTAACGGTCTTTTCGTTTTTGAGCTATGCTGTCCACAGACATACACACACGGATCTTTTTCCAAAAATGTTTTTCCAATTAAATCTCCATACACTATGTAGATAGTACGTGTAGAGAAAGTAAAATGGGACATAACTGTGATAGTTACACTTTTGTTATGTAAATGGCATTACCCATTTTACTGAATTGGTAGTTAAGGAAGGAGATTATCAACATTTTCAGACAGATGCAAGACTATCGTCAGAGCATCTTCGCTACATATCTAATAAGCCACCTGCAGTTCGCGAGCAAAGACCACGCATTCAGGATTTACTGATTTTCACAAAGGAGAATTGGAAGGGGAATGAGTAAACACGTCGACGTGACCTTGTCTTGAAGTAGCATTCACCTCTCCACGTCCCTCGGGACTGTTGCACAAGACGTGGGTATTATTAACGACGGCTGCAAAAAATGGTGGCAGTACCGACCGATAGGGCTAATCTGCATGTTGCAATGATTACAACAGTGATTCTTCTAGAAGAAGCTATTAGGCACTTATATTATACCCTTTAAACACTTCACTTTTGTATTTTCTTTAACTATTGTATTTCTATTCCATATTTTCATTTCTACAACAAATTATTGTTAAAAAGCTTATGCTTATATTTACTTCATGATTCCTGTATGAGAAAAGTATGTTTTTCAAAGCTGAAACAAAAAAAAAAGGAACATGATCAACTCCACGAATTGTGTGCGTGCTCTACATGTTTTGTGTGGTAACTTTTTGTCCATCTCTTACGTTTTAGCAGTTATGCAAAATTCTGTAATGCAGAATAAAGTAGTCTTCAGAGGCTATTTCCATAAAATTCAATATATACATTTTATTTGTCAGGTAAATATCTTTAATATTCGATATTTTAATCAAAATAATTACAGCCATTTTTGAGAAAATCAAAATGTTCTAAAAAAGTTCCATGTAAAGGGCAGTTGTAGGTGGGGAATTTTCTTGAAAATCTTCGTGTCGCATTTTTGGAAGATACCAAACTGAAATATCAAATTTGGTATTCAATGGTCTTTTCGTTTTTGAACTACGCTGTCCACACACAGACACGAACACGGACCTTTTTCCAAAAATGCCTTTTTTGGATTCAGGGGGACTCAAAACATGTATTTCCGGTGAAATTTCGGTATCAAATTTTTGGGTGCATTACAAACCTTCTCTATACACTATCTACATAGTACGTGTAGAGAAAGTAATAACATAAGGCTAATTTGTTATATTCTTTATCATCTCGATATTCGGCTCAAATGTTTGAAGCTCACCTTAGAATGTTGAGGAGGGAGAAGATTCAGAATTTAAAATTGTTATCCGAAGAATATGTAATGCAATATTTTTCTCCAAATATCTTCCAACCCGTATTAGTTTTTTTTTTTTTTTTTTTTTTTTTGAGAAAAAATATACCTGAAACAAAAATGGCTTCAAATATAATTATCTTTTCAACTTTTTAATGTCTTTATAGTATTATTCATTCTTGTGAAGTTTCATACAACCAAAACATTACGACAGATAGTTATACAAAAAAATCAGAGGGCAATTATACAACTGACGTAATCTCTGGCATAGACTTACTTACATGCATACTAACGAACACACAGTACACCTCGTGCTATGAAACAAGTTAAAGCGATGTTAAAACAATTTTAGGCTTGTAAGAAAAGAAAAATCTAACAAGAACAACACTATAGAAGTTGTGTGTTTGTTCCTGGATATTTTATCCGAAGAATTTATAAAAAAAAAAGTGTAAAATTATTTAAACAATTACTCTCTGTTCTTATTTTACATCGCCCCCCCCCCGTTCAGGCTTAACCTCATGGGCCATTAGTGGAGACAGAATTACTTGCATAGAACACAAACACAGTTCGAACCCGCAGCCCTCCGCGGCAGCATCAAAGCCAAACGCGCCAATGACCGCACATTTCTTCTTAAGGCTTGTTACATAGATAAATGCAATTGATTTGCACACTTTATTTGATTTCAAGGCATAAAACCACTAAGTTCAGAAGGTTCCTTAAAACATGCCTAGCTGAAACCTGTTTTCGCCCAAAGTAATTAGGAAAGAAGTGAACTCGGCGCACATGAAAATTTCAACTTGCGCAAGTGTTCCACACTGACCTGAATCAATTCCATCTTCCATCATATCTGAAGAAAAGCGACCTGTCAAATCATTTGCTTTTCGAAACTGCGTTTTAATTAGTTACAGCAAAAACATCTCCATACTGACACTTTATGCTTAGTTTTTAGCTCCCGTTTCGTGATCTCATAAAAATGAAGCATAGGCTTGTTTAGAAATAGCCTCTCTCTCTCTCTCTCTCTCTCTCTCTCTCTCTCTCTCTCTCTCTCTCTCTCTCCCACCCACACAAAGATGTGTGTGTGTCTAAGCGTTACTACTCTCATTGAAACCATGTCTGTTGTGTCTAAAAGTTACAACTCTCATTGAAACCATGTCTGTTGTGTCTAAAAGTTACAACTCTCACTAAAACCATGTCTGTTGTGTCTAAAAGTTACAACTCTCACTGAAATCGTGTCTGTTGTGTCTAAAAGTTACAACTCTCATTGAAACCATGTCTGTTGTGTCTAAAAGTTACAACTCTCACTAAAACCATGTCTGTTGTGTCTAAAAGTTACAACTCTCACTGAAATCGTGTCTGTTGTGTCTAAAAGTTACAACTCTCATTGAAACCATGTCTGTTGTGTCTAAAAGTTACAACACTCACTGAAATCGTGTCTGTTGTGTCTAAAAGTTACAACTCTCATTGAAACCATGTCTGTTGTGTCTAAAAGTTACAACTCTCACTGAAATCGTGTCTGTTGTGTCTAAAAGTTACAACTCTCATTGAAACCATGTCTGTTGTGTCTAAAAGTTACAACTCTCACTGAAATCGTGTCTGTTGTGTCTAAAAGTTACAACTCTCATTGAAACCATGTCTGTTGTGTCTAAAAGTTACAACTCTCACTAAAACCATGTCTGTTGTGTCTAAAAGTTACAACTCTCACTAAAACCATGTCTGTTGTGTCTAAAAGTTACAACTCTCACTGAAATCGTGTCTGTTGTGTCTAAAAGTTACAACTCTCATTGAAACCATGTCTGTTGTGTCTAAAAGTTACAACACTCACTGAAATCGTGTCTGTTGTGTCTAAAAGTTACAACTCTCATTGAAACCATGTCTGTTGTGTCTAAAAGTTACAACTCTCACTGAAATCGTGTCTGTTGTGTCTAAAAGTTACAACTCTCATTGAAACCATGTCTGTTGTGTCTAAAAGTTACAACTCTCACTGAAATCGTGTCTGTTGTGTCTAAAAGTTACAACTCTCATTGAAACCATGTCTGTTGTGTCTAAAAGTTACAACTCTCACTAAAACCATGTCTGTTGTGTCTAAAAGTTACAACTCTCACTAAAACCATGTCTGTTGTGTCTAAAAGTTACAACTCTCACTAAAACCATGTCTGTTGTGTCTAAAAGTTACAACTCTCATTGAAACCATGTCTGTTGTGTCTAAAAGTTACAACTCTCACTGAAATCATGTCTGTTGTGTCTAAAAGTTACAACTCTCACTGAAACCATGTCTGTTGTGTCTAAAAGTTACAACTCTCACTAAAACCATGTCTGTTGTGTCTAAAAGTTACAACTCTCACTGAAATCATGCCTGTTGTGTCTAAAAGTTACAATTCTCATTGAAATCATGTCTGTTGTGTCTAAAAGTTATAACTCTCATTGAAATCATGTCTGTGTGTGTCTAAAAGTTATAGCTATCATTGAAATCATGTTTGTTGTGTCTAAAAGTTACAACTCTCATTGAAATCATGTCTGTGTGTGTCTAAGCGTTATAACTCTCATTGACTCTCATTGAAATCATGTATGTATGTGTGTGTGTCTAAACGTTTACTCTCATTGAAATCATGTATGTATGTGTATTTGTCTATACGTTTACTCTCATTGAAATCATGTCTGTTGTGTGTAAAAGTTATAGTTCCCATTGAAATCATGTCTGTGTGTGTGTCTAAAAGTTGCAACTCTCATTGAAAGCATGTCCGTGTGTCTAAGCGTTATAACTCTCATTGAAATCACGTATGTATGCGTGTGTGTGTGTGTGTGTGTTTGTCTAAACGTTTACTCTCATTGAAATTATGTCTACAGTTATTTATCAAATTACCAACATTAAACTAGACTAGAAAAGAGCCGTTTGAGATTTAGCAAGTACTTTATATTTTTACCTTCTTTACTGCTTGCCTACCTGTAGTTACGTAGAGGAAATATTGCACTACACATTTTAATGCATAAAAGTGTAGGTAGGATAACTCAAGTCCAATAAAAGGCATAGTCCATTAACCATGTGCTAGTGAGCATTTAAATGGTCGCGTTTGAAGCCGAGATTCACGTTACTTTGGATATTAAAACTTGTATTCAATTCTTTTTACCATATTTCAGCTATGGGTACCGTTAAAATGCTGTGATATCTGTTTACAAGTTGCATGCGCGCAAAGGAACAGCTGAGACAGTAGCGAAAGCACCTAAAACTGAACTTACTACAAGAATGACGCCTCGTGTGATGTTATTAGTCTAGCCAGCTATTGTGTTCAATGGCAACGCTGCATTCTCTCTCACTCTTTACACTTCCCCTACCACTTCCATTATGACTGTTTTGATCGTTACTGAGCATACTTCGGCAAACATTTAAAGGCTTCTTATCACACTATGTCGAGTTTACCTGAACCCGTACTTTTTACTTTCTTTGTTACAAGCACTATGTACATGTTTTGGGTCCCCCTGAATCAAAAAAAAAAAAAAATACAAAAAGGCGCGTGTGTGTGTGTGCGCGCGCGTGTATGTGTGTGTACAGATAACTCAAAAACGAAAATACCGCTAAATACCAAACTTGGTATTTAAGTTTAGTATCCTCCGAGGATACGACACGAAGATTTTCAAGAAAATCCCCGCACAACTACCCTTTACATGGAACTTTTTTCGAAAATGTTTTTCTTAAAAATGGCTCTAACGATTTTGATTAAAATACCACATATTAAAGCCATTTCTATCACAAAATGTATATCTTGAATTTTCTGGGAATAGCTTCTAAAGACCATTTATTCTGGATAAATATGCTTGATTTGGCATAACTGGTAAACCGTAAGAGGTAGACAAAAACTTACTCTACAAAAAAGGTATATCTTGTTAAAATAACTAAGTTATGTCATATACATTTTCTTCGTGGAGCTTACCGTTTGAGGTATTCCTTGTTATTAGTGTACATTGTGAAGCACTTACACTTTCTCAAACGGAAGTTTCTGTTTTTCTTTTGTTCTACTCCTGGCCAAATAAAGAAACGATTTGCAATGACAATCGCATGACAGCTTTTAAAACATTTGGGTATCACTTTAGCCTAGTGCATTCCTTTAGTTTCATTCTACCTATAACGAACTAAGTAATACAATTCTGCTAATGTTTATCTCGATTAGCATGGTGTTGAAAGAAGAATTATCTTTCGTAAGAAGTTTGCTTGTAGAGTAGCTAGAGAACGTCATGTGAGTATAACACATCAGATTTGTTTTATATGTAAAAGAGACACGCCATCTTACTGCACAGTGTTCCATAAATAACAAAGTATCACATTTCCAGAGCGCATATTTCGATTTGTGATAAATTCTTTTATTGACAAGAGAAGCCTCAGTGGTCGAGTGACCAGCAAGCTGACATCTCAGCCGGAAGTTCCGGGTTCGACTTCCGGCTGAAGCGAGGAATTGTTTCTTAAACCAGAATTATTCCCTATGCCCTAAAACTGCTTCTGTTATTACTGTATCTAGCTTACCACGAAGTGGACAAAAACAAAAAAAAATCTGATGTGTTCCATTCACTGACTTTCTCTATATCTCTGCAACAAATTATTGTTAAAAAGCTAATGCTTCTCTTTACTTCATGCTAATCGAGAAAAAACTAGCAGAAATAGTCTTATTGTTTGCTTCCTAGTAAGTAGAAGAGAAATAAGGGAGTACTTAGGTTAAAGTGATAGTCAAAAGCTGGTTGCTATGTGACTGAAGTACCTTTTGTTTGAACGGAAACGAGTTGACCAATTCCAGTATGAGAAATGTGCGAGTTTTTTAAAGCTGAAACAAAAAACAAGGAATATCTCAAAAACGACCAACTCCACGAAAAAAATGTATATAGCATAAATTGTGTTTTAACGTACTCTACATTTTTTGTGGAGTAAGTTTTTGTCCATCTTTTACCGTTTAGCAGTTATGCAAAATTCCGTAAAATTCATCTAGGATGAAGAGGTCTTAGAGGCTATTCTCAGAATATTCAAAATATACATTATATTTGTCAGACAAATATCTTTAATATATGATATTTAATCAAAATCGTTAGAGCCAGTTTTGAGAAAATCAATTTTTTTTTAAAAAAAGGTCTATGTAAAGGGTAGTTGGGGTGGGGGATTTTCTTTAAAATCTTCGTGTCATCCTATGAACATACCAAACTTAAATACCAAGTCTTTTTTCTAGCTGTGCTGTCCCCCCCCCCCACACTAACCTTTTCCTAAAAAAAATTTTTTTTTTTTTATTCAGGGGGACTCCCGGTGAAATCTCGGTATCAAATTTTTGGGTGGAATACAATACCTTCTCCATACACTATGTACATAGTACGTGTAGAGAAAGTAATAATAAGCTTAGTAACTGAAGAATGGATAAAAAAAAAAGAAGGTACAAAACACCACCTTATTCTCTTCTCTAGCTTAGGATTGAGTTTCAGAATCAGTTTTAACCGAATCGAGTACATATGTTGCTATTCAGCATGAAAAACTTTGTGTTACATTCACATGGCTTTCTCTGCCCACTAGGTTTTATTCTTTTATACCTTCTACAAACTGTTCATATGTAAGTATATTTTTTCTGCTTCATGTTGATCAAGGTAGGCATTGGCAGATATGATTTAATTACACGTTTCATAGGTGGCAGTGGGATTAAGGAAGCCAAATTGATAGTCACATTTTTAAAAGCTATTTGCTGTGGCTTTAAAATCCCAAACTCCTTCTTTGGCATCATGAGAAATACGAGAATAGCAGAGGCCTTAATTACAAAATATTGAAGAATTAAAACCAATATTAACGAATTATCCCGGAAATGACTGATGCTACAAAAACCTGATTTAAATACATTTTGTATTTTAAAGATATACATGTCTACATAGTTTTTTTCTCAGCGTTTACCAGTTCTACAACATTATAAAGGTACTCTGGAATGGAGTGGACTTCACCGGCTGTTCCCAGAAAATTCAAGAACACATTTTGTAATGTAAATTTCGTGAACATAAGTATTTTAATCAAACTCGTTCAGCCATTTATAAAAAATGAATATTTAGAATATATATATATATATGATGAGCATATCTAAGGTCGCGGGTTCAAACCCGGCGCATGACGATGGATTTTTTTCGAGCGTAAAAATCCTTAGCATGGCTTCCTTCGGAAGGGAAGTAAAGCTTTTGGTCCCGTGTCGTAAATTTACGGCACGTAATAGAACCTCAAGCCTGATAAAAGGCCTCATAGCAAAATTAAGCGGGTTTTCACGTCCAATATAGAATGGAACGCTGAGAAGCACAGCAGCTAAAGAGCGTCCATAAATAAAACACCATTTCATTTAAATGGCTGTCAATAATCCTCCAGGACGGGGGAGAGAATGCGTAGGTACAGATAAATGCAACTACTAACACACACACACACACACACACACACACACACACACACACACACACACCGTTTCAAAACGAAAATAGCAGTCAATTAGCTTACACTTTGACTTGTCCGAAACTTGATGTTGCAACTTTCAAACTGTTGTAAAAACTCTCTGTTTTATGTGTGTTTAAAACTCGCACACATTTGGGATTAGGCAGCGAAGGACCAACGGTTGTCATAGGCCACGTAAACAACCTCAGAACGTGTTATACGAAACACATTACAAAACCCACATGCTACGTTTTCCATTACTAAGCTGACCTGTGCCGCTCCGGCGTGTGTATCAAACCACGCATACACCACGCGACTGGGACCTTCGCTACCAACCGGCATTTCTCTTGGAGTGGGCCAGGCACGTGCCATTTGGTTATGTACGTCTGCCTAATCCATGGTGATTTTATGGCAGTTTTTGTATGTGCCGAATTTAGAGCTAAAAATTATATTCGCGTATCACGTACGGTATGACCAACAAGGTCCACCTCTTCGTTTGGTGTCGTTTTGAAACAACCTGTATATATAAGCCTAATGTTGCAGAATGAAATAAATTCAAACAGAATTCTTCTAACAGCGTTTTTCTACCTAGAGATGGTGCTTTAATCTAATATAAATACGAAGGTCTCCTTACAAAGTGCAAAGGCGATTCTTCGGTTGCTATGGTAAATTCTAGGTTATTTAAGAGAACACTAAGGAGGAAAGAAGAGAGGAACAATTTGAGAGATCCAAGCTCAAAACTGGCAGTATTAAAGCTAGGGAGTGTGGAGAAGGGGGCTTTATAACCTAACAAGCGGATTCTGCAATGAGTCAAATGAAAAACGAGTACTGCAACTTTAATACACAAGGAAAAATTGGCCAACATAAGTCCTGTACAACGATGACTCACCAAAAAGGAGTTCAAACCCGCGCCCATGTGCAATGTGACCTACTCCCTAGTCTTCAACCGAAGGCCCAAAGCGACGTTTTCCCGCCGCTTCACAAAAGCTGAAGAGAAATGCGATGCTTTCAGAACAAATGCCGACCAAGCGGCTGTTGTCACTTCAAAATGGCAGCTCTTTGGAGGGGTCTTTGCTTTATTTCTCTTAGTTATTTGTATATCTTTTGAAATGAACTAGTCTCCTGCCAAAAGGTCCCTCACAGTGCCAGAAACACATCGGTTGTGGCTGGAAAGAAAAAGCAGAGTGGGGTGTACACGACAATACTGCCACTAACCCAGAGAAGACGGAGGTTATTTTGGGATCTGCCTGCACTATTTCAAGAACAAGATGAAGTTGAACCTGCCAACATTCGTAGCTTCGTACTCCTGCACAGGAACACACAACTCTTTGGTGGAGAATGATATTCTATTTTCCCCATAAATCTATTTAGGTGCTGTTACATCAAGATTTTCTAGACAACTAAAAGTCTAACCTTTTCAGTCACGCAACCTTGTCGCCTCAATGTGAATGCTTTACATTTCAAATGACTGATAGTTCTGTTGAAATGTTGGCATGCCGTTTACTGAGTTTCTGTGAGTGCAGGGTAAAGCAATTGGAATATATGCGCGTCCTCTTTGTTTCAAGCTAAAAATCTGCAATTCCTTTCTAATTTCTTCACATTAGAAACAAGATATCTTGTGCACTTCTTTGTTCTCTTTAAAACGCTATAACAGCACATTGTACATTATTCAAAGTGCCGAAATGGCATTTGTATCCATAGCAAAACGAGAAAAGAATGAAAAAAAAATCTGACATTCACATGACTTTCTCTACGTCTCTATCACAAATTATTGTTAGAAAGCTTATTTTTCCATTTACTTCATGCTAATCGAGAAAAAAATAGCAGAAATAGTCTTATTACTTGCTTCCTTGTAAGTAGACACGAAATAAGTGAGTAGCATAGGTTAAAGTGGTAGTTAAAAGCTTTCCCTCCACTTAGAAGGAACTCGGTAATAAATCCATTTCTGCTAATGTTTATCTATTAGGATGAAGTACAGAAAAGAATAGGCAGAATAGAGAGAGAAAGTCATGTGAATGGAACTCATCAAATTTTTATACGTGTTTTCTCGGAAATGTAGGCATATAGGGCAATGAAAACGTGTATACCATACTCTGCTGAACAAATCTGCAATAAAAAAAAATCTAACTGATTAAAAATTGTAGATATTAACAGTTCAGTATTTCAATACTAAAGATTACTTCTAATTTCACAGCCATTACTATCCAAAATAACTTTCTCAATTGATGGGTATAAAAATTGGCTGGTCAAGCATTTTAATTATACGAGGCGTGTCCGGAAAGTAAGTACCGGTTTGGAAAAGCCATAAAATATTTGTTTTCAAACAGCAATTATTTGTACACGAAACAGAATCCCTTAACCAATTTTTTTCTACATAGCTGCCACCATTGTTCAGGTATTTGTCATATCGGGGAAGCAACATTTGTATGTCCTCTTCAAAGAAAGCTGACGCCATTGAAGACAGCCATCATTAGCAACAGAAGGCCGCCCACTCCGTACTTCGCCATGATCATTAAATCTTTCATTATTGGATTGTCTAACCCACTTTCTTGCCATTCCATCTGTCCTCATATTTTCGCGTAAATGTATACAAGTTGACGAATTTCAGCTGTATTAATGTTCCTTGCGTTCATAAAATTACAGAACGCACTTCACAGTTGGCAGGATCAGATTAAACATTTTGAACGATTACTAGCAACCGAAAAAAAAAACAAGACGGTCGGTCCGGCTGTAATGGCCTCAGAGAGACGATTCCCGTCCCTAAACAAAAACCCCCTTCTTCTCCACTAGAGCACGTAGCCCTGATCTGGAAGAAGACGGAAAACGTCAACTCGTTGCTGCTAAGCATTGAACTACGACACTAGCGTTGCGGTGGCGGTGGTACTCACTTTCGGGACACACCTCCTACATTTTATCTAGTAGTCAGTATTAGAGTTGGGTCAAGCGAATCGTGTTCAGTAATCGATTCATATGATTCGTTCACGATCTCGTCGCCATGCCTTTTCTGTGCTTGACTTAAGCTGGCTTGTTCATTATACACGGGGGTGATAGTCATGTGGTAGCTCCTTTAACATAAAAACAGTGATTTGTGTAAAAATGTCATACTCTTTTCCATCTACTGCAAACATATAGCGTAAAATTTCCTCCATTATTCGGAGAGAAAAAAAAACAGTTTAAGGCTAAAATTGACACCTAAATTTCGACTGTATGGCTGTATTTGTGTAATGTTAATACCAGAGTAATTATTATTCAACACTCAGTCATGTAATTGTTATAAATACGTCATAAGGCAACGGTAGTACCCAGAATAATTATTATTTTCTTCAGGAATATTCGAGGCTATTTTAATGTATTGCACTATTATGTTCCTGTACCTATTATGTTGGAGCACAATTGCTTTATTGGTCGTAAAATTTTATTTCTGAAGTTATATATCTTGCTAATGTAGTGGCAATTTAGCTGTGCATGTATAACATTGAAGATACTGCAAAAAATAAATAAATAAATATATAGATAGAACAGTTGTAAATTACCATGCTTGCTTTCACGTGTGCAAAAAGTCATCCCTAAACAATATAGACAAGACTCTCTTGGTAGCTTCGGCAATGATCGCCCATGTTCGTTTTCCTATCTATATTGTATATGTTATATATTTTATAGTTTTATATATTCTTATATTTAGCATCATGGCCTTAGCACTATTTATTTTCTCAATAAAATAATGGTTGTAACTCCTTGTACACATACTCGTGCGCACTCGGCAGTTTTCGTCGAAGCTCGGCTTGGCACAGGTGAAAGCAAAAGAAAAATAAACCCCAATACCTGATCACGATTCCTCAATTCTGCGAATCTTTTTGAACGACGATACCTGCTATGGTTGACACGGTTCATGCTAATCTTTTCGACTCATACAATTCTTTTCGATTCATGCGATTCTTTTTGAACGATTCATGTTGAGACTAGCACGATTCTCGCGATTCTTTTGGACGACGAGTTATGCCAAGATTGACACGATTCATACGATTCGTTCATGAATCACCCCATGTCTAGTCAGCATTCCTTTAAAAGCCGTGCATTGTCTCGAACGGACCTTCATACTATAGCTTGTCTGGTGTGTAGTAGGAACGAGCGACTAAAGCCAAGCGTTCAATTGTGCAGAACGCTTTCTGGAACCTCAACTACATTAAGATGGCATTGTGGACATCGTCTTTCAGCAGAACTGACACCAGAATGGACAGATGCACTCTAAAATGCATATGTACGTAAGCACGAATGAAACCGCTAGTACTCAAATATAATTATATATCTCTCACGAAAGAACCAGTGCCCTGTTAAACTCTCAACGAGAGTACTTAATACTTGAAGAACCCAATCTGTGTACCTATAATAATATCTATTTACATCTCGATAAAACATGCAATTCGCGGTGCCGCGCCCGATTAGAACGCCGCCTCTCACAAAAACGTGCCACATGAGTTGTTGTGGATAAGGTGTATATTGAGGGTTTTCATAGTCCCTCTGGTCTGCCATACCTAGAGGACGAGATTAGGTGTCGGGCAACAAAATTCAACGAAGGTTTACCATTCCATCGGAGCGCCCTCGTTAGGTCTCTTGGACATTATAATCTCAGGCGGAACCGGCTTCCCCGCATGCCTTGCGGGCATCCCCGGTAACGAAGGAGCACCTCCAACAGCTGCTACGGCTAAGCACCTTACAATCCTTCTAGTAAGATTTAGAAGAAATAGTCTTATTACTTGCTTCCTTGTAAGCAGAAGCGAAATAAGGGAGTACCATAGGTTAAAGTGATAGTCAAAAGCGGGTTGCTATGTGACTGAAGCTCCTTTGTTTGTATAGACAGGAGTTGACAAATTCCTATATGAGAAAAGTATAAGTTTTTCAAACAAATAAAAAACAAAAAATATCTCAAAAACCGATCAACTCCACGAAAAAAAAATGCATAACATAAATTGTGCGTTTTAATGTGCTCTACATTTTTTGGGCGGTAAGTTTTTGTCCATCTCTTACGGTTTAGCAGTTATGCAAAATTCAGTAAAATTCATCCAGAATAAAATAGTCTTAAGAGGCTATTCACAAAAAATTCAAGATATATATTTTATTTGCCAGATAAATATCTTTAATATACGATATTTTAATCAATATCGTTACAGCCATTTTTGAGAAAATCAAAATTTTAGATAAAAGTTCCATGTAAAGGGTAGTTTGGGGAGGCGAGATTTTCTTGAAAAACTTCGTGTCGCATCCTTGGAAGATACCAAACTTAAATATCAACGGTCTTTTGGTTTTTCAGGTCTGCTGTCCACAGACACACACGGACCTTTTTCTAAAAACGCTTTTTTTTGGATTCAGGGGGACCCAAAACATGTATTTCCGATGAAATATCGGTATGAAATCTTTGGGTCCATTACAATACCTTCTCTATTCACTATATGCATAGTAGGTGTAGAGAAAGTAAAAATGCCAGAAGCATACGAGTTATTAAAACGAGAAATTATTTCAAATTTGAACCTTCATAGAACTGGGAGACCTTCCGTAGATATGATCGCGATTCTAATGAAAGTTGGACGTCATGTTTTGTATGGCACAATTATTTCGGGAGATGACCGTTATGTAATTTAGTATGGTTAACAGGTCCATGACCTAGAAATAATGGCCAAGTGACTCATACGGCATCTGTTTTTCAGTGCTCTTTTCTCCATCTTTCACACGCGCTAGCTAATTGCTAAAACAACTATCGACCAATTTAACACACATTTGTGATCATTAACCTTTCCAAGGTTAGATTCTTATTTACGAAATACGCATAACAGCAAACCAAAAATTAGGATTACCAAAATCTGACGCATATTGCACAGTGCTACACAGGAAAGATCCACGCGGCATGAAATGTTTTGGTTTTCCTCTCCAGTCCTGGAAAGAAATGCTACCCAAAGAACACATCTGACTATAAACTACATTCATACAGAATGTACCACATGCAGCTCTGAATAATCCCAATGCTGTTTATTATTTTAAAGATATTTCTTTGTATTAACTTAAGACGTAACTCTTCACTTTGTATTTCTTAGTGATATGTAATTATGTATTAATCACCTACCTAAGATTTATGTATGTTTTAGGAACATTTTCTATTATTCCGTTATTGTTTTTTATATAATTTTTGTACTTTGTTACTGTAATGTTGTGGCCGTAAACAAAAGAAGAAAAAAATTTTAAGCGTTCCATTCACACGACTTTCTCTACATCACTGTAACAAATTATTGTTAAAAAGCATATTCTTCTATCTACTTTATGATAATCAAGATAAACATTAGCAGAAATTGTCTTAATTACTTGCTTTCTTGTAAGGAAGGAAAATAATGGAATACACTAAACTAAAACGATAGTCAAATGTTTTAAAAGCCAGTTGCCATGTGGTTGAAATCAGTTTCTATTCAGGGCCGCGTGAGAAAAGTTTAAGATTTTGATTCTGAAACAAATATCAAGGAATATCTCAGAAATGGTCAATTCGATGAAAAAAAAATGCATGTGACATAAATTGTGTGTTTTAACGTGACCTACATTTTTTTGTGAAGTAAGTTTTTGTCTATTTCATATAGTTTGTCAATTACGCAAAATTCAGAGGTCTTTAGAGCTATTCCCAGAAAATTCAAGATATAGGTACACTTTATTTGCCATATAGATATATTTAATATACGGTATTTTAATTAAAATCGTTAGCCATTTTTGAGAAAATCAAAATTTTCGAAATTTTTTTCCATGTAAAAGGTAGTTTGGGTTGGGGAGATTTTTCTCAAAATCTTCATTTCGCATCTCTGGAAGATACTAAACTTAAATACCAAGTTTGGTATGTTACCACTTTTCGTTTTTAGTTATCTTGTTTACAGACACACGGACCTTTTTCTGAAAATACTCTTTTTTTTATAGGGGACCCTAAAACATCTATTTCCGTGAAATGTCGGGATCGAATTTTTGGGTGGAATTCAATACCTTCTCTATACACTATGTACATAGTACGTGTAGAGAAAATAAAAAGTATGTTTATGCATAATGTGTGTATTAGTTATAATTTTATCGAAAGGCATGCTAACGGTAAACCGCAGAGAGTTTAGCAAAAATAAAATTCTGCACATGTTGAATTTTAAGTGAAAAACTGATTTATCGTTGAAAGCAGGACTTCTGGGAACTATCGAAGGAAATTCCCATAACACATCCTGGAAATCTGGGAAAGGAAATCCTGCTACGGCATGGAAAACGATTACTTTCTCATTATTTCAGTTCAAGTAGCATATCTAAAACGAAGAAAGAAAACTAATTTTACAGACATTCGTCACAAGAGAGGAGGAAAGCAAATTATGTGAGAAGTTTTCATGAAAATGAAACGCATGTTTTGAATGTTGCATATAAGCTTGGTTTGAATATTTTGAAAAACTTATAATCATACTTTATGTTATATACATTTGTTTCGTGGAGTTAATCGTTTTTAGATATTCCTTGTTTTTGATTTCAGCTTTAAAAATACTTTACTTTTCTCATACAGGAATTATCAACTCCTGTCCATACAAAGGAACTTCAGTCACATAGCAACCAGCTTGTGACTATCACTTTAACCTATGGTACTCCCTTATTTTGCTTCTACTTACAAGGAAGCAAGTAATAAGGCTATTTCTGCCATTATTTTTTCTTGGTTAGCATGAAGTAAATAGAAGCATAAGCTTTTTAGCAATAATTTGTTGCAGAGATGTAGAGAAAGCCATGTGAATGGAACACATCAGATTTTTTCTAAACGCGTGCACTTCTGTCTCGGCTTGCAGCTCATAATAAAAGCTTTAAAGTTGATTTTCTGTTTCAACAGTTCATTTGTCAACCCCTGCTGCATTCTAGACATGCGCATGTTCAATTAAAAGACTATACCGATATTTACAGAGCTACCGTTTCCTGGTTTCTCTAGGGGATGGCGTCGACTTTATTATCTATCATTTGTTTTTGTTCCGTTTCCTATCTATTCACATGCGCCATTGACTTGATGCGTTCTCGGATTGCGCAATGCCTATATTAACTCAGCACAACCAATAAACTACGTTGTTTTAATCAAACACATGCTCGTTTGCTCAAACGGTGCAAATAATACTGGTAGTGCAATAAAAAGATGTAGCTCCATTTTATGCACGATATAGGAAGCAGTAAAAGGGTTACCTACAGCAAGTCGATGTCTCCGCGAAAAAGATAAATCAATCCGCACAAATAAAGCAGTAATAGAAAATTTTCAGGCAATTTTTTCCTTATAAGATAACTAATTTATATACATATTCAGGTATAATATACTACTCCGAGGCCAGTTCGCTAACCTTTTAAAAAATCTGATGTGTTCCATTCACATCTCTCCATTAAGATATTGTTGAGAAGCTTATGCTTCTATTTACTTCATACTAATCGAGAAAAATTAGCAGAAATAGTCTTATTACTTACTTCCTTGTTAAGTAGAAGCGAATTAGGGGAGTACCATAGGTTAAAGTGATAGTCAAAAGCTGGTTGCTATGTGACTGAAGCTCCTTTGTTTGTATGGGCAGGAGTTGACAAATTCCTGTATGAGAAAATATAAGTTTTTCAAAGCTAATACCAAAAACAAGGAATATTTCTAAAACGTAATAAACTGTGTGTTTTAATGTGCTCTACATCTTTTGTGTGATACGTTTTTGTCTATTTCTTACGGTTTAGCAGTTATGCAAAATTCCGTAAAATTCATCCAGAATAAAGTAGTCTTCACGGGCTATTTCCAGAAAATTCAAGATATACATTTTATTTATCAGGTAAATATGTTTAATATAGGATATTTTAATCAAAATTGTTAGAGCCATTTTTGAGAAAATCATTTTTTTTTTAAAAAAAATTCTATGTAAAGGGTAGCTGGGGTGGGTTGGATTTTCTCGAAACTCTTCGTGTCGCATCCTTGGAAAATACTCAACTTAAATACGAAGTTTGGTATTTAAGTTTGCGCAGGCACACATACAAACCGTTTTTCCAAAAATGCTTTTTTGGAGTCAGGGGGACCCAAGCCATGTATTTCCAGTGAAATCTCGGTATCGAATTTTTTGGTAGAATACAATACCTTCTCTATACACTGTGTAGAGAAAGTAATATGCTAGGAGCAGATGTTTCATGCGCGCCTTCTTGGGTCCGCGCCTCACGTTTTCAGAACCTCACGCTGACAAGAGCGAGACGGGAAGATACTGTGTATGTGCGATCTAAAAATAGGAACCGTCCGGATGCGTAATCTTTTCGTCCTCTCTTATAATGACGTTCACCCTTTGATAGGACTTCATGTCAGTACACCGTAGTAGCTACAATGGAGCACATCTGTTATAATACACACGGTGTGTAATAAACTGTTATTTCTTTTAGTTTCAAATCTGGCGCATCATTAGGACTTGTGAATGTTTCGTTAGCTGTATTTAGTCATTTGACCACACATTATAGTTGTGTTCTCAGCTCGTGGACCCTGAAAGGAATGCGTTCACAACACAGAGTACAGATAAGGTGAAACACGCAGATAGAAATGCTGTTGAATAACATGCAGCCTACGTAACATACGAGGGCCTTTTTTTTTTTTTCAACCTCCGTTAGGCTATAAATAACAGACAACTTCATAGAAAACAATTATTTGATTACTAAAAGTTTTGAACACTTATGGTTACTTTTCAACATAATCACCGAAAAGATTGAGACATTTATCGTACTTGTGTACAAGCTTTGCAATACCCGCTTCAACAAATGTTGCCGCCAAAGATTTCAAATCAGGATTCACGTTCTTTTGAAGATCTTCGTTGGTTTGAAACTGCTGCCCTTATAGCCACATCTTCAGTTCAGAGAAAAGATGAAAGTCGCTGGGTGCCAAGTCAGGACTGTACGGCGGATGATCGAAAATGTCTCATTGAAATTCTTCAAGATTTTTTTAGATGTTCCAACTTTTGGTTTCAGCTTTGAAAAAGTTATACTTTTCTCATACAGGAATGTGTCAACGCCTGTCCATACAAACAAAGGAACTTCAGTTACATAGCAACTAGCTTTTGACTGTCGCTTTAACCTATGGTACTCCCTTATTTTGCTTCTATTTACAAGAAGCAAGTAATAAGACTATTTCTGCTATTTTTTTCCCGATTAGCATGAAGATATAATAGAAGCATAGGCTTTTTAACAATAATTTGTTGCAGAGATGTAGAGAAAGTCATGTGAATGGAACACATCAGATTTGTCTTAGCTTGACCATTAAATACAGGTGTTTTAGTAAAAGTTTGAAAAATCCTAATGCTCTTCGTTATTCGCGTCTGAAGTATTCTGTATGCTAAGTAACAAGTGATTATGTGAATTACGTGAATGGAAAACTGCTGGCATTACTCCAATATAAACAATGTCAAAGCTGGGTCTCGAACTAAGAATAACACAAGCATTAATCAAGCCGTCATTGTGCAAAGTATTGGGACGGTGTTCACTTTCGTGTACTGCACAAAAATTCACTCAATACATATAAACCTTTTGCTTTAACACTTTCTTAGCACAGCAATTTCATAATAAAATTGTAACAATTCTTCTATCTCCTAAGAAGTAAAATTGCAAACACATTCTCGCATTCTATCTCGAACCTTTTAAGGCTTTTGGGAAATTGCAATAAAAATCTGATGTGCTCCATTCACATGACTTTCTTTACATCTCTGCAACACATTATTGTTAAAAAGATCATGCTTCTATTTACTTCATACTAATTGAGAAAAATTAGCAGAAATAGTCTTATTACTTGCTTCTTTGTAAATAAAGGAGTACCATAGGTTAAAGTGATAGTCAAGAGCTGGTTGCTATGTGACTCAAGATTCTTTTTTTGTATGTACAGGAGCTGACAAATTCCTGCATGAGAAAAGTTATTTTTCAAAGCTGAAACTAAAAACAAGCAATATCTCAAAAACGATCAACTACGTGAAAAAATAACATATAACATAAATTGTGTGTTTTATGTGCTCTACATTTTTTGTGTTGTAAACTTTTGTCTATCTCTTACGGTTTACAAGTTATGCAAAATTTCGCAAAATTCACTCAGAATAAATACGTCTTCAGAGGTTATTCCTAGAACATTCAAGATATACATTTTATTTGTCACATAAATATACGCGATTTTAATCAAAATGGTTAAAGGTGTTTTTAATAAAATAAAAAAATCGAAAATTTGTCCATGTAAAGGATAGTTGGGAGTGGGAGGATTTTCTTGAAAAGTTTGGTATCATCCATCCAGTTTGGTACTTAACGGTCTTTTCGTTCTTGGGCTATGTTGTACACACACACACGGACCTTTTTCTGAAAACGTTTTTGGATTCAGAGGGATTCAAATCTGGTGAAATCTCTGTATCGAATTTTGGGCGGAATGCAATGCAATACCTTCTCTATACACTATGTAAATAGTGTGTGTAGAGAAAGTAAAGATGTAAGCTGTTTCCAATCGTTATACTTATATTCTTGGGCTTTATATTCATTTTAGGACCCCTAAAGTCCATGTATAATTTACCAACATTCATTCCTGTATGTATTACCAAAGAAGAGATAGTTCCTGCATTCTGAAGATATTTATGTACACTGAAGCAATATTTATAAGTTTCAGCCATGTTAATGAACAAAAGAGTGTGACGGAAAAGATGCATAGAACTCCAGCCCGATATGTTCTGGTTAATTTTGCCCCATTAATGGCAAAAACATTTGCGCTGCTTTTATCATCTAACTTAGGTTATTGACCCCTTGTAGAGAAACAGAGCGGAACGTCGAGTCCAAACAAAGGTCCATATGCACAGAATGGAAGGAATTTTAGCACATTTTCCTGTTATAAAAACAACAATACTGGTCAGAAGAGGAGCTGTCTGTATGTCTACCCCCCCCCCCCCCAGGCCGTCACAATCTCACTCTCTTCTTTGGCTCTTAGTACGGCTGCCCAGTGTTGCCAGATTGGGCGAAAAGTCGCCGATTGGGCTACTAAAATCCGCTTTTAACGACCAAATTTTGATGAAGGCAATTTGTGAATCTTTGGACTACTAAAATATTTCTGCAAAATATAACTTTTATTAATGTCTGTTTTTAATTTTATGCGCCGTTTGGTAGCGAAGACAGTTCAAAATCTAAGTTGACGAAAAACAAATACTAAATCCTTCCTGACGTGAGAAACTTATTTATACAACTTATTTTAAGCTTGCCAATAAATTACTTCTTTTTTTTTTTGCCTGATATAATTAATTTGCGGTATTTATTAATATTGTTGCTATGGATGGATCATAAGTTGATATTCACACTTGCAATGTGGTTTCAATGAAAGCAAAAGAAATTTCAGTGCTGGTAGTTAATGTTTCATTATACTTCTTATATATTAGAACTGTTGGTTTGGTTTCATCGATATTGTAACAAATTTAATCATGATCAAAAGCATTACTGCGGGAAGTAAAACCATACGAATAAATAGTATATCCCCATAGCAACACATCGGAGAATCGGCTCCTGAAATGTAACGTTTATCGTTCTGTTAATAAGATTGTATGGTTATAAGTCTGTATGTCTATAAGGCAGCCCTCAACTGAGGGAAGTATTTAATAACATAAATACTTCAGGTAATATTTCAATATAATTTTCGGCGGAAACACCTCGTATTTTCATACTCTTTCCTGAATTTGTATCAGCGCAGCTCATAGTATTCCAATATTATGCCATTTATTATGATTGTGCTATACTTACTGAGATGCCGATTATAAGAATCTTTTGAAAATATTCTAAGTGTGTGTGTGTGTGTGTGTGTGTGAATATAAAATAGTAAAATGAATTGCATATTTTAATAAAAATATTGGACGGCTTCAACTGAAACTGCTATTTTTACTTTCTCTACACGTACTATGTAAATAGTGTATAGAGAAGGTATTGCACTCCACCCAAAAATTCCATACAGAGATTTCAACGGAAATATGTTTTAGGGTCCCCTGTATTATATAAATAAAAAAAAAAAAAAAAAAAAAGCATTTTCAGAAAAAGGTCCGTGTGTATGTGTGTGCCAGTGTGTCTGTGAACACGATAATTCAAAAACGAAAAGTCGGTAAAATACCAGACTTGGTATTTAAATTTAGTATCTTCCAGGGATGCGACACGAAGATTTTGAGAAAAATCCCCCCACCCCAAACTATCTTTACACAAAACTTTTTTCGAAAATTTTGATTTTCTTAAAAATGGCTCCCACGAAACCGTATACCGTATATTAAAGATAAATCTTGAATTTTCTGGGAATAGCCTCTGAAGACTATTTTATCTGGATGAATTTTAGGAATATTGCATAACTGGCAAACCGTAAGAGATAGACAAAAACTTAGCACACAAAAAATGTACAGCACGTTAAAACATACAATTTAAGTTATATGCATTTTTTTCGTGGAGTTGGTCGTTTTTGAGACATTCCTTATTTTTGGAATCAGCTTTGAAAAATATACCTTTCTCATACAGGAATTTGTTAACTCCTGTCCATACAAACAAAGGAGCTTCAGACATATAGTAACCAGCTTTTGACTATCACTTTAACCTCTGGTACTCCCTTATTTCGCTTCTACTTACAAGGAAGCAAGTAATAAGTCTATTTCTGCTAATTTTTTCTCGATTAGGATGAAGTAAATAGAAGTTTAAGCTTTTTAACAATAATTTGTTGCAGAGATGTAGAGAAAGTCATATGAATGGAACACATCAGATTGTTTTTAATGATTGGAGCGAAATTTTGAGAAATGCTTCTGGCAACACTGGCTGCCGCGCTTCCAGTAAGTCATTGTGAACAACAAACTTGCTAGCTGATAACGAACATGAAAGATGTGCCCTTTCCCTTTAAAAGATACACAACTGCTCGGAAACAAACTCCCCACTCCGCATCCATTTTTTTCCCATGCACAATGAAAAATAACATAATAAAGTAAGACTTTTCTGCACTGATAAGCAATTCGTCCGCAAAGCAACGCATTTTTTTGCCATACTCTGCTATGCTATACAAGCTAATGAAGCCAAGTTTCAGTGAATTTCAAGTTCATATTTCGTGCAACTGTCACAAACTTTGGGAGATGAATACAAACGGGATCTTAGAGGCACTGCTTTTCTTTGGTGCCAACTGCGCATTATCAGATTTCTGCTTTGGAGGCTTTCCAAACTGTAACAAGAATTTTCTTCGAAAACTTTACGCTAGTGCTAAGGTTCCAAAAGTTGCCAGTTATAAAAGTTGTTTATGCCCTGTGAAAAGATGCCCCTGCGCCAGAGGCTCAGCCTGAAAGGCACCGAAGCGCCTGTCTGAGTCATTTTCGCTTATGCGGCTTTCTCTTGTTGCCGCTTGCAACTGTTACTTCCGCCGATTCATCAAACGTCTCATTTCCGCCGATTTTCCTTGCTTCGTACTTCTGGTCACACTGCTACTGTGCAAATGGTATCTTCCATGTCATTTCAAAACCCTTTCAACTTCTGCGAATTACGCTTTTCTATTCTTGCAAGTTGCGGATAAAGAATTTACTTAAGAGAAAACCGCGCTTTGTGATAGCTATGGTATTGATAGAATACACCATGGCTGGATTATTACTGCTCATAATTCTTTGTTCAATCGAGCATTTTGTGTCTAAATTAGCACATACTCCCGACTCAATTTAAAATTGTGGGTTTAAACATGTTTTCTATAATAATAATAATAATAATAATAATAATAATAATGGTCCCAAAGTTATACTTTTCTCATAACTCCTGTACATACAAACAAAGGAACTTCAATCACATAGTAACTTATGGTACTCTCTTTTTTCGCTTCTACTTACAAGGAAGCAAGCAATAAGACTGTTTCTGCTAATTTTTTTCTCGATTAGCAGGTAAATAGAAGCATAATCTTTTTAATATTTTTTTTCAGATGTGAATAGAACACATCAGATATTTTTCATTTCTATACTTATGTCCGTCAGTGCATGTGGCATTTTGTCTATGCAGTAAATGTAGGTTATGGAAATTGCTAATCAAATAAATAATACACTAACATTCCTTATTCTGCGATATTTTGCATATTTATGCCAAATATTGGAACAACAAATTACACTATCTATTTTAGAACGGAGGTAGTTGTTATCTATTCTCATAGTATTGGGATTACTTTATTATGGATATCATTGAGGGGGTAAATTTGCTAAGCTTTCTATAAACTGTAGTTACTGAACGTAAGGAATAGCATCTGCAAATAGAAAAGAGACAAATGTTTTCAGAATCTATGTGAAAAAGTTGATGTGTTCCATTCACATGACTTTCTCTACATCTCTGCAATAAAATATTATTAACAAGCTTATGCTTCTATTTACTTCATGCTAATCGAGAAAAAATTAGCAGAAATAGTCTTATTACTTGCTTGCTTTTAAGCAGAAGCGAAATAAGGGAGTACCATAGGTTAAAGTGGTAGTCAAAAGCTGGTTGCTATGTGACTGAAGTTCCTTTGTTTGTATGGATACGAGTTGACAAATTTATGCATGAGAAAAGTAAAGTTCTTTTGAAGCTGAAACCAAAAACAAGGAATATCTCAAAAACGATCAACACCACGAACAAAAATGTATATAACCTAAATTGTGTGTTTTAACGCGTTCTACATTTTTTGTGTGATAAGCTTTTGTCCATCTCTCAGGGTTTAGCAGTTATGCAAAATTCCGTAAAATTCATCCAGAATAGTCTTCAGAGGCTATTTCCAGAAAATTCAAGATATACATTTTATTTGTCAGGTAAGTATATCTTTAATATACGATATTTTAATCAAAATCGTTAGCCATTTTTTAGAAAATCAAAATTTTCGAAAAAAGTTCCATATGAAGTGTAGTTGGGGGTGGGGGGATTTTCTTGAAAATCTTCGTGTCGTGTCGAGTCCTTGGAAGATAGCAAAGCTAAATACCAAGTTTGGTTTTTTAACGGACTTTTGGTTTTTGAGCTATGGTGTCGACAGACAGATACACGGACCTTTTTTCCAAAAATGTATTTTTTTGGATTCAGAGGGGCCCAAAACATGTATTTATGGTGAAATTTCGGTATTGAGTTTTTTGGTGCAATACAATAACTTCTCTATACACTATGTGCATAGTACGTGTAGAGAAAGTAAACACGAAAATAAAGGTAAGTATAAGAATACAGGTTACAGAAAGCACCACTTTTATCTGTCCCAGGGCGCACAAACAAATAAAACCACTACCTCTGGACATTACACAGAAGCATAAAGCCAATGTATCGGAATAGGCATAAAGCATAAACCCGTCGTTTTTAAAAAATCTATCTGAACTAGCAATAGCATTTCCCCTAGCTCGTATTTACGAGATGGGAGCTGCACGAGCACTTGGCATGGGAAACGACTGAACGACCACTAGCAGCGCAGTCATTTAAATACGAGAGAGTGAGGGAGAGGGAGAGAGAGAGAGCCCTTCATAAAATCCACGCACGCTTCGTGGAAATGTTTCTTTTTATGATTACAAACAGCAAGCACGGAAGCAGCTCTCCTAACTGCCAGCTTTTAATGATCGATCTCGGACCCTTGGGCAACACATTTCCTCCATCTCTACAAAGGCCAGTTGCTATAGAGTTCCTCTTATAATTTTGTATAGCATGCTGTATTTATACTTTCTCTACACGCACTAAAAATAAAAATAAAATCTGTATACTATACCCAGATATCTAATTGCTTACATCGGGGCAAATATCTCACACCTTATTTTACTTATTAAATTTCACAAAATAAAATAAATGTACAATTGTCAGATTAATAACTTAAATTATACATCTGAACCTATATATTTATCAAAATGATCACTTTATTATACAATAATTAATATATTTAATTATTTATTATCCTTTCAGGAATTTATTTTTATTTATTATTTTAATCGTTATTTATTATAATTTGTTTTATTATGTATTATAATTATATACATGATTCTTTAATATCTACTCTAATTATACCATTGATATTTATGTATATTTATTATAATTATTACTTTATCCCACACTCTTGTTACTATATTTCTATAGTCACATAATGTAAAATAAACATCAAACTATTCTTAAAATTAAAAAATTTAAAATATTACTGGTAACCAGTATCTCTACACGTATTATGTACATAGTGTATAGAGAAGGTATTGATTGCATTCCACCCACAAATTCGATACCGAGATTTCACCGGAAAGACATGTTTTGGGTCCCCCTGAATCCAGAAAAGGAATTTAAAAAAGAAAAAAAAAAATCTCTCTCTCTGCAGAAGGGATATCAGAAAGAGGCAACAATTCTTGCCCAGTCCACGCGCTGATTCACACGTGGTGCATTATGAAGGAATACATAATACATTGGTTTTGATCTAGACAAACAATTACTGGTTCCAGGTCTTCTTACACATTTGAGTAATTACCACTACCTATAGATCACTGGTTGGAAAGTTTATTGCTTCGAGCTAACTTAGTGCATATGAACTAAGGTGCTTATGACACTTTAGTGTAGTTTATTCCAATACTCGTAAAACAAGAATTTCGGTCAGCGAGCTGGCTTCTCACTCGGAGGTCCCAGGTTCGATTCCCGGCTGGGGCGGGGAATTTTTCTTTAACCAGAATTATTCCCTATCCACCACAGAGTCTGGAAGTATGTATGTGAGAGTGAATATGTGTGTGTGTGTACAATAACTCAAAAAGGATAACTAGATGTTTTAAGTTCGGTATCTCCCAAGGATACGACAGGAAGGTAGAAAAGTTTTCGCAAATTTTAATTTCCTCAAATGGCCAACGATTTGTATTAAAATGCAGTATATATAACAAATTCTTTTTGAGTATAGCCTTTAAAGATCTCTTCAATCTGGATACTCTTGCATAACTGGTAAACTTATTGCATAAAAGTATACTGCTAGTTCTCCTTGAAACGCACAATTTATGTCACATACATGTTTTGTGTTTATCGAGATATTCCTTGTTATTGGTTGCAATTTTAAATTGCTTAAACTTTTCTCAAACGGGAATTCGTCATTGTTTTTGTTGTTTTGTTTTACTCCTGGCCACGCAGAGAACCGAATACAATCACATAGTTACCCGCTTTTATAATATTTGACTGACTTTAGCCTAGTGGATTCCCTTATTCTCCTTCTAATTAGAAGGAGCTAAGTAATAAGCATTGGTGCTAATCTTTATCTCGATTAGCAGGAAGTCCTTTTCCATCCTTTATATCCAATACAAAATATTAGAGATACTTGATGACAACTATCCGAAAATTAAGGCGGTTAAAGGAATTATCTAATCAGTATGTAAACAATACAAGAGCCGATTTTTTTATTTATTTTTATTGTTTCATTTATACAGCCCCCCCTTAAAATCGGGGGCTTTGCACTTGAAACAAGTCGTTGTCTCTAGGTTCTTTTATATTTGGTTTAAATCATACACACACACACACACACACACACACACACACACACACACAAACGCGCGCGCACCTAGGAACTTTTTCTAAAAATGCTTTTTATGGATACAGGAGACCCTAAAATATGTATTTTAAATGAATCTTGGCAATACCGTTTCTACCTATATGCTATACAAGTTTTAGACATGTAGAGGAAGTAAAAAAAAATAATTTCACTCACTAGACGAGTGCACAAAATATTTTTTCAGACAGACACTGTTAAAAGTAAACCTTTTAATACTAAACACTCGAACTAAAAATTGTTCTTTATAACTCTAGATTTATAAAATATTTACAACACTCCACTCCAATGATACTAATTTAAGTTTTGTTACTATCACTTTATACGTTATATAGAATGTTGTGGTTTTGAAACAGTTACGTTGCTAGTGGAGTCCGATCGATATATCGTTGTTTTTCAACACAAACAAAAGCATCTCATCACAACGAATCAACAATTCCAACACGTTCATCATAATTGCATAGTTAAGAACTTAATGTTGCCTATTATTAAGAATTGTATATGTTTGTTTTCTGTTATTTATCTGTATAAAAATAAATGAGGTTATGTTCCTGAGAAAAAAAATAAAATCAATAATAGTAACACCGCCTTCTTTACTAGACCGTTCTCGTGTCTAAACATGCTCAACTAGACAACAATTTTCTTCGATTGGCAACTTCAAACATATAACACATGTTTGCTGGGTATTTGGTTGTAACATAGTTTATCATTTGATAACAGAAGGAATGGAATTGTTAATTTATAAGATTTATGGTAAAGAGTAAAGAACTGACATTACTACATCGATTATTATCAATCTATATCGATAGACGAATTTCTATTCCCTCATACACACACGCCTGCAAGCGATAGGAAAACGTACTATTCCTTGAACAAAAGGAATGTTGAACCTTATATTATAAATTTATAGATAAATCTAGAAATATTGTGCTGTATAAAAAATAGTGTATGGCACTCAAGTTAAAAGTGTTTTTATTTTGCTCTTAGGATTGCTACACTCGCAAACTTTCCTTATCGCAAAATAAAACTACACTTTTAACTTTTGTATCATAAATAACTAATCTGGTGGTTGAATAAAATATTCCGTTTAAGTAAATTAAGTAACGAGGTCATAACGAATCACAATTTTGCCATTTCATTTCGAAACTATCTTTTTGTCGATAGATTCATCGACAATGGCTCCTCGATAGAAACTTCTATGCCAACTTCTTGATGAGCTTGAGAAGACTGCAATGCTGAAAATTTCCACTGCGTTCTCGCTGTCGATAACCTCGAGAAGAGTCAAGGAAAACATGGCGGAATAAGAAAACATGACGACGGCCGTTGGTTTGCAAACGAAGAGATGGCCTTCTGCCATAAAGTTTAATCGTCAGTGAGAATGCAAATCAGCTGTATCAACAAAGCCAAGTTTGTTTTGTAGGACGCCCTTACGTATGGAGAATGCCTTGTCATGTCCATGTAAACCAAAGGTTTGCCTGTGAAGCATTCGTTAACAGAACAACCTTATTTAGCATTTAACAAAGGATCCAGTAAATAACGGAAATCCAGCTTTATTTTCAGCCGGGTCTGAAGGTAGGGGCAGTAGAAGAGAGGGAGAAATAGGCTTAAATCCCGACGACTTTAAAGTAAGGAAATACATGACATAATCGAAATAGCTAAGCTGTGTACTTTTCATTAGCAACGTCGGAAGAGAGTTTATTTTCAGTCACTGAGTATAAAACAAACATAGGCTGCGCCATGAGAGAATAAAAATCAATTAAACATTCTACATACAATAATGTTACAACAATACATTTAAAAATGGATAAGATTAATTTCATTTCAGGTCATACATTCCTGAAATACTATAAAGAGGATTTGCCTTCAAGATTGTTCTGATCCTCCACTTAAAGTTTAACAATGACAGAGTCTTGATATTCTGAGGTACACTGTTGAAAAATGTAACTGACATACGTGAGAAACCGTTAAAAGTTTTACTATATTTACCTCTGTTAATATAAATATCAGAGCATTTTCGATTGGGATAATTATGTACAGAAGAAAAGGTTGATTATTTTTTACTTTCTCTATACGCAGTATGCATATAGTGTACAGAGAAGGTATTATTATAATACACCCAAAAATTCGATATCGAGATTTCACCGAAAATATGTTTTAGGACCCCTTGAATGTAAAAAAAAAAACATTTTTTAGAAAAATGTCCGTGTATGTGTGTGTGCTGCAAGATTTTCAAGAAAATCCCCCTACCCCAACTGCTCTTTACATGGAACTTTTTTCGAAAATTTTGATTTTCTCAAAAATAGCTCTAGCGATTTTGTTTCAAGTACCGCATATTAAAGATATTTTCCTGACAAATAAAATGTGCATCTTGAATTTTCTGACAAAAGTCTCTGAAGACAACTCTATTCTGGATGTATTTTACGGAATTTTGCATTACTGCTAAACCGTAAGAGATGGACAAAAACTTACAACAAAAAAAACTGTAGAGAACCTTAAAACACACAATTTATGTTATATCTTTTTTTTTTTTTTTGAGTTGATCGTTTTTGAGATATTCCTTATTTTTGGTTACAGCTTTAAAAAAACTTACATTTTTCTCATACAGGAATTTGTCAACACCTGTCCATACAAACAAAGGAACTTCAGTCACATAGCAACCAGTTTTTGACTATCACTTTAACTTATGGTACTCCCTTACTTCGCTTCTACTTACAAGGAAACAAGTAATAAGACTATTGCTGCTACTTTTTTCTCGATTAGCATGAAGTAAATAGAGCTTAAGCTTTCTAACAATAATTTGTTGCTGAGATGTAGAGAAAGTCATGTGAATAGGACACAAGAATTTTTTTAAAAAATAGGAGGGAATCCAGAACAAACATTGAAGGCAATGTCAGTATACCATGTTGCATAAAAAACAGTTCTTGGTGAAGCTCCAAATATGATACGTATAAATTTCTTCTGTGGAATAAATAACAGGCCGGCATATTGCCCCACAACAGAGTACCATAACTCAGGTAACTATGAGCAGCATAATACACAACGGGAGACACTATCTCTTAAGTGACCTTAATAAGAATAAGCTTCTATTTATTTATTACGAGTCTGCCAAGCCAAGCCAGTTTCGATATGGATGCACAGAAAGTTAACTGATGAAAGGGAGGAAGAATTTATAGTGAAAATTGCGTCTACGGTTTTATTATGATTAATAAAACGTTTATTGACATTGCACCATTTCTGCAGGTTACAGGAAAAATAGATAGACTGAGGCAAACGACAGCATTTGAAACCACCTATGCCAGTCTGTATTAAGCCATCAAAACACTGTGTTAAACAAAATATTTTACGTGTTCCTAGATAAGGTCATTTAATGGAGGAATTTAGACACTGTTCCTTAGGGTATACGACTTATATTTCATTTCTCCTTGAAAACATATTTAAAATAGAATATTCAATTGCCATCGGGCTGTCGCTATAAGAGTTTATGACAGATGCGCTAAACAGAATTAAGAGACATTTCCGCAAAGGAACAGTTAAAGAGTAATGTTTCCAGGAACTTTGCTGCGATATCAAAATGCCCTCTCCGCCCAAGTAACTGGCAGTGACGTAATAAGAAGTTAAAAATTAAGTTAATAAACTTCCTTCAAAAACTGCAAAAATTATTGATTTATTGCTTACCCTATACGCACTGTGTACATAGTGTCTCAACACGTACTATGCATAGAGAAGGTATTGTATTCCACGCAAAAATTGGATACCTAGGTTTCACCGGAAATATATGTTTTAGGGTCCCCTGCATCCAAAAAAAAAGCATTTTCAGAAAAAGCTCCATGCTTTTGTGTGTGTGTCTGAACGATAACACAAAAACAAAAAGCCGGTAAAATACCAAACTTGGTATTTAAGTTTAGTATCTTCCAGGGATGCGACACGAAGATTTTCAGAAAAATACCCAACCCCAAACTACCCTTTACATGGAATTTTTTTTCTTGAAATTTTTCATCTTTTTCGAAAATGGTTCTAACGATTTTGATTAAAATGTCGTATATTAAAGATATTTACCTGACAAATAAAATGTATATCTTGAATTTTCTGGGAATAGCCTCTGAAGACTACTTTATTCTGGATGAATTTCACGGAATTTTGCATAACTGCTAAACCATAAGAGATAGACAAAAACTTACCCCACAAAAAATGTAGAACTCGTTAAAACACACAATTTGTCTTATATACATTTTTTTCGTGGAGTTGGTCGTTTTTGCGTTATTCCTTGTTTTTGGTTTCAGCTTTAAAAAACATACTTTTCTCATGCGGGAATTTGTCAACTCCTGTCCATACAAAGGAACTTCAGTCACATAGGAAGCAGCTTTTGACTATCACTTTAACTTATGGTACTCCCTTATTTCGCTTCTACTTACAAGGAAGCAAGTAATAAGTCTGCTATTTTTACTTTCTCCATACGCACTATGTACATATTGTATAGAGAAAGTATTGCACTCCACCCAAAAATTCGATACCGAGATTTCACCGGAAATATCATATAGGGTCCCCAATATCCAAAAAAAGCATTTTCACAAAAAGATCCGCGCGTGTGTGTGTGTGTGTGTGTGTGTGTGTGTGTGTGTGTGTCTGTCCGTGAACACGATAACTCAAAAACGAAAAGTCGGTAAAATACCAAACTTGGTACTTAAGTTTAGTACTTAAGTTTAGTATCTTCCACGGATGCGACACGAAGATTTTGAGAAAAATCCCCCCACCCCAAACTACCCTTTACATGGAACTTTTTTCAAAAATTTTGATTAAATGTCGTATATTAAAGATATTTACCTGACAAATAAAATGTATATCTTGAATTTTCTGGGAATAGCCTCTGAAGAGTACTTTCTTCTGGATGAATTTTACTGAATTTTGAATAACTGCTAAACCGTAAGAGATGGACAAAAACTTATTACACAAAAAATGTAGAGCACATTAAAACGCACAATTTATGTTATATACATTTTTTCGTGGAGTTCGTCGTTTTTTAGACATTCCTTATTTTTGGTTTCTGCTATGAAAAACACACATTTCTCATACAGGAACTTGTCAACTCCTATCCATATAAACAAAGGAACTTCATTGACATAGCAACCAGCTTTTGACTATGACTTTAACCTACGGTTGTCCTTTATTTCGCTTCTACTTACAAGGAAGCGAGTAATTAGACTATTTCTACTATTTTTTTCTGATTAGCATAAAGTAAATAGAAGTATAATCTTTTTAAGAATTATTTGTTGCAGGGATATGGAGAAAGTCATGTGAGTGGTACACATCAGATTTTTTCTCGATTAGCTTGAAGTAAATAGAAGCATAAGTTTTCTAACACTACTTTGTTGCAGAGATGTAGATAAAGTCATATGAATAGAACACATCAGCTTTTTTCAGTAAAAACTCGACGTTTTTGCTGTTTGAGCGTTTTATAGAACAAGAAAGGGAACATTTCACAGAGGCATAATTTCTGTAGCATTCGCTCTTGCTGTACCCTCACCGCGCATCTTGAAGATGCGTTTCATGCCCCTTGGAGAGAGACTGCAGCGAAATGAATTCTGTATGACGAATGGCTAAGTACCCTCAGCGTCAAGAAACGCAGAACTCTAGAGAGTTGAAAAGGTCATTCTCGTTCATACTGAAGGTCATAGGATGACCTTTCGGCAAGAAAGTTGCTCTCTGCCAAGTGATAATGATTGTATGCCCGGAAATAAACAGAGGCGGCGATGACGAAATCATAAATACACTGGCCTGCGCTTATCACCGTCGATTGTTTACCTTTCCGAACTACGCTTTTGCAGAAAGTCCGGTCAAATACTGACATGCATTTGCAATCATTTGCCCAGATTTGTGCAACCAAAACTCTTGGTAGTGAAATTTATATTAGTTTAACGTCCTTTAACCTGGTTGGTCATATCGCACGATGAATGCAATTGGCAAATGATGCTCAAATGATCTCGGGGTCCATGGAGCTTATAGTTACTCGACATTCGTCTTCTCAGGATAAGGGAAAACCCCGAAAAAAAACCTTATCCGGGTAACTCACCCTAAGCAAGATTCGAACTCACAACCTTTTGAATGTGAGGCAGACTCGCTACCACCACACTGCCCAGGCGACTTACAAATTATTGTTAAAAAGCTCATGCTTCTATTTACTTCATGCGAATACAGAAAACTTAGCAGAAATAGTCTTATTACTTGCTTCCTTGTAAGTAGAAGCGAAAAAAGGGAGTACCATAGGTTAAAGTGATAGTCAAAAGCTAGTTGGTATGTGACTGAAGTTCCTTTGTTTGTATGGATAGGAGTTGACAAATTCTTGTATGAGAAAAGTATGTTTTTTAAAGCTGAAACCAAAAACAAGGAATATCTAAAAAACGACCAACTCCATGAAAAAATATGTAATATAAATTGTGCGTTTTAATGTGCTCTACATTATTTGTACGGTAAGCTTTTGTCTACCTCTTACGGTTTAGCAGTTATGCAAAATTGCGTAAAATTCATCCAGAATAAAGTAGTCTTCAATGGCTATTCCCAGCAAATATCTTTAATTAAAATTGTTAGAGCCATTTTTGATGTAATTAAAATTTTTGGAAATTTTTCCATGTAAAGCGTAGTTGGAGATAGGATTTTCGTTTTTTGAGCTATGCTGCACACACACACACACACACCGACACACACACACCGACACACACACACACACACACACACACAGTCAGAAACACTGACATTTTTCTAAAATACTTTTTTTGGATTCAGGAGTTCACAAAACATGTATTTGCGGTGAAATCTCGGTATCGAATTTTTGGGTGCAATACAATACATACTCTATACGCTATGTACATAGTACGTATATCGAAAGTAAAAAACTCTTATATGTTACACTCACATGACTTTCTCTAGCTGTTCTAGAAACTTCATTCTTCTTCTTTCTGCACCTTGCTAATCGTGGTACTCATTAGTACAATGTTCTTATTATTTAGTTCCGTATAAGTAGGAAGAAAATAAGGCAATACACTAGGCTAAACCAATAGTCAAATGTTTTAAAAGCTGTCGTTATGCGATTGCCATTACAAATCGCTTCTTTTCTTGGCCAGGAGTAGAACAAAAGAAAAACGGACACTTCCGTCTGAGAAAAGTATAAGTACTTCACAACTGAAACTAATAACAATGAATACCTCAAAAACGGTAAGCTCCACGAGAAAAATGTATATGAAATAACTTGTGTATATTAACAAGACCTAAATTTTTTGTACAGTAAGTTTTTGTCTATCTCTTACGGTTTACCAGTTATGCCAAATTAAGCAAAATTCATCCAGAATAAACAGGTCTTCAGAAGCTATTCCCAGAAAATTTATGATATACATTTTATGTTTTAGGTAAATATCTTTAATATATGATGTTTTAATTAAAATCGTTAGAGCCATTTTTAAGAAAATCAAAAGTTTCGAAAAATGTTCCATGTAAAGGGTAGTTTGGGGGGGGGGGGTTCTCAAAATCTTCGTGTCGCATCCCTGGAAGATACTAAACTTAAATACCAAGTTTGGTATCTTAGCTACTTTTCGTTTTTGAGTTATCGTGTTCACAGACACACGGACACACACACACACGGACCTTTTCCTGAAAATACTTTTTTTGAATACAGGGGGCCCTAAAACATGTATTTCCGGTGAAATCTCGGTATCGAATTTTAGGGTGGAATACAATACTTCTCTATCCCTATGTACATTGTACATATGGGGCTAGAGAAAGTAAATATATATATATATATATATATATATATATATTAAGTTTGCTGTAATATTTTTAATGTATTAGGTTTTTAAGTCGGTCATACCAAAACTGAAAGGTCCATTACTAGGCTTCTATTACTAGCAATATACTGTGAATGTTTCCTCCACGGTTCATAGTAGTCATGAGTATTCTAGATTTGGAAGATTGAATTAAATTTGAAAATAATATGCTCTGCCAGAACTCTAAACACTAACACATTCTTTCAAATTTGATGCAACCTTTCAGTAATTGAAACGGTTTATAATCACCTGAGTTTCAACTTCAAAGACATTACACACTTCTTAACTTCTGAATTCACAAGTTGCCTTCGTATCTTCTAACAGAACCCCCCATGCAACATACCTGCAAAAGAAATAAAAAAACAAAACGTTAAAGTTACGTGAGACCACAAAAGTAAACATGATATTATGTCCCTGAAATTAAACATAAACAATGTGATTAATCATAAATGTATTAAAATAAGAACTATAGCTTTCCTGGCGACGTGTTAATTCAAAATCTTCTCGGGCTTCTAGCCAGGTAATAACTTGGCTTGACACCAACGTTTCGAAGAAGTGCATCTTCCTCGTCTTCAGGGTGAACTGATGGTTTGAGCTTGCGGAGACTGGTATTTATAAGAGCTGGGATGAAGCTAACATCTGATTGGTTCGCGCAAGCTCAAACCATCAGTTCACCCTGAAGACGAGGAAGATGCACTTCTTCGAAACGTTGGTGTCAAGCCAAGTTATTACCTGGCTAGAAGCCCGAGAAGATTTTGAATTAACATAAATGTATTATTTAAAAATCTGATGTGTTCCATTCACATGACTTTCTCTATATCTCTGTAAATTATTATTGTTACTAAGCTTATCTTTTATTTATTTCATGTTAATCGAGAAAAATTAGCAGAAATAGTCTTATTTCTTGCTTTATTGTAAGTAGAAGCGAAATAAGGGAGTACCATAGGTTAAAGTGAAAGCCAAAAGCAGGTTGCTATGTGACTGATGTTCCTTTGTTAGTATGGACAGGAGAGTTTTTCAAAGCTGAAACCAAGAAAAAGGAATATCTCAAAACCGATCAACTCCACGAAAAAAATGTATATAACATAAATTGTGTGTTTTAACGTGCTCTACATTTTTTGTGGGTTAAGTTTTTGCCCATCTCTTACGGTTTAGTAGTTATGAAAAATTCATCCAGAATAAAGTAGTCTTCAGAGGCTATTCCCAGAAAATTCAAAATAGACATTTTATTTGTCAGGTAAATAACTTTTAATATACGATATTTTAATCAAAATCGTTAGAGCCGTTTTTTAGAAAATCAAAATGTTCGAAAAAAGTTCCATGTAAAGCGTAGTTTGGGGTGGGGGGATTTTTCTCAAAATCTTCGTGTCGCATCCCTGGAAGATACTAAACTTAAATACCAAGTTTGGTACTTTACCAACTTTTCGTTTTTGAGTTATCGTGTTCACACACACACACACACACACACGGACACACACACACACACACACACACACACACGGACCTGTTTCTGAAAATACTTTTTTTTGGATACAGGGGACCCTAAAACATGTATTTCCGGTGAAATCTCGGTATCGAATTTTTTGGTGGAGTGCAATACTTTCTCTATTCACTATGTACATAGTGCGTATAGAGAAAGTAAAAATGCATATACTTTCTGATAATATATTACTGGAAAATGACACAATTCAAACAAGGTAGATGTACACATAAAGCCGATATTAGAAAAGAAAAATCTGATGTTTCACACACATGACTTTCTCTAGCTACTCTACAAACAAACTTATTTAAAAGATTGTTCTTCTTTCTACACAATGCTAATCGATATAAACATTAGCAGAATGTTCTTATTACTTAGTGCCATATAAGTAAATGGGAACTAAAGGAATACACTAGGCTAAAGTGATAGTCAAATGTTTTAAAAGCTGTCGTAATGCGATTGTCATTTCAAATCGCTTCTTTGCCTGGCCTGGAGTAGAACAAAAGAAAATCGGACACTTCCTGCCTGAGAAAGCACTTTGCAGTTGAAACTAATAACAAAGAATATCTTGAAAACGGTAAATTCCACGGAAAAACTGTATATGACATTTTAACGAAATCTGCATTTTTTGTGTAGTAAGTTTTTGTCTATCTCTTACGGTTTACTAGTTATGCAAAATTCAGCAAAATCCATCCAGAATGAACAGGTCTTCAGAAGCTATTCCCAGAAAATTCAAGATATACATTATATTTGTGATGGAAATGACTATTATGTGGTATCTTAATCAAAATCGTTTAAGCCATTTTTTAAAAAAAAAAAAAAATCGAAAAATGTTCCATGTTAAGAGTAGTTTGAAATAGGGGACTTGTCCTGAAAATCTTCGTGTCGCATCCTTGGAAGATACTAAACTTAACTTGGTATTTAACAGTATTTTCGTTTTTGAGACATGCTGTCCACAGACAGACAGGCAGACACACATACACACATGTGTTCCATTCAAACGACTTTCTCTACAAACTATTTTTACAAAAGATTATTCCTTTATCTACATCGTAGTAAAAGATAAACATTACTAGAAATTGTTGTGTCTGTTCCTTTTTAGTAGAAGGAAAATAATACTTTCACGATAGTCAAGTCTTTTAAAAAGTTGGTCACTATGTGAAACAATTGAAATTGGTTCGCTTTGCACAGACAGGAGGGAAACAAAAGAGAGAAGAAACAAAAGATGGCCTCCCGTTTGGGAAAATGTTTAAGGAGCTTTAAATTCAAAGCAATAACAAGGAATATCTCGGATACGGTTAATGTGGCACTGTGAGGTTCGAACACGATACCTGGGATAGCAGAATAAGAGAGAACAGGGCGACCAGATACAGGGGATGACGTGAGCAAGTACGGACATATCTCTATAACGTTTCCAAATCGATGCCATTGCCCAATCCACCCACAAGCTCCCAATCCATCCCCAAAACTGCTCCGAGAACACCCGTAAGCATCCGTGAGAGGTCCGACCGAACATAAAACGCACCTTCACAGCAACAGACCTACCACCTTCGCATGATCCTTCAATCGTGGAAAAGATTTTGATGAAGGGCATTATGGTGCAGACATTGAGGGACAGAAAGGTTGAGCACATTGTGCAGAGACGAAGTATTGTATTTCACCCAAAAATTCGATACCGAGATTTCACCGGAAATACATGTTTTAGGACTCCCTGAATCCATAAAAAAGCATTTTCAGAAAAGGTCCGTGTGTGTCTGTGGACAGTATAGCTAAAACTGAAAAGACCGTTAAAATACCAAACTTGGTATTTAGGTCTGGTATCTTCCAAGAATGGGTCACGAACATTTTTAAGGAAATCTCACCACCCCCTACTACCCTTTACATGGAAAAATTTTCGAAAAATTTTATTTTCTAAAAGAAATAGGTATAATGATTTTGATTAAAACCCCCTATATTAAAGATATTTACATACCAAATAAAATATATATCTTTAATTTTCTGGTAATAGCCCGTGAAGACCCCTATTCCGGATGAATTTTGCCAAATTTTGCTCAACTGCTAAACCGTAGACAAAAACTTACTACACAAAACATGTAGATCACGTTAACACACAATTCATGTCATATACGTTTTTTAAGTGGAATTGACCATATCTGAGATATTCCCTGTTATTTGTTTCAGGTTTAAAATACTCCTCGCCTTGCATAGAAACGGATTTGAATCACATGACAACCAGCTTCTAAAAGATTTGACTATCGTTTTAGCTTAGTGTATTCTCTTGCTTTCCTTCTTCTTATAAGGTAGCAAGTGATTAGAACAATTTCTGCTAATGTTTATCTAGCTTATCTATAAAGCAGATAGAATAATATGCTCTTTAATAATGATTTGTTATAGCGATGTGAATGGAACATTGAGATTTCTAGTGTAGGAAAAACCTATTCCAGTTTTAACTTCATTCTCTCAGACTGTATGGAATTTGAACAAATTATTACAACTTACATTCTATGGAACATTTTTGAAGTACACACGTACAAGACAACTCTAGGAAGTAAATATAGGACATTAGCCTACGTGCTCTTGGGCATTCGAATGGTCAGGTAATAAAGTCATGGAATATAACTGAAGCTTAAGAATCGAAGTATTTGTTGGACATAAAATTAATTTTTTTTACGTTTAGAAAATGTTGGCCAATTTTCAGTTCTGGCTCGGCTGCAACATAAATTTGGCACATTAATTCCTATGCCCGTAATATTGAGATTGCACGGAATTCCAGTCATGGGGTCTTTATTCCTTTGCAGATCCAGATTTCATAGTACATTATACGACCGTTAGGAGCGCTCATGTAGTTCTTTACAAATTTTTCGTTGTTTTCGTCTCTATATTTCATTATGGCAGAGGCTGCCAACATTGACAAAGGAAATACCGCGAGATGACCATTGGTTACTTAGACAATATGGTTACATGACAGGTGAACGACAGGTTTGGAGATTCCGTCGAGGTTAGGTTAGGTTAGGTTAGGCGTATGTAAATGAACTGGATCGAAATAAGGGATGAAAATGGACTTTCTGAAAATCGGTTCTTCTTTCCAATGTTGTTGCTTGCGCGTGGCCAGCCATGTTGGTCAATCGACCAATGCCAGAGTCAAATCTAATGCAATGTCGGTACAGAATGGTTTGTGCGTTCGTAAAAATTACAAAATGGAGTGCTTTGTTTACATTTTGCGACCAGTTTTATATATAAGAAACTGGCTCAATTAGGGAGGGTTTGGTGTCGCCCTCCGTGGTGTTATGGTTACCGTGCTAACTTCATATAGCCAAGGTCGCGGGAGGACGATGGATTTTTTCGGGTGTAAAAATCCTTAGCATGGCTTCCTTCGGAAGGGAAGCAAAGCCGCTGGTCCCGTGTCGTAGATTTACGGCACGTAAAAAAACCTCCAGCTTGATAAAGACGCCTCTGAGCAAAGTTAAGCGGTCTTTCACGCCCAATTTAGAATGGGACGCTGAGAACCACAGTAGCTAAATAGCGTCCATAAATAACCGCCATTTACATTTATTTTAGGGAGGATGGGTGGCTCACAGCAAGTGATCACATCTATTACAAAACACACGTTCTGTGTACATTTTTACTTTCTCCACATAGTGTATAGAGAAGGTATTGTAATGCACCCAAAAATTCGATACCGAGATTTCACTGGAAATATATGTTTTAGGGTCCCCCATATCTAAGAATTAAGCATTTTCAGAAAAAGGTCCGTGTGTGTCCATATGTCTGTGAACACGAACTCCCAACTACCCTTTACATGTAAATTGTTTCGAAAAATTTGATTTTCTTTAAACTAGCTCTAAAGATTTTCATTAAAATTTCGTATATTAAAGATATTTACCTGACAAATAAAATGTATATCAAGAATTTTCTGGGAATATCCTACGAAGACTACTTTATTTGGATGAATTTTATGGAATTTTGCATAACCGCTAAATGGATAAAAACTTACCACACAGAAAATGTACAGCGCTTTAAAACACACAATTTAAGTTATATGCATTTTTTTCGTAGAGTTGATTGTTTCTGAGATATTCCTTATTTTTGGTTTCAGCTTTGAAAAATATACTTTTCTCATACAGGAATTTGTCAACCCCCGTCCATACAAACAGAGGAACTTCTGTCACTTAGCAACCAATTTTGACTATCAGTTTAACCTATGGTACTCCCGTATTTCGCTTCTACCTGCACGGAAGCAAGTAATACGACTATTTCTGCTAATTTTTTCTCGACTAGCATGAAGTAAATAGAAGGTTAGTATTTTCAATCTGGACGTCTTGCGGGACCTTTACCCAGTCATGGTTTGGGAATCGATAAGTGATTGTCGAAGTGGCGTTATGCTCAGCAGAATTCGAGCCAGTGACACTCGAATGCGTTCCGAGTGCAATGCATTGCATCTCAAACCACGACCAAGTACTTGAAGCTCCTAGTCGGGAGCGAATCCGAGAAGGTAGAATATGAAGGAGAGCTTTATTGAAACGAGCGGCAATGTAATGTACGATCACAGAAGTAATTAAGAGCCATAGTTACAGCGAGGTATTCAGCACCGAAACCTTTGAGTGTAAGGTAAACTATGCACAAGCTTCACAGTTGAATACGACCTGGAAACAGCGTTAAAAACATGCGAATGAAGAAAAAGCAGAAAGCACTTGAGCTGGTGAATGCTTCCCCCCGTTCTCCTCGCATCAAATGTTGCTAATACAGACTTTTCAAAACAAAATTAATAAAAAAAACGTTACTTTGTATCCAAAAGCAACTTGGTGGCACACTATGCAAACGTGAAACACATTTGTATGCTAGTAAACATTACACTTATAAATACAGTTTTGATCCTGAATTGACTCGCAATAAGCTATTACGATATAAAATTGCGAAGTGGGAAAGTTAAAAAGAACGAAAAACAAGTATTGCAAGTTATTCATTTCATGGTGTTTAAAGCCACCACAAACATACTCTACAGAATATTTTTATATAGTTTGGAAATATAACATATTTAAACATTAAAATTATCCTGCCAGAGTTGAGAAAAGAGTTTTAAATTAACAGTATGGCTCAATCAAAGTGCGAAGACTGCTTGAATCACACAAAATAGTGAGTTTTATTAGCACCCTTCAGTGATGATTCGTTATATAGTTAGTAACAGAGTGTTTCGTAAACTTTTTACATAATGTTCGTGTTTGCATATTCTCCAAAGTCAAAATACACGGTTTGAAGTTTTCTCGGGTTTGATTACTACAGATGACTTCACGGGATAGCAACCGAGTTAGATTGGAATCAAAGAAATTCAAGCTTTCGACCATCTTGACTCTGTGGTGATCAAGATGGCCGAAAGCTTGGATCTCTTTGATTTCAATCTAACTCGGTTGCTATCCCGTGAACTCGTCTGTAATCAAAGTATACGATCCTACTATTAGTTCGTGGAATTTAAGGTCAAACGGATGCATGTTATTTATTACCTGGGAATCATGCAGAGTAAACAGTAACGTGACCAACTGGCATTCGGGAAGTTCTGCGTTTAAACTACCATATCGACTTTTTTTCTAGGCCGCTAGACGAATACTGGGTTGGATAAACTGATGCGTAAGTTTTCCAAGAAGCGAAATAAGGGAGTACCATAGGTTAAGGTGATAATCAAAAGCTGGTTGCTATGTGACTGAAGTTCCTTTGTATGGACAGGAGTTGACAAATTCCTGTATGAGAAAAGTATACGTTTTTCAAAGCTGAAACCAATAACAAGGATATCTCGAAAACGATCAACTCCACGAAAAAAAAGAAATGTATATGACATAAATTGTGTGCTTTAACGTGCTCTACTTTTTTGTGTTATAAGTTTGTCCATCTCTTACGGTTTAGCATTATACAAAATTCCGTAAAATTCATCCAAAATTAAGTACCTAGTCTTTAGAGGCTATTCCCAGAAAATTCAATATACATTTATATCTTTAATATATGATAAAATTCAATATACATTTATATCTTTAATATATGATATTTTAATAAAATTCGTAAGAGCCATTTTTAAGAAAATCAAAAATTTCTAAAAAAAAGTTACATGTAAAGGGTAGTTTGGGGTGGGGGGATTTTCTTGAAAATCTTCGAGTCTCATCCTTGGAAGATACCAAACTTAAAACCTATATTTAATTTCGTTCTTCATCGCCTTGTCAGGTATTGTTCCTGGATCTGCTATGATGAAAAGCTTGCTTGCTACTCGACAGGCCGCCTCGAGGTATTTGCTTGTAAGACCTTGGGGATGCAAGTCCTATAAAAAGGGCGGTAATCTGTTACATTAAAAATATGATGTGTTCCATTCTCATAGGTCAAGAGGACCGCATTAACCGGCTGGGAGGGATTGAGGCGCTGACCACGTCTCACCCTCCAATACGTCTGTCATGGACCGAGATGGGGGCCGGGCGGTAAGCCAAGGTTCCTTGTGAGCTGTCGTGCCATGGAGTCATGCTCCATTCACATGACTTCCTCTAGTTGTTCCACAAACAAAATGTTCCTTCCAAAAGATTATTCTTTTGTCTAAATCATACTAACCAAGGTAAACATTCCCAGAGTTGGTCTAATTACTTGTTTCTAGGCTGAAGCGATAGCCAGGTTTTTTAAAAGACGATCGCTAAGTCAAACAATTGAAATTCGGTTCTCTTTGGTTTACTTGCAAACGAAAAAGAAACAAAAAGAAAGATGTCTCCTGTTTGAAAAAAAGTTTTAAGTAGGTATCTTAAAACTAAAATCAATAACTCGGAATATCTCGAAAACGGTTTAAACACTTCAAAAATGTACATTGGCATAAATTGTGTGTTTTAGCGGGATCTACATTTTTTGTACAGTAGGTTTTTATGTATCTCTTATGGTTTACTTGTTATACAAAAGTTCAACAAAAGCGATCCAGAATGAATTGTTCTTCAGAGGCTATTCCCAGAAAATTCAAGGTATATGTGTCATTTGTCATGAGAATATTTTAAACATGTAATATTTTAATAAAAAACCGTTAGCGACATTTTTGATAAAATCCAATTTTTCGACATTTTTTCCATGTAAAGGGTAGCCTGAGGTGAGGTGCTTTTCTTGAAATATTCGTGACGTACCTTGGGAGATGCTAAATTTAAATACTAAGTTTGGTATTAAACAGACTATTCGTTTTTTAACTATGCTGGCCACAGACACACACATGATCCTTTTTCAAAAAATGCTTTTTTGGATTCAGGGTATCCCAAAACATGTATTTTCGGTGAAATCACAGTATGAATTTTGGGTGCAATACAATACCTTCTCTTTACATATGTAAATAGTACGTATAGAGAAAGTAACACTAACAATATATGATTACTTAAAGAATTAAGCTTTAGTATTTCAATGAAAGGTCCTGTGAGAATGTGTGAATAAGTAAGACAAGAGGAAAATTAAGAGAAACGAACTATAAAATAAAACGGAAAACGAGTAATTATATATTTTATAAAGGTGCTGCAACTTCCACTTTTCTATATTTTTGTATAGATTGCTCATAACTGCTATGGTGATTGGATTTCCTTATGTTAATATAAATACCAAAATTAAATTTATATTGAATAAATATTTCTCAAGAAACAAATAATTTCATATCTTGTGTTATTTAATATATTGCACAATCAAAATATCCAGCACATCTCAAAATTTAAAAAAATTGCTGCCATCTTTTTAATTACTGAACTGTGATTTTTTTTCAGTTACAAATGTTAATCTCTAAAATTAACAATTTATTTAACAAACACATCTAAATAAAAAAAAACTACTATTAGTGTTAAAATAATGTTACCACACCTAACATTGCAATAAATATTTCTGCATATTATGGAAAATTTGAGTTCTGTATTTAAACAAATACGAGACACGTGTAACATTTTTAATATGTGAAAATTTTGAGGCAAAAAAAAATCTAATGTGTTCCATTCACATTACTTTCTCTACATCTCTGCAACAAAGTATTGTTAAAAAGCTTATGTTTCTATTTACTTCATGCTAATCGAGAAAAAATTAGCAGAAATAGTCTTATTACTTGCTTCCTTGAAAGTAAAACCGAAATAAGGGAGTACCATAGGTTAAAGTGGGTCGTCTCCTTAGCGCGGTGGTAGCGCAGCTGCCTACCAAGCGGGAGACCTGGGTTCGATCCCCAGTACCGGCGTGGGGATTTTTCCCCCTCTGGGAGACCTGGACCGGGGTACACTCAGCCTCGTGAGGTCCCTGGGGGGCCAATTGAGGAGCTACTTGATTGAGAAGTAGCGGCTCCAGGTCGTGAGGACCGCATTAACCGGCCGGGAGGGGCTCGAGGCGCTGACCACGTCTCACCCTCCAATACTGCACCCCATCCATGACGTCTGTAGTGGACCGAGATGGGGGACGCAGCGGCCGGGCGGTAGGCCAAGGCTCCCCATGAGCTGTCGTGCCATGGAGTTATGTTATAGGTTAAAGTGATAGTCAAAAGCGGGTTGCTATGTGACTGAAGTTCCTTTGTATGGACAAATTCCTGTATAAGAAAAGTAAGCTGAAATAAAAAAGCAAGAATATCTCAAAAACGATCAGCTCCACGAAAAAAATGTAAATGACAAATTGTGTATTTTATCCTGATCTACATTTTTTGTGCAGTGAGATTTTGTGTATCTCTTACGGTTTACCAATTATCAAAATCATCCAAAATAAAGAGGTCTTCAGAGGCTATTCACAGAAAATTCAAGATACACATTTTATTTGGCAAAAAATATCTTAAATATATGGGATTTTAATCAAAATCGTTAGAGCCATTTATAAGAAAAACAATATTTTCGAAAATTTTTCCATGTAAAGGGTAGTTTGCGGTGGGGAGATTTTCTTGAAAATCTTCGTGTCACATCATTGGAAGATACCAAACTTAAAAACCAAGTTTGAAAATAAATACTAAGTTTGGTATTTAACCATCTTTTCGTTTTTGAGCTATCCTGTCCACAGACAGACGCGCGCGCGCGCACACACACACACACACACACACACACACCTGCTAACCTGTTTCTGAAAATGCAGTTTTTTTTTTATTCAGGGGATCCTAACGTGTATTTCCGGTGAAATCTCGACATCGAAATTTTGGGTGGAATGCAATACTTCTCTATCCCTTTGTAAACTGCACATACGGGGCTAGAGAAAGTAAAAAAACAAAAGTGATTTTAGACTACATCTGATTGAAGTAAAAATTACACTACCAGTGTTAAAGATAAGTTCTCTCATATACCGATGAGAGCGCTAATATGGAAATGGCAACTCTCGAATTTAGAACCAGATATAGACCTAAAATAGATGGAAAGATTAGTAATCCCTAAAGAATGTAAATACAAAATTGGAATTAACTGATCATAAGACACACAAGAGTGGAATATTATAGTAGAGAAGGCCACACTTTAAGCCTTCTGATCTGAATTTGCACAGCCTATTAAAATGATTCAGGCTGGTTATAAAAATGTTTTTCTTGTGGATTCATGCGATACTCTATTATTTCAAACCGCAAATCATGAACAATTTCTGTAACAATCATTCAAACGCAAGTAAACTTATTTTCCACCTAAAATAGTTTCCTATAATGTTTCCAAGCCTCTCTATTTTGGTTTGCTTCTTACGGAGGACTGAACCCTCAGAACCATTCCTCGGTAATTTATTCCACTTTTTGCTTTATTTTCTTCGTTTTATGTCGTGTGCATGTTACAATTACAATCATCTCCGTGTTCTTTTTGCCACAATTTTCTATTTTCTACGCTTTTTCTTTCCGCCGCCCACTATTCAGCCTTCATCATCAATCTCTTCTGTTATATATCGTTCGCTTTTCTGTGAATATTTTTTCTCGCATTTTTTTTTACTTTCTCTACACGTACTATGTACATAGTATATAGGTATTGCAATGTACCCCAAAATTCGATACAGAGATTTCGCCGGAAATGCATATTTTCGGACCCCCTGAATCCAAAAAAGCATTTTTGGAAAAAGGTCCTGTGTGTCTGTCTTGTCAGTCTGTGTCTTTGGACAGCATAGCTTAAAAACGAAAAGACCGTTTAATACCAAACTTGGTATTTAAGTTTGGTAACTTCCAAGTATGCGACACTAAGATTTTCAAGAACCACCCCCCCCCCACTCCCAACTACCCTTTACATGGAATTTTTTTTCGAAAATTTTGATTTTCTAAAAAATAGCTCTTACGATTTTGATTAAAATATGTACATTAAAGATATAATAAGATTTATATGTTGAATTTTCTGGGAATAGCCTCTGAAGACTACTTTATTCTGGAAGGATTTTACGGAACTTTGTAGAACTGCTAAACCGTAAGAGATTGACAAAAACTTGTCACACAAACAATGTAGAGCACGTTAAAACACACAATTTACGTTACATACATATTTTTTGTGGAATTTATCGTTTCTGAGATATTCCTTGTTATTGGTTTCAGCTTTAAAAACCCTATACTTTTGTCATACAGGAATTGTCAACTCCTGTCCATACAAACCAAGGAACTTCAGTCACATAGCAACCAACTTTTGACTCTCACTTTAACCTAAGGTACTCCCTTATTTTCCTCTACTTACAAGGCTTTTGTTAAGCACTTCGAGAAAAGCAATGTCGAATTAAATAATCCATATGTGTATAGTCTAAAATGAAAAAAGAACACGAAGTTTAAAAATATATTAAAAGGAATGCTTTGAAAGAAACTTATAGCATGCTACCTTCAGGGCCTGTTTACTTCGCTTCTATTGTGTAGTTCCTGAACACTAATGAGTAAATTTTGTTTAATTGACTGAATACTAGCAGAATATTTAGAGGAAATTTCAGTGCATATTTTAGAACTATTTCTTCTATGAAATAATTTCCTGTTGACTTCCATTTGGAACTTGTTCATTAACAAAGTTTATCGTTTAGCCCTCTGTAATTAAATTTAAATGGAAGTTTCAGTAAACTTGCTATTTAATACAAAGAACCCGTTTTCTCATGAATCTTTTGTGCTAGAATTTGAAACTACGGTAAGAATAACGAAAAATAACAATTGATTTGTTGCATACGTGTGTTAAACAACTCAACTGTTGTTTTGTACGATTGCGAGCTCCTAACAGGTGACAAAGGAACGACATTCTGCCTTCATGTTTTTTTTTTTTTTTAAATAAGAATTTAAAGTATCTAAATATATATATATATATATATATATATATATATATATATATATATATATATATATATATAAATCCGTGATAAAGGCTCACCAACTCTTGTTGTTTGTTAGAATAAGATAGGATGCAGTAGTCAACTGCTTCTGCAACTCAGTACCGCAGTAGGGGCATTTCAGCAGGTCCATTGTGTTTACGCGACACCTTGGAGTTTAAGAAGGAAGAGGAACTCGAGGGTCTACAAGTGCGCTAGCAAACTCGGGGTCAGTAACAATTCCAGAGGACAAAATCCGAATATTCTCGCGAGCCTTCCCGGAAACGAACACCACCAAAATGGGGTATCAGGCAACCATTCTTTACACAGCGCAAACTCAAGTTCCGCCATCTCACAACAATCTCCGTCACCTCAACCTTATGAAGGTGAAATAGATGAAAGAAAATGATGGAACAGAAAATTCATGGTAGAAGACCAACACGGGATTCACCTATCGACCTGGGAAAAGCACGAAAAAACGAGGTGTCATCTTGCTCTGTGTTCTATTGTATTATTCGGACTGACAGAGTTGGGCGACATTCTGATGAAGACAACAAGCCTCCAACAGGACGTACTTCTAACATTTTAACAGTTAATGGATTGGAAACTACACTGCAATCAATCTGAGAAGGCATTTAAAGCAATCAAATCAAATGGGCAGCCAAACTGGTTTTTCTCGAAAACCAGATGCACGACATCTAGAAAAGAGGGCTGGGGAGGGGGGGACGACAACTTTGTAAGTACTTTAGGATGTGCCAAAGAAATAAATGAGGCACCGAACAAAATTAGCAAGGTCAGCGGAGGTATCCAAATTAAAAATCGTAGCACGCACACCGTTTTATTTAGGGGGCAAAGGTACTCTGAAGTGGTAAAAAAATAACCTGTTTTTAAGACACTAATAAAATCTCTATTATTTCTAGTTCAGAAAATGTGTATCTACTTGGGGGGGGGGGATTAAGAGGATTTTAATTAATTTAAATATAATTTAAATGCTAGTCTGCATTTCTTTAAATCTGTTATGCAATGCTCCTTTTTAGAACATTTGTATCCTTAAATACAGTTTTCTCAAAACATCATTTTGGGATACTTATGTACCTTTTTCTCAGAAACTATGAGAGCTGGAAAGCTGAAATTGATATACAACACATAGTTGAAATGTCTTAACCACAATTGTGATGTTAATAGTGTATATTGATCATATAAAGAAAGCAACAACATTGCAAATTTTCCACATTGTTACTTTTTTGAATTTGCAAATATATATTTTTTTTTAATTTCTACTGAAATTGTAACATATCTAAACAATTGAGGTTCAGAAGACAGCTGATTATACTTAGAACAAGCATGCAAAAGTGTGATAATTTATTGCAAGTAGTATCAGAGAAAAAGGTACATGAATTCACGTGTTTTAAGACTAAGTTTTATTACTTTTCTGCTGAATGAAATACTTTTATAGACTCAACCACATAAGCTATTAATGCAAACAACCACTTGAAATAATTGTAACGATTTATAGAATAACTCATACAAATTTCTAAGAAAACAATTGAATACTTTGAGATCAGAGGTAATTCAACTGCTTAAAGTGTAATTTCCGTTATTCAGACTACCTTGTCCTCTTAAAGACCTGATGTCACAGATCACGTGTACCCCTAAAAATATAATACCCGGTAAACAAGCAGAGTGAGAGCAGCATTTGGAGGAACTTATGTCTTTAAACCTGATAAACAAATCATACCTTACAAGGCTCGTAAATTTAATACGACAAATACCGTGCGAATGTGCACAAGATATTTGAAGTTATAAAATCTGACGTAACATTAATTTGCTGGGTTTTATTTGGATTGTAGCAATTCAGAACTTGAAATCTAGCAATATCCAGGAGATTGGTGTGAAAAGCTGTAAATGGTGTTTAATTATCTCTTGAGCAAGTTTTTCTTCCGCTAAAAATAATGTGAATCCAAAAGAATGGCTTACAATGCAAAGAAAAATTAAATTAAATACATATTTAAAAACCTAAGATGTCCATTCAGATGACTTTCTCTACATCTCTGCAACAAATTGTTAAAAAGCTTATGCCTCTATTTACTTCATAATAATCGAGAAAAAAATAGCAGAAATAGAATTATTAGTTGCTTCCTTGTAAGTAGAAGCGAAATAAGGGAGTACCATAGTTTAAAGTGATAGTCAAAAGCTGGTTGCTATGTTCTTTTGTTTGTATGAACAGGAGTTGACAAATTCCTGTATGAGAAAAGTATAAGTTTTTAAAGGCTGAAACTAATAGCAAGGAATATCTAAAAAAAAAAAAAACTATCAATTCCACGAAAAAAATCTTATGTGTACCATTCACATGACTTTCTCCATATCCCTGCAACAAATAATTCTTAAAAAGCTTACACTTCTACTTACTTTATGCTAATCAGAAAAAATTAGCAGAAATAGTTTTATTACTCGCTTCCTTGTAAGTAGAAGCGAAATAAGGGACAACCGTAGGTTAAAGTGATAGTCAAAAGCTGGTTGCTATGTCAATGAAGTTCCTTTCTTTATATGGATAGGAGTTGAAAGTTCCTGTATGAGAAAAATATACGTTTTTCATAGCAGAAACCAAAAATAAGGAATGTCACAAAAACGACGAACTCCACGAAAAAAAGGTATATAACATAAATTGTGTGTTTTAAAGTGCTCTACATTTTTTGAATAGTAAGTTTTTGTCCATCTCTTACGGTTTAGCAGTCATTCAAAATTTAGTAAAATTCATCCAGAATAAACTACTCTTCAGAGGCTATTCCCAGAAAATTCAAGATATACATTTAATTTGTCAGGTAAATGTGTTTAATATCCGAAATTTTAATCAAAATCGATGGAGCCATTTTTGAGAAAATCAAAATGTTCGAAAAAAGTTCCATGTAAAGGGTAGTTGGGGCTGGGGAATTTTTCTCAAAATCTTCGTGTCGCATCCCTGGAAGATACTAAACTTAAATACCAAGTTTGGTATTTTACAGACTTTTGGTTTTTGAGTTATCGTGTTCACAGACACACGGACACACACACACACACACGGACCTTTTTGTGAAAATGCTTTTTTTGGATATTGGGGGCCCTAAAACATATATTTCCGGTGAAATCTCGGTATCGAATTTTTGGTGGAGTGCAATACTTTCTCTATACACTATGTACATAGTGCGTATGGAGAAAGTAAAAAATGTATAGAGTATAAATTGTGTGTTTTAATGTGCTTTACATTTTTTATGTTGCAAGTTTTTGGTCATCTCTTACGGTTTAGCAGTTATGCACAGTTCCACAAAATTCACCCAGAATAAAGTAGTCTTCAGAGGATATTCCCAGAAAATTCAAGATATACATTTTATTAGTCATGTCAATATCTTAAATATAAGCGATTTTAACCAAAAACTCAAACCTAAATACCAAATTTGGTATTTTACCGACTTTTCGTTTTTGAGTTATCGTGTTCACAGACACACGGACACACGCGGATCTTTTTCTGAAAATGCTTTTTTTGTAAACAGCGGGTCCTAAAACATATTTCTGGTGAAATCTCGGTATAGAGAAAGTAAAAATATATTGTGTTTCATTTGATGCCAAGGTTCCTTGTGAGCTGTCGTATCATGAAGTTAAATAATACCTTACATAGGGTCTGAGTTATGTTTCACAAACTCCTGGTAAGCGCTTGTGGTAATTTAAAGTGAAAACTGATCAACTGCACATCTCGAACTTCATAGCAAATTAGTAACAACCGTTACATCAACATGTGATTTTAATAAGAGAAGCAGCACACAAGATTTATTTACTACAATCGTGGTTGTGTTAAAGCTCGCGAAGTGCGCCTTTGCTGCTTTATCGATTCGTCTCGCTGAGCGAACGGCATTTTTAACCTACTTCTGTTAGCAACGTGCTTCTGGTTTAGTCCACATCCGCATCACGTAAAGAGTATTGCTTTAGAAATGATAAAAACCATGGACTTTGTAGCTAAACATTCTCGTTGCGGCATTTTGTTTAACAAATGAAGTCCACGCAAGCCAGAATATGATCATGCGTGGCCCGAATAGTATCTTGGGCCCATATGGTATTTTGATTATATTACTTTCTCTACACGTACTATGTACATAGTGTAAACAGAAGGTATTGTATTGCACCCAAAAATTAGATACCGAGATTTCACCGGAAATACATGTTTTGGGTCCCCCTGAATCCAAAAAAAAAGACAACACTTTTGGGAAAAGGTCCGTGTGTGTGTACAGCATAACTCAAAAACGTAAAGACCGTTAAATACCAAACTTGGTATTTAAGTTTGGTGTCTTCCAAGGATGCGACATGGAAGATTTTCAAGAAAATCCCCCCACCCGCAAATAACCTTTACATGGAACTTTTTTCGAAATTTTTTATTTTCTCAAAAATGGCTCTAACGATTTTGATTCAAATATCGCATATTAAAGATATTTACCTGACAAATAATATGTATATCTTGAATTTTCTGGGAATAGCCTCTAAAGACTACTTTATTCTGGATGAATTTTGCATCCCTGTTAAACCGTAAGAAATGGACAAAAACTTACCACACAAAAAAAGTAGAGCACATTAAAACACACACTTAATGTTATATAACTTTTTTCAAGGAGTTGATCGTTTTTGAGATATTCCTTGTTTTTGGCTTCAGCTTTGAAAAACTTGTACTTTTCCCATACAGGGAATTTGTCAACTCGTGTCCATACATACAAAGGAACTTCAGTCACCTAGGAACCAGCTTTTGACTTCACTTTAACCTATGATACTCCCATATTTCGCTTCTACTTACAAGTAAGTAAAAGGACTATTTCTGCTAATTTATTCTCGATTAGCATGAAGTAAATAGAAGATAAGCTTATTAACAATAATTCGTTATTCAGAATGGTACACATCAGACTTTTTTTTCCTACAAGCGGTAAATGTAGTTTTGCATAAAATAGTACTTGTAAAACATAAAGATAACTACTAATATTATTAAACAAAACATTTTTAGGAAATTTCAAATGAACTCCGTAAATATTTGTGGCAAAATGTGATGCCACTCCTCCCAAAGACAGTTGTACCTTACCACCAATATGAAAATCCAAGTAAAAATATTCTTTAATCAAGCTGAAATCTATATCAGTGTAGAAGCTGCTCCAGAAAATTCAAGCTACACAACATCTTATTAACAATATAAACATCTTTAATATACGGTATTTTAATCAAAATCGTTAGGGCCATTTTTGAGAAAATAAAAATGTTGGACACACACATACGCACATGCACATGCACACACAAATACGGACCTCTTTTTTGTAAATACTTTTTTTTTATACAGGCGACCATAATAACTCAAAAACGAAAAGTTGGTTAAATAACAAACTTAGTATTTAAGTTTAGTATCTTCCAGTGATGCAACACGAAGATTTTTAGGAAAATCCCCCCCGTCCCAAATTACCTTTTACATGGGAATTTTTTTGAAAATTTTGATTTTCCCAAACATGGCTCTAACGATTTTGATTAAAATATCGTACACTTAAGATTTTACACGACAGATAAAATGTATATTTTGAATTTTCTGGGAATAGCACCTGAAGACCTCTTTATTCTGAATCAATTTTGCATAAGAGATGGACAAAAGCTTACCACACAAAAAATGTAGAGCACGTTAAAGCACACAATTTATATTATATACACTTTTTTTTGGTGGAGTGGGTCGTTTTTGAGATATTCCTTATTATTGGTTTCAGCTTTAAAAAACTTGTGGTTTTCTTATACAGGAATTTATCAACTCCTGTACATACAAACAAAGAAACTTGTCACATAGCAACCAGCTTTTGACTATCACTTTAACCTATGGTACTTCCTTATTTCGCTTCTACTTACAAGGAAGCAAGTAATAAGAGTATTTCTGCTATCCCCCCCCCCGATTAGTATGAAATAAAATAGAAGCATAAGAATTTTAACAATAATTTGTTGCAGAGATGTAAAGAAAGTCAATGGAACACATATTTTGTCTCGCTGCAAACATACATCCTGCGCTGTGAACAATCATACAAAGGATATTGTTAAAATACATTTTCCTGCTACATCAACCAAGCATGAGCTACTTTTCAATCCCTATTCTGCCCAAAGTGTACAATGGGGACTAAAATTATTTCTACACACTTTTTTTGAACTACAAGACTGGCTTTTTTGTTCTCCTTTTCCATGGATACAGAAATGGTTGGAAAGTTTTTTGGGGATCTCATTTGGGTATTGTGGGGTGGTAGGTACACCACTCCACACCGAGCATCTGCTCCCTCTCTCAAGGAACACAAACTGTTTCCATACATGCGTTTTGTTTTGTTTTTGATACCGAGAGTATTTACATAATTTTAGTCTCCGTTAATTATTTCCATGTATATATGTATTTTAGTTCTCTCTAAGGATGTTTTAATTAACTCTCTTTCGTTATTTCAAGGGGACTCAAATTTTGCCCACGGCCTCGCAAAAATGGTGGAACTGTCTCTACTCATTAAACAAGTACCACAAAACAAACAGCCCTTACACTATGAATAATACGGTAGCATTGTTTCATACAATATCGCTTTTATGATAATTAAATTATCTCCATAGGCTCATACCGCAGTTGGCTGCACCAATCCGCTCATGAATTATCTAGCAAAGTTTTAGTGCCCTTTTTACTTTCTCTATACGCAGTATGTACATAGTGTATAGAGAAAGTATTGCACTCCACCAAAAATACGATACCGAGATTTCACCGGAAATATATGTTTTAGGGCCGCCAATATCCAAAAAAAGAATTTTCACAAAAATGTCCGTGTATGTGTGTGTGTGTGTGTGTGTCTGTGAACACGAAAAGTCGGTAAAATATCAAACTTCCAGGGATGCGACACAAAGATTTTGAGAAAAATCCCCCACCCCAACTACCCTTTACATGGAACTTTTTTCGAAAATTTTGATTTTCTCAAAAATGGCTCCAACGATTTTGATTAAAATTTCGAATATTAAACATATTTACCTGACAAATGAAATATATATCTTGAATTTTCTGGGAATAGCCTCTGAAAAGTAGTTTATTCTGGATGAATTTTACTAAATTTTGAATGACTGCTAAACCGTAAAAGATGGACAAAAACTTACCACACAAAAAATGTAGAGCACTTTGATACACACAATTTATGTTATATACATTTTTTTCGTGGAGTTCGTCGTTTTTGTGACATTCCTTATTTTTGGTTTCTGCTATGAAAAACGTATACTTTTCTCATACAGGAACTTTCAACTCCTACCCATATAAACAAAGGAACTTCATTGACATAGCAACCAGCTTTTGACTATCACTTTAACCTACGGTTGTCCCTTATTTCGCTTCTACTTACAAGGAAGCGAGTAATAAAACTATTTCTGCTAATTTTTTCTGATTAGCATAAAGTAAATAGAAGTACTCGTATAAGCTTTTTAAGAATTATTTGTTGCAGGGATATGGAGAAAGTCATGTGAATGGTAAACATCAGATTTTTCAGTTCTGGTATGCTTAAACGTACCGAAATTAGGCTCTTTCTGTTATTTTACATGACAGTTTTCTCCACTATTCCGAAGGTGAGGAACATACGATATATATTCTTTTGCTCCGAATATTTCAAAGACAAGCTTGCAAAACACTAAAATATTTGGATAGGTGGAGTCAGACTGAGTCCCGGTAAATCAAATAGTTTTGAGATGACAACTCCAATGGGGACTTACAATGTTGCAAGTACTTTAAGTCCCAGGATTCATAGTATAGCCAACTATTATGGTCAATTAGTATAGGTTTATTTGTTGTTGTTTTTTTTACTTTCTCTATACGTACTATGTACATAGTGTATAGAGAAGGTATTGCACTGCACCCAAAAATTCAATACCGAGATTTCATCGAAAATATATGTTTTAGGGTCCTCTGTTAAAAAAAAATCACAAAAAGGTGTGTGTGTGTGTGTGTGTGTGTGTGTGTGTGTGTGTGTGTGTGTCAGTGAACACGATAACTTAAAAACGTAATGTCGGAAAAATACAAACTTGGTATTTTAAGTTTAGTATCTTCCAAGGATGCGACACGAAGATTTTGAGAAAAATACCCCTACCCCAAACATGGAACTTTTTTCGAAATTCTTTATTTTCTCAAAAATGACTAATGATTTTGATTAAAATATCATATTTAAGATATTACCTGTCAAATAAAATGTATATCTTGAATTTTCTGGGAATAGTCTCTGAAGGCTACTTTATTCTGGATGAACTTTACGAAATTTTGCATAACTGCTAAACCATACGAGATGGAGAAAAACTTACCACACAAAAATGTAGAGCACGTTAAAACACACAATTTATATTATATGCATTTTTTCGTGGAGTTGGTCGTTTTACGATACATTCCTTGTTTTAGTTTCAGCTTTAAAAAACTTATACTTATCTCACAAAGGACTTTGTTAACTCCTGTCCATACAAACTCATAGCAACCAGCTTTTGAATGTCACTTTAACCTATGGTACTCCCTTATTTCGCTTCTACTTACAAAGAAGCAAGTAATTAGGAGCGCAAGCTTTTTAATATTTTTTGCAGGGATATAGAGGAAGTCATGTGAATGGAACACATCAGATTTTTCACTCAAGCTGTGTGTAGGACAGGAGTTGGATAGGAAAACATGAATCAGTTGAGAAATTCAGTGCTATGCCGGCATGTTACCATGGTAGCTCAGTGGAAGAGGAACCGGTTAGAGACCGGGAGATCCGTGGTTCAAATCCCGGCAATGGCATTGAATTTTTCAGCCTGACTTAACTTTACAAACGGCTTGTGTGAAAAAAACAAACCAATACCAAAATATTTATTCATTTGCCATCTAAAGGCACTTTTTTCTAATATCAGTAACGTCTGTTGATAGTTGATAACCCCATGTCGACAGTTTCTGCTAATGTTCTCAATTACCATGAAGTAAATAGAAGCATAAGCTTTTTAGCAATAATTTGTTGCAGATGCAGAGAAAGTCATTGAATGGAATACATCAGATTTGTTTTTAAACCAAATGCAGTCAAATTTCGTTCCCAGTGTCCTTTAAGGCATGGAAGGTGCAAAGAAATTACACACAACTAAATAAAGAAATGCTTAACAGTACGAACTATTTTAATGTGTTTCAACAATATCTAGCCCGCCTGGTTAGTGTGGAGGTAGCGTGTCTGCCACATATTCAACAGGTCGTGAGTTCGAATCTCGTTTACGGTAGGTTACCCGGATAAGGTTTTTTTCGGGGTTTCCCTTATCCTGAGAAGACGAATGTCGAGTAACTTTAAGCTCCATGGACCCCGAGATTGTTTGAGCAGCATTTCACCAATTTCATTCACCGTCCGATATGACCAACCAAGTTAAAGGATGTTAAACTACAAAAAAAACCCCTAATAAACTCCAATTATCAGCCCGTTACCTTTTAGATTGCATTCAGGTCCTCAAATTAGGTTAAAACTCCGCTACTGTTATGCTACATACCTATTGCAAATATATACTAACATATTTTAGCAATTATCAGACAAAAGCTATCCATGTGCCCCGACGTCATTACAAAGAAATCTTGGCATTTACGTGCTCTTCAGTAAATGATAACAATTTAGAGATAAGAACACTCCTCCCATAAGGCAAATCCTGCAATTAAGGGCGTTGTCAATTTCGCCATATATGCCACTATCAGTTCAAGAGGCCAAAGAGTGGAGTAACGCATGCGAGGTCCACATTATCAAGATGGGCCCTGTCCTTTGTATTAACTTTCCATTACTCGTTATGATTCTCATCCGATCGATTTAGGCGCTTAAGATTAGTCTATACTTGAAGTTCCGATGTTTGCAACTACAGAATGATTTATGTAGAACTGATACATTTCTTTCTTTAATTATTCCGCTACAAATTCATTCAATGACCCTATTTAGCACAAAATTAAGCAGAATGTTCTGGAGTTTCGATTCCTTGTCACTAGATGCTCAGATGTTTATGTTTTATTCATAAATGCATTATTGGCAGCTGTTTCGACATTTTGTTCTTGTAATCAACGTGAAAATGCAGTACGATGTAGAACTGAGTCAAGGATATTTTCCGCAAGATGGCGCTACATGCCAACAATCAAATGAATCCACTAATTGCAAGTTTCTTTGACGACCAAATAATTTCCAGGAACCTGTGGCCACCGAGATCTTTGGATTTGATATCGCCGGACTTCTTTCTATGGGGCTACTTAAAAGACAGGGTTTACGCCACACGTCCCCAGACATTGGACGATCTGAAGCACATCACAAAGGAGATTCAAGGAATGACCAGTAACATAGAACGACGTGTTGAGTTGTGCCTTATGCAGGATGGAGGACATTTTCAACATTTGCTATAGAGGTAAATAATTTCCCAAAATTCCTCTACAATTTAGGTACGATAAGATGTCGCTAGCATAACACGTTTTGAAATAATTAATGAAAGAAATGTGTCAGCTCTAGATAAATCACCCTGTATATGACCACCAGAAACATGAGCAAACTCCTGCTACTTCAATAATGTGCAAATCTTCACTGTAGAAAGAAATAAAAATCTGATGTATTCCATTCATATGGCTTTCTCTCCATCTCTGTAAATTATTTTTAAAAAACGTATGCTCTATTTACTTCTCGCTAATCGAGAAAAAAATTAGCAGAAATGGTCTTATTACTTGCTTCCTTATAAGTAGAAGTGAAATAAGGGAGTACCATAGGTTAAAGTGATAGTCAAAAGCTGGTTGCTATGTGACTGAAGTTCATTTGTATAGATAGGAGTTGACAAACTCCTGTATAAGAAAAGTATTAAGTTTTTCAAAGCTGAAGCTAAAAATAAGGTATATATAAAAACGATTAACTTCACTAAAAGAAATGTATATAACATGTTTTAACGTGCTCTACATTTTTTGTGTTTTAAGTTTTCGTCCATCTCTTACGGTTTAGCAGTTATGCAAAATTCCGTAAAATTCATCCAGAATAAAGTTGTCTTCAGAGGCTATTCCCAGAAAATTCAAGATATACATTGTATTTGTCCGGTAAATATCTTTAATATGTGCTATTTTTATCAAAATCGTTAGAGCTATTTTTAAGAAAATCAAAATTTTCGAAAAAAGTTCCATGTAAAGGGTAGTTGGGGGTGGGGGGATTTTCTTGAAAATCTTCCGTGTTGTATCCTTGGAAGATGCCAAACTTAAATACCAAGTTCAACGGTATTTTCGTTTTTGAGCTATGCTGCTCACAGATACACGCGCACACAACACGGACCTTTTCCTGAAGATGCTTTTTTTGGATTCAGGGGACCCAAAACATGTATTTCCGGTGAAATCTCGGTATCGAATTTTTGGGCGGATTGCAATACCTTCTCTATACACTATGTACATAGTACGTGTAGAGAAAGTACAAATTCATCACCATAATCCTCCCCTCGCTGCGAGATAAACCAAAGCGCAAAATACCTTCTATAGTCGTTTAGTTCACAAATATGATTGGAACATTTACAATATCGTGTGCTGTTTCATAACATAGGGATTATAGTTTTAGAAAGAATTTGTTTGAAAACAGCATCCCTGGGCATGACAGGGCGCTACAGAGTTGGAGGTGAATTATATTTTTTCCATATCATAGTCCGGTATGGTTGCAATTGCTACTGTGGACTTTATAATTGAATTTTGACACTCATTAATTTCGCAGCGGATAATGATAAAAGGATTTAAAAAATTAAAATATCCCATTTGTGCTGCACCTGTTTCAAACACACGCTCATTTAATTGTGCTCCTATATTGCGTGATTTGTAATATGCTGATTACCGTTAGAAAATTGTTTACGAAAGGAGAAACTGCTGGAATCAGCGGATGCAGGGAAGGTGAAAGATCAGTAAAAGTTAAATCTGTTCTCAGGCAATGCTAGACCAGACATAAGATATTCAATTGTTTTGCTTTCTTGTTTTCATACGTTAAAAGTTGCCGGAATATCATGTAACTTGAATGCCAATAAGCACATTAAATGTGAGTGAATTTATTGGCATGAGAATATATGTCGACTATATAGCAATAAGGAGAAAATAAAAAAGTGAGGTTATAAGTATTTTAAGTATTATGTAAACCTTTTGTAGGTATCTCAAAGACTTACATTACATCTAAATCTGTCTGTAGTTTGTTAGTATCTCAAACACTTACATTACACCTAAATCTGTCTGTAGTTTGTTAGTATCTCAAACACTTACATTACACCTAAATCTGTCTGTAGTTTGTTAGTATCTCAAAGACTTACATTGCACCTAAATCTGTCTGTAGTGTCTTCGTATCTCAAAGACTTACATTGCACCTAAATCTGTCTGTAGTTTGTTAGTATCTCAAAGACTTACATTACACCTAAATCTGTCTGTAGTTTGTTAGTATCTCAAAGACTTACATTGCACCTAAATCTGTCTGTAGTGTCTTCGTATCTCAAAGACTTACATTGCACCTAAATCTGTCTGTAGTTTGTTAGTATCTCAAAGACTTACATTGCACCTAAATCTGTCTGTAGTTTGTTAGTATCTCAAAGACTTACATTACACCTAAATCTGTCTGTAGTTTGTTAGTATCTCAAAGACTTACATTGCACCTAAATCTGTCTGTAGTGTCTTCGTATCTCAAAGACTTACATTGCACCTAAATCTGTCTGTAGTTTGTTAGTATCTCAAAGACTTACATTACACCTAAATCTGTCTGTAGTTTGTTAGTATCTCAAAGACTTACATTACACCTAAATCTGTCTGTAGTTTGTTAGTATCTCAAAGACTTACATTACATCTAAATCTGTCTGTAGTTTGTTAGTATCTCAAAGACTTACATTGCACCTAAATCTGTCTGTAGTTTGTTAGTATCTCAAAGACTTACATTACATCTAAATCTGTCTGTAGTTTGTTAGTATCTCAAACACTTACATTACACCTAAATCTCTCTGTAGTTTGTCAGTATCTCAAAGACTTACATTGCACCTAAATCTGTCTGTAGTTTGTTAGTATCTCAAAGACTTACATTACACCTAAATCTGTCTGTAGTGTCTTCGTATCTCAAAGACTTACATTGCACCTAAATCTGTCTGTAGTTTGTTAGTATCTCAAAGACTTACATTACACCTAAATCTGTCTGTAGTTTGTTAGTATCTCAAAGACTTACATTACATCTAAATCTGTCTGTAGTTTGTTAGTATCTCAAAGACTTACATTACACCTAAATCTGTCTGTAGTGTCTTCGTATCTCAAAGACTTACATTGCACCTAAATCTGTCTGTAGTTTGTTAGTATCTCAAAGACTTACATTACACCTAAATCTGTCTGTAGTTTGTTAGTATCTCAAAGACTTACATTACACCTAAATCTGTCTGTAGTTTGTTATCTCAAAGACTTACATTACACCTAAATCTGTCTGTAGTGTCTTCGTATCTCAAAGACTTACATTGCACCTAAATCTGTCTGTAGTTTGTTAGTATCTCAAATACTTACATTACACCTAAATCTGTCTGTAGTTTGTTAGTATCTCAAAGACTTACATTACATCTAAATCTGTCTGTAGTTTGTTAGTATCTCAAAGACTTACATTACACCTAAATCTGTCTGTAGTTTGTTAGTATCTCAAAGACTTACATAACACCTAAATCTGTCTGTAGTTTGTTAGTATCTCAAAGACTTATATTGCACCTAAATCTGTCTGTAGTTTGTAAGTATCTCAAAGACTTGTAAATCTGTCTTTAGTGTGATTAATCATTTTACCACGTTTCGTTCTGTTCTGCCATAGAGTCAAATTGTTTTAAGTGGGACTGCATGGAAAAGGCACGTGATTCTCTCTCTGTAAATGCTATTTTTGCTTCAAGCTAATAATTACTAATTTAAAATCCGAATATTAACCCCTTAAAACGTTTATAAAAGCTTTATATCATAAAAATGAATATTTGCATTTATTATATAAAATGTTAAAATATTTATTTGAATTTTACAAATAAGCAGACATTTTGGAGACGAATTACGAAATCTCTCATACCTATGATGCTCCCTAGTGCAGGCCTTGTATGTGTTACCCGCCGAAAGGCAGGCTATCCAACATCACCAAGTGCAGACGAGAAAAGGAAGTTCCCCCTCCATCGCGTTGCCCAGGAAACACTTGTCGAGAGGGAAAGAGAGCAAGAAAGAAGAAAAGTGCCGCCTTGCGGGCAGAGGCATTATGGCCCTGCAACGGCAACAAACACAAATGTTCTATTCTGGATCGCAAAAGTTGGCGGGCAGCGGCTCGTAGGCGTCCAGGAAACAAAAATAAATCATCTGAATTAACTGCGACGCGATATTCTTCAACAGGGACCCCGCAACCATATTGCTCGAACGTGCTCAGACATGTAACGTCTTGTTTTGCTGACTTACAGATTCCTTTTGGCTGTCCACTCTTGGAAGATCCCCAGTTCGATTTTCTTGCCAAATCCACCACGCCCGATAATAAGCCACATAGCGACGAACAAGAAAACGTATGTGAACCAGTGTACAATCAGAGTTAAGAGTAGATTTCAGTTTATAGTAACTCAAAATAAGGTCTTTTTTTTAAAAAAAAAAACAAACTAAACTTTGTTGCACATAATTTTCCAATCGAATCTGTCCTGCCCTTAAGAATCTGAATGACTGACAGTGAACATAATATACGAGGGCCATTTCAGAAGTCATGGCAACTATTTTTATCAGTAAATACAGCTGCAGGAAACAAAACTCAGGATATAGAATTGAAAGTCGCTGGAATGTTCTTCGAAATGCTGGTACTGAAATAGCGTTTTATTTATGGACGCTCTTTAACTGCTGTGGTTCTCAGCGTCCGATTCTACACTGGGCGTGAAAGACCGCTTAATTTTGCTCAGATGCCTCTATATCAGGCTTGAGGCTATTTTACGTACTGTAAACCTACAACACGGGACCAACGGCTTTACTTCCCTTCCAAAGGAAGCCAGCCTAGGGTTTTTACGCCCGAAAAAATCCATCGACCTCCGTCCGGTTGAAACCGCACCTTGGGTATATGAAGTAAGCATTACACCACAGAGGGCGACGAAATGCTGATACTAACTTGGGATCCAGATACAAGGGGCTATGGGTAGGAGACATTGAAAGATGCATTAACAGTGATCATTGTTTTATTCGTATTATGTACATAGGTACAACAAAGTACGCGTAATACTCTTATGGGCTAACGACCTTAAAAATAATCCCCCAAGGCTTCCAAAAGTCTTTGCCAACGATGAGGAAGGCGCTGAATACCATCAACTTGGAGAGGCATCCAGCCTCAAGGTTACTGACGTTTGCATGTGTCTACTAACACCGCTCAGACGTCACCTGGTGGAGGCATCCAGTACTGTGTAAATATATATTGCAATAACCGCATATCTGATTATTCGGAATAAATAAAATAATTGGTATAACTGAAATAATCCTCGTATATTGTCTTCAAATTTGATTAATTGGTAATAATATTTCTTGAGGACTCGTGTGTTGTATTGGCTACACTTTACAGAGGGATCCTGGGATGTACGTATGTATGCGTTAGACGAATTCAAATGTCATAAAAGTACTTGCATTATGTAACTAATCATTCCCTACTCTTTTTTTTCTTACTTTGTCTACACGTATTATGTACAGAGAAGGTATTGTAATGCACCCAAAAATTCGATACCGAGATTTCACTGGAAATAAATGTTTTGGGTCCAACTGATTCAAAAAAAAGCAGTTTTAGAAAAATGTCCGAGTGTGTGTCTGGGGGCAGCATAGCTCAAAGACTGTTAAGTACCTGACTTGGTTCGGTACCTTCCAAGGATGCGACACGCAGATTCTGAGAAACATTCCCCCATCTTCAACTATCCTTTGCACGGAACTCTTTTCGAAAGGTTTTGATTTTCTCAAAAATGGCTCTAACGATTTTGTTTAAAATATCGTATATTAAAGATATTGACCTGAAAATTAAATGTATATCTTGAATTTTCTGGAAATAGCCTCTGAAGACTACTTTATTCTGGAGGAATTTTGCATAACTGCTAAACCGTAAGAAATTGACAAAAACTTACCACACCAAAAAAATGTAGCTCACTTTAAAACACACAATTTATGTTATATGATTTTTTTTTCGAGGAGTTGATAGTTTTTGAGATATTCCTTGTTTTTGGTTTCAGCTGTGAACAACTTGTGCTTTTCTCATACAGGAATTTGTCAACTCGTGTGAAAACAAAGGAACTTTAGTCACCTAGTAACCAGCTTTTGACTTCATTTTTACCTATGATACTCCCATATTTTGCTTATTTATACAAGGAAGCACGTAATAAGACTATTTCTGCTAATTTTTTCTCGATTAGCATGAAGTCAACAGAAAAATAAGCTTATTAACAATAATTTGTTACACAGAAGTACAGAAAGTAATGTGAATGGAACACATAGAATTTTCTTTTTACTTTCTCTACACGTATTATGTACATACTGTACAGAGAAGGCATTGTAATGCACCCAAAAAGTCGATACCGAGATTTCACCAGAAATATATGTCTTGGGTCCAACTGATTCAAAAAAAGCAGTTTTAAAAAATGTCCGTGTGTATCTGTGGGCAGCATAGCTCAAAGACCGTTAAGTACCTGACTTGGTATATAAGTTCGGTACCTTCCAAGGATGCGACACGCAGATTTTGAGAAAAATTCCCCCACCACCAACTATCCTTTGCATGGAACTTTTTTCGAAAAATTTGAATTTCTCAAAAATGGCTCTTAACGATTTTGATTAAAATATGGTATATTAAAGACATTGACCTGAAAAATAAAATGTATATCTTGAATTTTCTGGAAATCGCCTCTGAAGACTTCTTTATTCTGGATGAATTTTACGGAATTTCGCATAACTGCTAAACCATAAAAGATGGACATAAACTTACCACACAAAAAATGTAAAGCGCGTTAAAACACACAATTTATGTTATATACATTTTTGTCTGGAGTTGACCATTTTTGATATTCCTTGTTATTGGTTTAAGCTTTAAAAAACAAAAGGAACTTCTGTCATATAGCAACCAGCTTTTGACTATCACTCTAACCTATGGAACTCCCTTATTTTGTTTCTACTTAAAAGGAAGCAAATAATACGACGATATCTGCTATTTTTTTTTCTCGATTATCATGAAGGAAATAGAAACAACTTTCTAATAATAATTTGTTGCAGAGATGCAGAGAAAGTCATGTGAATGAAACATATCAGATTTTTGTTATTTTCTTTTCTTTGAGAATCAGTTCTATAAATAACTCTAGAACGTATGTCAAAATTTACAGGGTAAATACAATGCAAAGAGAAACGATGATTGGTATTTGGTATATGTTTCTCAGCGATGAGCACAAAAATGCCATGTTTCAAAACCATTAATCAACCTAATAAAAATAACCTTGAAATACCTTGGCCTGCGACCGACTGCAACTCTTGGTAATCAACAAACACGTTTTCAAAACAAAGAGTATCATTATTTCCGGAAGATGTGTCTGCAGTTGGGAAAATGCGGCGGGCGGGCTGGCAGGCACTGCAGCAGACATAATCACAGACGCTGTTTACGGCACAGAGGAGAGAGGTCGTTTGCTTGCGCGAGAAGCAAATGGCGGACACATGCACCATTTGCGCTAAATGGGACTGTACAGCAAACTAGCTCAGCTCCGCGGTTCAAAAACAGCATTATAAAGCTGCAGAAAAATTTCCCGTACGAGAATCAAATAAACATGCAGCAAAGACTTCTGCGTATGAAGGAGTCAGTACTGATCACAAGGTTCTCAACATATTCATAGTGCAATAATAACCCTGTGCAACACGAAATTTGTCCTTTTTATGAAAATAGGTCTGTTACGTGCAATGTTTAATGGTAAAAATCTGACGTGTTACCTCACATGACTATCTCTAGCTACTCTACAAACAAGCTTCTTACAAAAGATAATCCTTATTTCTACACAATGCTAATTGAGATAAACATTAGCAGAATTCTATTACTTAGTTCCTTATAAGTAGACAGGAACTAAGGGAATGCACTAGGGTAAATTGTTAGTCAAATGGTTTAAAAGCTGTCGTTATGCAATCGTCATTGCAAATCGTTTCTTTACTTGGACAGGAGTAGAAGAAACGAAAAACGGACACTCCGTCTGAGAAAAGCGTAATTGCTTCACAACTGAAACTAGTAACAAGGAATACCTCGGAAACGGTAGGTAAGCTCCGCGAAAAAAAAAAAATATACATAACATAAATTGTTGTTTCAATGACCTCTACATTTTCTGTTAAGTAAGCTTTTGTCTATCTCTTACGGTTTGCCAGTTATGCAATATTTCGTGAAATTCATCCAGAATGAAGTAGTCTTCAGAGGCTATTGCCAGAAAATTCAATATACCTTTTATTTGGCATGTAAATATCTTAAATATAAGAGATTTTAATAAAAATCGTTTAAGCCGTTTTTGGAAAAATAAAAAATTTCGAATTTTTTTCCCATGTAAACGGTAGTTTGGGGTGGGGGATTTTCTTGAAAATCTTCGTGTCGCGTCCTTGGAAGATACCAAACTTAAATAACAAGTTTGGTATGTAACAGCCTTTTTGTTTTTGAGCTATGCTGTCCACGCACACGTCTTATAATTTTTTTTTTTTTTTTTATTCGGGGGTGGGACCCAAAACATGAAATACCTTCTCTATACACTGTGTACATAGTACGTGTAGAAAAAGTAATACTCTAAATCCAACAGTTCCTTTAGTGAATAAAACATGAAAAGGCTGTTGCTATATTATTTCGACCACCAATTAAAAACAAAAAAGTAGCAGTTGTAGGTTGAAATATCCTCCATTTCCTGCCCTACTGTTGCAGGAACTGCGTATTGTGGTTACGTTTCCTGCTTTCTAGTTGAGCCCAAACATTGCCCGTGTAACATCTGTTTCCTTTTTACGAGGCTGTTTATCTTATTTGAGAAAAGCCAGAATTACGTCTTAAAGCTTCAACAGTTATTGTAGAATTGGAGAATTTCAACGAGGTACTAACTGTTAATATATGGAAGACAAGCGCTTTCATATCAAGTGCTTATTTTATGTTAATGGAAGGAAATTGATGCCATATTGATCTGTTGATTATGTGGTAAAGAAAAAATCTTATGTGTTCCATTTACATAACTTTCTCTGTGTCTCGGCAACAAATTATTGTTAGCACGCCTATGCTTCTATTTACTTCATGCTAATCGAGAAAAAAATTAACAGAGAAAGTCCTGTTTCTTGCTTCCTTGTAAGTAGAAGCGAAACAAGGGAGTACCATAGGTTAAAGTGACAGTCAAAAGCTGGTTGCTATATGACTGAAGTTCCTTTCTTTGTACGGACAGGAGTTGACAAATTTTTAAAGCTGAAGCCAAAAACAAGGAATATCTAAAAAACGACCAACTTCATGAAAAAATGTGTATAACATAAATTGTGTGTTTTAACGTGCTCTACATTTCTTGTGAGGTAAGTTTTTATCTATCTCTTACGGTTTAGCAGTTATGCAAAATTCCGTAAATTGCATCCAGAATAAAGTAAGCAAGCTTCAGAGGCTATTCCCAGAAAATTGAAGATATGCGTTTTATTTGTCAAGTAAATATCTTTAATATACGATATTTTAATCAAAATCGTTAGTCATTTTTGAGAAAATCAACATTTTCGAAAAAGAAATTCCATGTTTGGGGTGGGGGGATTTTTCTAAAAATATTCGTGTCGCATCCCTGGAAGATACTACACTTAAATACCAAGTTTGGTATTTTGCCGGCTTCTGGTTTCTGATTTATCGTATTCACAGACACATGGACACACGCACACACACAGACCTTTTTCTGAACTTTTTTTTATACATATATTTCCGGTGAAATCTCTGTATCGAATTTTTGGGTGGAGTGTAATACCTTCTCTAAACACTGTGTACATAGTACGTGTAGAGAAAGTACCTGTAAGTGTTCTGTGAATATCAGGATATTTAATTTAATGTGTATTATAAGTATACTTTCATTTATGATCAAAAATAATTACGTGAAAAAATTCAACAATGATAATTGTATTACTACGTGCATTAAAAAGGAAGTTGTTCTTTCTAGTATACCGCATCCCCAAGCGTTATATACCCATATTTAAATATTCACTAAGCGCAATTAGCTTATGAAACAAATATTATATGTACCAAAAATAATTTATTTATAAATAAACGAAAGTCTATATTATATACTTCCTCAAAAATATTTAATAGGGAGAAACATGTAAAATAAGCTTTGAGCCTATATAAGAGCTGAACAGAATCCTGCTCCTGGCTCAACATTGTCATTTGTTATTTGTCAGTCTTCATGTGATCTTCATTGCTCGGCACAAGGGTAGCGTCCTATGGGAACGCGTGCTGTAGAATAATCTGAATTTATCTCTGCCATCCTACAGTTTTAATAATTATTGTATCCAGTGATGTTGAAGAATATACAAGAACATCTTACCAGTGTATCATTTACAAGTATTATATTATCTGTAATGCATTATCTCCCTCGCGGCACGATCCTGACACGTAATAATAATAATAATAATAATAATAATAATAATAATAATAATAATAATAATAATACGAATTACAGTGAGTAATACTAAAAAGAATCTCAAATAGCTCGCCGACATATGTGTAATGAACGTGTCACCAACACGATGAGCAAAAAGGATTTCGTAACACCGTTTGTATACTATCTGCCTAGATAACCGTTTTTACTTTCTCTACACGTGTTCTGGATAATGTTCATATCCCAAGCTGAAATAAGCCATTCACATTGTTGCGAAAATTATTCCTCCATTCTCAGAAAAATATTCTATAAAATGCATTTGTTGTTTTCTGAATGAAGTTATTTTAATATAGATATCTAAAGGATTCCGTTATTGCAGTCTAGAGCCCAACAATTATGCTTGACGTTTGGAAAGGCTTAAGTCCCTCACAGGATCACTGAGGGCGTTTTATGAGAACAGCTGGTATTACAGGGTAAATATGATATAGATGGTTGAAACTCTGGAACTCGAGTAGGATTACTGCAGTCTGAGACGTTGGGTGTGTCTGGTTCTGAAACGGTGTACTGCTCTGTTCATTGTGAGGAACTGGTCGGATAGCGGAGGGTAAATTAGGGTCCTGGATCTGCACTTTGGATTTTCAAGTACATTCTTTTATATCTACCAAACAGAAGTAACAATCTATTACATAGTCCCACGATTCTCCACAAACCTTAGGTACATCAAATTTCATTGCATTACCATTTAGCCAATTTCTCGAGCATGGTTGCAACAAGAAGATTTTTCAAGAAAATACCCCCACCCCAAACTACCCTTTACATGGAACATTGTTTGAAAATGTTGATAAATGACAAAAATGGCTCTAACGATTTTGATTAAAATACTTTGAGTATAATATGTTTTTATGATAAACGAAAAGTATATCTTGAATTTTCTGAAGACCTCTTCATTCTGCATGACTTTTATATAACTAGCAAACCGTAACAGGTATAGAAAAACTTACAAAACAAAAAATACAGATCTCATTAAAACAAACAATTTATACCATACAACCGTTTTAGATATTCCAGATTATTGGTTTCAATTTTAAGCCACTTCAACTTTTCTCAAACGGGAAGACTTCCTTTTTCTCCCTTCATGTTTGTTTATTTTTGGCAAGCAAAGAGATTGGAATTTCAATTGTTTCACATAACGACCGGCTTTTAATAAGACTATCGCTTTGCCCTTCTACTTACAAGGAAGCTAATAAGACTAATTCTGCTAATGTTATTTTAATTAGCATGATGTAGATATCAGATTGATCTTTTGAATTAAAGGTTTGTTTACCGAACAGATAGAGGACATCATATGAATGAAAAAAAATAAGATTTTTTTCTTTATACTTACAACGAACCAAGTCTATATCGATTATCATGAAATATAAGAATAAGCCTCATAACGATAATTTAAGACTGCTTCCGTGGTCGAGTGGCCAGCGAGCTGACTTCTCACCCGGAGGTCCCAGGTTCGATTCGCGGCTAGGGCGTGGAATTTGTCTTTAACCAGAATTATTCCCTTTCCCCCATAGAGTCTGGAAGTATGAATGTGAGAGAATGTGCGTGTGTTTAGTAATATAAAGTTTAACCTAATGTTCTGAACCTACAGTTTCACAAGTGAAAGTCCCCGATATGATCATTGACAAATGAAGCAACAATAATAATAATAATAATAATAATAAAATGGTTACAAAATGTAGAGAACGTCATGTGAATGGAACATCAGTTTTTTTTCCTCCGTGTAATTCACAACTATCGTGGAGTTTCTGTAGAAACTAAATGAATGCTCAACATTGTTAAAAATTTACAACAATTTATTTGAGGTTAGGCTGGAATATTATGCTACATTACGTTTGCAGTTCTACAAAATGAACAAAGAGAATCTATATGTTGGAAGCTATCCACAGTTCTATATTATACTAATAATGCTTACAAGAAATTAGTAAATTAATTGGTCCAAGTGTGATCCTTGTTAAAAGGTATCATGAATCTAGTATTTCCGTTTCTTGTTTCTGCTATTTGTTTCTTCTTTCTTTGCCTCTTCACATAAATGTGATATTGCTAATATGGTATCAATTTTCCGACTCTACAATTGAGCTCCACGGGAGGTAGAGAGGTAGAGAGGGAGGGAGGGAGGGAGAGAGGGAGGGAGAAAAAGAATAACTTATAACAGAAACACAAAAATCTTATGTATTCCATTCACATTACGTTCTCTACAGCTTTGCAACAAATTATTGTTAAAAAGTTTAAGCTTCTATTTACTTCATGCTAATTGAGGAAAATTAGCAGAAATAGTCTTATTACTTATGAGGGTGTAACATAGGTTAAAGTAATAGTCAAACGCTGGTTGCTATGTGACTGAAGTTCCTTTGTTTGTATGGACAGGAGTAGACAAATTCCTGTATGAGAAAAGTATATGTTTTTAAAGCTAAAAACAAATAATATTTCAAAAACGATCAACTCTACGAAAAAAATTAGATAACATAAAATGTGTGTTTTAATGTGCCCTGCACTTTTTGTAGGGTACCTTTTTGTCTATCTCTTACTGTTTGGCAGTTATGCAAATTCCATAAAATTTATCCAGAACAAAGTAGTCTTCAGGGCTATTCCCAGAAAAGTCAAGATATACATTTTATTTGCCAGGTAAATATCTTTAATATATGATATTTTAATCAAAATCGTTAGAGCCATTTTTGAGAAAATCAAAATTTTCGGAAAAAGTTCCATGTAAAGGGTAGTTGGGGTGGGGGGATTTTCTTGAAAAGTTTCGTGTCGCATCCTTGGAAGATACCAAACTTAAATAGCAAGTTTGGTATTTAACGGTCTTTTCGTTTTTGAGTTCTGCTGCCCCCCCCCACACACCTTTTTCCATAAATTCTTTTTTTTGATTCAGGGGCCCCAAAACATGTATTTCCGGGGAAATCTCCGCATTGAACTTTTGGGTGCATTACAATACCTTCTTTATACATATAAAGAGTATGTACAGTATACATAGTACGTGTAGAGAAAGTTAAAACCCCATGCCTATAGAGGGATTGGAACCCGCGAACCTTTCACAGCAGAGCGTCAGCACCAAATGTGCCATAGATATTGGGGCCGGCTTGATTCCGCTAAAGTGAGATTTGACCTTTACTCCCAATTAGTTGGCGTGGAATAAAAAAAAGCTTTCAAATTAAGGTTACACTCAAAAGAAGCACATTTACATCATCAGCGAGTACAGAAGATTTTAATGACATTCATGCAATTTCATTAAAAGAACTTTGAGAGTATTTTCATACCGGAACTTCGCAAATAACCTTAAGTTCTCATACTGGGAATTTTCTCATAAAGTCATACAGGGTTGCCGGAGTTTTTTTTTTTTTTTTTTTTTTGAGGGGGTTGGACAGCTCGTACTGGGAAGAAATATGTTTATACACTACTTAGTCATTCAAATATCAACTTAATATTATAATATTCAGTAAAGTTTTAAAAATAATGAACATTTACAAAGTTATATATTGAAAGTTGATCATTGAAACTTAAATGCATACTTGTTGTTTGATTTTTCAGCCTTAACAAACAAGGGTTTAAATAAAAACTAGTCATAAAAGACGCAATATTTAGTTGATTGGAAGTTGACTTTACATTGAATTTCTGCTTTAACCACATTTACATCCAGGCTATTACAATTATCAGTCCAAACATTTGATATTATGGCAAACATTAGTACGGTAAATGCATTATTCACATGCATAGAAAGTATATACTGAACAATTACAAACGTGGTAAGGAATCAACTGCAGCTTCTGCAATAAGAAATTACACTTTGAATCCCTTGAATTATGTTTTGAAATGTTTCTGGAAGAACTTTGTTCGTTCCGCTGTTTGTTCCGCTGTTTGCCAAAGCAACTGATCATTTTTGCTCTCTATTATGTAAAGTCTTGCTACAGTATTCTAAACATATAAAAAGCAATTTATTGTGGAGTTAAAAATATCTTGGTGGAAAAATAAATCAGATTCCCGGATATATTAAGGCTGGATCCGGACTCCGGACAGATTTCTGGATACCCGAACTGTCCGGAGTAATCCCGGACGGGTGGTAACCCTAAAGCTATATCAAACTGGTCATGAACGGGCAAAGACAAAAATGAAACAAACAACAAAGCCAAAAACTTTGACAGTTCTAAGCATAATATGGGCCGAGAAGAATACAGTATACATGGCCTTCGGCGAGAAAGAAAGCCTTGAGGCCTTTTTCCTGAAGTTTTAGGCCTCAAAAAGCAAACATACTATGAATAGCTCGTTTTGCTTTCTTTTTCTCTAGTGCAGTGATGGCCAAATGGCGGCCCGCGAGTATGTTTCATCCGGCCTGCAAATACATATTTGATTTATTGCTCTTTTTTTTTTTTTTTTTAACTTCCTACATACATCTCATTTTAGAATTTGATGTTAGACTTCAAGATTTTGAAGTATTTCGATCACAGATGGAACTCTTCAACAATGCCATGAGATGTTAAGTGGTGTGCCAGCCTGGGGATCTACAGTTGAACTATGTGAGCTCCAATGTGATTCATTTCCTCAAACAACAGAGGCAACTGGTGTTGACTTTTAGAAACTCATTTCAAAGGAACGTATTCCACATCTTAGAAACTGGGCTTTAAAACTCACTTCCATATTTGGTGGTACTTACATATGTGAAACTGCCTTCTCTTCTATGAAACTAGTGAAATTAAAGTCCAGAAACAGATTAACTGATTCAATGTTATCTCATATTTCTAGGATTGCAGCATCAGAACTGGAAGTGGATTTTAAATCTTTTATAAATATTTTTACAAGCCTCATTATCCCCAGTAAAAAGCAATGCTTGTTCCTTCACTGTGCGTGTAATAAAATTAAAAGTAATATGCTCTTTAGTTGCCATTGCTGTTATTTTATTTTTAATATAGTTATACTAATGATGTTCCTGGCTCTCAAATAAGGTCCTTATCGTAATCTGGCCCTCAGTGCATTACTAATTGGCCATCACTCCTCTAGTGTATAGAGAAGGTATTGTAATACACCCAAAAATTCGATACCGAGATTTCACCGGAAATACATGTTTTAGGTCCTCCTCAATAAAAAACAAATTGGAAAAAGGTCCCTGTGTGCGTGTGTGTCTGTGATAGCATAGCTCAAAAACGAAAAGACCGTTAAATACTAAACTGGAACCTCTACATGGAACATTTTTCAGACATTTTTATTTTCTCAAAAATGGCTCAAACAATTTTGATTAAAATATCTCATGTATAAGCTTTTTATGACAAACGAAATAGCCTCTGAAGACCTCTTCATTCTGGATGACTTGTATAAGTGGCAAACCATATAGAAGTATACAAAAACTCACTACACAAAAAATGTATATCTCATTAAAACACACAATTTATGTTATATACCCTTTTTTTTTTGAGTTAACCGTTTTCGAGATATTCTGGATTATTGGTTTCAATTTTAGTCACTTAAACTTTTCTAAATGCGAAGACATCTTTCTTCTCGTTTCTCGTTTGTTTATTCCTGGCAAGCAAAGAGATTGGAATTTCAATGTTTCACATAGCGACCAGCTTTTGAAGGACGAAACTATCGCTTTAGGCTGTGCACTTTATTTCCCTTCTATTTCCAAGGAAATAGCTGTGCTTAAGCTTATCTTGATTGGCTTGATTAGATAACGACAATATTTTGAATGTAAGATTTTCTTTTCTGAACAGCTACAGGACATCTGAGTAGATTTTTTCTCTTCTACTCACAAGGTACCTAGTAATAAGGGCAATTTCTGCTAATGTTTAGTTCGATATCATGAAATAGAAGAATTAGCTTTTTAACAATAATGTGTTAGAGATGTAGAGAAAGTCGTGTAAATGGAACACATTTTTACTAACTGCGTATGAAGAGGGATATGCTTAAATGAGTGAAGCTTCTGATAATTGAAATTTTAGATAAAAAAAATTATAATATCCCACCTCTCTTACCTGAAATTGACTTGTGTACCATAAAAAGAAGGCGACCGGAGACTTGAGGCAAGACCGTAGTCGATTTATTTACTACGAAATATATGTAGATATGAAATAAATGTGTGGAATTCACCATGCTGCCAAATCTAACTGCTGCAATAAGTATAATTACTCCACTCCCAAGTGATCATTGCTAACGCGCGAGCTATCTGGCAACCATGTTTATGTTTATCAGTGTGAGCGTGCAAGAACTTTATCGCCAGAGCAGAAAATGCTTGTACAGCGCATTTCTCTCGCTCATAATATTCCTCTGGTCAGACAGTTATGCTACATTCACAATGAGATGCAAGCGCAGACGTAATGTAGCATAAGAGCAAGTGCGAGCAAGACCATTCACAATGTAATCGTAAGCTTTCTGGATCTGTCAGTTAAATAGGGATATCTTCCAAGCGCACCGCAAGTTTCAAATTGAATAACATAACCAACAATACGCTTACGAAAATTCACTCAATCTTTTACAAATAAATATGTTATAAAAATCTTACATACTAACAACTGACGCTCAGGCAATGACGTTACAATAATTTGCTCATTCAAAATTATTGTAAATAGTACAAGCATAGAGACTGCAGAAAATGATAAAGCTACACATTTAATGAACTAGAATTATCTGTCTGTGCCTTCGATTTATGAGAACCAAGAAATCTAGACGCAGATGATAATTACATCCATTAAATCTAAGGATTAGCAAGGAGACTGTCATAGCGTCTTGAGGGAAATTAGAGATGGCGCGGAACTGCACGGTCAAAAAGAAGAGCATGCATGTACAGCAGGCCCTGTAAAATCTTGTAGTGCGATCGTCTGTTGTTCATTTCATAGGTAATGCATAGAGAAAAGAAGCAGACTTCATCCTCTTTGTAAGTAACGCAAGGATAAAGTTTGGAGTTGCAAACTCTTGCGTTGCGTCTTGAGTGTTTCTATGTGAATGCTTACATTAAATAATGTGAGTCCAAACTCTTGCGCTTACATTTCATTGTGAATGTAGCATTATGCTTCACGTTGCGACTCATGATTTATGAATTTTACTAATGAACTCCCTTCCCGAAAACATTTTCTGTTGACATCCCGGCGTTTCCCTCTGGACGCTTCCTGAAACAGGATACAAACTTTTGCCGAGGTCTACCGAGACAGTGGCGCCAACATACAACAATACAATCAATAACCGAGCCGTCCAGATGCCATATTTCCCGGAAATTCCGGTTTACGCCAGCTCAGCCATTTCCAGGGACAATGAAACACTTTTCAAACACATGGGAACACAACGCCAGTGTCAGGATCTCATATAATTCTTCTGTTAGGAAAAGGGAAGGTCTTGGGTTACACTTTTGACCTTCAACCGCATTCCTCACCATTGACGCACACCTGCATGCAGGCTGCAGCTCGGCAAGCAGTGGTCGTCGTTCCAATGACAGCACCATGGACTTACTATGTATGTATACCACAGTTTTACCACTTCATTAACAGCTGCTAAAACTACTCTGCACGTAGGTGAGCACTTCTTCCATGTTAAAAAGACTTCTTCGATTCTGTCAAAACTTTAAGCTTCCTACTATACTTAAACCACTAAGAATGAACCATTTTCAGACAAAAAGCAAACCAAACATCTTCTCAGGTTGAGTGATAAATCCAAATTTAATTTCTTTACCATCATCGTGATAACATAAAGTACTCGAATGTCTGATTTCTGAAGGAGAGTACATGTTTGATGATAAAAATCTTAGGAACAAAAAAGTGTCCTCGAAATGCCCAAAATACACGTAGATGAGTAGCTTTTGCTTTCTCTAGACGTACTATGTACATGATGTATAGAGAAGGTATTGCATTCCACCCAAAAAATCGATACCGAGACTTCGCTGGAAATACATTTGGGTCCCCCTGAATCTAAAGAAAAAAACATTTTTAAAAAAAGGTCCGTGGACAGCATGGCTCAAAAATGAGAAGACCGTTGAATACCAAACTTGATATTTAAGTTTGGTATCTTCCAAGGACGCGACACGAAGATTTCCAAGAAAGTCTCCCATTCCCAACTACCCTTTACACGGAAAAAATTTTTATTTTCTCAAAAATGGTTCTAAAAATTTTGATTAAAATATCGTATATTAAAGATATTTACCTGACAAATAAAATGTATATCTTGAATTTTCTGGGAACAGCCTCTGCAGCCTAGTTTATTCTGGATGAATTTTGCGGAGTTTTGCATAACTGCTAAACCGTAAGAGATGGACAAAAACTTACCATACAAAACATGTAAGGCACGTTAAAACACACAATTTGTGTTAACTTACATTTTTTTCGTGGAACTGATCGTTTTCGAGATATTCCTGTTTTTTGGTTTCAGCTTTGAAAAACTTATACCTTTCTCATACCGAAATCTGTTAACTCCTGTCCATACAAACAAAGAAACTTCAGTCACAAAGCCACCAACTTTTGACTATCACAAGACTATTTCTGCTACTTTATTCTCGATTAGCATGAAGTAAAGAAGTTTAAGCTTTTTAACAATAATTTTTGTAGAGATGTAGAGAAAGTCAAGTGAATGGAACACATCAAATGTATTAAAAAAATCTTGGGGGTGAATTCAGGGGACCTCAAAATATATTTTTATGAAATCTACATGGTAAAGAAAGTTAAAAAGCTTCAAATTTTCTGAGCAAAAAGATGCAAGCTAGCAGTACTGTACTGCATATTCGGCTCGTTGCAACGTAGCCTAAGGTTGCCTAAATGGAAATGGAAACCACTATTTCAGCTGATATAGCTGCACTCTTGAGTCTACTGCGTTAATTTGATCTCTAGACTTCAGCCAGACATGTCGTCAGCTTAATGCAAAGTGTGTTTCCAAGGACCTCTCAGTATCACCACACGGATTCCAGATGTTCTTTCTGCAGTCATGGTTCTTCCTTTTCTAACGTCGATAGGAAAACAGCGTTACGCTTTTAGGACACATTAAACAAACATTCACGTTATAATTACGCTCGATCATGCAACAATCATTCACCATTTCCAGAACCTTTTATATCAAGTACTTTGGTGTGTAGCACGAGGTATTGTCCTTGGTCTCTCGTTATTGAGATATATACTCTGCTCTATTTCTTTCTACAAATTTTCATTTTTACTTTCTCTACACGTACTATGTACATAGTGTATAGAGAAAGTATTACATTCCACGCAAAACTTCGATACCAACATTTCACCGGAAATACACGTTTTGGGTCCCCCTGAATCCGAAAAAAGCATTTTTGGAAAAAAGTCCGTGTGTCTGTTGACAGCATAGCTTAAAAACGAAGAGACCGTTGAATACCAAACTTGGCATTTAAGTTCAGTAGCTTGCAAGGATGCGACACAAAGATTTTCAAGAAAATCTACCCTTTACATGGAAAGTTTTTAGAAAATTTTGATTTTCTCAAAAATGGCTCCAACGATTTTGATTAAAATATTGTATATAAAAGATATTTACGTGACAAATTAAATTTTTATCTTGAACTTTCTGGGAATAGCCTCTGAAGGTTACTTTATTCTGGATGAATTTTGCGGAATTTTGCATAACTACTAAACCGTAAGAGATAGACAAAAACTTACCGCACAAAAATGTAAAACACATTAAAACCCACAATTTCTGTTTTATACATTTTTTTTCGTGGAGTTGATCGTTTTTGAGATATTCTCTGTTTTTGGTTTCAGCCTAAAAAAATTATATCTTTCTCATACAGAAATTTGGCAACTCCTGTCTATACAAACAAAGGAACAGTCACATAGCAACCAGCTTTTGACTATCACTTTAACCTATGGCACTCCCTTATTTCCCTTCTATTTACAAGAAAACAAGTAATAAGACTATTTCTACTAATTTTTTTCTCGATTAGCATGAAGTAAAAAGAAGCATAAGCTTTTTAACAATAATTTGTTGCAGAGAATTAGAGAAAGTTATGTGAATGGTACACATCCGATTTTTACAAAAACGTACGTGTGTATGTGTGTGTGTGTGTGTGTGTGTGTGTGTGTGTGTGTTTGTGGACTGCATAGCTCAAAAACGAAAAGACCGTTAAATATCAAACTTGGTATTTAGGTTTGGTATCTTCCAAGGATGCTACACGAAGATTTTCAATGGAATCCCCCACCCCCAAATACCTATTATGTGGAACTTTTTTCGAAAATTTTGATTTTGTCAAAAATGACAACGATTTTGATTAAAATGTGACATATTAAAGGTGTTTACCTGACAAATAAAATGTATATCTTGAATTTTCTGCTAATATGCTCAGGACTACTTTAATCTGGATGAATTTTACGGAATTTTGTATAACTGCTAAACTGTAAGAGATGGGTGAAAAACTCAAAACACAAAATATGTAGAGCACATTAAAACACACAATTTATGTTATAAACATTTTTTTCGTGGAGTTGATCATTTTTTAGATATTCCTTGTTTTTTGTTTCAGCTTTGAAAAACTTATACTTTTCTTATACAGGAATTTTTCATCTGTCCATACAAACAAAGGAACTTCAGTCATATAGCAATCAGCTTTTGACTATCACTTTAACGTATAGTACCCCTTATTTTGCTTCTACTAACAAGGAAGCAAGTAATAAGACAATTTCTGCTATATTTTTCTCGATTAGCGTGAAGTAAATAGAAACAGAGGTTTTTAACTATAATTTGTTGCAGAGATGTAGAGAAAATTATGTGAATTGAGCACATCAGATTTTTTTAAAAAAATAATTTTACTTCCTTTAACATGATAGATCATAAAGAAAAGAATTTAAAGAAGGTCCGGGGTACATACAGCTTAGAATTACTCGACATTAGTCTTCTCAGGATAAGGAGAACCTTATTCGCGTAACTCACCCTAATCGAGGTTCGGGTCTGAGACAGATACGCTAGCAGCACCAAAGAAGCGGTCTCTTTACGTTTATTAGTCTAATATCAGAAAAGGAGCTTTTGCTGACCTCTTCGAAGATTAGTATGCAATTAAACACATTTCTGAGCCGGGTTGATGAGAACGTGTTCAGTGAGAAACACGGTCTGCATGTAATCAAATGGCACACGAAGGTGGAGGGTGAAAGGAAGAGGACACCAGACGTCAAAAACGCATGACTGTTAAAGGCGCTTCTATGGCGCAATTTGTATTTATCACAATGTTGAAAATATGAATGCAAAGTTTTAAATTCAGTACACTGAAAAAGACAAAAAATCTTGTGTGTTTCATTCACAAGACTTTCTCTACATCTGTGCAACAAATTATTCTATTTACTTCATCTAATCGAGAAAAAATTAGCAGAAATAGTCTTATTATTTGCTTCCTTGTTAGTAGAAGCGAAATAAGGGGGTAAGTGATAGTCAAAAGCTAGTTGCTATGTGAATGAAGTTCCTTTGTTTGTATGGACACGAGTTCACAAAGTCCTGTATGAGAAAAGTATAAGTTTTTTATAGCTAAAACCAAAAGCAAGGAATATCTCAAAAACAATCAACTCCACGAAAAAAATGTATATAACATATATTGTGTGTTTTAAGGTGCTCTACATTTGTTGTGTGGTAAGTTTTTGTCCATCTCTTACGGTTTGTCAGTTATGCAAAATTCCGTAAAATTGACCCAGAATAAAGTAGTCTTCAGAGACTATTCCCAGAAAATTCAAAATATACATTTATTTGTCAGGTTAATATCTTTAATACAGATATTTTAATCACAATCGTTAGAGCCATTTTTGAGAAAATCAAAATTTTCGAAAAAAGTTCCATGTAAAGGGTACTTTGGGGTGGGGGAATTTTTCTCAAAATCTTCGTGTCGCATCCCTGAAAAATACTAAACTTAAATACCAAGTTTGGTATTTTACCGACTTTTCGTTTTTGAGTTATCGTGCTCACAGACACACTGACACACACACGGACCTTTTTCTGAAAATCCTTTTTTTGTATACAGGGGACCCTAAAACATATATTTCCGGTGAAATCTCGGTATCGATTTTTTGGTGGAGTGCAATACCTTCTCTATAAACTATGTACTTAGTACGTATAGAGAAAGTAAAAAAGTAGTAATGGACAGACTGCTCTCCAAAATGTGCACTTCATTTGTCAAGAAAATATCTTAAACCATACGGCATTTTAATCAAAATTGTTGTCATTTTTGAGAAAATCAAAACTATAGGAAAATATTCCATGTAAAGGGCAGTTTGCTGTGGAGGATATTGTTGAAAATCTTTGTCACATCCTTGGAACATGCTGGACTTAAATATCAAGTTTGTTATTTAATGGACCTTTTACTTTCTCTATACGTACTATGTACAATCACGGAAAAAATGATTGAGCGCTGTAACCTTTCAAAGTATTGCTTCGGCACACGAAGCTACACAAGCTGGGTTTACACATGCACGTGCACTATGCTACAAAATAACTGTTTTTCGCTAATATGAGCAGAAACAATAAAAAATAAGCCAAACCTTGATAGTTGAGCTGTCCGTTGTAGTTCTATAAACAGGGAAAAGTGTACTCAGAGGTAGAAATGGCTCAGTTCTAACGTGCTGCGTTTGTAACTCAGTGTGCCACCTAGTGTAGGTTCGAGGCCGCTATCCCACATAGTTTTTTATTATTATTTTTGTTTTTAGGTCATATTAATCCGCTTCACAACCGATATAGATTACGTTATATAACTCATTTACTCTGTGAAATGTCAAATCTTTTATTTGCTGTTCTCACAAACTAGAAAACAAAGAAAAACACTGCAACCAGATCTCCGGTTGCTTTTACATGCAACAAAAGGCTAATAAAACCAGAGATAACAAATTCTAATATTTTGTGTGGTCTCCATTATTTGCTATCACTGCTTCAATCTTCGAGGCATAGAATCACTAGCGTTGGAAAATAATTAACGTCTGCTAGTGAATTTCAAGTGTCTGTCATGCCACACCAGAGCTGTGAAGCATTATTCAATCTGGGACCTTGAGAAAGCATCTGCTTTACTTTCGTCTAAACATGTTCAATTGGGTTGAGATCTACTGACTTTGGAGCCCATGGTATCTACTATAAGATATCCGTGTGTTTCGAAAACCATTTTCAATTTTGGCCAATTTGAGGACCTAATGATTATCCTGCTGGAATTTAATAATACCTTCAGGATAACGCTCTTGGGCAGATGGAAGCAGAACGTGTTTTCGAATTTCAGAATAGTTTTCCTCATTCAGCTGAAAGGCTCGTTCGACCACTCCTTGCACGAGTGGCCTAATAGTGCCTATCATATCGAGTACCACTAGGCCTGTAAACAAACACAGTCGAATTGGCAGTACAGAACGTAGCTTCGTCGTAGAAAACTACTTCGCTCCAATCGAAGTTCTCGTACTGTATATACAGCAAATGTGAACCTGTCAATTTTGTGGGCTTCAGGTATTACTGCCTTCACTGCCGCACATCTACGCTGTATTTCGGCATCTTTACAGGGGTTGCTAACCGTCCGTGCACTACCCGGGAATAAAGATACAGCGGCAGTCAGAAACGCATCTCTTTCGACCTGTGCCCGAGACCTGTCTTCACTCTCGGTAGATACACGCGAGCGACCAAGTGCTCTTCCTTGCATGATATAATTTTGCCCACCTCCTCGCAGTGGACTGTGGAAGATCTCAAATGCTCCGCACTCTGGTGGCCGTGCAACTCTGTGAAACCAGGGTGAGAACAGAAGAACGTTATCAACGGCCTCTGCCATTGCTAAAGTATGAATGAGTGCGTCGTTGTAGTAGTGATTGAGGACCTCTTTCGTTGACTAATGGAACCAAGGACAAACATTTGACCAACACAGAAAGAAATATAATAACGACAAAGGAATCAAGCTTATCACCAGTAGTTATAAACTTTGGCTGTTATACATATTATCTAATACTCAAATTATAACTAATATAGCGCAGACACTGTATTAGTATAAATTAAGAATGTGAAATAGAAAATATGATAGAAAAAACATAAATGGAGGAGAAAAATGTATGCTGTTGCAGAGGTTTGAACTTAGGGACAGTATTTTTCAAAGCGCTTGCGTTACCTCCGAGTATATTTGTTTGGATTTAAAGGCGTATGCTGCCACATTCATAAATGCGCTGTAATACTGGTCAATGCTTCTTATGATAACGTGATTCATTTATCGTGTTCAGGGTACTTCATGGCTTCTGAACCAGCTCATTGGTTGATTCAGTTGATTGGGAATTGGTTGCTCCACCTATATGTATAACTAACTACCAATGAGCATAGCATCAGGTAGAAACACTTTTGGGTTTGTTTACTAATTGGTTAACGAAGAATTGGTAGCATGGCGCTTGTTGCCGAATTCTTATCAGGAACCAATACAAATGCGAAACACGCTACAAGACACATCCTGTTAATGCGTTCGACAGGCGATAACGTATACCGCAGACACTGTTAGGTAAGTCTAGCCGCATATTGCAAATAGCGACCAGTGTAAACCTCGCTGCGATACGAAGTGGGACTTTGAAATACTCTACTCTCAAAGTGCGCTCAATCATTTTTTCCATCATGTATAGAGAAGGTATTGTATTCCACTCAAAAATTCGATACTGAGATTTCATCGGAAATACATGTTTTGAGACTCCCTGAATCCAAAAAAAAAAGAAAGCATTTTTAGAAAAATGTCTGTGTATCTCTGTGGGTGGGGGGGGGGGGCAGTAAAGCCCAAAAACGAAAAGACCGTTGAATACTACACTTGGTATTTAAGTTTAGTATATTCCAAGGATGAGACTCGAATATTTTCAAGAAAATCCGTTTTGCGTTTGGTCTTACAACGTGCAGTGCAATAATATCGATGTAATATCCCATGTTTCCCTTGCAAGTATTATATCGGCGTTTGGCTAATGCTGCCGGAGTAGAACATTCGCGCAAAGCTCAAGGAAATCAAGATACTCAGTTCTATTGCATGGTGTGAGATTTATTGCTTCTGATTTATGTTCACCATGTTAAGAGATTCTAAATACTCTATATACTTAACGTTATATTTAGCTTATATAGTACCTACTTTCTTAAAGAAAAGTAAGATAATCAGCTGAATTTATACTTTTTCTACCACGTACATAGAAGGTAGCGAAGGTTTTGCTTTCCACCCAAAAATGCTGTCTTTAGACATCGCAAGAAATAGGCATTTTGGGCTCCCCTGAATCCAAAAGGTATGCTTAGAAAAAGTCCACCAACGTGCACGTATCTTTGAACAGCATAACTAAAAAAATCTTGTGTGTTCCATTCACATGATTTTCTCTATATATTTGCAACAATTATTGTTAAAAAGTTCTTGCTTATATTTAATTCATGTTAATCGAGAAAAAAATTAGCAGAAATAATCTTATTACTTGCTTCCTTGTAAGTAGAAGCGAAATAAGGTAGTAGCACAGGTTAAAGTGATAGTCAAAAGTTGATTGCTATGTGACTGAAGTTCCTTTGTTTGTATGGACAGGAGTTCACAAATTCCTGTATGAGAAAAGTATAAGTTTTTCAAAGCTGAAACCAATAAGAAGGAATCACTGAAAAACGATCAACTCAAAGAAAAAAATGTATATAACATAAATTGTGTGCTTTAACGTGCTTATACGTTTTTTGTATGGTAAGTTTTTGTCCATCTCTTATGGTTAGTAGTTATGCAAAATTCCTTAAAATCCATCCAGAATAAAGTAGCCTTCAGAGGCTAGTCCCAGAAAATTCAAGATATATATTTTATTTGTCGGGTAAATATCTTTAATATACGATATTTTAATCAAAATCGTTAGAGCCATTTCTTAGAACATCAAAATTTTCGAAAAAAGTTCCATGTATAGGGTAGTTGGGGTGGGGGGATTTTCTTGAAAATGTCACATCCTTGAAAGATAACAAACCTAAATATCATGTTTGGTTTTTAACGACTTTTCGATTTTGAGCTATGCTGCCCAGACACACACACGGACATTTTTCTAAAAAATTTGTTTTTATTCAGCGGGTCTCAAAACATGTATTTTCGATGAAAACTCGGTATCGAATTTTTGGGTGCATTACAATACCTTCTCTATACTCTATGCACATAGTACGTGTAGAGAAATTAAAAATACATTTATAAAGCTGTTGTATAATGCAGGGTTAAACATAACCTGTTTCATGCAACCGACATTGAGTGCTCACGAACTCCATCGTATCTTCTATGGGTTTTCTTGAAATTAACAATAAGATACTATAAATCTTAAAATATTTCGGTACAAAACCTATCAGCAATTATCAGGCCGTACGGATTGAATGCATTATCAACACCCAGTTAAATTTACCTGTTTGTAACATCAGATCACTGAAAACAAATTCTATTGGTATGTTTCATTTTCACTGAGATAAATCTTTGCAGAAATGTCACATTGCACATTTCGTTATAAATACAAAATGAATAGCGATAGCCAAATTTTTAAGCTTGTCTGTTACTACTACTAAACAATCGCAAGAAACATACGAACATCACATTGAATTTTCTTTAATGAAGAACTATCAACCAATTCGAATCATATAAACAGATCTAAATATTTTGTGCAATACGTTTTCATTTATCCAATAAGTTATATAGGATTCCTTCTGAATTATGAGGACTGTAGAGAATGTTCCAGAAAGAAAATTCAATATAAGCATTTTGTCATTTAATTATTTAAATTATATTTCAATCAACATCTCTAGAGCCATTTTGACAAAATCGAAAATTTCGAAAAATCTTCCTTTTACTTTCTCTACACGTACTATGTGCATAGTGTATAGAGATGGTATTACACGCCACCCAAAAATTCGATACCGAGATTTCACCGCAAATATATGTTTTAGGATCCCCTGTATCCAAAAAAAAAAAAAAACATTTTCAGAAAAAGGTTCGTCTGTGTGTGTGTGTGTGTGTATGAACAGGATAACTCAAAAAGAAAAGTCGGTAAAATACCAAACTGCGCATTTAAGTTTAATATCCTCCAGGGATGCGACGCGAAGATTTAGAGAAAAATCCCCCCCAGCCCAAACTACCCTTTACATGGAACTTTTTCGAACATTTTGATTTTTTCTCATAAATGGATCTAAGGATTTTTATTAAAATATCGTGTATTAAAGATATTTACCTGACAAATAAAATGTATATTTTGACTTTTCTGGAAATGGCCTCTGATGAGTACTTTATTCCGGATGAATTTTATGGAATTTTGCGTAACTGCAAAATGGACAAAAACTTACCACTCAAAAAATGTAGAGCACATTAAAACACACAATTTATGTTATATACATTTTTTTTCGTGGAGTTGATGGTTTTTGAGATATTCCTTGTTTTTGATTTCAGCTTTAAAAAACTTATACTTTTCCCATGCAGGAAGTTGTAACTCCTGTCTATACAAACAAAGGAAGTACAGTGACATAGCAACCAGCTTTTGACTATCACTTTAACCTATGGTACTCCCCTTATTTCGCTTCTACTTACAAGGAAGCAAGTAATAAGACTGTTAATTTGTTCTCGAGTAGAAGGATGTAAATAGAGGCATAAGCTTTTTAACAATAATTTGTTGCAGAGATGTAGAGAAAGTCATGTGAATGGTACACATCAGATTTTTAAAATAATTTTCACATAATTTAATACAGTCACAAAAGCAGCAGCAAAATTATTGTTAACAAGTCAGTATCCACTTCTGTAATGCTCAATTACACATCCAGATGACGCAATGTGTTGTTAAATATTGGAAGAACTGATATGTCAGCTACAGTATCTCTTCAGTTTGAGGAAAATATAAACATGCTGCTTTCCTTGGTTACGTGAGCTCGCAAGATAAGAACGGGAGTTCCTCAACTGCCATAAGCTTCACAGCCCGGCTAGTATATACGCTGATACATGCTAAACTGTGTAGTCAATTTGTGAATCTGCAAAGTTTAGACAACTTTCTAGTTTTGTTGGGAAGTTCTTTTAAAAACTATGTTATTTATTTTGGCACTAGTTTTTACTTTCTCTATACGAACTATGTACATAGTGTATAGAGAAGTTATTGTATTGCACCCAAAAATTCGATACCCAGATTTCACCGAACATGTATGTTTTGAGACGCCCTGAATAAATAAAGTATTTTTAGACAAATGTCCGTGTGCGTGTGTGTGTGGGGGGGGGGGGGCACTATAGCTCCAAAACGACGTTAAGGCCCAAACTTGGCATTTAAGTTTGGTATCATCCAAGGATGCGACACGAAGATTTCAAAAAAGTCCCCCTCACCCCAAACTACCCTTTATATGACAAAAAAAATCGAAAATTTTGTTTTCCTTAAAAGTGGCTCTCACGCTTTTGATTAAACTCTCCTGTATTTGAGATATTTATTTGCCAAATAAAATGTATCTTGAATTTTCTGGGAATAGCCTCTAAAGACCACTTTATTCTGGATGAATTTTACTGAAGTCTGCAAGGCTGCTAAACCGTAAGAGATGGACACAAACTTACCACACAAAAAATATAGAGGCACGTTAAAACACACAGTTTATGTAATATACATTTTTTTCGTGGAGTTGGTCGTTTTTGAGATATTCCTTGTTTTTGGTTTCAGTTTTAAAAAACTTATACCTTTCTCATACAGGAATTTGTCAACTCCTGTCCATAAAAACAAAGGAATTTCAGTCACATAGCAACCAGCTTTTGACTATCATTTTAACCTATGGTACTTCCTTATTTCGCTTCTACTTACAAGGAAACAAGTAATAAGACTATTTCTCATTTTTTCTAAATTAGCATGAAGTATATAGAAGCATAAGCTTTTTAACAATATTTTTTGCAGAGATGTAGAATAAGTCATGTGAATGGAACACATCAGATTTTTAACATTTTTAGTGCATAAAAATAAATATTTGCTAAGTTTTTAGCACTTAAAACTGCGAGCCCTAGTCATGAGTGAACATGCTGGGTCATTGACCTCACTGCGAAGACATCTGAGACACCCGTTATAAAATAAAACAAACACGTAGTAGCAGAGTTTGTAAATGTGTAAGTTATGCTTGCTAGCAGAATAGATAATGTATTTATTTGATGAAACAAAATATTTCAGCTGTTTTGGAAATGTAGTAATTAACTTGCACACTTAGTGCACATTTTACAAGCAGAGAAGAAATATGTATTTGCATTAAAATCCTAATCCTACTTATTGACCAGCGGATAAATGTTACCTATTACAATTTCCTTCTGAAGCAAATAAATGTTCGCATTGTTTCTGATCCGTTCGCCTGTCCCAGAGGACGCATGTGGGATTTGTGGTGGACAAAGCGGCGTCTGGGCGGATTTCCTCCGGTTCTCCTCGCCATTCATTTCAACAATTGCTCCATTAACACTTTTCTTATCCTCCATTTTGCCTTCACTTCTACTGTCTACTTCCCTCACTATCCAGGCTACGAGCTGACCCCTCGTTCTAGGTTCTTCATTCTGTGATTAATGCTACATTCACAATGAAATGCAAGCGCAAGAGTATTATTTAATGTAAGCATTCACATAGAAATACGCAAGACGCAACGAGACGCAAGAGATTGCAAACTCAAAACTTTATCCTTGCGTTGCATGCAAAGAGGAGGAGGCATTCTGCTTCGTTTCTCTATGCATTGCCTATGAATTCAATAACAAATGATCGCACTGCACAAGATTTTGCAGGGCCTCCTGTACATGTACGCTATTTGGCCGTGAAAAAAAAAAATGTAAATGGCGTGTTATTTATGGACGCTCTTTAATTGCTGTGGTTCTCAGCATCCCATTCTATAGTGGGCGTGAAGGACCGCTTAATTTTGCTCAGAGGCCTCTCTATCAGGTTCCGTAAATCTACGACACGGGACCAACGGCTTTACTTCCCTTCCTAAGGATTTTTACACCCGAAAAAATACATCGTCCTCCGACGGGTTTGAACCCGCGGTATATGAAGTCAGCATGGTAACCATTACACCACGGAGGGCGACTATTTGGCCGTGCCGCGCCATCTCTAATCTCCCTCAAGAGGTTATGACAGTTTTCTTGCGAATCTTCTTTGATGTAATTATCACCTGTGTATAGATTTATTAGTTATCATAAATCGACATAGTTGATAATTCTTAGTTCATTAAAGGTGTAGCTTTATCACTTTCTGCAGTCTGTATGCTTGTACTATTTTCAATAATTATTTTGAATGAGCAATTATTGTGACGTCACTGCTGCGTACGTCAGTTGTTAGTATGTAAAGATTGAGTGAAGTTTCTTATGTGGTATTGTTGGTTATGTTATTCAGTTTGTAATTTGCGGAGCGCTTGGAAGATATTCGCGTATAACTTGCGGATCTAGAAACCCGTGACAACTTCTTGCGTTGTGCTTACGATTGCATTGTGAATGGTGTTTTCCTTGCGTCTGCGCTTGCATCTCATTGTGAACGTAGCATAATCCTCGACAGGTTTTGATGTTACAAGGCAACAACGTTTCTAACTAGTATGATGCCTGATCCGTTTCACTGCTCATGAGGCAATCAGATAAAATACGAACGATTTTTTATTATTTCCAGCAAAACACACTTACCATATGGTAGGTTTATGCTTGTGATATGATAAAATTTTGATGCGCAATTTACATTTGGATTTTATTATTCCGACTCTTATCGCTGAAGTCATTATAAACTTACGCAACGCATTCCTATTTTCTCGGCGAGGCAGTACTCAAATTTAACATTCCACAAGATCCAATCCTATTACAATTAACATTTTGAAGTGTAAAAATTACGCCTGTTAAATTACAAAAACTTAATTCAAGCTTAATGTTGTAAATTACTGAAAGGTGTTACCCCGCATTTCTTAAGTATGTACTTTTCTTTTCTACTTGAAAAATGTTTCACGTAAATGGAATTAACCGTGGATTCCGAAGCAGTGTCGCCAAGTACATATACTTCCATTACACTGAATGTTCAAGGGGTAAAACTTAGCATTCATTTCGATTCGCAGAAAAGCAGGGTTGAAAAGCTCTTGGAAAGAAAAGGGGGGGGGGGGCTGGCTGCCTCTAAGGTGTTAGTAACAAAAACTCCTATATCCTTATTAGCATCGAGTATCAGGCCTGTATCCCTTTTCAGATTCTTGCCATAGAGCATTTAATTTAACTAATGTTTAACATTCACATTATTTTGCATATTGCTATCATTCATTTTTATTTCTTCACGATGTAGTACACACAGTTTTGTATTTAATCCAACCATTCGATGTCGATTGTTCACCAGAAATATTTTTTGAGCTCCCTTGAATCCAGAAAAGCATATTTTAATCACAACTTTGCGTGTATGTGAAGTTGAATAGAAAAACTAAAAATCTCTTAAAAGTCAAACTTAGTTTTTAATTAGTATTTTGAAGGATGCCAAACTAGGATTTTCAAGAAAATCCCTTCACCGCAAAATATCCTTACATGACAAAAGTATGAAAAGCTTTATTTTCTCAAAATTTACTGTTAATATTTTGTTTAAAATAGTTTCGTTTGTTTGTTTTTCCTGTTCACAGACACACGGACCTTTTTCTGAAAATGCTTTTTTTTTACTTTCTCTATACGCACTATGTACAAAGTGTATAGAGAAGTTATTGCACTCCATCCAAAAATTCGATACCGAGATTTCACCTGAAATATATGTTTTAAGGTCCCCTTTAACTAAAAAAAGCATTTTCGGAAAAAGGTCCGTGTGTGTGTGTCCGTGAACACAATAACTCAAAAACGAAAAGTCTGTAAAATACCAAACTTGGCATTTAAGTTTAGTATCTTCCAGGGATGCGACACGAAAATTTTGAGAAGAATCCCCCACCCCCAACTACCCTTTACATGGAACTTTTTTAGAAAATTTTTATTTTTTCAAATTGTTCTAACGATTTTGGTTAAAATATCATGTATTAGAGCTATTTACCTAACAAATAAAATGTATATTTCGAATTTTCTGAGAATAGACTCTGAAGAGTGCTTTATTCTGGATGAACTTTACGGAATTTTTAATTAACTGCTAAACCGTAAGAAATGGTCAAAAACTTACCACACAAAAAATGTAGAGCACATTAAAACACACAATTTATGTTACATACATTTTTTCCGTGGAGTTCATCGTTTTTGAGACATTCCTTGTTTTAGGTTTCTGCTTTGAAAAACTTATACTTTTCTCATACAGGAATTTTGTCAACTCCTGTCCATACAAACAAAGGAACTTCAGTCACTTAGCAACCAGCTTTTGAATATCACTTTAATCTATGGTAGTCCCTTATTTCGCTTCTACTTACAAGGAATTAAGTAGTAAGACTATTTCTGCTAATTTTTGTGATTAGCATGAAGTAAATAGAAGGATAAACTTTTTAAGAATAATTTGTTGCAGGAATATAGATAGAGTAATGTGAATGGTACACATCAGATTTTTTGGATACAGGGGACCTTAAAACAAATGTTCCCGGTGAAATTTCGGTATCGATTTTTGGGTTGATTGCAATACCTTTTCTATACACTATGTACACAGTACGTATGTTTAATGCGACTTGAGCGTGGTAAACGAGAAAATGCGACTGTCAACCGTGAATCCCTTAGCGTTCCCAGACGTTATTTTCGTTCAATGACTAGTCTTAAATCCCTTATCACGCAATAGACCTTGGGTGACACATCATATCTCTGCTTCTTACGCCATAATTAGAGCAGAGTACACCGAGCACTTCGATAAGACATTTAAAGGTCAAACAACTTGAGACCTGTTTCTCCACCCATTTCTGTCACGATCACATGATATTAACATACTTTCTTGTTTCTTTTTTACGCCACTAATTGCTTTCCTATAAGCCTTTGAGACATAATTAGCATCATCATTGATATGCTTTAGCTGATCAGACGAAAGAGATAGAGCGAAAATAAAAAACTTTATAAATACTTTAAAGAACGAACCATGGGTATTTGAAATTCGGGTACCACCCAACTTCATTCTACATATACAATTACCGAGGGAAAATTACAAACCCACATCAACTTCCAGCAATTAATCTTTAATTCAGCTTACAGAATGCTTCAGTATGACCGTATAGCTAAAAAATATGTGTTACACTCACATGAGTTTCTGTAGATGCTCTACAAAACTCCTACAAAAGATTATTCTTTGTACAAAATGCTAATAAAGATGTTAGAAGAATGCTATTACCTAGTTCCTTATAAGTAGAAGAGAATAAGGGAATGCACTATGCTAAAGTGATTGTCAAATGTTTTAAAAGCTATCGTTATGCGATTGTCATTGCAAAGCACTTCTTTTCTTGGCCAGTAGTAGAACAAAAGAAAAACAGACACTTCCTGTGTGAGAAAAGTTTTAAGTACTTCACAATTGAAACCAATAACAAGGAATATCTCGAAAACGGCTACCTCAACATCGAAAACGTAGAGGACAAAAATTGTGTGTTTTGTCATGAGGTACATTTTTTGTGTAGTACGTTTTTTCTATCTCTTACGGTTTGCCAGTTAAGCAAAATTCGTCCAGAATAAAGAGGTCTTCAGAGGCTATTCACAAAAAATTCGAGGTACACATTTTATTTCGGATATACAGTCAATACAATAAAACAAAAAACAAAACAAAAAATCTGATGTGTTCCATTCACATGACTTCCTCTACATCTCTGCAACAAATTATTGTTAAAAAGTTTATGCTTCCATTTACTTCATGCTAATTGAAAAATCATGAGTATTTTACTTGCTTCCTTGTAAAGAGAAGCGAAATAAGGGAGCCACATAGGTTAAAGTGATAGTCAAACATAGATTGCTATGTGATTGATGTTCCTTTGTTTGTATGGACAGGAGTTGACAAATTCCTGTATGAGTAAAGTATAACTTTTTCAAAGCTGAAACCAATAACAATACAAAAAAAAATTATCGACTACACGAAAAAATGTATACAACATAAATTTTGTGTTTCAACGTGCTCTACATTTTATGTGTGGTAAGGTTTTTTCCATCTCTTACGGTTTAGCAGCTATGCAAAATTCAGTAAAATTGATCCAGAATAAAGTAGTGTTCAGAGGCTATTCCTATAAAATTCAAAGATATGGATTTTATTTGTCAGGTAAATATCTTTAAGATACGATATTTTAATCAAAATCGTTAGCCATTTTTAAGAAATTCAAAATTTACGAAATTTTTTCTTTGTAAAGGGTAGTTTGGGGCGGGGTGATATTCTTGAAATCTTCGTGTAACAAACATCCTTGGAAGATACGAAACTTAAATACCAAGTTTGGTATTCAACGGTCTTTTCGTTTTTGAGCTATGCTGTCCACATACACACACAGAAGGACCTTTTTCTGAATGGTATTCAGGGGATCTCAAAACGTGTATTTCCGGTAAAATCTCGGTATCGAATTTTTGGGTGGAATACAATACTTCCACTATACACATAGTGCGTGTAGAGAAAGTAAAAAAAATGACAAACATAAGCATAGCAATAACCAATCATGCGCCTTGAGAATGAATAGCGAACTCTGGCAGAGACGAGTGTGCCCATACGTGCACTTGCAAACTAAAGTAGCCAATTTGCTTGTGTTTTATATGTTAAAGAACGGTTGTCTCGTCACAGACGATGGTGGATTTATCCCCTTAATCAAAGACGAAATAACGGAGGAGATTTTCAAAATCTACTATGCGAAATGAAAGAATCATCATGTGAAGCCCTTTTAATAACACATCGAGCAGCGTTCTCATTGTTGATTCCTACGTTGCATGTTAACTTTGACACAAAAGCTTGGCGTTTGCAAGCTTCTATGTTAACGTACTAGGTTATGTCCACGTCAATGTCAATGTAACCATTGTGAATGAGCCTATACATATATTGACTGCAAGCTTCTGTGTCTAGTTACGTCTGCAGTTGATTTTCGATGTGAACTCTCTCCACGTCTAGAAGTAGCGTTATTATGAATTGCACGACGCACTCGTATTGTATGGTAAAGGATTACGGATTAAAACAGTAAATTTCCGATCCTTAATCATCTACTGCCTACTCATCATCTACTAATCCACTATCTATAGTATTTAGAGACCATTCCATAGCTTAAATCATAACTGTGTGCTTCTGTTAGCAATTTAATAGGAACTAACTTTATGGAGAAAAACAGAAAACATTCAGCCATCAATTAGAGCTATTGTAGCCTGTTGTTATTGTTTACATTACCGGTGAAATAAAGATGGATTGAGAAAGTTTTAATACTTCTGATTATTATTGTATTACAACAATAGCCGGTTCAGAAACAGTAATCAATAGTTATTCCATTTAAAAGAAATAATCAAATCACCAAATAGGGTCGTTTTAAACTGCGCTAATTTTATACAGTTGGATATGCCTTGTATTCTTGAAGAACATGAAAATGAAATAAATGATTTATCTGTACTCTTTTTTACTTTCTCTACACGTACTATGTACATAGTGTATAGAGAAGATATTGCACTCCACCAAAAAATTCGATACCGAGATTTCACCGGAAATATATGTTTTAGGGTCCCCTGTATCAAAAAAAAAAAAAAAAAAAAAAGTATTTTCAGAAAAAGGTCCGTGTGTGTGCCCATGTGTCTGTGAACACGATAACTCAAAAACGACAAATCGGTAAAATACCAAACTTGGTATTTAAGTTTAGTATCTTCTAGAGATGGGACACGAAGATTTTGAGAAAAATTCCGTCACCACAAACTACCCTTTACATGGAACTTTTTTCGAAAATTTTGATTTTCTAAAAAATGGCTGTAACGATTTTGATTAAAATATCGTATATCAAGGATATTTACCTGACAATTAAAATGTGTATTTTGAGTTTTCTGAATAGTCTCTGAAGAGTACTTTATTTTGAGTGAATTTTACGGAATTTTGCATAACTGCTAAACCGTAAGAAATGGACAAACTTACCACACAAAAAATGTAGAGCACCTTAATACACACAATTTATGTTGTATACATTTTTCGTTTTAAAAAGTACAGTTATTAAATGGTTGCCTATGCAGTATCAGTGAGGAGTAGCAAAGCCCTTTCGGTGTATAGAGAAATTTGACGCTGCTTTGAAAGAAAGCAGGTTTATAAATATTTCTAATCATTTAGCATTATACATGTATTTCTATGTGCGTAAGCTACTGTTGCCCATTTCGAAATTTATACCTAGTTAAGGGTAGCCTAGATGGAAAGTCTACTACAAATTTTCACCTTTTATACACAAGACATGGAACAAAATTTATCAACACATTTCAAATTTAGTTAAAATCGATGTAGAACAAGGATAGTTATGTTGATGCCAATTTAACCATTGGCTGCAAGCTTCAGTGTCTACGTTACGTCTACGGTTGATTTTCGATGTGAATGGCCCCAGTGCATTTGAACCACCTGTTCCGCCATCCCAACTCTGCCACGTCCTCAATCCCGATTCTCTTTGCATACCAAATGAAAGGATAAAAAATCTGATGTGTTCCAATCACATTGCTTTCTCTACATCTCTGCAACATATCATTGTAAAAAGCCTATGATTCTATTTACTTCATGCTAATAGAGAAACAAGTTTTTTTTAAAGCTGAAACCAAAAAATTAGAATATCTAAAAAAACGATCAACTCCAAGAAAAAAATGCATATAACATAAATTGTATGTTTTAACGTGCCCTACATTTTTTGTGTGGCAAGTGTTTGTCCAACTCTTACAGTTTAGCAGTTATGAAAAATTCCGAAAAGTTCATCCAGAATAAAGTAGTCTTCAGAAGCTGACCCCCAGAAAATTCAAGATATGTATTTATTTATCAGGTAAATATCTTTAATATACGATATTTTAATCAAAATCGTTACAGCTATTTTTGATAAAATCAAAATTTCGGGAAAAAGTTCCATGTAAAGGATAGTTAGGGGTCGCGTCGCATCCTTGGAAGATACCAAACTTAAATACCAAGTTCCATTTGATATTCAACGGTCTGTTCATTTTTGAGCTATGCTGTCCACAGACACACAAACACACACACGGGCGTTTTTCCAAAATGCTTTTATTTTATTCAGGGGGACCGGCGAAATCTCGGTATCGAATTTTGGGTGCTTTACAATACCTTCTCTATACACTATGTATATAGTGCGTGTATAGAGAAAAAAAAATCCTGGATCTTGAAATAACAACCGGTCCTGGGCCCAAATGGTAAAGGTGCTTAATCAGGTCCTACCTGGCATTCATTAAATTCGTCCCTCAGAACTGGTTTCAGCAGTGGCTGTTTATTTCACCTGCTCTTTAAAGAGTTGCAATGTCTAACAGGTGAAGCCTGATTTCAACTTGGAATCTTGTTCTTCATAACATTACTGACCACACTATTTCGCAGATGTTCAGATGTGGACACCCCTCTTCTCTGTTGTTGACAATCCTTCAGTCAAAAGTCTGCCACGGGTTCAGTGGCAATGAACTCCAAGAGCATTTACAATGTTTGAACTACTGCCATTCCAACAACATCCACTTCATCACAAGCAGCTTGGCAACAGCTATTTTTACATTCATATGCTCGATTGACACTTAAGGAGGCATCGAAGTGATAAGTGATTTTCTAAAGAGCTGTAAATTCTTATTTTCTATACAACTACTATGTATATAGTATTATGTACCGAAAAAATCGATACCGAGATTTCATCGGAAATATATGTTTTGGGACCCCATGTGCGTTCACTCACATGAATTTCTCTACTGTTCTACAAACAGACTTCTTACAATAGATTATACTTCATTCTACACCACACTAATCGAGAGAAGCATTAGCAGTTTATGCTTATTACTTAGTTCCTTATACGTAGAAGGGAACTAAAGGAATGCGCTATGCTAAAGTGATACTCAAATATTTTAAAAACTATCATGCGATTGTCATTTAAAGCGGTTTCTTTCTTTGGGCAGAAGTAGAACAAAAAAATGGAGAGTTCCAGTCTGAGAAAAGTATAAGTATTTTAAAATTGATACCAATAACAAGGAATATCTTGGAAACGGTCAACTCTACGACAAAAATGCATGAATGAGCTGTGTTTTAACGAGATTACATTTTTTGTGTCTCTTACGGTTTAACCGTTATTCAAAATTCTGCAAAAATCAACCAGTGCTCTTCAGAGGGAATTGGTTCGAAAATATAATATTAATAATTGTTTTTATTATTTTCAAAAAAGTTGGCACGCGTGTAATTATTGTTTTGAAAAATCATAATTTATAACTCAACCCTTCATAGTATATTAATAAATTGTAATTAATTCTAATTATCGAACTAGTATGGGAGAAAACGTGTTATTTTTCAAACTTATGAACATTATGTGAAAAACTTCACACTAACCACATTAACAGAAATTCATTATCACTTTGTCCTGTTAGTTGTACCGAGATGCATAAAATTTCATTGCTTTATAAATAGATGTGTGGAACAATGTGAAAATAAGAACTTGCCAAAAAGTGAAATCTCTAAAATAACACTTCACAACTTAATACTGCTTAAAAAGCACTTAGTACATTTGTTATACAGGTCCTTTTCCTATTTTTCTGTTCTTCAGCTAAGCATTCGCAATTGAAAATTCCCGCTCTTGAATTTTTTGCTCTTTTTAATGAGACAAAAATCATTTTTACTAAATTGTTATAAAAGCGGAAATCGCTATAAGATAAGTTTAAGGTCAAAAGCGTATAAAAGCTACGTGGAACTACAGTAGGAGGTTTGTAGTGTATAATAACACTAACATACATGTGACAATTGTTAGCCTTTTTTACTTTCTGTACACGTACTATGTACACAGTGTATAGAGGAAGTATTGTATTCCACCCAAAAATTCGATACCGAGATTTCACCCGAAATGTATGTTTTAGAACCCCCTGAAACCAAAAAAATTATTTTTTAGAAAAAGTCCCGTGTGTGTGTGTGTGTGTGTGTGTGTGTGTGTGTGCGCGCGCGCGCGGCGTGTGTGTGTGCGCGTGTGCACAGCATAGCTCAGAAACGAAAATATGTCAAACATCAAACTTGGTATTTCAGTTTGGCATCTTCCAACGATGCGACACGAAGATTATCAACAAAATCCCCCCCCCGCCCCAAACTACCTTTCTTTACATGGAAACATTTTCGATTTTCTTTTTTTTTTTTTAAATGGCTCTAACGATTTTGTTAAATTACTACATATTAAAATCATTTCCATCAGAAATAAAATATATATTTTGAATTTTTTGGCCATAGCTTCAGAAGACCTGTTTATTCTGGATGAATTTTGCTGAATTGTGCATAACTTGTAAACCGTAAGAGATAGGCAAATACTTACTACACAAAAAATGTAGATCTCATTAAAATAAACAATTTATGTAATAACCATCTTTTACGTAGAGTTGACAGCTTTCAAGATATTCCTTGTTATTAGTTTCAGTATTAAAATGCTTATACATTTCTCATGCGGAAACTTTTCAATTTCTGCGCACGCAAAGAAACGGATTTCAATTCCATAGCAACTAATTTGAAAACATTTGACTTTCGATTTAGCCTAGTTTATTCACTTACTTCCCTTCTACTTACAAGGAACTAAGTAATAAGACTGTTTCTACTAATGTTTATCTCGGTTAACATGAAGTAGAGAGAAGAATAAGCTTATTAACAATCATTTATTATAAAGCTGCAGAGAAAGTCATGTGAAAGAAACACGCCAGATTTTCCACAGATCGCTATTTTTCGCCTGAACTAAATACAAATCTAATACGAAATACACTTCTTTCTTCGTCCAAAATAAATTACTTTACTCATACTTTCGAGGAACATTTAAAAAGTTATGTAATCTTGAAGGGCCAAGCTAAGGATGAGATTTACAATCTTATCTTCACGACCTTTCCAAGTACTCTCCGTGTCTCTCCACACACAGTTTGTGCAGTCATTTGTCTAAATTAAAGCACTACTCGGGCTAAGGTGTTGTCAAGAAACCAGAAGTTATAGTACGATCAGGTCTTGCACTGGTCAAAAAGATTTTCCTGCAATACCACATTTCACTCGAGCAAACAACCACAAGTCGCTCGGTGCAGTATCGGGACTGTACGGTGATGGTCCAGCAACTATAGACTTAGTGGCCTTCGGTTTTTACTTTCTCTACACGTATTATGTACATAGTGTATAGAGAAGGTATTGTATTGCACCCAAAAATTCAATACCGAGATTTCACCGGAAATATATGTTTTCAGACCTCCTGAATAAAAAAAAAAGTTTTAGAAAAATGTCGTGTGTGTGTGTGTGTGTGTGTGTGTGTGTGTGTGTGTGTGTGTGTGTGTGTGTGTGTGTGTGTCTGCGGGCAGCATAGCTCAAAAACTAAAAGTCCGTTAAATACCAAACTTGGTATTTAAGTTCAGTATCTTCCAAGGATGCGACACGAAGATTTTCAAGAAAATCCCCCCCACCCTTTACGTAGAAACATTTTCGAAAATTTTTATTTTCTCAAAAATGGCTCTAACGGTTTTTATTAAAATGCCATATATTAAAGATAATTGTATGGAAAAAATTTATATCTTGAATTTTATGGGAATAGCCTCTGAAGACTACTTTATTCTGAATGAATTTCATGGAATTTTGCACAATTGGCAAACCGTAACAGATAGACAAAAACTTACTACACAAAAAATGTAGAGCTCATTAAAACACACAATTTATGTTATATGATTTTTTTTTTTTTTTTCCCCCTGGAGTTGACCGTTTTTAAGATATTGTTATTCCTTTCAGTTTTAAAATACTTGTATTTTTCTCTTACAGGGCCACGCAAACAATCTTATTTCAATACCATAGCAACCACATTTTAAAACATTTGACTGTCGGTATCCCCTTATTTCGCTTCTAACTATAAGGAACTAAGTAACAAAACCGTTTCTGCTAATGTTTATCTCGATTAGCACGAAGTAGATAGAAAAATAAGCTTAACAATAATTTGTTACAGAGGTGGGTAAAGCTATACGATGGTTGCAACACGCTCGCAGGTATGCACGCACACACGACGGTCTTAAGTAGTAGTTTAAGTGACTTTTACTGCCGATCCAAATTTGAAAGTGTTGAAAACATTAAGTTGTTCAGATGTGAAAGTCGCCAATGATCCCAAGAAGTAGGCAATATTTCTTGGGATCATTGGGGTTTTACACAGATCCCTTGGCTACGCCTTGCGACTTGGGGCCCTCCAAGTTGGGCTACACTTTGCGGCTTAGGGCCCTAAACGTTTATATCATCTTAGAAACTTCAAATTGGCTCTAATGACGAAATAACAAAAGTTCCCACGTATTGAAGCAATGCCAAGAGGTAGACCTTCGTATACTAATAATGATTTTATAATTGACTGAACATTAATGTTCAAACCACATTTTTTATCGATTTTGTATTACCCTAAACCATAACGGCACATCGCTTTCTGATCAGGGTATACCTATGACATAAGACTGCTTATTTTCTGCACAAAGGTGTTCAGTAGAACAGCAATAATCAGTAGTGATTAACAAGGTTGCGAGGGACCCTGCACAAGTCGATGTTGCCCTTGAAAAGCTCCTGCGGTGTTGCCAAATAGAGTTTCTCTTGTTCCAGACCTAAATCACTCTCAGGTTTCCCTCTTCCCTTGGAAACTGGTCGCGCAGCAGATGGAAACCTACCACTCGCCTTGGATGCAAGGCCATGTATGAAAAGAGTCAATAAAAGCAAAACTTAATCAACAACAGACCACCTATCTCCCTGCTATTATTCTCCGTCTCCCTTACACGGTCATTTAGCTGCCGTTCCCTTTCTGCTGCAATTCAAGCCACGAACACCATTGCTTGCACAAATGTCTTTAAACATTCAACGAACGCTTTAACTCAATGATGTTTGCTTTAAAACAAATCGCATTATTTTACAGACTCACTATTTGCTTTCTCTACACGTACTATGTGTATAGTGTATAAAGAAAGTATTACATTCCACCCAAAATTTCGATACCGAGATTTCACCGAAATACACGTTTTAGGGTCCCTGTATCAAAAAATAAAGGTATTCTCAGAAAAAGGTACTTGGTATTTTAGATTAGCATCTTCCAGGGATGCGACACGAAGATTGAGAAAAATTCCCCACCCCAAACTACCCTTTAGATAGAAAAAAAATCGAAAATGTTTATTTTCTGAAAAATGACTAACGATTTTGATTAAAATACCGTATATTAAAGAAAATCCTCTGTAGAAAGAAAGTCCTCCGTCTCAATAAACATTTATTCAGGATTGGTATAGTGAGATCTCCTCTGTCATTTCTGTACACTTAAAGAAGATATGGATGGAAAGCATCTACTGTGCTGCCCAACCTTTTAGTCAACATGATAATATGACATCAAAATAATGGAATGTAAGAGAGCTCAACATTAGATACCAACCAACCATATTTAAGATATTTATATAGCAAATAAAACGTGTATCTTTACTTTCTGAGAATAGACTCTAAAGAGCTCTTTATTCTGGATGATTTTTACTGAATTTTGCATAACTGGTAAACCATGTGAGACAAAAACTTACTACACAAAAAATGTAGATCACAATAAAACACACAATTTGTCATATCTGTACATTTTGTCTTGGAATTGGTCGTTTTTGAGATATTCCTTGTTATTGTTTTAGCTTTAAAAAACTTCTACTTTTTTCATGCAGGAATTTGTCAACTCCTGTCCATACAAAGGAACTTAAGTCACATAGCAACCAGCTTTTGACTATCACTTTAACCTATGGCACTGCCTTATTTCGCTTCTACTTACAAGGAAGCAAGTAGTAAGACTATTTCTGCTAATTTTTCTCGATTGGCATGAAGTAAATAGAAGCATAAGCTTTTATCAATTTGTTGCAGAGATGTAGAGAAAATCATGTGAATGGAACACATAAGATTTTTCAAATTAAATTCGCACCAGATGTGATGTAAGTGTCTACTCATATGCCCCTCGTTGCACGTAGCCATCTGCTATTAGATATGCTTCTGTTTCCAGGTTACTATGTGCTTCTCGCTAATGACCTATTTTTTATTTGAAGTATATTGCTCTCATAAAACACACTTTTTATGCTGATATACGGCACCATTCGCGAATTTTATGTTCGCCATTTTAAGTTCGACGTTAGAAACTTCTATTATTTTACGTTGGAAGCATGGTAACCCAGGCGTAGAAAGCTGCAGGCTCGAGCGTGGTTTATCTCCTAGTGGAGACTACTTTCTGCTTGTATGCTCTTTGGTGCTTTCAAGTTCTTACGTAATTTAACAAGCCAAACTTCCAGAACCCTTTTAAGCTCAACTTGGAACTAATGCCGACTTATCTTTCACTATCTCCTAAACCATGGAAATCCATTTTAGACGCTAAATATATTAAATGTCTTTACAATAATGCTTGAAAGGCTTCAATGTTAGGCAACTATGGCTCAAAAATGGCAGCCACAATGACTTTTTAGTCGTAACAATATATTGTGAACCATTTGTCATTTTTTTTACTTTCTCTACGCGTATTATGTACATTAAGTGTATAGAGAAGGTACTGCATTCCACCCAAAAATTTAATACCGAGATTTCACCGGAAACACATGTTTTGGGTCCCTCTGAATCCAAAAAAGGCATTTTTGAAAATGGTCCGTGCGTGTATGTATGTAGACAGCATAGCTCAAAAACGAAAAGTCCATTAAATACCAAACTTGGTACTTAAGTACCAAGGATGCGACACTAAGATTTTCAAGAAAATCCCCCTCCCTAAAACTACCCTTTACATAAAACAAATTTCGAAACTTTTGATTTTGATTTTCTTAAAAATTACTCAAACGATTTTGTTTAAAATATCCTATATTTAAGATATTTACCTGACAAATAAAAGGCGTATCTTGAAATTTCTGGGCATAGCCTCTGAAGACTACTTTATTCTGGATAAATTTTACGGAATTTTGCATAACTGCTAAACTGTAAGAGATGGGCAAAACCTTTAACTCCATGGCACGACAGCTCACGGGGAACCTTGGCCTACCGCCCGGCCGCTGCGTCCCCCATCTCGGTCCACTACAGACGTCATGGATGGGGGTGCAGTATTGGAGGGTGAGACGTGGTCAGCGCCTCGAGCCCCTCCCGGCCGGTTAATGCGGTCCTCACGACCTGGAGCCGCTACTTCTCCATCAAGTAGCTCCTCAATTGGCCCCCCAGGGACCTCACGAGGCTGAGTGCACCCCGGTCCAGGTCTCCCAGCGGGGGAAAAATCCCCACGCCGGTACTGGGGATCGAACCCAGGTCTCCCGCTTGGTAGGCAGCTGCGCTACCACCGCGCTAAGGAGACGACCGGGCAAAACCTTTACACCCACAAAATGTAGAGCACATTAAAACACACAACTTATGTGTGGAGTTAAACGTTTTTGTCATATTCCTTGTTTTTGGCTTCAGCTATGAAAAACTTATACTTTTCTCACACAGGAATCTGTCAACACCTGTCCATAGAAAGGAACTTCAGTCACATAGCAACCAGCTTTGGATGATCAGTTTAGCCTATAGTACTCCGTTATTTCCCCTCTACTTACAAAGAAGCAAGTAATAAGACTATTTCTGCTATTTTTTTTTCTCGGTTAAATGAAGTAAATACAAGCATAAGCTTTTTAACAATAATTTGTTGCAGAGGTGTAGAGAAAGTCATGTGAACGGAACACATCACTTTATTTATTTATTTTTTTTTTTTTACAAAATATGAAGGAAATATCAAAATATCATAATACATACACCATATTTGTTTTGTACGCACGAGAGTATTTTAAAGACAAGCGTCTTAAACTTGAATGGGTTTGAAGCAGATTCACTTCATTGCTTAAAAAATCTGATGTGTACCATTCACATGCCTTTCTCCATATCCCTGCAACAAATAATTCTTAAAACAGCTTATAATTCTATTTACTTTATGCTAATCAGATAAAAAAAAATAGCAGCTTATTTCTCGCATCCTTGAAAGTAGAAGCGAAATAAGGGACAACCGTAGGTTAAAGTGATAGTCAAAAGCTGGTTGCTATGTCAATGAAGTTCCTTTGTTTATATGGATAGGAGTTGACAAGTTCCAGTATGAGAAAAGTATACGTTTTTCATAGCAGAAACCAAAAATAAGGAATGTCACAAAAACGACGAACTCCTCGAAAAAATATATATAACATACATTGTGTGTTTTAATGTGCTCTACATTTTTTGTGTAGTAAGTTTTTGTTCATCTCTTACGGTTTAGCAGTTATTCAAAATTTAGTAAAATTCATCCAGAATAAACTACTCTTCAGAGGCTATCCCTTTAAAATTCAAGATATACATTTCATTTGTCAGGTAAATATGTTTAATATCCGACATTTTAATCAAAATCGTTAGAGCCATTTTTAAGAAAATCAAAATGTTCGAAAATAGTTCCATGTAAAGGGGGGATGGGGGGATTTTTCTCAAAATCTTCGTGTCGCATCCCTGGAAGATACTAAACTTAAATACCAAGTTTGGTATTTTACAGAGTTTTCGCTTTTGAGTTATCGTGTTCAGACACACGGAACTTTTACTGAAATTGCCTTTTTTTGGATACAGGAGACCCTAAAAGATGTATTTCCGGTGAAATCTCGGTATCTAATTTTTTGGTGCATTACAATATCTTCTCTATACACTATGTACATAGTACGTGTAGAGAAAGTAAAAAGGTACAACGTAACTTTGTCTTAATAAACTTCGTAATAATAGTGTAGATAAAACAAATAGATACCGGGACTCCTTGTATTCCTCTACCGACTGAGCCAAGATCCCAGCACTAGATTCTATGGTGACAAAAAGTAACCAGAGCTGCATGTACCATAGTTTGTTTCACGGTTTTGAAGACGGAGCAACAAGTTTCTAGATTATTCGTAATATTAATTATTCAGTACATTGAGCACCGATTAATTTCCTCACTCTGGGATAAATACAAAGTTTTGAAGGCGCACATAATTTTGCGGCCCAACTTCACTCTACCAGAATTATCAGTATACGATGGTTCCACCACTTGACATTACTTCAATACGTGGGTACTTTTGTTATTTTGTCATTAGAGCCACTTTGAAGTTACCTACTGGTATATTATAAACGTTTAGGGCCCTAAGCCGCAAAGCGTAGCCAAGGGATCTTTTTTAAAAGGAAGAGTGTACCAGTTGCGGCCGAAGGCCGCTTCTGCGGGACGACAGGGCATATCCAAGGGATCTGTGAAGCTAAAACCCCAATGATTCCATGTAGTAGGCAAAACTTCGGCAATCTGGCGACTTTCACATCTGAACAACTTAATGTTGCCCGCCTGGGTAGTGTGGTGGTAGCGTGTCTGCCTCGCATTCAAAAGGTCGTGAGTTCGAATCTCGCCTCGGATGAGTTACCCGGATAAGGTTTTCTTTCGGGGTTTTCCCTTATCCTGAGAAGACAAATGTTGGGTAACTTTAAGCTCCATGGACCTCGAGATCATTTGAGCATCATTTCACCAATTTCATTCATCGTCCGATATGACCAACCAGGTTAAAGGACGCTAAGCTATGGAAAGAAAAAAAAAAAACTTAATGTTTTTAACACTTTTTAATTTGGAGTCATTAAACTACTTCTTAAGACCGTTTTGTGTGTGTCGCTTGTGTGCTGCACCCAGAATTTTTATTTTGTGACTCCATATATTACGCAACTTCTTTTACAAAGTAGGCTAAAATGAACTCCTGCTCGTTACTCATCCAAGGATAACAAAAGGAGAAATACAACTGGCGACCTTATAACACAGCAACATTCTTCCGTAACAGAAAAGTACTTTCACGTTCTTTCTCAAGGCCCCACTAACCCCCCTCAGGCAATATATTCGACAAAAATAGCCACCAAAATGTACATTACCTTCTCCCAATAGATGCACCAGCCATAATGTTACGTAATTTTCAAAACGATGCGACAAAACAAGTGACATGCACGTACAAGGGAAATGGCGCCAGATGAACCAAACGCAGCCTGCTTGCTTATGCAGATGCGAACCTCTTCTCATAATGGAACTACTTTAATTAACGTGGCTAGCGAAAACTGCTCGGCAACGCATATCCAATAGGTCTAATGAAAAAAACCTGAAGTGCTACACTCCATTACTTTTTCTAGCTGCTGTACAAATAAATTAACAAAGGATTCTTCTCCTACACAATACTAATCGAGATAAACATCAGCAGAATGCTCTTATTAGTTCCTTATAAATAGAATGGAATTTAGGGAATACAATAGGCTAAAGTGATAAGTCAAATGTTTTTAAACTGTCGGCAACCATTGTCATTGCAAATCGCTTCTTTGCTGGACAGGAGTAGAACAAAACAAAACATCTGATGTGTTCCATTCACATGACTTTCTCTACATCTCTACAACTAATTATTGTTAAAAAGCTTATGCTTCTATTTACTTCATGCTAATCGAGAAAAAAAATTGCAGAAATAGTTTTATTACTTACTTCCTTGTAAGTAGAAGCGAAATAAGGGAGTACCATAGGTTAGAGTGATAGTCAAAAGCTGGTTGCTATGTAACTGAAGTTCCTTTGTTTATATGGACAGTAGTTGACAAATTCCTGTACGAGAAAGGTATAAGTTTTTCAAAGCTGAAACAAAAACCAAGAAATATCTCAAAAACGATCATCTCCACGAAAGATATATATATATATATTAATTACATAAATTGTGTGTTTTAATGTGCTCTACATTTTTTGTGTGTTAAATTTTTTCCATCTCTTATGGTTTAGCTGTTATGTAAAATTCCATAAAATTCATCCAGAATAAAGTAGTCTTCAGAGGCTACTCCCATAAAATTCAAGATATACATTTTATTTGTCAGGTAAATATTTTTAATATATGATATTTTAATCAAAATCCTTAGAGCCACTTTTGAGCAAATCAAAAATTTCGAAAAAAGTTCCATGTAAATAGTTTGGGGTGGGGGGATTTTTCTCAAAATCTTCGTGTCGCATCTCTGGATGATACTAAACTTAAATAACAAGTTTGGTATTTTACCAACTTTTCGTTTTTTAGTTATCGTGTTCAGACACACATGCGGACCTTTTTCTGAAAATGCTTTGTCATACGTTTCCGGTGAAATCTCGGTATTGATTTTTTGGGTGGAGTGCAATACACACTATGTACATAGTACGTATAGAGAAAGTAAAATGGACACTTCTTCTCAGAGAAAAAGTACTTCACAATTGAAACTAATAACAAGGAATATCTTGAAAATGGTCAACTACACGGAAAAAAAATGTATATGACATAAATTGTGTATTTAGGCGATGTCTACATTTTTTGTGTAGTAAGTTTTTGTCTATCTCTTAAGGTTAATAGTTATGCAAAATCCAGCAAAATTCATCCAGAATAAAGAGGTCTTCAGAAGTTATTCCCAGAAAATTCAAGATATACATTTTATTTGTCATGTAAATATCTTTAATATACGATATTTTAATCAAAATTGTTATATCCATTTTTGAAAATATCAAACATTTCGATTTTTTCCCCATTTAAAGGATAGATGAGGGTGCAGGTATTTTCTTGAAAATCTTTGTGTCGCACCCTTGGAAGCTACCAAGTTTGGTATTTAACGGACTTTTAGTTTTTGAGCCACGCTACCCACAGACAGACACACACATGGACATTTTTTCTAATTTTTTTTATTCAAGAGGTCTCAAAACATGTATTTCCGGTGAAATCTCGGTATTGAATTTTTAGGTACAAATACAATACCTTCTCTGTACACTGCATACACAGTAGGTGTAGAGAAAGTAATAACCAAAGTTATCTAACACGTTCTACTTGGAAGAAAGACAACTTTTTCGAGGGAATCGGAGGAGACATGTGTTAATATAGGTCATATAACCTCTTTTTTCTGGAGAGCTAGAAATGAACAGGTAACCGCCCTAGGTTCCGGCCAAAATGGTTCGCTGTTACAACGCAGTTCGTTCCATCGATCGCTCTACTTGTTCGTCACGACCGCATCGTGTCGCTCCAGACGACCGACCGACAGCTTTTTGTTTTGTTTTTTTAACGTGCGCTTTTTGTTTAGACTTTCGTTGCCTAGTGTTCCAGAAAGGAGGAGTTCCAACCTCTTGAAATAGCGATGAAAATTGACTTGAAATATCGTACACTCATATAACCCGTCCTTGAGCGAAAAGCGCTGGGGTTATTAACCTCTGTGTGACCGCATCACATTGATATTATGTACATACAAACGAAATAAAATGGAATTAGCAGAAGAAACGAGTTTGCCGGTTTTGAAACTTGTATTCATGACATGCTGAATAGTTAAAACTGTCTGGCGGTAATCCGGTTTTTGGTAAGACCTCTACTCTTAACTTCTCGCATTCGTTATGACAGTATTTGGTACCTAAGGTATTATACTTTCAAGCATTTTCTGGTGCAACCGAGTCAATTTTTGATTAATTAAAGAAGCAAAAAAGTTTGTAATCCACACTAAAAGAATGACTTGAAACTTCTACGGTTTCTAACTTGCGGATTTATTTGACATACAGAGTGATTCAGACAGAGGGGGATTACTGAGGTTAAAAGTACAGAGTAATGTTTTTTTTGAAAATCATTCCACGTTTTAATTTTGATGCATAAAACTCGATTGTAATTTTTGAACTTATAAAAGAAATGTGCTGCATTTTACTGTTGATAAAATCTAACTTAAGAGATTTTCAAATCACATTTACATACTACATTCAAGGTTTAGCTATAAAGAATTATATTGATTACTTTAAAGACCTTTTAGCAATAACTAGGCAATACAAAAGTAATTATTTCAAAACGACGATCATTAATGAAAGTGTAGAAAGCATGTCAGGGATCTATGTTATAATTAATAACAACAGAAATTATTGTACACTTCATTTTTACAGGAAACTGTCTTAAAGTTTATTGCACTTCCAGAAGAGTAAATCGACCTCCCTGCCGTTGGATTTTGCTTTATTGATGTATATTACTTTCTCTATACGTGCTGTGTACTTAGTATTTAGAGAAGGCATTGTATTGCACCCATCACTTTAAACAATCACTTGGCTATCGCTTTAACCTATATGGTACTCCCTTATTTCCCTTTCTACTTAGATGGAAGCAATTAATAAGGTTATATCACTAACCTTTTTAACAATAATTTGCTGCAGAGGTATACAGAAAGTCATGTGAAAGTGCCTGAGAACAACCGGTTGTTTAGTTAAGAAAAAAAAGCTTTTCTCATTTTGGGAGTTGGGTATACTTCAATCTGTCGAAGCTTTCCACGTATATTTTTTGTTTAATTTCAACGTGTAATTTACGGACTGGAGTTGCTTTTGAACACAAAGCTGCTGATTTTGATGAGAAAACACAACAAAGACGAGGAACGTAGTCTTAAGAGGGTTTCCTTTTGTCTTTGCAATCTCTTCGACAATATCGATTCCGGGTAAGGTTTGGATATAACGAAACGGACGACGTCTGCGCTATTCTGTCCCGGGAACCTGGTCTCAGAAGTAAGAACTCTTGCCCTCGAATAAGAAAGTGCAAACACTAATAATTGTGCTGGAGAACAAAGACTTGTGCAAAGGCTGGAAGATTCTCCGCCGCACCAACATTTATTTCGCGATCTTTTCCGCTGAACCGATGCCTTTATTTCCCCATCGAATTTACTACTTTCTCTATACGTACTATGCACATAGTGTATAGAAATGATATTGTATTGTACCAAAAAAAAAGCATTTTTAGAAAAATGTCCGTGTGTGTCTATGGGCAGCATAACTCAAAAACGAAAAGAGCGTTAAAAACCAAACTTGGTATTTAAGTTCGGTACCTTCCAAGGATGAGACACGAAGATTTTCAAGAAAATCCCCCACTCCAAACTACCCTTTACATGAATATAAACTCGAATTTTTTGATTTTCTAAAAAATGGCTAACAATTTTGATTAAAATCTCTTATATTTAAGATATTTACATGACAAATAGAATGTATATCTTGAATTTTCTGGGAATAGCCTTTGAAGACTGCTTTATTCTGGATGAATTTTACGGAACTTTGTATAACTGCCAAACCATAAGAGATAGACAAAAGCTTACTACACAAAAAATGTAGGTCACGATAAATTACACAATTTATGTCATATACATTTTTTTTTTCGTGGAGTTGATCGTTTTTGACATATTCCTGGTTATTAGTTTCTGCTTTAAAAAACTTACGCTTTTCTCATACAGGTGTTTGTCAACTCGTGTTCATACAAAGGAACTTCAGCCACATAGCAACCAGCTTTTGACTATATCACTTTAACCTATGGTACTCCCTTTTTCGCTTCTACGAAGTAAGTAATATGACTATTTCTACTATTTTTTCTCGATTAGCGTGATGTAAATAGAGGTATAATGTTTTTAATAATTGCAGAGATGTAGAGAAAGTTATGTGAATGGATCACAGTTTTATTTGATTGTTTTTGTGCACGCCGATGCCAGTTAGGCAGTTACTCTCTCCCGCCGCCATCTTGTCGACCGCTCGCTAGCTGGTCTGGTTCTACAGCGTAGTTTCTCTCCGAACGAAGCCCGACCGGGTACTGACGTCCGCCGCGCCAGCAGCCCCCCCCCCCCTTCCCACACACTGATCATCATTGCACAATACGTCAAACCGTCAACATTTTTACTTCCTATAGCAAGTAAAGGAAGTATTGTATTACACCCAAAAGATCGACACCATGCTTCATCGAAATTCCCTGATTGAAACAAAAAGCATTTTTACTTTTTCTACACGTACTATCTACTTAGTATATAGAGAAGGTATTGCACTCCATCCAAAAAGTTCGATACCGAGATTTTACAGAAAATATTTGTTTTAGAGTCCCCTGTAGCCAAAAAAATAATTTCAGAAAAAGGTCCGTGTGTGTGTGTGTGTGTGTGTGTGTGTGTGTGTGTGTAAACACGCTAACTCATAAACGAAAAGTCGGTAAAATACCAAACTTGGTATTTAAGTTTCTTATCTTCAAGGGATGCGACACGAAGATTTTGAGGAAAATCCCCCCACCCCAAACTACTCTTTATATGATGTATGATCTGAAACTTTCCTGGCGATGGTTGCTGATGAGGACTTTTCGGGTGATCTGCCGTGTCAAGTTTATAAAATTCTCCAAGCTTTCGGCCATTGTGTTCTATGGCCTTCTTCCTTTCTTCACCAGAGAAGCCCTCATCAATACCCTTTACATAGAAATGTTTTCGAAATTTTATATTCTTAAAAGTGGGGCTAACCATTTTGATTAAAATATCGCAATTAAAGATGTTTAACTGCAAAATAAAATGTAATATCTTGAATTTTCTGGTAATACCCTCTGAAGACTACTTTATTCTGGATGAATTTTACGGAATTTTGTAAAACTGCTAAACCTTAAGAGATGAACAAAAGTTTACACACAAAAAATGTAAGAGCATTTAAAACACGCAATTTGTTATATACATTTTTTTCGTGGAGTTGATCGTTTTTTAGATATTCCTTGCTTTTAGTTTCAGCTTTGAAAAACTTATACTTTTCTCATACTTAAATTTATCAACTCGTGATAGTCAAAAGCTGGTAATGTGACTGAAGCTACTTTGTATGGACAGGAGTTGATAAATTTAAGTATGAGAAAAGTATAAGTTTTTCAAAGCTGAAACTAAAAGCAAGGAATATCTCAAAAACGATAAACTCCACGAAAAAAACGTATATAACAAATTGCGTGTTTTAAATGCTTATTTCGCTTCTACTTACAAGGAAGTAAGTAATAAGACTATTTCTCGAAAATTTTGTTTTTCTTAAAATGGCTGTAACGATTTTAATTAAAATAGCACATATTAAAGCTATTTCTATCACAAATAAAGTGTACATCTTGAATTTTGCTTTTTGGCATAATTAGTAAACCGTAAGAGATAGACAAAAACTTACTTTACAAAAAGTGTAGAGCTTGTTAAAATGTTATGCCATATACATTTTCTTCGTGGAACTTACCGTTTTAGAGGAATTCCTTGTTATTAGTTTCAATTGTGAAGTACTTATACTTTTCTCAGACGGAAGTGTCCGTTTTTCTTTTGTTCTACTCCTGGCCAAGCAAAGAGGCGGTTTGCAATGGCATCGCATAACGACAGCTTTTAAAAACTATCATTTTAGCCTAGTGCATTAACTTAGTTCCATTCTACTTATAAGGAACTAAATAATAAAATTCTGCTAACGTTTATTTCAATTAACATGGTGTTGGAAGAAGAATTATCTTTGGTGAGAAGTTTGTTTGTAGGGTAGCTAGAGAAGGTCATGTGAGTGTACAAATCAAATTTTTTGTTGTTTTGCTTTTTATTTATTTTGTTTCTCGTCACGCAAGGAGCATTTTAAAGCTATCACAAAGAGAGAAATCTGACAATCGCTCTACTTACCTGTATCGTACAACGCAATGTGTCCTGTAAATTTAAAGTTTTTCTGAATTAACGATAATTATCTAGAATAATCTTTTGTAAGAATAGTTTGTAGGGAAAGAATTTTAATGTAACACATCAGATTTGTATATAATAAATAAGCAGTAGTGACCATTCTATATCCCTTCAGTGTTAGTTTTATTCATATTCTAAGAATCAATGCATAATAATTTTCTTTTTTCAACAATTAAGGTTTTCGCATTAAATTGCGCATTTGAAGTCTTCTCCTTATGCCAAGTTTTTTACTTTACACATTACACGACCTTCTTTATTATCAAACATTACCGTAATCATGGACAGTAATATCTGGTCTAATAAACCTTATTATAAGCCATTGAAGGGTTTACTTTAAAGCTATAATATGGCGTTAAATTGCGTTAAGTTTTAAAAAGAAAGTATAAAAAAGGTATACCTACATGTTACAATAAAATATTAAGTTGCTATTTAATATAAATCTTATACTTTTCTGACTATTAAAGACATAATTACGAGACGTTCCATACTTTATTTCGTGGACTGGAAATACAGGTTTTGAATATTTTACTAAAATTAAGAAAACACGTGCGGTGACTTTAAACATTACTTAATATGATTAATGATTGAATAATTACTATACATTACAAATGTGAACGCTTTTAAACATTACAAATTCAAACACTGGTCCTGCTTACCTCGGTCCGAATTACAATCAGAAGTGCTCTCATTCTTTTTAAAAAAATCTGATGTGCTCCACTCACATGACTTTCTCTACATCTCTGCAACAAATTATTGTTAAAAGGATTATGCTTCTATTTAGTTCATACTAATAGAGAGAAAATTGGCAGAAATAGTCTTAGTAACTGCTTCCTTGTAAGTAGAAGCAAAATAAGAATACCACAGGTTAAAGTAAAGTCAAAGGCTGGTTGCTATCTGACTGAAGTTCCTTTGTTTGTATGGACAAGAGTTGACAAATTCCTTCCTGTATGAGAAAAGTACAAGTTTTTTAAAGCTAAAACTAAAAACAAGGAATAACTCAAAAACAATCAACTCCACGAAAAAAAAAAATATATATATTTTTTTTTTCGTGGAGTTGATTGTTTTTGAGTTATTCCTTATATATATATATATATATATATATATATATATATATATATATAACATAAATTGTATGTTTTAACGTGCTCTACACTTTTTGAGTGGCAAGTTTTTGCCCATCTCTTACAGTTTAGCTGTTATGCAAAATCAGTAAAATTCATCCAGAATAAAGTAGACTTCAGTGGCTATTCCCAGAAAATTCAAGTTACACATTTTATTTGTCAGGCAAACATCTTTAAAATTCGATCTTTTAATCAAAGTCGTTAGAGCCATTTTTGATAAAATAAAAATTTTCGAAAAGTTCCATGTAAAGGGTAGTTTGAGTTGCGGGGATTTATCTCAAAATCTTCGTGTCATATCCCTGGAAGATACTAAAACTTAAGATACCAAGTTTGGTATTCTACTGACTTTTCCTTTTTGAGTTATCTTGTTCACAGACACTCGGACACACACGGACCTTTTTCTGAAAATTCTTTTTTTGGTTACAGGGAACCCTAAACATATATTTCCGGCGAAATCTCGGTATCGAATTTTGAGTGGAGTGCAATACCTTCTCTATACACTATGTACATAGTACGTATAAAGAAAGTAAAAATCAGACGTGTTTCTATTACATAACTTTCTATAGCTGTTTCATATACAATCTTATCTTACTAAATACTGCTTATTTTATCTACACCATGCTAATCGGGATAAACATTAGCAGAATTGGTCTTATTAATTTACTTCATTGTAAGTAGAAGGGAAACAAGGGAAGGCTAAAGTGATAGTCAGATGTTTTAAAAGCTGGTCGCTGTGTGAAACAATTGAGTTTAGTTTCGTTTTGCGTTTGCGATGCCGTTTGAGAAATGTTGGTAGTTTAAAAGTAAACAATAACATAAAATATGTAGAAAATGGTCAAATCTGCAATAAAAACATATATAACATGAATTATATGGTTTAACCAGAACTAAATCCTGAGTTTTTGTGTTATCTCTTACGGTTTAACCGTTATGCCAAATTCTGCAAAACTCATCCAGAATAAAGAGGTCTTCAGAGGACATTCTCAGAAAATTCAAAGTATACATTTTATTAGTGATGTAAATATCTTTAATATACGGTATTTTAATCAAAATCGTTGACGCATTTTTTAGAAAAACAAAATTTTCAAAAATATTTTCATTTAAAGGGTAGTCTGTGGTTGGGGGATTTTCTTGAAAATCTTCGTGTCGCGTGCTTGGAAGATACTAAACATAAATACCAAGTTTAGTATTTAACGGCTCTTTTGTTTTCGAGCTATGTTCTTCACAGACAGACACACAGAACTTTTTCTAAAAGTGATTTTTTTCGGACCATGGGGACCTCAAAACATATTTCTCGTGAAATCCTGACGTCGAGGTCTAAGGAATACAATGCTAACTACTAACACATTGTATGTACATAATAGAGAAATGCAAAATTGCTATGTAATGTCACTGTATTATGTTATATGAACTCTTGTTTCTTTCTCTCTCAGAAAGAAAGAAAATAAACATTTATATGTAACCCGCTACTTCACGCATTCTCTGCTACATTTCGCTTCAGTTGTTTTAACTGTACAAGATATTTTTCCCCATTTCCTCCATGAAGTAAGTAGCATGTTTTCGTAACATAGTAATTTTTACTTTCTCTAGCCCGCAAGTACAATGCACATATTAGGTAGGGAAGGTATTGTATTTCACCTTAAGTTGAATATCGAAACTTTGTTTTGAGACCCCAAACATCCGTATGCGTTTGTGTGATTGTGGAGAGCATAACAGCACGAAAAATCTGATGTGTGCCATTCACATGACTTTCTCTATATCCCTGCAACAAATTATTCTTAAAAAGCTTATACTTCTATTTACTTTATGCTAATAAAAAAAATTAGCAGAAATAGTCTTATTACTAGCCTCCTTGTAAGTAGAAGCGAAATAAGGGACTACCATAGGCTAAAATGATAGTCAAAAGCTGGTTGCTATGTCAATGAAGTTCCTTTGTGTATATGGATAGAAGTTGACAAGTTCCTGTATGAGAAAAGTATAAGTTTTTCATAGCAGAAACCAAAAATAAGGAATGTCACAAAAACGACGAACTTACGAAAAAAATTTATATAACATAAATTGTGTGTTTTAACGTGCTCTACATTTTTTGTGTAGTAAGTTTTTGTCCATCTCTTACGGTTTAGCAGTTATTCAAAATTCAGTAAAATTCATCCAGCATAAAGCAGTCTTCAGAGGCTATTCCAGAAAATTCAAGATATACATTTTATTTGACTGGTAAATATCTTTAATATACGAAATTTTAATTAAAATCGTTAGAGCCATTTTTGAAATCAAATTTTCTAAAAAAGTTTCATGTAAAGGGTAGTTGGGGGTGTGGGGATTTTTCTCAAAATCTTCGTGTCGCATCCCTGGAAAATACTAAACTTAAATACCAAGTTTGGTATGTTACCGACTTTTCGTTTTTGAGTTATTTCTTATTTTAAGCTTATTCTTTTATTTATTTCATGCTAATCAAGAAAAATTAGCCGAAGTAGTCTTATTTCTTGCTTTATTGTAAGTAGAAGCGAAATAAAGGAGCACCATAGGTTAAAGTGAAAGCCAAAAGCTGGTTGTTATGTGACTGAAGTTCGTTTGTTTGTATGGACACGAGTTGGCAAATTCCTGTATGAGAAAAGTATAAGTTTTTCAAAGCTGAAACCAAAAACAAGGAATATCTCAAAACTGATCAACTCTACGAAAAAAATATATATAACATAAATTGTGTGTTTTAACGTGCTCTACATTTTTTTGTGTGCTAAGTTTTTATCCATCTCTTACGGTTGAGTATAGTTCATCCAGAATAAAGTATTCTTCAAAGGCTATTCTCAGAAAATTTAAGATATACACTTTATTTGTCAGGTAAATATCTTTAATTTACGATATTTTAATCAGAATCGTTAGAGCCATTTTTAGAAAATCAAAATTTTCGAAAAAAGTTCCATGTAAATGGTAGCTAGGAGTGGGGGATTTTCCTGTCGCATCCTTGGAAGATACCAAACCTAAATACCAAATTTGATTTTATAACGGATTTTTCGTTTTTGAGCTATGCTGCCCCCCCATACACACACACACACACACACATTTTTCTAAAAATGCTTTTTTTGGATTCAAAGCATGTATGAAATCGAATTTTTGGGTGCATTACAATACCTTCTCTATACAATATGTACATAGTGCGTATAGAGAAAGTAAAATAGGAAAAAGTTCATGAGTGTGTATATGAGAACAAGATAACTCAAAATTCAAATTTGTATTTAAATACCAAACTTAAATATCAAGTTCAGCATCCTTAAAGAATGCAACATGAAAAAATTCACCTACCACAAAATACATGGAAAATTTTCGAAAGGTATTGATTTTCTAAAATGATAAACTATAACAGACAAAAGCTTAGTAAACAAAAAATAATAGATCTAAATAAAGCACACAACGTATGCTATTTATATATTTGTTGTAGAGCTGGCCGTTTCCGAGGTATTCCTTGTTACTAGTTCAATTTTAAAATACTTAATAGGTCCGAGGTTCTTTTGTTTTATTCCGGGCCATGCAAAGAATCGAATTTAAAATACAATCGCATAGCGACAGTTGTTAAAACATTTGACTATCCCTTTAGTTTCCTTCTACTTATTAGGAAATAGGTAATAATAGCATTCTGCTAAAACTTATCTCGATTAGTAAGGAGCATAATCTGTTTTAAGAAGTTTGTTTGTAGAACTGAAAGAGAAAGTCATGTGAATGGACATCAGATTTTGACTTTCTCTACACGTACTATGTACATAGTGTATAGAGAAGGTATTCTTTTCCCCCTAAAAATTAGATACCAAGATTTCACCGGAAATAGACGTTTTAGGATCCCCTAATCCACAAAAAAAAAAAAAAAAAAAAAAAAAAAAAAAAAAAAAAAAAAAAATCTAGAAAAAGGTTCGTGTGTCTGTGAACACGATAAATGAAAAACGTAAAGTCGGTAAAATACTAAACTAGGTTTAGTATCTTCCAAGGATGCAACACGAAGATTTTGAGGAAAAATCCCCCCACCCCAAACTAACCTTTACATGGAAAATGTTTCGAAAATTTTGATTTTCTCAAAAATGGCTCTCACGATTTTCATTAAAATACGTATATTACAGTATTTACACGACAAATAACATGTAAATCTTGAATTTTCTGGGAATAGCCTCTAAAGACATCTTTATTCTGGATGAATTTTGCTGATTTTGTATAGCTAGTAAACCGAAAGCGATAGACAAAAACTTACTACACATAAAATGAAGATCTCGTCGAAACAAACACTTTATGTCATACATTTTTTCGTGAACTTGATATTTTTTTAAATATTCCTTGTTAATGGTTTCAGCTTTAAAATACATTTCACGTACGGGAATTATCAAATCCTGGCAATGCACAGAAACGGAATTCATCCACATGCCAACCAGGTTTTACAACATTTGAGTATCGTTTTAGCCAAGTGTATTCCCTTGTTTCCCTTCTATTTACAAATATCTGATGTGTTCCATTCACATGACTTTCTCTATATCTCTGCAACAAATTATTGTTAAAAAGCTTATGCTTCTATTTACTTCATGCTAATCGAGAAAAATTTAGCACACATAGTCTTATTACTTGTAAGTAGAAAGGAAATAAGGGAGTACCATAGGTTAAAGTGACAGTCAAAAGCTGGTTGCTATGTGACTGAACTTCCTTTGTTTGTATAGACATGAGTTGACAAATTCCTGTGTGAGAAAAGTATAAGTAATTTAAAGGTGAAATCAAAAACAAGGAATAACTCAAGAACGATCAACTCCACGAGAAAAGTGTATATAACAAAAACTATGTGTTTTAACGTGCTCTACATTTTAAGTGGTAAATTTTGTCCATCGCTTACGGTTTAGCAGTTATGCAAAATTTCGTAAAATTCATCCAGAATAAAATAGGTAGTATTCAGAGGCTATTCCCAGAAAATTCAAGTTATACATTTTATTTGTCAGGTAAATATATTTAATGTACGATATTTTTATGAAAATCGTTAGAGCCATTTTTGAGAAAATCAAAATTTTCGAAAAAAGTGTCAGGTAAAAAGTGGTTTGGGGTGGGGGGATATTTCTAAGAATCTTCGTGTGGCATCCCTGGAAGATACTAAACTTAAATACCAAGTTTGGCATTTTACCAACTTTTCGTTTTTGAGTTATCGTGTTCACGGACATACACACGGGCCTTTTTCTGAAAATGCTTTTTCTTGATACAGGGGATATATTTCCGGCGAAATCTCGTTATCAATTTTTTGGGTGGAGTACAACCTTCTCTATACACGATGTATATAGTACGCATAGAGAACGTAAAAAAAACACTTCTGCTTATGTTTATTTCAATTAACATGAAGTAGATAAAAAACATGAGATGTAGCGAAAGTCATGTGAATGGAACACAGCAGATTTTTTATTCTATTGCCAATAACATGTCAACTCTTAAGTGGAGCCATGGAGGTTATTCAGAACAACTAAGTCCTTTTCATTGCACGAGAACTAAAGTAAAACATGGAATAATAAGCCACTCCGAATGAGGAAAGAAACAGTTGCCAGTGCCAATTTTATGTAACGCGCTGTTATCTTATGACGCAGTGTTTCTAATGCTACATTCACAATGAGATGCAAGCGTAGACGTAACAGCACAATCGCAGACGCAAGAAGATACAATTCACAATGCAATCGTAAGCGCAACGCAAGAAGTTGGCAGGTTTTCTAGATCCGCAAGTTACATGCGAATATCTTCAAGCGCTCCGCAAGTTACAAACTGAATAACATAACCAGAATATCACATAAGAAAGTTCACTCAATCTTTTACAAATACATATGTTATAAAATTACATACTAACAACTGACAGTCGCGGCTGTGACGTCACAATAATTACTCATTCAAAATTATTGAAAATAGTACAAGCATAGAGATTTCAGAAAGTGGTAAAGCTACACATTTAATGAACTAAGAATTATCTCTCTGAGTCTTCGATTTACGAGAACCAAGAAATCTAGACACATGATAGTTACATCCATTAAATCAAGGAGGGATTCGCAAGGAGACTGTCATAACCTCTTGAGGGAGATTAGAGATGGTGCGGCACGGCCAAATAGAAGAGCATGCATGTACAGCAGGCCCTGTAAAATCTGCGGAAATCTTGCAATGCGATCATCTGTTATTGAATTCATAGGAAATGCATAAAGAAAATAAACAGAATTCCTCCTCTTTGCATGCAACTCAAGGATAAAGTTTGGAGTTTGCAAACTCTTGCGTTGCGTTGTGTTGCGTCTTGCGTGCTTCTATCTGAATGCTTACATGAAATAATATGAGTCCAAACTCTTGCGCTTACTCTTGCATAAACCTGTTTGTGAATGCTCAAATGTGTAACAATTTAACTACTTCCTTATAATTTATAGTGGCGTTATTGATTTAATTACCTTGGTAAAAAATACTTCCGAAGACTATTTGGCTTAAAAAACGCCATCTTTAAGTGTTTATATAATGAAAATCTGATATTGTATTCTACTATGTAGTATGTTAGAGATTGTGATATCTGAATCAAGTCTTAGCCAGCAAACATGGCCACCTGCCAAATCTGCGTTGTTGTGAAATATTCACAGAATGCATAATAAACGTAGTTTTATTTTCTTTTGTTGAAACGGAATAATGAACATTGATTTATGACCTGCCGCCCACGTAACAATGCAAAAGGGTGCTTTCTCTCATCGAAGTCCACCTTGATCCTAATCATGCAGCTAGTTTGTTTACATGCCCGTTTGGAACATCTCCCCATAGCTGAGAATAATGAGGTCGTCTTGCAGATGGATGGCCCCGTCTGTTAAATCTTCCTTCAAGTAATTAAGTGAAGTTATCTATCTGTCCACCTGGCATCTATTAGGACGTAACTCCGCATTTCTAATTAAACCAAAAACAGAACTGTTTTTATCACTTATATATACTTTCCAAAATCATCAAATATGATTTACTCTCTACTGCTTTTATTCAATAGATTCCATCCAAAAATTTGATATCGAGATTTTACCATAAATACGTTTTCAAATATAGCACTTTTAGAAAGTGTTTATTATTATTAAACATATCCAATTATAAAATATTTTACACGTTTAAGCTCCCATTTCGTGGCATTTACAATATACATGATACATAAATTATCAGTGTATATTGTTATATGGATTTTCACAAGTAAAAATATAACAATATATTCTAGCTACATTTCAGCTTTTATTATGTAGATTATACTTGCATTTTTTTTTTATATTTACATGTTTATATTCATAGTGTGTGTGTGTGTGTGTGTGTGTGTGTGTGTGTGTGTGTGTGTGTGTGTGTGTGTGTGTGTGTATTTTGTATTTTCAAAAAAATTGCTCAAACGATTTTAACTAAAATGTCACATAGGAGTATTAAAGATATGCACCTGACAAACAAAAGTATACCTTGAACTTTCTGGAAATAAGTTGTGTATTCTCTTCATTCGGAAGGAATTTGTATTATCTTGTATATAAATCTTAGCGGAACAAGAAAACGTACTATTCCATCCACGTGACTTTCTCTATCTGTTCTGCAAACTATACTTACAAGCTTCATTCTTTTATCTTAATCATGTTAATCTTACTTTTTTGTAAGTAGAAAAGAAATAAGAGAATACATCAGGCTAAAACTATAGTCAAATCTTTTAAAAGCTGTCGCTATATGATTGACATAGAAATTAGGTATCTAATCTTTCCGTGAAACAAAAGATATATGAAATGGATGAGGACTTCCCGTTTGAAAAGCGTTGTAAATATTTTAAAATTGAAATCAATAACAACGAATATTTCGGAAATCGTTAACTCTTCAAAACGAAAGTAAAAAGCATATGATAAATTGTGTGTTTTGACGAATAACTTATAGGTAGTAACTTTTTGTCCATCTCTTACTCTTAACAGTTATGCAAGACATTTAGAATGAATTCTGAGGCCAGAAAACTCGATGTACATGTTATTGTCTGTAATTATCTTAAATATAATTAAATATATTTAATAAAATTCGTTAGCCATTTTTGAGAAAATAACTTTCGAAAATTTTTCCATGAAAAGATTAGTTTAGAGCGGAGGGATTTTTCTTTAAAATTTCCAAGTCGTATCCTTGGAAGATACTGAACTTAAATATCAAATGCGGTATTTAACTGACCTTCGTTTTTGGGACACTAACACGTACTGACTTTTTTGGATGAAATGCAATGCCTTATCTACCTATGTACCATGTCCTAAGTAGATAAAGTAAAAATTGTAATCTCTTTGAAAGCACAATTCATTTTAAATATATGTGTATACAATTTTGGTAAATATCAGTTATTAATGGTTTAAATTAAATACTTTTGTCATTCTTTTAAAGCCCTTCAGTTTCTTGCAATTGCACTGAAAATTTGAACTTCTAAATCCAGCATATAGTGTCCAGTTATTCAACATTTGGCTATCGCTATCTGCTTTGAATCTCGAAATTTGTAAAATAGCTATTTCTGCGAAACTTCGTATGGATTAAAATATTTATCGAGAAATAAACGTTCTTAAGAATAGTTTGTATCCTCAACCGGTCACTAATAAAGTTAAGAGGATAGAGCAGGTCATGTAAAGCTTCATTTCAGCATTTCATCATCATTCTCATCCTTAATAATCCATTTCCTATTGGAATACAAAAGGAGGCTAAAATCATATAATTACTTCCTATACATATAATAGAAGAAAAAGAATCATTTTTCGGTGGACAACCATTGGTATAATATGACCCTCTCAGATCAAGAGCTCGTAAAACTTGTTCACGCCATTCTCCTTCAGCATTTGACAATCGAGCTATTTATATTACGAAACTGTGTCATCGCTGATGATTATAACAGTGCTACGCGAAAACCGACGCGTATATGTATGTTAAAACCAGACTACTTTTCTGTGAGGTTTTTATTGGAACCGTGAGCTCATAAGGTAACTAATGTCACTAATAGTTTCACAATTATTCCTGCGAATGCTTTACTGGACGATCTTCAAATACTTCTTATTTGGAGGATAAAAAAAAAAAACTCTGATGTGTTCCATTCACATGACTTTCTCTACATCTCTTCAACAAATTATTGTTAAAAAAACTGAAGCTTCTATTTACTTCATGCTAATCGAGAAAAAATTAGCAGAAATAGTCTTATTACTTGCTTCCTTGTAAGTAGAAGCGAAATAAGGGACTACTATAAGTTAAAGTGATAGTCAAAAGCTAGTTGCTATGTGACTGAAGTTCCTTTGGACATGACAAATGGAGTTCACAAACTCCTGTATGAGAAAAGTATAAGTATTTTAAAGCTGAAACCCATAACAAGGAATATCTCAAAAACGATCAACGATCAGTTATTAAAAATTCCGTAAAATTCATCCAGAATAAAGTAGTTCTCAGAGGCTATTCCAAGAAAATTCAAGATATACATTTTATTTGCCAGGTAAATATCTTTAATATACGATACTTTAATAAAAATAGCCATTTTTGAGAAAATCAAAATTTTCCTAAAAGTTTTCATGTAAAGGGTAGTTGGGGGGATTTTCTTGAAAATCTTTGTGTCGCTTCATTGGAAGATACTTAACTTGAACGTCAAGTATGGTATTTTGTTACAGAGATGTAGAAAAAGAAATGTAGAAAAGTTATGTGACGTATATACACAACTGCTCCAAGATGATAAGCTGTTATTTTACATATTTATCTGCATTATATTCGTAATTCACAAGGACAATTTGTTGGCAATTTAACGTCGTCGTCGTCGCGATTTCTAGTTCTTTATTCCACACTCGCATGAATCAGGTTTAAATTGAACCCTCTGGCCTCAAGTCAAAGGAACTTGTGTCATTTCCTCCGTCATTGTGTGATATGTATTAACCACCCGCCACGCAGAAAATGAGAGATCTACAAGGGTACAATTTACCCGCTCCCTCCTGGCGGAAGCTAAGGCTGTTCCCAATGGGGAGGGGTGCAACTGCCCCCTCATTAGCTGCAGCGTCATATGAAGAAACATAAATTTTATCTCTGGCGATACGATGAACTATTATGAGCCTTGACTTCAACCCCTACATAACCTCTTTGGCAAAGGCAGCTGACATTCGCGGCTAGCATATGTGCGTAATATGAGTTGGACAGTTGAAGAAGCTTCTTGCGCAGTTACGTAATGCGCAATCTTGAACAAAAGGGAATCGAAACAAAGTGAAAGCTCAAGAATAATTTATAGCCCTATAGTTTCATTGCATGAAATCTTATCTTATATATCAGCGATTCTTTTAAAGCCAATATCAATGACGGCGAAAGGAAAGCTACTTCTTCAGGATATAAAAAGTATGAAAAGGATCCTGCAGTTTTTTTTTTACTTTCTCTACACGTACTACGTGCATAGTGTATATACAAGGTATGGTAATCACCCAAAAATTCGATACCGAGGTTTCACTACAAATATATGTTTTAGGGTCCCCTGTATATATAAGCATTTTCAGAAAAAGATCCGTGTGTGTGTCTGCGAACACGATAACTCAAAAACGAAAAATCGGTAAAATACAAACTTGGTATTTAAGTTTATCTTCTAGGGGTGCGACAAGAAGATTTTCAAGAAAATACCCCACCCGAAAGTACCCTTTACATTGAACAATTTTCGAAAATTTGGATTTTCTCAAAAATGACTCAACGATTTTGATTAAAATACCTTATGTTAAAAATATTTTTATGACAAACGAAATGTATATATTTAAAGCAGTCTTTAATATGCATATCTTAGCCTCTGAAGACCTATTCTTTCTGGATGACTTATATAACTAGCAAACCGCAAAAGATACACAAAAACTTACTACAGAAAAAAGATAGACCTCATTAAAACACACAATTTATGTCATAATTTTTTTTTTTTTAAGACAACCGTTTTCGAGATATTTTAAATTATTAGTTTCAATTTTAGCCACTTAAAAGTTTTCTCAAACAGAAAGACATCTTTCGTCTAGTTTCTCCTTTGTTTACTCCTGGCAAGCAAAGAGACTGGAATTTCAATTGTTTCACATAGCGATCGGCTTTACAAGGACGAGACTATCGCTTTAGCCTGTGCATTTTCGTATTTCCCTTCTACTTACTAGGAGTAGTAATAACTCTGCTCATGTTTATCTTGATTAGCATGATGTAGATAAGAGATTAATCTTTTGAATAAAAGGTTTGTTTGCCGAACAGCTTGAGGACATCATCTGAATGGAACACATTACATTTTTCCTTCTACTTACAAGGGACCAAGTAATAAGGACAAATTCTGCTAAATGTTTATGTCGATTATCATGAAATAGATAGAAGAATAAGCTTTTTAACAACAATTTGTTACACAGATATATGAAAGTCCTGTAATTGTAACAAATCAGATTTTTAAGAGAAGATTTGTTATACAAATTGGCATCACTTCCAAAATCTAACACTTCCTTGTTTTCAAACCTGAGAGTTCTTTCTGTGTTGACTTTCTGTTCCACTTTTACTTTAAAAGTTTTCTTTATGAATACAATTGTGTGATACATAAATATAATTTTCTTAGGGAGATGCATGCTATAATAGAGTGAAAAAATATTATCAATGCATTTTTTAAACATTTAAAACCTGTCATTTTTCAATACAATTTTAAGAGCTTTGTTTATAAAAAAAAAAAAAAAAAAAAAAAAAAACATACCTTTCCTTCTAATGAACAGAAGTATTCTATTTTTCATCAATCAACACAGTAAAGATATTACCTTGAAAGTTTGGGCTCATTATGTTAAATAGTTGCTGAGATAATGGGTCAAACTTTAACATTGGCAAGATAAGGCATTTTGACTCCCCTTAACGCTTTGTGGATTTACCTCGATGTTTAGTTATTTTTGAAAAAAAAAATGTAAAATAAAATATTAACATTAAATGTTTTATTAATTTAAAAAAAATCTGATGTGTTCCGTCCACATGACTCTCTACATCTCAACAACAAATTATTGTTAAAAAGTGATAGTCAAAACCTGATTGCTATGTGACTGAAGTTCCTTTATTTGTATGGGCACGAGTTGACAAATTCCTGTACGAGAACAGTATACGGTTTTCAAAGCTGAAACCAATAACAAGGAATATCTTAAAAACGATCAACTCCACAGAAAATGCATATAACAAAAATTGTGTGTTTTAACGTGCTTTACATTTTCTGTGTGGAAAGTTTTGTCCACCTCTTACGGTTTAGCAGTTATGCAAAATTCCGTAAAATTCATCCAGAATAAATTATTCTTCAGAGGCTATTCACAGAAAATTCAAGATATACATTTTATTTGTCAGATAAATATCTTAAATATATGACATTTTAATCATTTTTGAGAAAATCAACATTTTCGAAAAAGTTCCAAGTAAAGGTTAGTTGGGTGTGGGGGGATTTTCTTGAAGATCTTCGTGTCGCATCCTCTTCTTAAATACCAAGTTTGGTTTTTAACGATCTTTTCATTTTTGAGCTATGCTGCCCACAGACACACAAGGACATGTTTCTAAAAATGCTGTTTTTTATTTAGGGGGTCTCAAAACGTGTATTTCCGGTGAAATCTCGGTGTCGAATTTTTGGGTGCATTACAATAGCTTCTCTACACACTGTACATAGTACGTGTAGAGAAAGTTGGCTTCCATTGGTTTCCAATTTGACAACTGTTAATATAAGTATAGAATTAAGGGTGGATAGGTATTAGTTGTCCTGTGCTGAACATTTATTTTCTAAAACTTTTCTTCCGCCCAATTCTAAGGTGTTCGAATAGATTGCTTGTGTAACTTCGCACTCGGTAATTATTACCTCATCCATTCATCGTCTGAGTAGACGAGACCTTTGAACAAATAATGTCGGAACTTCTTTACTTAGGGGGAGCATGGAGAGTTGCTACAACCTGGCAACGTTGCAAATAGGCCAGTTCCGTGACCAGAAAATTATTTCAAGGGCTCCCCAGGGTGAAAAGTCTGAGAACGCCTGCCTTAGCCTGCTAATGTATATCTCACGCACAGAACGCAGTCACATACAGAATTCGTTAAGTGTTGGTAAAAACAAAAACAAATCGTTTCTCAAAGCTACGTAAACTAGATTTAAATACACGTGCACGCACATTTTAAATTCCAATTTCATCCTGTTTTATACTCATGCTGTGCACACTGAATTTATTCAATATTAAGCTAAATCCGGAGGTTTAGACAAAAGTTCAAGAGATTGGTAATGCCAGAGGTGAACTTTTACAGATTTAAAAATTCAGTGAGATCAGTTAGTGTAACCGTCCGAGCAGGATGCGTTACCGGAAATATGCACAAGAGAGAACGTCCAAAAGTGAACTTCAGACTGAAGGCGAAACTAGTGACCAGGAATGAGTCTTAACGACTGATTCTTCAAATGCTAATTGCAGTGAAGTGGATACCAAAACACAGGCCAAATGTTACGAGTCAAAATTGAATGCACACATTAAACGAGTACCTCAGTATGGAAACCATTGCGTTTGTACTAAACTCTAGAAACTAAATGTTATCGAGTACAGTTTACTTTCCTACACGTACTATGTACAGTCTATAGAGGTGTTGCACACTACCCAAAATTTTGATACAGAGATTTCAAAGGAAATATATGTTTTAGGGTCCCCTGTATCAAAAAAAAAAAGCATTTTTAGAAAAAGGTCCGTGTGTGTCCGTGAACACGATAACTCAAAAACGAAAAGTGCATTTTTTACTCAAGTCTATCTAATTAAAATCTGATGTGTTTCATTCACATGAATTTCTCTGCATCTATGCAACAAATTATTTGTTAAAAATCTTAAGTGACAGTCAAAACTTGGTTGATCTGTGACTGAAGTTTCTTTTGTTTGTACGGAAAGGAGTTGACAAATACTGTATGAGAAAAGTGTAAGGTTTTTAAAAACTGAAACAAAAGATAAGGAATATTTAAAAACGACCAACTGCACAAAAAAAAAATGTACATACCATAAATGTTGTGTTTTAACGTGCTCTACGTTTTTGGTATGGTAAGTTTTGTCCATCCCTTACGGTTTAGCAGTTATGCAATATTCCATACAATTCATCCAGAGTAAAGTACTATTCAGAGGCTATTCCCAAAAAATTCAAAATATACAATTATTTGCTAGGTAATTATCTTTAATATAGGATATTTAATCAAAAGCCATTTTTAAGAAACATTAAAATTTTCGAAAAAAATCTTGGAAAGGGTAGTTTGGGGTTGGGGAGGGTTTTTCTCAAAATCCTCGTGTCGCATCCCTGGAAGATACTAAATTTAAATTCCAAGTTTGGTATTTTACCGACATTACGTTTTTGAATTATCATGTTCACAAACACATACACACACGGACCTTTTTCCGAAAATGCCTTTTTTAGTTAAAGGGGCCCTAAAACATATATTTCAAGTGAAATCTCAGTATCGAATTTTTGGGTGGAGTGCAATACCTTCTGTATACACTATGTACATAGTACGTATGGAGATAGTAAAAAATTTCGTTGTTAAAAATTCTAAAGTGCTTAAGCCGACTGGTTTCAATAATACCACATAAGCTAAGGAAACCAACATTCTTGAAAGTGCAGTACACTTTATTACTTTTTGTAAGCTATATGAGACTGTGGTCATTTATGTGGGAGATAGAAACAAGCTTACTTAGACACGTACACGAAGAAAGGTCCGGATAGACGAAAGAAGTGGTGTGAAGGAGATAAGCCTGGAAAAGTTGGATTGGAAAGAGAAGAATGGAGAAAAACGATAAGAGATACAAGGTTATGAATTTACTTTCTCTATACGTACTATGTACATAGTATATAGAGAAGATACTGTACTCCAAAAAATTCGATACCGAGATTTCACCGGAAATAAATGTTTTAAGGTCCCCTGAATTTAAAAAAAAGTGTGTCTGTGAACACGATAACTCAAAAAACGAAAAGTCGGTAAAACACCAAACTTGTATTTAAGTTTTGTATCTTCCAGGGATGCAACACGAAATTTTTAAGAAAAATCCCTCCCCGCCCAAACTACCCTTTACACGGATTTTTTTTTTCGAAAATGTTGATTTTCTGAAAAATGGCTAACGATTTTGATTAAAATAGCATGTATTAAATTTACCTCACAAACAAAATGTATATCTTGAATTTTCTGGAAATGGCATCTGAAGACTACTTTATTCTGGATGAATTTTACGGAATTTTGCATTACTGCTAAACCGTAAGAGATAGACAAAAACTTACCACACTAAAGCGTAGAGCACTTTAAAACACACAATTTATGTTATATACATTTTTTTCGTGGAGTTGATCTTTTTGAGATATTCCTTGTTTTTGGTTTCAGCTTTAAAACACTTACTTTTCACAGACAGGAATTTGTCAACTCCTGTCCATACAAACAAAGGAACATCAGTCACATAGCAACCAGCTTTTGAGTAAACACTGTAACCTATGGTACTCCCTTATTTCGCTTCTATTTACAAGGAAGCAAATAATGAAATATTTCTACTAATTTTTTTCTAGATTAACATTAAGTAAATAAATAATTTGTTGCAGAGATGAGGAGAAAGTCACGTGAATGGAACACAACAGATGTTTTTATACACTGTTATGTGCATATTGTTACATAATACTGAGCTCAGCTTCCCAAAAGCATTTTGTTTTTGAGGTTATAAAAAGTGTAACCTGACTTGTATAACTGTACGAATCAGGTTATTCTTCTCCATCAACGAGGTTTTAACCTTATACGGCTTGTTCCTGTCTCATGAAACCTTAAAACTGTTCAATCCAGCTCTGTCTTCGTGTAACAATATTTCCTCTTTCCTGCGGTTTCAATTTTCACTTCGAGCATGACATTCGTTCCAACTGTTTGGACAGACTATTTTCGTTATTTATTACTTTCTCTAACACGTATGTACAATGTACACAGTAGATACAGGAGGTATAGTATTCCACCCAAGAATTCAATATCGAGATTTCGTCAAAACACACGTTTAGAGACTCCCTGAATTCAAAAAAGTCCGCGTAAGAGTCTGCGAGCAGCATATCTCAAAAACATAAAAGCTAAACTTGGTGTTTAAGTTCAGCAACTTCCAAAGATACGACAGGAAGATTTTATGAAAATCCTCACCAGCAAAAATACCTTTACAGAAACACTTTTCGAAAATTTTGACTTCGTCAAAAATAACCCTATAAATGTTGATTAAAACACCATATCTTTAAGATATTTTCATAAAAAACGAAATGTTTAACTTGAGTTTTCTTGGAATAGTCTATAAAGATCTCTTCATTACACAAAAACTTAATGCACAAAAAATATAGATATCGTTAAAGCACACATGCACTTTTTTGTGTACAGTTAACCGTTTCCAAGATATTCCTCACTATTGGTTTCAGTTTCAAGCTGCTTACACTTTTCTCACACGGGAAGTAATTTTTCGTTTCACACATCTTTTGTTTTACCCCTAGCCACGCGAAGAGAACCGAATTTCAATTGTTTCACATTGCGATAGGTTTCAAAAGATTTGAACATTAGTTAACCTCTACTTACAAGGAAGCAAACAATAAGACCGTTTCTGCTAACGTTTACCTCGATTAGCATATGTAGATAAAAGACTAAGCTTTTGGAAGAGTAGCTTGTTTGCAGAACAGGTCACATTACATTTTCTTTCAAACATGATGAAGTGAATAAAAGTAAATGCTATTTAGTAAATACTAGGTAGTTTTAGAGATTGCTAAAAAGGAGGTGAATAATCTTTTACTAAATGCAGGTGGTAAATGCTAGGCTACTCGGAAAAAAACTATGTAAATACTCAGCCCTAGTATTAGGTAACCCATAGCATTTACTAATTGTCCTCCCCTTCGCCCCTTTATAATTGCTCACAAAAGTATAGTAATATGTGGGTTTTAAAATATAGTACACATTTTACTTTTGTTTTGCAAATAAATTACAGCTTCTCCGCATTAAAATAGACGGAGTCCATTGTCGTTATATTCCACCAAACTAATGTAACATTGTTGACTGAGATTAACGTTAACACTAAACCTGAAAATGACAACAGTAGGAGTCACATGTGTTAGTTGGAGCAATGGCATCATCTGATGAGGAGACTGTTGATATACAAGTTGGAAATGGAAAACTCTTAATATGTTGATAACATTGGTTGATTTATACTAAGTCACGGTTACCTGCTGTTGTTTCATCAAAAACAAGAGAAAGAAAGTGGATGTTGGCCAACTTAAACAACATGAAATCGACCCAGACTACTGGGAACAAAGCAATTAAATTGAAGCCATGGGAAAAACAGAAGTTGGAAATACTTGATAAGACCGAAAAAAAATCCAGTTTTCCACAAAATACCAGGTTACATCTTCCTGTTGCGAACTTGCATGAAGATGGACACAGCAGATACTAGGCAAGATACCTGATGGAAGACTTGAGAAAAACTTAAGACTATACTACCCCGTCTAGCATTACCTAAGGTTTATTCACGTTATGCCTAGTAAATGCTAGTTCCCGGAAAAATCTTAGGTTTTACTAAACTTAGCATATACTTAAAAATTTATTCACACCAAACGCTAGTAAATGCTTAAAAACTGGGTAGTACAAGCAAATATTTCTTTTTATTCACTTCACCCAACAGCGACACAAGAACACGGTTAACTTTCACAATAGTCAATGATATGATATAATACTATCGAGTGCCTTCGTAAAACAATTTTATTTGTATGTTAGTCCATAGGTATACAAGAGATCTTGATTATCTGAAATACGAAACCCAATATTTAGGGATCGCCTATCTTAATCAGTGATGCAACCATTCGAAGGAGTAGAGGCAATAGGACCAAAAATTGTGATCAATGTCTACCCAGACAAAATGTGTACAAAACCTTGCCAAAATAAACGAAACTAATATAACAATATGAAAATAAATATCTAATGTGTTCCATTATCTACATCTCTGCAACAAATTATTGTTAATAAGCCAATGCTTCTATTTACTTCATAATAATCGAGAAAAAATCAGCAGAAATAGTCTTATTATTTGTTTTCTTGTAAGTAGAAGCGATATAAGGGAGTCCCATAGGTTAAAGTGGTAGTCAAAAGTTGGTTGCTATGTGACTTGTTCGCATGAACAGAGTTGAAAAATTCCTGTATGAGAAAAGTGTAAGTTTTTAAAACTGAAACCAAAAACAAGGAATATCTCAAAAACTGTCAACTCTACAAAAAGTTCCATGTAAAAGGTAGTTGGGGGTGGGAAGATTTTCTTGAAAAGCTTCGTGTCACATCCTTGGAAGACACCAAAACTAAATACCAAGTTTGGTATTTAACGGTCTTTTCGTTTTTGAGCCATGCTGCCCAAAGACTCACACACACGGACATTTTTTTTTGGATTCAGGGGATCTCACAACATGTATTTCCGGTGAATTCTCGATATGAATTTTGGGTGTATTACAATACCATTCCTATACACTATGTACATAGTACGTGTAGAGAAAGTAAAAAATGGAGATACATACTATGTCCAGTCCGGAAAAAAAGTCAGGTTTTGGACCAAATTTCGCATAAAAGCTTGAAAACGTGCCATAACAAAGATGTTGAAGATTACGCAAAATTTCACACAGAACACGAAGAGGGTTGGGGCAATGCCCAAGTGAGGTCACTTCCAAGATAAGAGTTTCGTGATTGAGGTCGGTTACTCTCTCCGCAAAAAAAGAATAAAAACGTTGATGGAAGTTTCTTCAACATAAAGGCAAAGCTTCCCTCTTTCCTTTTCTCACTCGGTAAAAATTTGTCAGAGATGGCATACATTATAATATGCAAGAAAGCCCATAAATCTTGATCTTTCCATTTAACTCAAATACAGGTTTTCGTGATGGTGTAATACTGCTATATGTAGCACATACAAAAAGCAAGTCGCTTAGTCTGGAAATCCATGTCTAAATTTCAAGCCCTGTTCATCCATGTATACTGATGTATACCTTCACTTGCACGAATGTGTCAAATAAATCATTTACTTTCTCTAGACGCACTATGTATATAGTGTATAGAGAAGATACTGTGTTGCACCCAAAAATTCGATACCGAGATTTCACCGGAAATATATAACACGATAACTCAAACACAAAAAGTCGGTAAAATACCAAACTTGGTATTAAGTTTAGTATCTTCCAGGGATGCGACACGAAGATTTTGAGAAAAATCCCCCCACCCCCAACTACCCTTTACATAGAACTTTTTTTTGAAAATTTTGATTTTCTCAAAAATGGCTCTAACAATTTTGATTAACATTTCGTATATTAAAGACATTTACACAACAAATAAAATGTATATCTTGAATATTCTGGGAATAGCCTCTGATGACTACTTAATTCTGAATGAATTTTATGGATTTTTGCATAACTGCTAAACCGTAAGATGGAGAAAAGCTTATAACACAAAAATGTAGAGCACCTTAAAACGCACAATTTATCTTATAAACATTTTTTGCGTGGAGTTGGTCGTTTTTGACATATTCCTTGTTTTTGTTTTCAGCTATGAAAAACTTATACTTTTCTCATACAGGAATTTGTCAACTCCTGTCCATACAAACAAAGAAACTTCAATCACATAGTAACCAGCTTTTGATTATTAGTTTAGCCTATAGTACTCCCTCATTTCCCTTCTGCTTACAAGGAAGCAAGTAATAAGGCTATTTCTGCTATATTTTTTTTTTTTTTTTCTCGATTAGCATGAAGTAAATTGAAGCATAAGCTTTTTAACAATAATTTGTTGCAGAGAGGTAGAGAAAGTCATGTGAATGGAACACATCAGATTTTTGCGAATATTTACGAAGTAACTTAACAAAGTACGATTAGACACAGAGAAAAAGTTAGTACTATAGAAAATGAAAGGTTCATTAAAACATGCAATTCGCCCCAATTAGTGAATTGATGAAGAGTTTATACTGAAACTGTAAACTTCTAAAAGGATTCTCCTATAGATGTATTATGCAAAGCAAAAATTCCGATTTTAGGCGCATTCTCTCTGCAGTTCCACTCATGTAATATACCAGGCTTGCCAGATACATTTCACAAAATATCGCCAGAATTATTTTAAAAATCGCAAAATTCATATTGAAATCGCCCAATTTCACACTCATATAATCTTAAGGGGGCTTTGAAAAACGTCTCTAAGATTTCATTTAGAATTTTGTTTGTGTTTTTATTGCATATTTCTTACGGTCAGATGATTGGACTCTTGGTTGCAAATTTTACAATAAGAAACAAAAATGATATCACAAGAGATCTACTAAAGCCATTTATTTACTTCAGGTTCACAACTGCAAAGCCATAACTGCGGGATTTCTCGTTGGAACAAACTGCTTATCGGCAACGGTGTTACTTAGGCGGAGGACGATGAAATTTTCTAGGCGTAAAAATCCTTAGCATGGCTTCCTTTGGAAAAGAAGTAAAGCCGTTGGTTCAGAGTCGTAGACTTACGGCAACGTTAAAGGACCTCAAGCCTGATAGAGGCCTCTGAGCAAAATTAAGCGGTCTTTCACGCCCAGTATAGAATGGGACGCTGAAAACCACAGCAGTTAAAGAGCGTCCATAAATAACATTCCATTCATTTTATTTCGTGCAGCGTTATAGTTGTTTTTGTTTCACTTTGGATTTTATTCATTAAATTACACACAGGCTCATCAATATTTCCAGAGGGAAGCATAGGGAATAATCGGCTAGAGAAAATGTCCCACCCTCAGCCGGGAATTTGCTCGGGACCCTTCGCAAAGCAGGAAGACAACTCTGTTAAAGGTTTATGACATTTTCCCAACCTACCTACTACTAATACTTTATTTATCAAATTACTATACATATAGCATTTAAACTGCAGATACAGTATGAATATATTATAAAAAAATCTTGTGAGATACACTCACATGATTTCTCTACATCTCTGCAACAAATTATTGTTGATAAGCTTATGCTTCTATTTGCTTCATGCTAATCGAGAAAAAATTAGCAGAAATAATCTTATTACTTGCTTCCTTGTAAGTAGAAGCGAAATAAGGGAGTGCCATAGGTTCAAGTATTAGCCAAAAGCTGGTTACCAGTTCCTTTGTTTGTATGGACAGGAGTTGACAAATTCCTGTATGAGAAAAGTTTTTCAAAGCTGAAACCAAAATAAGGAATATCTCAAAAACGACCAACTCCACGAAAAAAATATAATGAACATAAATTGTATGTTTTATCGAGATGTACATTTTTTGTCTCTTAATTTACCAGTTATGCAAAATTCAAGAAAAATCATCCACAATAAAGAGGTCTTTAGAGGCCATTCCCAGAAAATTCAAAATATACATTTTATTTGACCTGTAAATATCTTAAATATAAGCGATTTTAATCAAAATTGTTAAGAGCCTTTTTTTTCAGAAAATCAAAAGTTTCGAAAAATTTTCCACGTAAAGGGTAGTTCGGGGTGGAGGATTCTCTTGAAAATCCTCGTATCGCAATCCTTGGAAGATACCAAACTTAAATACCAAGTTTGGTATTTAACGGACTTTTCGTTTTTGAGCTATGCTGCCCACAGACAGATACACATGTACACACGGACATTTTTCTAAAAAAAAATTTTTTTTGATTCAGGGAGTTCCCAAAATATGTATTTCCGGTGAAATCTTGGTATCAAATTTTTGGGTGCATTACAATACCTTCTCTATAGTACACTATGTACATAGTACGTGTAGAGAAAGTAAAAACTAATATCGTGCACATAATATTAAGATATATTTGCATTCAACTGGTGCATTTGATTCAAACAGTTCCCTTGAATTCGGTGCGACAGCATTAATAGTGACATAACAACGAAAAGGTAACAAGGAAAATAATATAGCAGCTAATTAATTTCTCGTCTATGAATACTGATTACAGATCTATTATACTATTTTCATAGCAGTAGTGACATAACAGCATACCATCACTCTACTCATTAATATAATACTTAATTTGTGAAGCAATATACTTTTCAAGGATTACATTTAAATTATTTTCGTGATTTCAGAAGTACCCCAACATTTCGCAAATCACCTCAATTAAAAATCGCTCAGAAAACGATATTTAAGTAGCCCAAATCGCGACTTTTCGCTCAACACTGTAATACACAAAATCACATTAGCCATGCAAAGAATATTGTTTGTAAAGATATTCAAGCACCCTAATCGTCAAAAAGATATGCGCGCCAATGCAAAGCAGCAACAGTTTCGCAATACGTGTAAATATCGTTGACTTTGCTTTTGTTTTAAATGACACAAGACATAATATTATATCAAACGTAAATTGAATGTTTTATTGCACTCTAGTGCAAGGAGCCGTATGCACAGCAGCTCCATGAATTAAAACTGGTAGTCTGAGCTAACAATAATCAAAAAGTAAAAAATCTGTGTTACATTCACATGACTTTCTCTACATCTCTACAACAAATTATTGTTAAAAAGCTTATGCTTCTATTTACTTCCTGCTAATCGAGAAAAAAAAAAAGCAGAAATAGTCTTATTACTTGCTTCCTTGTAAGTAGAAGCGAAATAAGGGAGTACCATAGGTTAAAGTGATAGTCAAAAGCTGGTTGCTATGTGACTGAAGTTCCTTTTTTTGTATGGACAGGAGTTGACAAAGTCCTGTATGAGAAAAGTTTTTTAAAGCTAAAACCATAACAAGGAATATCTGAAAAACCATCAACTCCAGGAAAAAAATGTATATATACGTGTAGAGAAAGTAAAACCGGAGCAACAATCCTGAAAATTTGCTTTCGATTTTAGCTTCATGCTGCATAGAAACTCTCAAAACATTCTATCCATTGATATTCTACTTTTTAGTTTCTCTACACGTACTATGTATATAGTGTATAGAGAAGGTATTGCACTCCACCCAAAAATTCGATACCGACATTTTACCGGAAATATATGTTTTAGGGTCCCCTATATCCAAAAAAAGCATTTTCACAAAAAGATCAGTCTGAGTGTGTGTCCGCGTGTCTGTGAACACAACAACTCAAAAACGAAGTCTGTAAAAACACCAAACTTGGTATTTACGTTTAGTATCTTCCAGGGATGCGACACGAAGATTTTGACAAAATTCCCCCCATTCCAAACTACCTTTTAAATGGAACTTTTTCGAAAATTCTGATTTTCTTAAAAATGGCTCTAACGATTTTGATTAAAATGTCGCATTTTAAAGATATTTACCTGACAAATAATATGTATATCTGGAATTTTCTGTGAATAGCCTCTGAAGACTACTTTATTCTTGATGAATTTTACGAAATTTTGCATAGCTACTAAACCGTAAGAGATGGACAAAAACTTACCACACAAAAAATGTAGAGCACATTCAAACACACAATTTATGTTATATAATTTTTTTTCTTGGAGTTAATCGTTTTTAGATGCTCCTTGTTTTTGGTTTCAGCTTTGAAAAACTTGTACTTTTCTCGTACAAGAATTTGTCAACTCGTGCCCATACAAACAAAGCAACTTCAGTCACATAGCAATCAGCTTTTAAGTATCACCTTAACCTACGGTACTCGCTTATTTCGCTTCTACTTACAAGGAAGCAAGTAATAAGACTATTTCTGCTATTTTTTTCTCGATTAGCATGAAGTAAATAAAAGCAAAAGCTTTTTAACAATAATTTGTTCAGAGATGTAGAGAAAGTCATGTGAATGGGACACATCAGATTTTTAAACATGGCTCTCAGACTTAAGAATAAATCTTGTCGGAATAAACAGAGTTATTTATGAAGAGAATATTTCTATGTTTGATCTATGTTGGGTAAGTGATGATATGATTTAAAAATATCAGAGAGAAAGAAAGCAGTTTTCAAAACAGGTCTTTCCCTCCCGTGGTTTCAACTATAACATAGTTTGAAATTAAATTACCGTAGAGGGATATCAGTAGTAAGTAGAAAATTTGCTAAACTTAGGCTAATATGTGTTTACTGGTTTTATTCGTTGCTCTCTGTGGTGTAATGGTTACCATGCTAACCTCATACACCCAAGGTCGCGGGTTCAAAGCCGGTGGAGGACGATGGATTTTTTTCGGGTGTAAAAATCCTTAGCATGGCTTCCTTCGGAAGGGAAATAAAGCCGTTGGTCCCGTGTCGTAGATTTACGGCACGTAAAAGAACCTCAAGCCTGATAGATAGGCCTCTGAGCAAAATTAAACGGTCTTTCATGCCAAGTATAGAATGGGACGTTGAGAACCGCAGCAGTTAAAGAGCGTCCAGAAATAAAACATTTCATTTCATTTCTGGTTTTATTCAAAAAGATCCACTGACGTTATCAAACACATATAAAGAAAAACAACAAAGGTGAACTAGTTTTCTAAAAGTTTCCCTGCCTTTCGTTTTCACAAAACAAAACAAACCCAAAAAAAAAAAAAAATACAAATGTATTACATGACCGCCCAGCCAAAAAAAATTGAACACATAGGGGTGTTTAACAAATATAAGTATTTTCTTCGGTATATTTATTACTGAAACTTGCAAAAGAAACTAATGGGACACTTTATGATTGGATTCTTGAAGATGACGGACGCAATTTTCGGCGAAACGTCACAGAATAAAAGGACCACAAGCCTACAAGCCCGGAAATCATACAATAGAATTACTTTATGATCTGGTTTTTGGTTACTGAACTGTATGGCTTCCAGGATATGCAGAGCCAAACGAGAGGAATTCCGGTCCTGATGTGGTAGGTAACTAAAACGACTGTAACCTCAAAATTGTTGTCTGATGCCTATAGAAGTTTTGCAACTGCATCCTGTTTAAATTTTCATCTTTGCCTCAAATGAACAGGTAATATTAAAGATGCTTTCTAATAATCATGCACTTTGTAAAAATAATGAAGTGATCATTTGCCTTCACAGTGACAAAATTGGCTAAATTACAATTTTACAGGAAGAGTTGCTAGGTAGAACAGAGCTATCATGCATAGGGTCATAAAAAATCTAATGTGTTATACTCAAGTGACTTTCTGTAACTACTCTAAAAACATAAGATTATTCTTCTGTTTACACAATGCTACTCCAGATAAACATTACCAAAAGGTTCTTATTACTTAGCTCATAAGTAGAAAGGAACTAAAGGAATGTGCTATGCTAAAGTGATAGTCAAATGTTTTAAAAGCTGTCGTTATGTGATTGTCATTGCAAATCGCCTCCATGCTGGGCCAGGAGTAGAACAAAAGAAAAACGGACACTTCCTGTCTGAGAAAAGTATAATTACTTTACAATTGAAACTAATAACAAGGTATGTGTCGAAAATGAATTTAACATAAATTGTGTGGTAAGTCTTTGTCTATCTCTTACGGCTTACCAGTTACGCAAAATTCATTCAGATTAAATAGATCTCTATTCCCAGAGTATTCAAGATAGACATTTTATTTGCCATATAATTATGTTTAATATAAGGTATTTTAATGAAAATCGTTAAGAGGCATTTTTGAGAAAATCAAAATTTTCGAAATTTTTTCTATGTGAAGGGTAGTTTGGGATAGGGGGATTTATGTCAAAATCTTCGTGTCGCATCCCTGGAAGATACTAAACTTAAATACCAAGTTTGGTATTTTACCGATTTTTCATTTTTGAGTTATGGTGTTCACAGACACACGGATCTTTTTCTGAAAGTATTTTTGGGGTACAGGGGACCCTAAAACATGTATTTCCGGTGAAATCTCGGTGTCGCATTTTGGGTGGAATACAATCTCTATACACTATGTACATAGTACGTGTAGAGAAAGTAAGAATAGGTCCTGTCATATCCTGAATTACTTAGATGCAAGAAAGAAATTTCAACATGTCAAGATTCGTGCATAAAAATACAGTAATATTGACATCAAAGCTTTCTTCCCATGCAAAATATGCGGAAGGGAACAAAGGTCTGCGTTATTTTTTCCCCGCATTTAGCGTTAATGAAGCTGATAGGACTCATGTTGTTTACACCCTTGCCAAGGGTTAAAGTTTATCGACAGGCCTGCAAACTGGGAACTTTCAGATGAGGCTACAGCATCGATTTTCTCTTCCTCAGCATACGTTTGCAAACAGTTGGCAAGCATTGAATTAAGCCATATCAGCACGCAGGCGTGCTTGATATTGGATAACTTATGGGCAAAGGTCGGTCAGCACGTTGTTACAAAGTGCGTGCGAATTTCTGTTTTTCTGTGCCTCGCGCTGTAACAGGGGTCTGTCCGCATGGTGCTATTCTACGAAACGGGCGATTTTTGTATCGAAAGATTTGGACAGGAGCAACATGTGCAACCTTCCTCAAAATAGTTTTATAGTTACATAGATTTAAATTTCGTTGCTTCTTGCCTTAGTTGACACCTCTCAAGACCAATAGTTTGACCGTTAAATTTAAAAAGGTCCTGAGTTACCCGGATAAGATTTTTCTCGGGTTTTCCCTTATCCTGAGATGACGACGGACCAGTAACTTTAAGCTCCATGGACCCAGAGATCATTCGAGTATCATTTCATCTATTTCATTCATCGTCCGATATGACCAACCAGGTTAAAGGACGTTAAGCTATATAAAAAGTGTTATAATACACAGCTATTTTTACAACAAAAATATGTAAAGTAATGGGACTCCTATCTGTATATATATATGGTCGCGGGTTCAAACCCGGCGAAGGACGATGGACATTTTCGGGCGTAAAAGTCCTTAGCATGGCTTCCTTCGAAAGGGAAGTACAGCCGTTGGTCCCGTGTCGTAGAAAAACCTCAAGCCTGATAGAGAGGTCTCTCACGCCCAATATAGAATGAGACGCTAAGAACCACAGTAGTTAAAGAGCATCCATAAATAAAAACCCATTTCATTTCAGTTTTTACCTGCATATAAAATTGAAGAAAACTTTTTACCGACATCAGTGGATTCGAACCGAAATCTTTTGCTTCTGAGGCGCTTGCGTTGCTGGAAATAGATACCATTACGAACAAGAGAACGAAATCTTATATTTTTTGTTCATTACCTCCTCCAGTCTTCTTTTCTACTTCTTTTCCAAACAACACAAACGAGAGGAAGTTTTTCTTTTCTTTCTCAAAATAGAAAACGAAGAGAAGCTTCTATGTATATATTTTATCCCTCTCCATTTCCTTCCCATTTTTGCTTTTCTTTCTTATGAGGTTCTTTTTTTCGAGAAGAGCATAGACGAAAAGCAGTTTATCTTTTCTGGCATTGCGAAAGAGGGAAAAGCAGAGAGAACGAAAGAGAAAGCAAGAGAAATACTCTTTCGCCACCTTTCCCCCCAAGATACAAGGGATTCTTCTAACACTCCGCAGAAAGAAAAACGGAGAGAAAAAAAAAAAAAAAAAAAAAAAAACTTCGTTTTCTCTGGAACTGTTTCCTACCATTCTTTCTCCCTTTTTGCTACTCGTAGGGGAAAACAGAAAATTTATTTTCCCTTATACCTGCTCTTTCTTGTTCTTTACTCCTTTACAAGACAATAACGGGATAAGGCTTCACACTATTTTCACTTTATCTACACGTACTATCTACATAGTGTATAGGGAAGGTACTGTAATGCACCTAAAATTCGATACCGACAATGCACCAGAAATACATGTTTTGGGTCCCCTGAATCCAAAAATATTTTGGAAAAAGGTCGGTGTGAGTGTGTGTGTTTGGACAGCATAAACTAAAAGACCGTGATATCTTCCAAGGATACGGCACGAAGATTTTCAAGAAAATCCCCACTCCAACTACCCTTTACATGGAACTTTTTTTTTAGAAAATTTTGAATATTTTAAAAATGGCAGTAACGATCTTTATTAAAATATCGTATATTAAACATATTTACCTGACAAATAATATGTATCTTCAGTTTTCTGGGAATAGTCCTGAAGACTACTTTATTCTGGATGAATTTTACGGAATTTTGCCTAACTGCTAAACCGTATGAGATATACAAAAACTTGCCACACACAAAATGTAGAGCACGTTAGAACACACCATCTACGTTATATATTTAAATATCCCTTGTTTTTGGTTTCAGCTTGAAACAAATTGTTTTAATTCACACAGGAAATTGTCAACTCCTGTCCATACAAACATAGGAACGTCAGTCACATTGCAACCAGCTTTTGACTGTCAATTTAACCTATGGTAGCCCCTTATTTCGCTTCTACTCACAAGGAGGCAAGTAATAAGACTATTTCTGCTAATTTTTTTCTCGATTAGCATTAAGTAAATAGAAGCATAAGCTTTTTGACAATAATTTGTTACAGAGATGTAGAGAAAATCAGATTTGTTCTGAGGAAATAATACCACAGCCCTTACAAGCAGACTATATAACGATGTCAGCGGTTAGCAGTGCTGATAGTGCGTTATAAAACACTAAATAGATCCTATCACATATTGTACTGTGAGCTTTGCTATCACAATAATTGCTGCAATGTGATAAGAGGCACCAGTCATCAAGAACAGCTCATCGCACCAAGCCTAACAAAAGAAAAAAATCTGATGTGTTCCATTCACATGATTTTCTCTACATCTCTGCAACAAATTGTTGTTAATAAGCTTATGCTTCTATCTATTTTATTTAGCAGATACGGTCTTTATTACTTAGTTCCTTAATAAGTAGAAGGAGAATAAGAGAATACACCAGGATAAACCGACAAACAAATGTTTTAAAATGTGGTTGCTATGGGATTGAAATCCGTTTCTTTGCGTCACAAGTTCCCATATGAGGAAAGTTTAAACTACTTTAAAGCTGAAATAAGTAACAAATATCTCTAAAACGGCCAACCCCACGATAAAAAAAAAAAAATGTATGACATAAACTGTGTGTTTTATCGTGATCTACAATTTTTTTTGTAATAAATTTTTGTCTATTTCTTGCGGTTTACCAGTTATGAAAAATTTCGCAAAATTTGCCCAGAATAAACATGTCTTCAGAGGCTAGTCCCAAAAAATTCAAGATATACATCTTATTTGTATGTAAATACATTAAATATAAGAGATTTTAATCAAAATCCTTAGAGCCACTATAGACAAAATCAAAATTTTCCAAATTTTTTCCATGTAAAGGGTAGTTGGGGTGGGGGGATTTTCTTGAAAATCTTCGTGTGGCATCCTTGGAAGATACCAAACTTAAATACCAAGTTTGATATTTAACAGTCTTTCCGTTTTTGAGCTATGCTGTCCATACACACACATGGACATTTTTCTAAAAATGCTTTTTTTGGATTCGGGGGAACCCAGAATATGTATTTCCGTGAAATCTCGGTATCGAGTTTTTGGGTGCAATACAATACCTTCCTTATACAGCATGTACATAGTACGTATAGAGAAAGTAATAATGAAATTTAATAAATGCAAATGGAAATTGTGAACGTTTTAAAAATGGCTTAGAATGAATAATCTATCTCCAAGATGAATCACGTGCGCTGGCAAGAGATAATTTTTCACTGTCTGCCAGTTGATAAATTTGGAATCTCGCGCTCCAGATCCGCCTGTATGTAATCCATAAAACGTAGTCAATGCCTTCCTCAAACAGACCACAAAAAGTATTTCAGCTAAACTTGCTCGCTCGTCGAGAGATAAAAACATTAGAAAATTACGCATAGCAGATTTGAGGGTCAAGTAGTGATAACCTATGTTAGAGCCTCCAAAATAGGAATATATATTACAATTGGGGATTAGCTCTAGAGAATTGTTCAAGAGAAATATCTGATGTGTACCATTCACGTGACTTTCTCTACATCTCTGCAACAAAGCATTATTATGAAGCTTTTCTTCTATTTACTTCATGCTAATCGGGAAAAAAATTACAGAAATAATCTTATTATGCGCTTCCATGTAAGTAGAAACGAAATAAGGAAGTACTACAGGTTAAAGTGACAGTCAAAAGCTGTTGCTATGTGACTGAAGTTCTTTTGTTAGTACGACAGAAGTTGACAATTTTTTATAAGAAAAGAATACGTTTTTAAACTGAAACCAAAAACAAGGAATATCTCAAAAACAACCAACTGCACAAAAAAATGTATACAACATTAATTGCGTGTTTTAAAGTGCTCTACATCTTTTGTGTGATAAACTTTTGTCTCTCTCTTACGGTTTAGCAGTTATGCTAAATTCCTAAAATTCATCCAGAATAAAGTAGTCCTCAGAGGCTATTCCCAGAAAATTCAATATATACATTTTGTCCAGTAAATGTATTTAATATAATATATTTTAATCAAAATCGCTATAGCCATTTATAAGAAAATCAAAATTTTCGAAGAAAGTTCCTCGTAAAGGGTGTTTGGGGTGGGTTTTTTTTTCTCAAAATCTTCGTGTCGAATCCCTGGAAGATACTAAACTTAAATACCAAGTTTGGTATTTTAGCGACTTTTCATTTTTGAGTTATCATATTCACAGACACACGGGCGTTTTTCTGAAAATGCTTTTTTTGGATACAGGGGACCCTAAAACAATATTTGCGGTGAAATCTCGTCGGTATCGAATTTTCGAAATTCTCTATAAGCTGTGTAGCTACATAGTACGTGTAGAGATTTTAAAAATATCTGATGTGTTCCATTCACATGACTTTCTCCAGCTATTCTGTAACAAATCATTCTTACAAAAGATGATTCCATCTACCTCATGTTGAACCTATAAACATTAGCAGAAATCGTCGTATTAATTTATTCCTTATAAGTACAAGGGAAATAAGACAATACACTAGCGTAAAGCGATAATCAAATCTTTGAAAAGCTGGTTGCTATGTGATTGAAATTTAGTTCTGTTTGCGTGGCCAGAATTAAAACAAAAGAAATAAATGTTTAATCAATATATATTCACTGGTATCTCCGCGAAAATGTCTAATTAGTCAAAATCTAAAACGGATAAACAGTAGAAAGCTATTACTGTGAGCAGTATTTGCCGGAAGCCTAAAAATTACAAAGAATTTTTCTGTACTAAGACTGAAGTTCCGGTAAAACAATCCACATACATATGCAACATTAGAAGTTGATACATTCTCATAGTCTGTAATGTTCAGGCACGGAAATGCTACGCCGTTCTGTCACCGCATCATTATGTCATACAGGAAATGGTCAAATGCGTTACCTTCCTCACTAGGCCTCATATTTATGTCATCCGTTTCAGGAAAACCAAAACATGTGTTTTATCACGTGAAAAAAATCTTACATACTGTGTGTGCACTATAGGCATTATGAACCCAATATGTTTTAAACATCTGAAGTTGAAACATACAAATGTAGATAATTACGTTTGTTATTACTTTCTCTACACGTACTATGTGCATAGTGTATAGAGAAGGTATTGTATTCAACCCAAAAATTCGATACCGAGATTTAACCGCAAATACATGTTTTGGGTATTTTACTTGGTATTTAAGTTTGGTATCTTCCAAGGATGCGACATGAAGATTTTAAAAAAAAATACCTCCACCTCCAACTACCCTTTACATGGAATTTTTTTCAAAAATTTTGATTTCCTCAAATGGCTGTAAACATTTTTATTAAAATGTCGCAGATAGAAGATATTTACGTAAATAAAATGTATATCTAGAATTTTCTGGGAATAGAGCCTGAAGACTCCTTTATTCTGGATAAATTTTACAAATTTTGTATAACTGCTAAACCGTAAGAGATGGACAAAAACTTACCACGCAAAAAATGTATAGCATGCTAAAACACATAATTAATTTTATATGCTTTTTTTGTGGAGTTGTTGGTTTTTGGTTTCAGCTTTAAAAAACTTATACTTTTTTCGCACATTAATTTGTCAACTCTTGTCCGTACAAACAAAGGAACTTCAATCACATAGCAACCAGCTTTTGACTATCACTTTAACCTATGTTACTCCCTTATTTTGCTTCTGCTTGCAAGGAAGCAGGTAATAAGACTATTAGCATGAAGTAAAGAGAAGCATAAGCTTTTTAACAATAATTTGTTGCAGAGATGTAGAAAAAGAGCAAGTTCAGCTGTCCTGTGACAAACAATGCTACAAAATCTGACGTGTTCCATTCACACGACTTTCTCTTGTTTGTACGGACAAGAGTTGACAAATTACTGTGCGAAAAAAGTATAAGTTTTTTAAAGCTGAAACCAAAAACCAACAACTCCACAAAAAAATGCCAATCTCTTAAAAAACACTCTTGAATATGTACGTTTCGCTGTGTAAAAGAAATAAATAACCAACCAGCATGTGTACCATAAGGTGTGTACTATAAAGATTAAGAATTTCCATTTTAATCTACTTTTGTTCAACTGTGTGCCATGAAAAATAAACAATTTAATAGCTTGTATTTACTGAGCATTGGATTTGTATACCACTGGATATTTAACTTGTTTCTGCTTGTGATGGGGATTTAGTTTGGCATTGCTTCTATGTAAACTATTAAGGTATATTAATTGCACATTTCTTATGTTGCTACAGAGTATTTCATTTTACTGAGCTTTGAGCATTTAACAGATGCAATTTTAAATTAACATTTACACACATTAGTAACTAAATGCACTACTATGGAGACACTCATATCATTTCACAATGAGATTTGAGCAAAATTGCTCGAAAATAAGCAGCAATTTTCCAGTGTGTTAGAGAAATTGTCACATTGTAAGTATTGTGTTGAAAACATTGTGCTTCCTGAAGAAATTTCTCAGAGATAGCAAGTTCTTATCCTTCTTAGCATACAACCTTATGTTAACTTACAAACATCATAAACTGACATCTAAATTTTTGGAGAAAATTACTGAAAATCAAATGACATTCAAAATTATCTCTAGGGAAGAATGTACATTGTAAGCACCAAAAGGCATAAGCTTATAGTTAACAATTTTATTGCATACTTATGCATATTTTAATGATTTTTCATATCATGAATGCATTCATAATTTACATAATTTTAATTCATACAAATCAATGTGAGACTATTTATTACACATGGTAAAGTGCCTCTAAATAAACTTATATAATTATTATGGTGTTAGGACCACCGTTATGACTTCTTGCAGAAAATGAATTTAAAATGTGTTAGTACTAAAACATAAACATATCTACTCAGCTAATCACAATTTCTAATTCCATTCTGCCAGTTATATACAAGTTCTTCTTCATTACTTGTAAAATATTGACCAGTTAACTCCCACATAAACAGCATTACCTCATAGGCACTTGTTTAATTACTTGTTTTACATAACATTGCACAATTTGGTTTAAATTTGTGGTTAAAAAAGAAGGAAAGGAAAGAAAACAAAATTACACAGAGGCAGCATGTTGTAATGCCAATATTAAACTTAACCAAATCAAACTTCATTAACAGTGCAGTAATTTCTAGTAAGATGCCTAGTGCAGAAATTCATGCACATTGCCATGAAAAAACATGAATCCTTGGCACAGAGTAGTAAAATAAAGGCAATTAATTAATAAATGCATTGAAAAACAAGTTCAAAAGTAAATTCCAAATTGTACTGTAGCATCTGTAGAGATTCAATTAACATTAATTCACCTGATTTAGGTGAAAAGACTAGGCAATTTCATTGATGGAAAACATGTTAACAAAAGAAAATGTCATGTTATATACATAATGCATATACTGTACCAATCCACATCTTTTACAAAACGTGAAGTATTTTGCTGCCTTAAATTATAATGAATATATTTTAAAGATATTACTCAAACCACTATGCCATGTTCAACTTAGGACCTATAGTTCTCATGAGATGTTAATTGATCCCTAATCAATCTGGATAAATTAACAGTATATTGCAATATAATTAGCACCTTGTATGATTAGATAAGGAACTGCTAAATGATGGTGTTCATATAACTGGACTCAAGTATCGCTTTTAACATTACTCTGATAATCTGTATTGGAACTCATTAGTACTTCTTATTGGGGGTGGTGCAAATTATAATCACTTAAACAGACCAACTTCGTTATTTATTTAATTTAGACACATTTCTTTTAAAATTATTCCATAAAAATGGCTATAAATTTTGGGAAATAAATTAACCACCATTGTTATTACATCAAAAAAAAAAAGCAGCACATAATTGTACCGCAGTACAAGAATAAATCCAGAAATCTAATTTTTCAGTAATTTAGATTTTAAATGAAAGAAGAAAAAATTGTTTAGAGGTGAGTTTCTAGGATACTTGGCTAATGTATGCTAAAATGCTCGTATTTACAAACGCAGCTTCAATTTAAATTCTTTGGAAATTAAGCCAATGTAAAATTCTGCTATATAAATATTGCTCTGATCAGAAAATAAACATATTACAGGAAGTCTATCCAGAGTACTCACTAGCTAAATTACTTAGCCAAGTATAAAAATGAAGAAGTGATACAAAATATGAATAATATGTAATACTAACTAATGCAAGTTGAAGAACTGTTCTTACAAAAATTGAAACAAGTTTCAGGCATATTGAAAAACAGTAACAATTACTGAGAAATATGAAACAAAAGAACCAATGAAATATTATATCACAATTGCATAGGAAAGCCAAAAGAAAGCTTATGTAGTGATACTTCAATTCTGAACAAACACCTTACTAAACTATTAAAATTATAGTTTGAAGATGTCTTAAGTGTACAGACATGAAAAATCTGTTCATAAGTTAATTATATGTCACAACTCCAAAGCTGTATTTAAACATTTTGCAGATAACTTTTACATAGTAGTAATAAAAATGAAATTTTAAACAAAAGCTGCATCCACATATATATGATAGTCACATATAAACTATTAGTCAATTACACTGCTACTTTTTAAATAATTGTAGCTTCAATTTACCTACAGGGAACCAAAATACTTGTAATTTTACTTATAAAGCTATGAGGAGAATGGAATATTAAATATTACAAATCTGTAGTAGTAAAGTATGTACCTGTAATCAATCTAGTAGAAATATTCTAAATAAGCATACATATCATAGTTTCTAAGAGAGTAGGACAGTAAAAATAAGGGGCTAAAAATTAAATTGTGGGATTTCACCCCAAAAAAGACATGTTCAGCAAATGTAGATTTGCTATTTGGCAAAAGGACCAGGTATATTGACTGAGTGACAGAGCGCAATATTCACTGGTTATAAGTTTAGTAGATCTGCAAACATTATAAATCGGGATATAGCAAGAAATAGAATATAAATGCAGGAATCTGTAGCTTCATTTATCTTTATATTATCAATTATACCACAACTGTAATTATACTGAAACATAATAGGGAAAAACAACCTTGATCATGATAATACATATTTATGTCATCATTTATTGTAATATTCATGAATCAATGGAAGTAAACCTAGCATTCTCTATCTTTTACAATTTTGAGAGAGATAACTAAATTGGTCCCTACACTTTTCTTACTTAGTAACAATTCTGTAACCATAGGAAGCATGCAATATTATATATTTTCTCTAAGCTCCTGAGGGTGATATTCACTCAAATGATAGCAAAAAGTCAAAACATATCTTCATCAACATTGTCTGTAGAACTTTCAATGCAAAATGTCTGACTTACATTTTCACTATAAATGTTTTAAAACTCTGAATTTCTTGTCCCAATTATCCATCTTTTCCCATCAATCATTAGGAATTCTTAGTCTTCTCAGTTGGAAAACTCTACACTAGTATTACTTTCTCTACAAGTACTATGTACGTAATGTACAGAGAAGGTATTGTAATGCACCCAAAAATTTCATACCGAGATTTCACTGGAAATATGTTTTAGGGAACCCTGTATCTCTCTCCACAAAAAGAAAGAAAGAAAGAAAAAAAAAAAAAAAAGAAGAAGAAGAAGAAGAAGAAGAAGAAGAAGATCATTTTCAGAAAAAAGGCCTGTGTGTCTGTGAACTCGTTAGCTCAAAAACGAAAAGAAAGTAAAATACCAAAGTTGCTATTTAAGTTTAGTATCTTCCTGGAATGCAACACGAACATTTTGAGAAAAATCCCCCCACAACAAACTACCCTTTCCATGGAACTTTTTTCGAAAATTTTGATTTTCACAAAAATGGCTAACGATTTTGATAAAATATCGTATATTAATTATATTTACCCGACAAATATCTTGAATTTTCTGGTAATAGCCTCTGGATACTACTTTATTCTGGATGAATTTTATGGAATTTTACATAAATGCTGAACCGTAAGAGATGGACTTATCACATAAAATGTAGAGCACGTTAAAACACACAATTTATGTTATATACATTCTTTCGTGGAGTTGATCGTTATTTACATATTGTTTGTTATTGTTTTCAGCTTTGAAAAACTTATACTTTTCTCATACAGGAATTTGTCAGCTCCTGTCCATACAAACAAAGGAACTTCAGTCACATAGCAACCAGCTTTTGACTATCACTTTAACCTATGGTACTCCCATATTTCACTTCTACTTACAAGGAAGCAAGTAATAAGACTATTTCTGCTATTTTTTTTTTTTTATTAGCTTGAAGTAAACAGAAGCATAAACTTTTTAACAATAATTTGCAGAAATGTAGAGAAAGTCATGTGAATGGAATACATCAGATTTTTTTTAAGAGGTGAGTGGTCTAACCACTTGGCCACGGTGCTGCCATTGTTTACATTGAGTATATTTCATGTGACCCACTCTTCCTGAACATATGAATGACATAAACAGCAATGCTGTACAACATAATTTTATGATTTGCTTTGTTAACTAGTAAGTTTAAAAACTGTATTGTAATATTATGCAAAACATCCCATGAGTGGCCTATATTTATTATGCCTATATTATTATTGAGCGCACGTGTGCATACACATTTATATAATTAACATCATAATAAAATAAAACTTCTTTCCCAAAATTGGTATATTTTGACTCAGGTCATCAGAATATGGTAATTCAGACGTTATTGAATACAATTGCAAGAAAGTTATAGAACACCTTTACCTAATGAATAGTTAAGAATAACTTATATTTACATAACTTTAGAAAATATTTTAAATATAAATGCAGATAAGATTGAAACAATTTTAAAACATGAATATAACCACAGTTTCTCAATTTATAGAAAAACTTTAATGAGATATATAAGCTTCTATTTAAGCCCATTCCGAAAACAACTCACTGTGTAAAAATATGTTGCAGCTATGGGTATTTAGTAGCTACAATTGCATTTCTATTACACTTGATTCAGATGACTTGAGTATTAAACAAATGCCTTAATATTGATTTTATGTCATTTGAAGCTTATCTAGATAACAAAAAATGAGTTTCATACAACCTACTGAACTTAAATTGTATTTAATTTGTTATTTAATCTGAAATCTTAAATACAAATGCCATTGTATCCTTATGTGAGTCCTCAATGTATGCTAAATGCTTGAGAGATTCAATATGTCTCAAATCAAGATATTATGTATAAGTCAAACAAGTAAAAACACTCAATGTATTTAAATGTTGAACTTTAACAGAATTAAAAAATCTTATGTGTTACACTCACATGACTTTCTCTAGCTCTTCTACAAATTTCTTACATAAGATTATTCTTCTTCCTGCACCTTGCTAATCGAGATAATCATTAGCAGAATGTTCTTACTACTTAGTTCCTTACATGTAGGGAAAAATATAAAAAAAAAAAAAAAAAAAAAAAAATGCAATACACTAGGCTAAACCGACAGTCAATTGTTTTAAAAGCTGTCGTTATTCGATTGTCATTGCAAATTGCTTCCTTGGTTGGTCAGGAGTAGAACAAAAGAAAAACGGACACTTCCTGTGTGAGAAAAGTTTAAGTACTTACAACTTAAACAAAAAATAAGGAATATCTCGCAAACGGTTACCTCCACAACAAAAATGTAAAGGACATAAATTGTGTGTTTTCATCAGATCAACAGTTTCTGTGTAGTAAGTTTTTGCCTATCTCTTACCGTTTAGCAGTTAAGCAAAATTCATCCAGAATAAAGAGCTCTTCAGAGGCTATTCCCAGAAAATTCAAGATATACATTTTATTTGGTATGTAAATATCTTTAATATACGGCATTTTAATCAAAATCGTTAAAGCCATTTTTTAGAAAATCAAAATTTTCGAAAATGTTTCCATGTAAAGGGTAGTTGGGGATGGGGGATTTTCTTGAAACTCTTTGTGTCGCTTCCTTGCAAAATGCCAAATCTAAATACCTAGTTTAGTATTTAACATCGTTTCGTTTTTGAGCTATGCTGTCCACAGACACGCACACATACACACGGACCTTTTTTCTGAAAATGCTTTTTTTGGATTCAGGGAGTCCTAAAACATGTATTTCCGGTGAAATCTCGGTATCGAATTTTTGCTGGAATACAATACTTCCTCTATACACTCTGTACATAGTATGTATAGAGAAAATAAAAATAGTATTAGCTGGTGTAGAAGTGAAACAAGAGCTTATGAATCAGTAACAACAGAAGATTTGCTTATGCTTACTGAACTGACCACAATTTCCTACTTTTCTTTGATTTAAGCACAAATAATGATGCCCACTTGAATCTATTGTAGTTAGAGAAACCAAGAACAGCTAGGTGCACTTGACTGTGTATTTTTACCATCTCTAAACGTACTAGGTACATGGTGTATAGAGAAGATATTGCACTGCACCCAAAAATTTGATACCGAGATTACACCGGAAATATACGTTTTAGGGTTCCCTGTATCCAAGAAAAGCATTTTCAGAAAAGGGTCCGTGTGTATGTGAACACGATATGTCAAAAACGAAAAGTCGGTAAAATACAAAACTTGGTATTTAAGTTAAGTATCTTCCAGGGAAGACACGAAAATTTTGAGAAAAATACCCCCACACCAAACTACCCTTTACATGCAACTTTTTGTCGAAAATTTTGATATTTTAAAAAATGGCTCTAACGATTTTGATTAAAATATTGTATATTAAATAAAATGTATATCTTGCATTTTCCAGGAATAGACTCTGAAGTTTACTTCATTCTGGATGAATTTTACGGAATTTTGTATAACTGCTAAAGCGTATGAGATGTACAACAAATTACTACACAAAACGTAGAGCACGTTAAAACACACAATTTATATTATATACATTTTTTTCGTGGAGTTGATTGTTTTTAAGATATTCCTTGTTTTTAGTTTCAGCTTTAAAAACATACATTTCTTATACAGGAATTTGTCAACTCCTGTCCATACAAACAAAGGAACTTCAGTCACATAGCAACCAACTTTTGACTATCACTTCAACCTATTTTGTTTCAACTTACAAGGAAGCAAGTAATAAGATTATTTCTGCTATTTTTTTTTTTTTTTTTCAATTAGCATGAGGTAAATAGAAGCATAAACTTTAGTAATAATTTGTTGCAGAGATGTAGAGAAAGTCATGTGAATGGAACACATCACATTTTTCAATTTACAATGAACTCGTTTTACATAGAAATGCAATCCAGGAAAATCCAAGATACTTTCTGTCAGGAGGGATTATCCTAATCCAAGAAACTTTTCACTCTGGAAGGATTATGCTGACAGAAGCCAAAGTTGATATTGATATGCAAAAGAAGTAAAGATAGTGGCTGAGTGAAATATGAGTGGGAGGAAGAACAGATGCCATAAAATAGAAAACAAGTTCTTTATGCATTAAGATTGGAAAAAGTTGCAGTAAAGCAGTTTACTTCCAATGGAAATAACATATACAAAGAGATTCAAAGTTTTAAAAATGTAAACTATGCTAAATTAGCACTAGCACAACTTTATTAAATCATAGCTAAAATATAACCGCTTGCTTTAGTACTATATTATTGCGACTGTAGACTGGATACAACACACATCATGTTTGGTGCAAGACATCCGAGGGATTTTGAACCCTCCCCAATCGCCAACTTAAAGCTTTTGCTACTTACGATTTCAAATTATTACTTTGAAATCATAGTTTGAATTCTGGCCCTCTACAGAAAGACATTCTTTAGGACAAAAATGCTTTTTTTCTTTGTTATGGCAAAAGTATTTGTATTTTTTTTTTTATCCTATTTTATCCCATTTCATAAAGGAGAAGTTGCATTATTTGTCCTTAACACTTAAATCTATAGGTTTAGATATTGTATTATTCGCTTTCTTTGTTGTTTTACTTAAATAGAGACAGTAGTTAATTAATTAAATTTTGTTTAGGGTCATCATCTTCAGGATTTATTAGGCCGTCCTTTACCCAGGGCTTTGCATTTGAAGATTATATGAGAGGTTGTTTCTTCCTCTGCATTGCACAACCTACACATTGGCTCTTCTTTGTCTTATTTAAGTAAAGCATACTATTATAAATTTATCTATGGTTCAAATTAAATTTTAAGTAAGAAACAAATTCATTCCCATGCTTGACTTTTCAAAATCACAGGAGCCTCCAAAAAATGCACATATTGGATATTAATTTTGGTGAAAAAGTGACTATCGTTATAGGTTCTACAGAGCCAATTGGTACCATCAACATTTGTTTGCTGCATCGTTTGTGTCAACAAAAAAGTACTGATAGTAGTAGCAGCAGCAATAGTGGTAATTAATTAATAAATAATAATAACAACAATCTGATGTAAATGCCTACATAAACATGAGTAAATTAGATGACCTATTTAATTTTTTAATGTTTAAATATTTAAACTCATGTACTTTTTGTATAATTTCATTATGCTATTTATTTCAAATGTAAATTTAATTACTTAAACCTTCTTTACTAATTCTTCTACCAGAGAGCGAGCGAGCACAGCTTCCCATTGAAATCCAAGCAAGGAATTTATAGAAATGTTTTAATTCCACAAAACTGCATTAGTTTAAGAAGCTTCAGAATGTTTTTGTGTAGTAAGACTTTGTCCATCTCTTATGGTCAATTAGTATTTTACAATGCAGAGTATTTCAGAGACTATTCTCATTCTTACAACTTACAAATTTGATGGAAATGCAAGATTTTTCATGTTTCAATCACCTCTCTCTCTCTCTCTCTCTCTCTCTCTCTCTCTCTCTCTCTCTCTCTCTCTCTCTCTCTCTCTCTCTCTCTCTCTCTCTCTCTCTCTCTCTCTCTCTCTCTCTCTCTCTCACTAACAAGGACCTTTATCTAAAAATTTTCTTTTTATGCTCAGGGAGACACTATAACATGCATTTATCGTGGTACTGAATTTGTGGTTAAATATTACTTCTGCTTAGGTACCATAGGTAAGTAGCAGAGAAAATAAAAGAGTGCACATTATTTATGCCTTAAAGTCAGACCTTTCTAATATACCTAGGACACTTTACACACCTTAGAGAAAAAGCATCTTGGATGCTAAAAATCAGCTTATAGATATTTTATTCAACACTTAAAGTGTTTTACAGAAATAGGAATTCTGAAAATATAACACAAATACATCTAGCAAAAAATGTGATGATAATTTTTAAGAAACATATTAAATAAGTACATTTAATAAGTTTTGAAATGTAGCAGAATTTACTTTCAAAATTCCTTAAGTTACATAAGCTTCTTGCCATAGCTACAGATAAAACTTCTGAGGCTATTTTAGAAGTTGGCTGCTTATCACTTATTGGTTTAATAGACCATGAACTCTGAACAGAAATAAAACAAGAAAACTTTTCAAATTTATGAGCATACAACTTGTGTGGCACTGACCACATGTGCAGGTCTTAAGCAAGATCATATAATAGGTTTATGTTAATGTATATATATATGCAATAACATAGGACTGACAAAAATCAATGCAATTTGACAGGTAAAAGTTGCATAATAATTTATTGCATTAAATATAATTAGTATGATTGATAAGAATGAAAATATTAAAAGTTAATTTAAAGGTATTATTTGTGGAATAAAGCATTAATTTATTAATAATTATAACATGACATATTAATGTTATTTTTTAACTAACTTCTTTTCATTGACTTGTCACTTCTGCTGGTCTACTGATTTACATATTATGTACCTAAAGTTTATAATTTGAGGTTATTTCAAGCATATTTATCTACATTGCTGTAGGCTCAAAATGAAGCTCTATCAAGAAAGTATGGAAGTAGACATGCTACTTTGGATTATAAACTCTGATAAAGCAGGTAGTAAGAATAACAACTGCTAACATTTACACACAACCTTCAAGAGTCTTCGAAATACGTAGGTATTTAATTTTGATGTGATATTTATTTCTATAGCAGTTACAGGTTCTGATTACACACATATGCCTTAGTTTCTGCCTTATCCAATATTGTACAAATTGCTCATAACTGTAAATATTGCATTCCCTAACATCACCTTTGCATCACTGAGGAGCCCTTCTCTATATAAGCTCTCTTAAATGTGCGATGATACCATAGCTTTGTAGATATCAAGAAATGGTTACAAGATCTCATGGCCAAAACTGAAATCACATTATGCATCTATAATTTTGTGCAACTGGTTTCATGCCAATGAATAATTTCTAAATATTGGCAAAATAAGTTCATAAAATTTCAAGCCAATTAGGAATTGATATGGTTCTTTGCTATACCAACTCACAGAACTAAATTGTTGTTTTTCCTGGTAAATATTCATTTCAAATTAAAATGCTAATAAGATATATCAATTCAAAATCTTCTCGGGCTTCTAGCCAGGTAAAAACTTGGCTTGACACCAACGTTTCGAAGAAGTGCATCTTCCTCGTCTTCAGGGTGAACTTTTCGAAACGTTGGTGTCAAGCCAAGTTTTTACCTGGCTAGAAGCCCGAGAAGATTTTGAATTAACACGTCGCCAGGAAAGCTTCAGTTCTTATTTTAAGATATATCAAGTTAGACTGGCAATATCTGTAACTGCATAACCAAATAATTTTTGCTCAAAATGCCTATTTTAGCTCCGTAAGTAACTAATTACCAATGTAGTCGCCCTCCGTGTTGTAATGGTTACCATGCTAACTTCATATACCCATGGTCGCGGGTTCAAACCCGGCGGAGGACGATGGATTTTTTCGGGCGTAAAAATCCTTAGCATGGCTTCCTTCGGAAGGGAAGTAAAGCTGTGGGTCCCGTGTCGTAGATTTACGGCACGTAAAAGAACCTCAAGCCTGATAAGAGAGGCCTCAGCAAAATTAAGCGATCTTTCACGCCCAATATAGAATGGGACGCTGAGAACCAAAGCAGTTAAAGAGCGTCCATAAATAACAGGCCATTTAATTTTTTTAATTACCAATGTTGTGCACGTCATACTGCAAATCAAATATGTGAAAGCTATAAAGATCTATTTCAAAAGTTTAAAATGCTGAATATATTACTTCATCTGTGTTTCTGCGTTAAAAATCCACAAAGTTGCCGGATATGCAAATAAATAATTAGCTAATAAGCATACTCAGTAACCATTGAAATTGCTAAATTTTACAAAATTTCACTAGTAGTTGAAAATGTCAAAGTTCCAACAAGCTGTTTGTTATTTGAAATGGCTGTAAAGCAAAAGTTAATCAGCTTCTTATTCTGCAATACATATTTTATTTGTTAACAACTGTCAGGATCATATCAGCATCAAGGGTGTGCTGACATTTTGTCAATCAGGAGTTCTTTTAGGTAAATGCCAGTAAAACAACTGGCATGGGGCTGTTGCTTTCAAGCACACTTAAAATGTATTAGTCTGCATTGGGTTCGAACCCATGACCTTGGGATTTAAAGCCCAGCATCTAACCTCCAATATTTAAGAACGTTTTTCAGGAATACCTTTAAAATTTAATTTAAAAAGCAAAAGAAAAGAAAGAAAAAAAAAAGGACCAAATTAAAAGCTTGTTATTAAAAAGGAGTTTGTCAGAATGTACTCCTAAACAATTTACCTTAATATCAATTGTCTGGCAAGACAAAAAAAATATATGTATATAAAATGAAATTCCTGCAACACAAGGATTAGTCTGTACAAGAAATTACGGGTAAAAAGTGAATTTCTTTTGTTGTGATGCATTTTTGCTGTTGTATGATATACTCCTCAGCCACATGGTGCAATATGCTGATGAGTTATGGATGTATTAAATGTATTTTATTCATACAATTTGCTCAAGTTGCTACATGATGGATTTGCTTAAGTTGCTTCTTGACGGCAAGCAATTTTGAGTTATTTATATTCCCGATGATCATGTTGAGCCTGTTGTAAAGTTTCTTTATATAATACTGTTAAACTGCTCATTTTTAGTGGTTCATATGACTGATTGCTCATTACTGGATCATGTAGTGTAATTAAAAACAAAAATAAAAAACAAAACAAAAAATACAAGTTTCACACTGCATTCTTAGTATAAGGTTCTCTTTCAATTATTTTCTACAGTGATATAAAAGTAATGTAGTTAAACTGCAATTATATTAAAATTTAAATTTTATGTGTGTCTGGGGTTGACCAAAATTCTGTTCAAGTACAGAAGCATTTCACTCAAATAGAAACTGCATAAAGTGGTAAATTATTAGCAGCAGCAATGATTAAGGTTTAAGTAGCTAGCAAACATATTTGAAGCAAGAAGCACCTCTCCCAGGAATTTTATCTGCAACAATAAAGTTATAGTATTTTCTCTTATGCTTTCTCCCTCTGTATTATCATCTACTTAGCATTCAGACTAAACAGACAAAGCTAGAAAGCTTACATTTGTACTTATTTTTCAGATTCGCAAAGTAAATTTACTCATCAAACCATTATAATGAAAATGGAGTTTGTATCAGAAAACAGTACACTTCCAGAGCATTTTACAAATAGATATCTTATAATTTAATTATTACAATCACCTATTAAACACAACCTTTCTTTTCAAGCTAACAAAATTCCTGCAAGTCCATTAAACAGATATTTAAATGAAGAAAAATTGTATCAAGATATTCTATATTGAAAAGAATATAATGGAAGGCAGTGGCTAAATATATTAAAAGGACTATAGTTTTTGACACCCAAATGAGCCCATAATCTATAGTGGGGAATTAGCCATTATTTTTCTATGCAGATATTGAAAACCAAATAAAACTGTATCCAGGCAAGTTATCAGGACACGTAAGTTCATCTCTTGAGCATTTTATTTTTTGCTTCTGATGAAATGCCAATGATTTAATTTCACATTAAGCAAGTTTTGCATACATTTAGTGTGTTATGGCTCACATTTTTACTCTCTCCTCTGCCATTAGGCATGTTTGAAACTTGCAGTTTTACATTTTCTTGGGAATTTTAGTTTTACATTGCTAACTACATTAAATTGTTTAAGTGTTTGCAACAATAGTAGTTCTATTGGAGATCAAATGTATTTGCACATTCCTACTCTTACCTACATAATAAACAGAGGAAAAATTAACTATATTCCAAAAATTTGGTTCCAAGGTATCAGCAGAAATAGCAATTTTAATATTTCCTGAACCAGCTCCTAAAAATATTTTTAGATCTGAATCATAACAGATCTTATTTTTAGTTCAATTAAATACCAAACCTGTTATTTAAATTCTGCATCTTCCAATCTTCCATTAGCATTTACAACATTTCCTATCCCAAACTATGTGTTATGGGGAACATTTTTTTTATTATGCATCTATTCAAAAATGATTCCAATGATTTGGATCAAGTACCACGTGTTTTAAGATATTTGTACAGCAAATAAAACGTAAATCTCATTTTTTTTGTTGGAAAATACATAAGTGCTCTTGTTCTTAATAAATAAACCGGTGAATTGTAAAAAATATAAAAATGTGGGTATTATTAACACACTTATCTTTATGTTTGCTGTAAGCATTTTCATGGTGATCTACTTTTTTTTTTAAAAACATCTGTCCCTCAGTAGCCTTCAGTATCAATTGTAAAACTAATGTATAAAGTGTAATGAAAGTTTAACTTAATTAACAAGAGGTGATGAAAGATTAAGCCATTTGTAGTCCCTTCCTCTTTCCTTAGCTAATTAACCAATACGTTAAAATATAAAAGTTACTGTGTAAATGATAAAACTTCAAATGTATAGAAAATGATTTGACTGTCTTGCATAACTTTTTATAGAGATTTTCTAAGTGCAATGATGTTTATGGACCAGTGTCATACAGGAAACATTTTATATAGCAAATAATGGATTTAGTGTCTCCAAAATAGCTTTATAAGTCAACTCATTAAAATGAGACATCTTCCATTTGTTTTATATTTTACATCTATGCTTCAAGTTAATAAAAAAAAAAAAAAAAAAAAAAAAAATGATGCATTTCTGCTTTTCACAAATGCATTGCTTTCAACAGATTTAATATAAGTATATCAAAGAGAATTGCACTGCTATATTCGATTGCCATTTCTGATTAGAAGTTTTATTCAAAAATAGCTCTATAACTTTATGTACATAAAACTGCAAATTGTATGAGGTGTATTTCAGTCGAAACAGATTTTACACAGATTTCCAATGCAACAAATATTTTGTTATAATTAAGCTATGTGCACTTCATGAATAGTTAAGTGCCAAAATTCTGTAAGAGCACCAAGGAATACAATTTTAACTCATATTCCTTTCAACAAAATACAATAATGCCACTTCAATGAATTACTTTTGTGTTATGTAGAAACTGTGTTTGTGAACTTACAATAATTTCACAAGCCAGACAGTTTAATACACCACAAAACAGTCCTTTTTGATGACTATTAGGGATGCCAAAATGCTTAATGTACTCTTCATCATACAAGACACTCAGAATTAAACTTACAACTTATCATTTTATACTTGTTTCAGATTTTGACATTAGCTCTTAATTGAGATTTGTATATGAGTAGCCTTCAAGTAGGGAATATGGATTTGGCACTTATGCTCAAAACTATCGAAAATCTTACACATATTTCATAATGATAAATAATGACAGTAGTAATTTTCCATTCTTATGTACTAACAATACCAATTACTGCAACCTGGTCTAGCACATATGCATCTTGAGTTACTAATCTTCACTCAGAACTGCTGCAACAGCACATACAAATTTAATATTTTCTGAGTGACTTAGAAATTTTCAAAGTGGGGTTACAGAATGAACCATTTACTGTACCCAGTGCCACTCTATTCCTAATTTTAATTTTTATTAGACCCATTTTATAAAGAAAAAAGTGCGTTCACAAAAACCAACGAAATCTTGCAAATTCAGATAGGCCTTTCAAATCATAATTTTCATCAACATCACAAGGCACTCCAGAACCTTTCAGACTGACATATTCTTTATTTTGCAGGCAATATCACGTTTTTATGTAAACAATTTATATTCACCAGGAACAGAAATTCGAGGTCCAATGGCAGAAAAAGAAAAAGGAGACTTTGTAGCATATGGTGGAAATCTTATAGGGATGGAGACAGACCATGTGGCCAATATTTAGATGCGAAAAAGTAGCATTTTCAGATTAGTTTTATTTCACGGCAAGAAATACACATGGATATTTTCATTTATTCGGTACTGTCCTGTAATTCTATAATTTATGGTATGATTTGGCAACCCTTACAATCATAAAGCTACTACAGGATATATATATATATATATATATATATATAGTAGGTTCTAGTTTTGGACAATTCATCTGCTTGGAAAGTTAAATCTCAGTTCTCAAAATCTCCTAGGCGAGTATTATGTATAATTGCAGTTACCTTTACGTATAAGAGAAATTTATGAAGTTCAGTTATTATAAACTACTGAGTAAATTCAAAAAGCACTTCCTACTCACAACACTTCCACAATAATTCTAAGTATCCATTCAGTTTAATTGATGATATTTAAGAACATTGAACACCTATTTATAATACTTATAGTATTTACTGGGGAAGGGAAGGTTATGGCTGTTCAATAATGACTGGCGTTTTGAACTGTTGTTTGCACTCTGTCTACCAAAACTGCTAGCTCGAAATCCGCTTAGGGTTAATTTAGTCTCTGCGCATAACGTTTATTGGCTTTGTGCTGCATTTTAAAAAGGGCAAATTACAGTTTAGAGAGCTCGAATTTCATATAGACAAAGGCTTTCTGTTCAAACAGGCTTAAGCAATGCGTTGTACGTATCGGCAAGATGGCGTCCAAAATACCGAGGACCGCAAGAATTTGCTTGTTCATTAGAACATTTAATGCTGATTTGGAAGCACCAAATCCGTACAAGTAACTTATTTTAATCAGTGGCTTAATTTTAACCCCTATCCAGAAAATATTTCTTAGAATATACCGCCGAGAGTTCCTGCCAAAATAAAATACTGAAATGGTTTTAAGCCTGAATTTAACATGTCTAATGCATTAAAAACCTCTTTCACAATTATTTCGTCATTGATTTTAGAAAACCAAAACATTCTCTAGCTCGATCTTCTATTCGCGTTGCAGTTGGAAATTATAGGTACCTGTATTATTGAAAATATATCCCATTTTGATATAGAGTTTCGATTCTATGGAGCATAATTTCCAAAAATATATTTGAGCAACGAAGTATTTACCGAAATATGCGTTTTTAGGAGAGAGACGCGATTCTGTAAAGGATTGCTAACACGAATTTTAGAACTGCAAGACCAATAAAAAAAATTCTGAACGTCCTGTATTAGCTTTAAGACTATTTACTCAATCAAATAGGTATTTCAGTAAGAGAAAGCCTAATGTATTTAAAACGTTGATTAAATTTTGAAGTACTGTTTAATTCCATCACAGATTACAATATCGAACGGAGCATATAAGACTGATAAAATGAAGTGAAAATTATTTTCGCCGTTGAATATCGTTGCTATTTGTTACATTTAAGGTTTAATATTTGTCTTGTTCATCAGAGGCGTGTCAGTGGTTTATGTATACGTTTTGGCAATTATTAGTGAATTTACTGGTAGCGTATTCACATGGCCTTTTATAGGTAACACAATTGCTAAATTTGGTAAACAGTAGTGGAGTGAATAATCAGTGGTTTTCCATTTTAATTTTTAGCTTGATTGCCTGAAATGCATTATTTTAATTTCATATTGCTGTGGTTCTAAGATGTATGTATAAGTATAGAAAGTACAAACATTCGTTCTTATTATCCACAATGTGATATTTACATTGCCATCGCCCTGGCGAGGTTTAGTGAACTTCTGCCAAAATTTAAAAATATCGTTGACTTCCACCATGCTACGTAATGTGTGCAAACTCTTTATAACACATCAGGGTACAGGTTAAGCCTCTAAATCTAAGGTTTCATCCCTTAATGCTTTAATCTGAAAATGGGGTTACAACAAAACCCCTTGAGGGGCTACAAAAGATTAATTTTCCCTAAAAATAGAGTCCAAAATATATTCTATAAGCGCTAATGGATCAATGCTTCACCGATTTAGCTGTAAAACTTCTGCTTGAGGACGAAATCCAAAAGTATTCATATCATAAACGCCGATAGGATGTGTATGAAATGAGTTTTTAATTTACCAGGATAATTGCACCATGCATTGCATTTCAAGACGAGTATATTGATTTTCCTTTGTGTATAATAATGTTAAAGAATTTAATCGGCTATTTCTGATTCACAATTTTCAGGAATTAGAGCACTTTAATTAAGGTTGTATTTCAGCCTTTTGTTAAAAGCATATGTTAAATCAGACTTCTGTTAAAGAAATAATATATATATATATATATATATATATATATATATAAATAAAGAGACAATGTAATAGAACTGACATCATTATATGTTGATATAACGGTTTTCGTATGATTAAACCAAACTTTTACAGAGCTGAACGGCAATTGTATACTATATCATAAATGCCCACTTCTACTTGGTGAAGTAGAACGAAAATGGAGGCTAACGGAAAAGTACCGCAACCAGCTCGTATACAGAATGGTTTATGTGCAGCTACCGATCAATGTGGTTTTCAAGTTGATGCAACGTTAACAAAGGAATGACTATGCCCCCCCCCCAAATAACAGAAAAAAGGTCTCTCAAAAGAAACAATGAACAATTTTATTTCGGGCGGATAAAAAACATTCAACTGAAAAAAAGTATGTTCTTTTAAGACGATTTACCTCGTTTATCTAATCTTGTATTTTTTTTTTTTTTTTTTTTTTTTGTCATTGCAATCTAACGAGAAAAAGTCATTTTAGCTTTAAAAGCAGTTTCAGAATGAGACTGGTGAAACTATTCTTTAGTGTTGTTAAACGCTCTATTTTTGCACATTCTATTCAGAAAATGCGCTCTCACAGAACATTCTGTTTACTTTTCCATATTACTTATGGCCGTGCTTATCTAACAAACCTCGTATCGAAAAAACTAAGAAAAAAGTTACATTTGGAAACCTATATTGAGTTTTTGTGAAATTAAAGGATAAAATCGTTATAAATACACTTTGAAGTAAGATCAGTTAAATGTATCTCCAAAAGGTGAATATTTTCCCATTTCTTGAAAAACCTGCCCGGTCGCTTTCTAAAACTAAAGAACAGCGCTCCTGTAGTGCGAACGAAGACCTTACCAACTGCTAGGCCTAACTTCCTTACTAAACCCATTGTATTACCAAATTCCTTAGTTTGCTTTTATGCAGAATTGCAGCCAATATTGTGAACAAAGTCTCTTTCTTATGCTCTTAAGCGTATAAAGGATCATGTAAATGTGGCATTAACGGTTTAAGTGAACATACATATTTTGGTGGTTGCACCAGACTCATCTAAATCAGTTTCTGTTAACCAATGAGTGGATATTCGACAAGTTTACTTTTCGTCTGGTCCCAATACATTGCATATTCCCCGGATGGAATGCTCGGATCATGAAATTGCTTCTGCAGTTACGCTGCTGCCATATCCCACGGAATGAACGAACTGGCATCATTGTAATCAGTCATGCACTTCACACTCGCATCCTCTGTTGCCACACCTCACACGCTCCGCAAGATTCCACGTCAACCGGACAAAGGCCAAAATTTACGAGTTATTTACAGTACAATTAGCTTACTAGTAAGATGGTGTTAAATATTTGATAACACTGTCGAATGTAATATGCTATCTTTGGTGAGAAAGCTTGGGATTATTTATAATAGAAACTCAAAATTATGTCTGTAAAATAACTGAAATAGCGACCGCAATTTACAAGAATTTCGTTTCTATTTAAAGGATATTTACAGATTCCTAATACTGTAGGAAAACCTACACTCAATATTTGATAACGCTGTCGAATGTAATATGCTATCTTTGGTGAGAAAACTTGGGATTATTTATAATAGAAACTCAAAATTATGTCTGTAAAATAACTGAAATAGCGACTGCAATTTACAAGAATTTCGTTTCTATTTAAAGGATATTTACAGATTCCTAATATTGTAGGAAAACCTACACTCAGCAATTTTGTTAATACAATAAAATATTGCTTACCTGTGCAGAGCTGAAGATCTTTGAGCGTATGCCATCTGAGATTGCGGTGGCATTCCACCATGTTCAAGATGTACGACTGATTGTTGAACAGTTTCCATAATAATGAACGCGGGGGAGGAGGCCCTTTGGCTTGCAGGGTCTTCCTCGAAGCCACCGCCACCGTCTAAGCACAAGGAAGAATACACGCAACTATTATTTTTACTTTGAACCTCTATTCCCTAAGCTTGCACTGTATACATTGCACACTTTTTTAATATTAAACTTCGCTGTTTCTTCTCTTATTTCTTGGGGGGTTGGGGAAATGGGAAGAAAGGGAGGTTTATGTATCACTTCACCATCTTGACTCCACTGCTGCCACAAAGCCTGGTACCGTGTTTCAGTCGACTCTTGAGCCGTTTCATTTTCTTCCTCCCTTGTTTCCTTACCATATGGACCCAAACACTTTCCTCTTCACGACGACGAAGACTGAAAATTATTTAGGACAGTGAAACAAAACAACACACGTACTACTTGGTCGTTGCTAATTTTAAAAAGTTTTAGAAAAAGCGCACAGCGTTAATGCTCTTCAGTTTTAACCGCAGTAAAGACAAAAACACCTGCTACCCCGTCATATTTTCTTCTGCTTCTTTTCACAATACTGGTCGATGCAAACAAGGAAGTAGCAAATGCGCTGCTACATTGTAGTTTGGTATTTTGCTAGCGGCCATACTAAGCACAAAATGCTAGCTCTCCCTGGTCACAATGCCGTTCCTCGTCGTTACAGCTGCTAGAGCAGTCGCTGCTGCGTTGTTCGACATCAGCTCGACCAACATTGCTTTTGCTAGCATTTGTACTGCGAGTTACCTGTTGGATAGTAGCAGACGCTGTAGCACCACTGTTGCCTCCTCCAACACACGATCTCCCGGTAGTATCGATATTCCGGTGTGGCATTAACATCGGGAAACACACCGAGTGGTAAATAACCCGCCGCCAAGCCACACGTGCACAGTCTACTCGTTCTACGGTCGGAATAGGCTGCCACAATCTTCACACGAACGCACAGCTCATGTTTATCTCTTTCGCTACGACATAAAAAATGGCAAGGCAGCCCTCTTATGTTTTTGAATACGTAGTCATGAAATGTCACCACGCGGTTGTTATACGTACTAATCGAAATGAAAATAAACACCACGATTTATCGATGTAATGTGTTTTCACTCACACTTTTAATCCACACTGCTCCGGTCGTGAACAATAACTTGGATAGCACACGATAGCTGGCGAGGCAGTCCAGCTTGCAATTAGTAGTGGAGTGAGTGAGGTACACAGCGGCCCGTCAGATCGCAGTACACCGTCACACGTTCCGAATATCGACGCCCTCGGACACAAATGCTTTTTAACACACGAGAACACCAAAAATACAACCCATGGGACGGCACCCGCATACAGTCGCAAATCTAAGGATTGTCTTTTACCATACTTTTCCCTTAAATGTTTTAAAGTCATTGAACTAGCCCTAGAAAAGCATCACACTCACATACATACAGTAACCCAGCACGATCGAGCGGTGTAGGGCTAGGCAGCGGCAGGCTGGTAGGCTTGCAAACAGGTTTTGGACGAGTCCATGTCCCGAAAAGGGAAGAGGGGGGCGCTGGGAAGCACTATCAATGGGACCCGGAGTGAGAGAAAACCAGGCGCCATGGCTTGGCAAAGGCGCGTGAGGGGAAGAGCAGAAAGAGGGATGACGTATGGTGGAGAGGGAATAAGGGTTTGAGGGGAGAGAGAGTTGCGGGGGAGGGTTGTACTAAGGTTGAATAGGGCCATCTCTTCCTCCCGCCAGAAGAGGAAAACAAAAAAGAGAAACTAGAATTACACAAACAAAGCACTACAATGTTTTTCGAATAAATTTTTATATTAATTCCAGCACCTAATCAAAATGCCCACTCGCCTAAGTGCAGGAAAGATGTCCTACTTTTATTATGCTCAATTTTATTAATCTTTTTTCTGTCTCTCAGAACATGAATTACATGAAGCAATGCCTTATTTGTTGAATTAATATTATATTACGAAATATCCAATCAAAATACGCACTTTCTGAACCACAGAGATGCCGTTCCACTTGTAATTTACCTTACATATTACTATTTTCAGTTTGTTTTTCCTCTTCGAAACCTAATGAAAACAGTAAATTCGGAAATACTTGTTATTCTTAAAACGTCTAATCGGAACTTCCATTCGCATTACATGCTTTTAAAGTAGTGTTTACGTATGCATCATTTGTTTCACTTGGTGAGTAAAAGTTAATTACTGTATCTATTTCCCTTCCTAAAGGGAATGCATGCGAATTTCTTATTGTGTTACCTAAGAGTTAAACACCACAAGTTTAATAATTGACAGGAGATTAGATAGCAATGGCCATTTTCACCAAAGAGAACTCTTAATTTGATGTGGTGGAATCAAAACACACCCAAACAAGTTAAATTTACGCCTTTATGTATTGGCATTACTCCTGAGAAGCACAATATTTGCAATTTTCAGCAGAGAATTTTACTTTTACTTTATAATACCACCTATACAATTAATGTTGTGTATTTATTAAGAACCATTTACAACAAAGTATCTTACAGCTATTTAAATCAGATATATCTTGCTTTGTTTGAAAGTGTTTTTAGCTATGGACTGTTAGCATATGGGAACTGTTGTAAATTAATTGATATTCTACTTCTACAAAAGAAAACCATGAGAATTTTATGTTATACTTCTTACAATGCTCCATGTAGACCACTTTTTAGCAAAAGAAGATTTTAACGGTGTACAATTGCTAAATATTACAATTATTATTATATGTGCACAAGAATGTAAATAAATTTAAACTGAACAGACATGTACACACATTAAATACCAGAAATATTGATAAATTGCATGTTCCATACACTAGACTAAAGAAAGTTAAAGGTAGTTATTTAGTAACCAGCAATATAGCCTATAATAAGCTTCCTGACCATATGAGAGATCTGAATGTACTACAGTTTAAGGCTAAAGTAAAAAATCTTATGTGCTCCATTCACATGACTTTCTCTACATTTCTGCAACAAATTAAATTATTGTTAAAAAGCTTATGCCTCTATTTACTTCATGCTAATCGAGGAAAAATTAGCAGAAATAGTCTTATTACTTGCTTCCTTGTAAATAGATGCGAAACAAGGGAGTACCATAGGTTAAAGTGAATCAAAAGCTGGTTGCTATGTGACTGAAGTTCCTTTGTTTGTATGGACAGGAGTTGACAAATTCCTATATGAGAAAAGTATGTTTTTTAATGCTGAAACCAAAAATAAGGAGTATCTAAAAATCGATCAACTCCACGAAAAAAAATATATATAACATAAATTGTGTGTTGTAACGTGCTCTACATTTTTTGTGTGGTAAGTTTTTGTCCGTCTCTTACGGTTTAGCAGTGATGCAAAATACGGTAAAATTCATCCAGAATAAAGTAGTCTTCAGAGGCTATACCCAGAACATTCAACTTATACGTTTTATTTGCCAAGTTATCTTTAATTTACGGTATTTTAATCGAAATCGTTAGAGCCATTTTTAAGAAAATCAAAAATGTTGAAAAAAAGTTCCATGTAAAGGGTAGTTGGGGGTGGAGGGATTTTTTTGAAAATCTTCGTGTCGCATCCTTGGAAGATGCTAAACTTAAATACCAAGTTTAGTATTGAACAGTGTTTTCGTTTCTGAGCTATGCTGTCCACACACACCCACACACACATACACACACAGAGATACACGCACACGTACCTTTTTGTAAAAACGCTTTTTTTTTTAATTCAAGGAGTCCTAAAACAAGTATTTCCGGTGAATTCTCAGTATCGACTTTTTGGGTGGAATACAATACTTTGTACACTATGTACATAGTACGTGTAGAGAAAATAAAAAGCACTTTGAAAATAAGCACAACTAGCTCAAGCTACATACAAAATAACAATAAAGAGCTGTTTATAATAAGAGACAATTAGTTTATTTTAAATCAGTAGAAACAGGCGTGATGCAATGCAATTATTACGTTTATCAACGATATCAATATCTTTATTTTCAATGATGGTGCTGTTATGCATCATCTTTCATTTTATTTACATTCTTCCTAATTAGTGCTTTAAAGTTCTCTTATTTAAAAATTCTAAAATAAATTGCCAGTAGCTATTGACAACTTATTTTATAAATGAGGTAGGATGTTTTGCTTTATTGAGATGTGCAGCCATTTGCTTTATATCCTCGTATGCTTCACCGACAAGGCTCAGCTCTCTTCTGTCTTGTATTCTGCTGAGCCAGCCAGGCTTGCGTGGACTGGAACATAACCGCCGACCAAACTTCGGCTACCTCCGGATGCTTTCGGCTCCGGGCATGACACATGCGGTACAACGACTACGAATTTCAAAATGGTGGCCGTCCAGTCTGTGTGTCTTCCTATGCACTGCACTCTTCTCACTAGGCCATGAGAGCAAGCGAGATAGACGGTCGCCATAGTAACGGGAATCTTGCTGGATCAACACACGCACACACACAGTACATACATATATACACTTTACTCCCTACTGCAAAAAATAAAACTGTTATGCGCCATGTATGTAACATGGCTTCCGTTAATTTTTATTTCATTTATTTTTTATAAATTGAATTTCTTTGACGAGAATGAAATGAGAGTAAAACATGTTGACTTTTAAGGAAATTAACGTTTAAATGTCTATATGACTGAAAGCACATACTTTTTTATGTTCAGTTTCAATAAAGTTTGCCTATAGCTACAAATTAATAGAAAAACCATATAATTTAATTGTAAGTTAATGGTGTTCATTTGGAACTATATTTCATAGTCCCATGTCCTATACCCTTAATCATAAACATTCATAAATGAAAATCCTGAAAAACAAGGTTTTAATTCTGACAAAACAAACAAACAAACAATTAATTGAAAAAAACTAACAGCATATATGACATCATTCGTGTCATTAGGTTTCTTCTCAAAGACTTTACTTAATACCAGAAACTGGTAGTTTTGAAATAATGTGAGAATATTGAGGTTATGGTTTTTATTACCAAAATAAATTCATAGAACTTCAACAGCATAATAATCTCATATTTCTCTTATACTTCGTTTGTTAGAGAAGCAAGTGGATAGCAAATTACCTCAGAGTTACCACTTACATTTGCTTACTTTACAATCAAATAACTATCACCTGGATTGAAAATGCTATACGAAATATATTTTGTACAAGTCATTTCTTACTTTCTCTACACGTACTATATACATAGTATATAGAGAGGGTATTACATTTCAGCCAAAAATCGATACTGGTAACCCTATAGCAAAAAAAAAAAAAACATTTTTAGAAAAAAGGTCCGTGTGTCTGTGAACACGATAACTCAAAAACGAAAACTCGTTAAAATACCAAACCTAGTATTTTAGTTTAGTAACTTCCAGGGATGCAACACGAAGATTTCGAAACCCACCCCAAACTACCCTTTACATAGAACAAATTTAGAAATTTCTGATTTTCTCAAAAATGGCTCTAACGATTTAAATTAAAATGCCGTATATTAAATATATTTATATGGAAAATAAAATGTATATCTTGAATTTTCTGGGAATAGACTCTGAGGACCTCTTTATCCTGAATGAATTTTACTGAATTTTGGGTAACTGGTAAAACCGTAAGAGATAGACAAAAACTTACTACACAGTAAATATAGATCACGTTAAAACACAAAATTTATGTCATATACGTTTTTTTCGTGTAGGTAACCATTTTTGAGTTATTTCTTATTTGTTTCAGATTTAAAATACCCATACTTTTCTCACACGGAAAGTTGAAAACTCCTAGCCCTACATAAAAATGGATTTTAACCACATGGCAACCAGCTTTTTAAAAGATTTGATTATCGTTTTAGCCTAGTGTATTCCCTTATTTTCCTCCTACTTAGAAGGAAGCAAGTAATTAAGAGAAATTCTGCTAATGTTTATATCGATTATCATATCTAACGCAGACAGAAGAATATGCCTTTTAACAGCGATGTAGAGAAAGTCATGTGAATGGAACACATAACATTTTTTAATGCATTACAATATAGGAGTCTGGAAACCCTATGTGTATGAGTAATGTTCATGTATTTGTTTATTATGTATGTAGATAGATTCAACAAATAAGCATTTTGTTTTCAGAGTTAAAAATAAATATTGCTGCTGGTCTGCAATATTTTGATTATAACAAGCATAATCTTCGTTTTAGCTCATGCCTACTTGTAAGTAGGTATTTATTTATTTATCTTATTTTACATATTATTGGTTTCAAGCATCTCATCAACTAGCTAGTTCTATGCATTTAATGAATGTATGTATTTATTCTCTGCAATTGGGCACTGCCCGGTGGCAGAGTTAAATGTACAAAATTCACTTACAACAATAATCTTACAGTTAAATTAAGAATAGTAATACAACTAACACATTATAATACATGTTTTTGTTTAAATACCTAACTACTTATTATTCAGTATAGCAATACTATGTCAATTACCAGCATGTTTACAAACCGTTACTATGAAGCATCAACATTAATACTAATGTACAGAAAATCCATTCCATTCTTCAATGGTCCTATTAACAAAAGAAAATGTTCCTATGTGGTTCTGTACCTTCTATTCTTAATTTTATACGAATGATTTTTTCGTCCGGGTTTTCTAACCTCTTTCTAAGTCCACCCATGCTTTGAATATTGGGACTAAGCTATGTGTTTTACGCCTAACTTTTAGCGGCTCCCATTTATTCTCTTCGCCTTTCGTAAGCCCAAAATCTTTACCTCTCTTTATGAATTTTACAGCCCTTAATCTCTCCTATATTACTGTGTTATGGTTATTAAAACTATTATAGAATGTTCATACTAAATGCTAGGAATTACTTTCTATATTAAACTCGGAAAGTAAACTATGACTACCAGTTGCTAGCATGCAAATCGAAGCTAGTTCGGGAACGGAATTTCCAATTTGTGTCACATCAGTATTTCCGTATTAACATACGACGTTGTCCTTGACTGAAGTTTAAGGTTACATAGAAACTCGTACCCCTGCATTAGAATCGATTTATTATGTCATGATAATACATAGCGTGCAGACTTTACAAAGGAGGTGGATACCCCGCTTGTGTGTTAATACCGTTCTCATAAAAAAAAATCTGATGTGTCCATTCACATGACTTTCTCTACATCTGCAACTGATTACTGTTAAAAAGCTTATACTTCTATTTACTTCATGCTAATCGAGAAAAAATGAGCAGGAACAGTCTTATTACTTGCTTCCATGTAAGTAGAAGCGAAATAAGGGAGTAGCATAGGTTAAAGTGATAGTCAAAAGCTGGTTGCCATGTGACTGAAGTTCCTTTGTTTGTATGGATAGGAGTTGACACATTCCTGTATGAGAAAATAATTAGTTTTTCTAAGCTGAAACAAAAAAACAAAGAAAGGCTCAGAAACGGTTAACTCTACGAAAAAATGCATATAACATAAATTGTATATTTTAAGGTGCTCTACAGTTTTTGTGTTATAAGTTTCTGTCTATCTCTTACAGTTTACCATTTATGCAAAATTCATTCATAGTAAAGTAGTCTTCACAGGCTATTCCCAGAAAATTCAAGATATACATTTTGTTTGCCAGGTAAATATTTTTAATATACGACATTTTAATCAAAATCGCTAGAGCCATTTTTGAAAAAATCAAAATTTTCGAAAAAAGTTCCACATAAAGGGTAGTTAGGAGAGGGGGATTTTCTTAAAAGTCTTCGTGTTGCATCCTTGCAGGATACCAAACTAAACCTTTTTGAGCAATCTGTCCACACACACACACACACGCACACACACACATACACACACATACACACCATTTCCAGAAATGCTTTTTTGGTTTTCAGGGCGACCCAAAACATGTATTTCCGTTGAAATCTCGGAAACGAATTTTTGGGTGCATTACAATACCTTCTCTATACACAATGTACATAGTACGTGTAGAGAAAGTAAAAAAGAGTTATTTTGTGCAAACTACAAAACAGTGTTGGAAGAGGACTTAGGAAATGAAAAAAGGTAAATGAATTTATAGATAATAAATTATATAATAATATTATTAATAATAATATTAATATTAATAATAATAATAATAATAATAATAATAATAATAATAATAATAATAACAACATAATGCTGCAGTTCTTGAGACTGGTTCTCAGTCCCTTTCAGTTTGCTCATATGTTATTTTAATGTCAATGTTTGTATTATGTTCCTACAACACGCAGGGGTTTGAACTAGCAAGCCTATGATTTTCCCTACACGATCAACATAGCACTAGAACGATATCAAAGAAGCCGACATTAACGTGCAGTATAAATTGTTATCAATATCGCCTTTCAGGACTTTACGACTGGGAAAAGCTATATAAGTTTATGACCCAGGATACCAATATGCCTATAGAGGGCATTGCACTTGCTTTAATGAAACTATAAAACGTAACGAGCATTAAAGAAACATTTCTCTGCGGAATTCGATCCATTCCGGGAATTAGAGCTTGGTTGATGAACGCTTCAGAGTCTACATTAGGCAAAACCCTTGCACATCTGTCGTTGGAATCTGTATTTGTTTATATTTCTAGGCATAACATTATTCATCATAAATGAAAAGTTCTCGCGTAGACGATATGATTAACGTTTTCAAGGCAACCCGTGGACATAAACAGTGAATAAACGATAATTCATAATTACCCATAATCCCCATTTTGCTCATTTATATGTAAAACAAAATATATGGGAGAAAGGTTTATGGCAATAAACTAAAGTTCAAAGCTATTACGTCCATCTGTGACCAAACTTGCAAAAACAACAAATTATTCTTGTTTACAGAACACTATGGAAAATAAAAAGCAAGTTAGACTTTTTACTTTCTGTACACGTACTATGTACATAGTGTATAGATAAGGTATTGCATTACATCCAAAATGCGATACCGAGATTTCACCGGAAATACATGTTTTGTGTCCCCTGAATCCAAAAATAAATCATTTTTACAAAAAAATTCGTGTGTGTGCATGTGTGTCTGTGTCTGTGGACAGCATAGCTCAAAAACGAAACGACCGTTGCATACCAAACCTGGTGTTTAAGTTTTATTTCTTCCAAGGATGCGACACAAAGATTTTCAAGAAAATCTCCCCACCCCCAACTACCCTTTACATGGAACTTTTTTCGAAAATTTTGATTTTCTTAAAAGTGGCTCTAACGATTTTGTTAAAATATCGTATATTAAAGATATTTACCTGACAAATAATATGTATATCTTGAATTTTCTGGGAATAGCCTCTGAAGATTACTTTATTCTGGATGAATTTTACGAATTTTTGCATAACTGCTAAACCGAAAGAGATGGACAAAAACCCACTCAAAAATGTAGAGCACATTAAAACACAATTTATGTTAGTTAATTTTTTTTCGCGGAGTTGGTCGTTTTTGAGATATTCCTTGTTATTGGTCTCAACTTTCAAAAACTTGTACTTTTATCATACAGGAATTTGTCTACTCATGTATATACAAACAAAGAAACTTCAGTCACACAGCAATCAGCTTTTGACTATCACTTTAACCTATGGTACTCCCTTATTTTGCTTCTGCTTACAAGGAAGCAAGTAATAAGACTATTAGCATGAAGTAAAGAGAAGCATAAGCTTTTTAACAATAATTTGTTGCAGAGATGTAGAGAAAGTCATGTGAATGGAACACATCAAATTTTCTAAATTAGGATTGAAAAAATTCATAATAGCCCGTTTCTACACTTTTTATTCTGGACCTTTGTTTCCAATCTAGAAATGAACAAAGCACAGCATACAAATTGTATTTGTTAAGTATTTATTTTAAGTAATTTGAATTAAAAATATCATAAACTTTTCTTGAAAACCACAGTGTCGCATCCTTGGAAGATACTCAACTTAAAAGCCAAGTTTGATATTTAAGCGACTTTTCGTTTTTAGATGCTGCTCATAGGCGCGCCCGCGCGCACGCACACACACACACGCGCGCGCGCGGACTTGTTTCTAAAATGCTTTTTTTAATCAGCGGATCTCAAAACATGTATTTCCGGTGAAATCTCGGTTCGAATTTTTGGGTGCATTACAATAGCTTCTCTATACACTATGTACATAGTACGTGTAGAGAAAGTAAAAAGAAGCTTTTATTTTGAGAGTAGGGTGTTCACAAATAAAGTCAGTCACGTTTTATATTCCTGGGAGAAAAATCAAATCAATTTTAGCATGCTTATCATGCAGCATATTTTAGCCAATCTTTAACTTATTTAACAAATTACATCTAAACAGAATTCTTCAATTTAAAGTCATGTTCCACCTCTACGATCGATTTTCATTTTGTTTTAACAACGGACTCAGTTAAGAACAGTTTTAACTCAGAAAACGCCTTATTTCTCGAAAATTTGAGGCGTCTAGACACTAAAATAGTTATTATTAAAACGCCTGATTTCTCGAAAGTTTGAGGCATCTAGGCTCTAAAATAGTTATTATTAAAACGCCTGATTTCTCGAAAGTTTGAGGCATCTAGACTCTAAAATAGTTATTATTAAAACGCCTGATTTCTCGAAAGTTTGAGGCATCTAGGCTCTAAAATAGTTATTGTTAAAACGTCTGATTTCTCGAAAGTTCGACGCCTCAAACTTTCGGGAAATCAGGCGTTTAAACCAGCAAGTCCGCATGGAAATTTAATGTTCGTTGGATAATACATTATACTCCTATGTAGGAAGATGCCACTGTCAACAGGTCTATAAAACAAGAAACTACAGGTTCAAGAACCAGAAAATGCAAATTATGTACAATCGGCAGAAGTGTGGAAGCGATTAGGGTAGAAAGTCATGAGGAAGGAAATAAAATGGACAAAGCAACAGTATAACTATATTTTATGTAAGATTTTTAGAGTATTTGAACATGAATTTAAAGCTATTGACATGTGGCGTCTATCTGCTGTCAGTGGCGTATCGTGGCAGAAGCCTGCGTTATTTCGAAACGGATTAATTACATTTCAAATTTAAAAGTTTTCTACAATGTAATTTCGCTGTATCACATTAGATTTTAAAACACACCCTATAAATAAATATAAATGCTATGGATGAATCATGTGTGAATCAAGGTTGCAAATAAAAGAGTTTTAATATATCTTTTTACACAAGTTATAAAGTAAATTTAGTTAACATTAATGATTCCAAAATCATCCACAAGGAGCAGCGGATTTTCATGATAAGATTAAATTTTAATCAGAAACATAATAAAACGTTCAAATCCTATATTTTTAATTTCTATGTTCATAGTAGATAGAGAAGGTATTTCACTCCACCCAAAAATTGTATGCCAGGATTTCATTAAAAATGCATCTTTTGTGGGCTCATTGAGTAAAAATATCAGTTTTACAAAAAGGTGCTTGTGAATATCTGTGACCAGTATAACTTAAAACGAAGAGAAGCAGTAATAATAATAATAATAATAATAATAATAATAATAATAATAATAATAATAATAATAATAACAACTTAAATAAATTTGGTATTTAACGGACTTTTCGTTTATGAATCATGCTTGTTCAAAGACATTGTTTTAAAATGCCTTGTATTTCCCCTGAAATCTCAGTGAATTTTTGGGTAGAATACAACACTTTCTCCCAACTATGTAAACTGTACTTTGGAAGGTGGAATCCATTTTGGGAGGTCTCTTTCCAACAATAGTACTCTTAAAGTTAGATTTCCTATGTAATGGAATATGATTTGCAAGCTAGAGCTTTAAAATGACCTTTGGCTCCGGAACGAGCCACTGGGCTTTTCTGACGTTTCTGCCCAAACCCCCACCGGACGAGAGTTTGCTTCCGAGAACAATGAGGGAAAATTCCAGAACCTTGGACAGGAAGTTCCTTCCCGTATACTGATACCGCAAAGAACGCAAGGGAGCTTAAAGGTGACACGACAACAAAGGCGCTCTCTGTGGATGCAGCATTTGTCAGCGGGCCAGGCCGCTCTCTGTTCGATTCCTGGCGCAAGCGCTCTTTTGTCTTTTCTTTCTTTCCTGTGCCAAGGCTTTATAAACATATTGAGTATTCAGAAATCCACTCTGGGATGGATATCGATCTCAAAGTAGTCCAACATTTTCCAGAATTTATAAATACGGATTTTAGTCAAATTAAACACCACTACCCTTCTACTTTATTACCTATATGACATTTTAATACATATTTAGTAGCAAAACTACTTCCTATAAAACTGTAGGAAAAGGCTGTGTGTTTCATTCAAACAATTTTCTCTACTTATTCTTAAAAACGTATTATTCTAGCTACTTCTTATTAATCCAGATTTTTAAACAGCATGTCGCTATGTTATGGCTTTGGATGACCACGAGAGAGAAACAAATCTGAAGTGTTTCATGCACATGACTTTCTCTACATCTCTGCAACAAATTCTTGTTAAAAAGCTAATGCTTCTATTTACTTCATGCTAATAGAAAAAAATTAGCAGAAATAGGCTTATTACTTGCTTCCTTGTAAGTAGAAGCGAAATAAGGGAGTACTATAGGTTAAAGTGATAGTCAAATGCTGGTTGCTATGTGACTGAAGTGCCTTTGGTTGTATGGACAGGAGTAGACAAATTCCTGTATGAGAAAAGTATACTTTTCAAAGTTAAAACCAAAAACGAGGAATATCACAAAAACAATCAACTCCACGAAAAAAGATTACATAACATAAAGTGTGTGTTTTAACGTACTCTACATTTTTGTGATAAGTTTTCGTCCATCTCTTACGATTTAGCAGCTATAAAAATTCATCCAGAATGAAGTAGTCTTCAGAGGCTATTCCCAGAAAATTCTACATACATATTTTATTTGTCAGATAAATATCTTTAATATATGATATTTTAATCAAAGTTTTAGGGCCATTTTTGAGAAAATCAAAATTTTCGAAAAAATTCCATGTAAAGAGTAGTTTGGGATGGGAGGATTTTTCTCAACATCTTCGTGTCCCATCCCTGGAAGATACTGAACTTAAATACCAAGTTTGGTATTTTACCGACCTTTCGTTTTTGAGTTATCGTGTTCACAGACACATGGACACACACACGGATCTTTTTCTGAAAAGGCTTTTTTTGGATAAAAGGGACCCTAAAACATATATTTCCGGTGAAATCTCGGTATCGAATTTTTGGGTGGAATGCAATACCTTCTCTATACACTATGTACATAGTACGTATAGAGAAAGTAAAAAGGAAAATAAGAAAAAGGGGAAAACCAGGAAGAAAATGTATTCTCAGTATTATTTTGTCGAACACAAAAAGCTGAACATTCTAAGTTTATGCGATACAAAGTTGGAAACATTTAATATTGATGTCTGTGTTGGGTAACAACCAAACAGCGGTCACGCTACTCTGTCTTAGAAATAGACACATTAAAATTAAGAACAAAAAAGATACTTCAAACAATAGTTAGAAGTTTCGTATGAAAATCTTAAATCGCGTGTGTTCATAAGGTGTATACATATACCTAGGTAGGTATATCTTTTACATGTAGGAAGGTATTATCGGATTGTTTGGATAGCCATTTGGTGCAGTAAAATAAGAAAAATCTGATGTATTCCATTCACATGACTTTCTCTACATCTCTGCAACAAATTATTGTTAAAAAGCTTATGCTTCTATTTACTTCATGCTAATTGAGAAAAAAAAATAGCAAAGTAGTCTTATTACTTGCTTCCTTGTAAGTAGAAGCGAAATATGGGAGTACCATAGGTTAAAGTGATAGTCAAAAGCTGGTTGCTATGTGACTGTAGTTCCTCTGTTTGTATGGACAGGAGTTGACAAATTCCTGTATGAGAAAAGTAAGCTTTTAAAGGTGAAACCAAAATCAAGAAATATCTCAAAAACGACATATTCCACGAAAAAAATGTATATAATATAAATGTTGTGTTTTAAGGTGCTCTACATTTTTTGTGTGGTAGGTTTTTGTCCATTTCTTATGGTTTAGCAGTTATACAATTCCGTAAAATTCATCCTGAATAACAGGCTATTCCCAGAAAATTCAAGATATTCATTTTATTTGTCAGGTAAATATCTTTAATTTACGGTATTTTAATCAAAATCGTTAGAGCCATTTTTGAGAAAATCAAAAGTTCCATCTAAAGGATAGTTTGTGGTAAGGGGATTCTTTCTCAAAATCTTCGTGTCGCATCCCTGGAAGATACTACCAAGTTTGGTATTTTAGCGGCTTTTCGTTTTTGGGTTATCGTATTCACAGACACACGGACACATGGACACACACACACACACACACACACACACACACACACACACATGGACCTTTTTCTGAAAATGCTTCTTTTGTTTACAGGGGACCCTAAAACATATATATATTTTCGGTGACATCTCGATATCGAATTTTTTGTTGGAGTGCAATACCTTCTCTATACACTATGTACATAGTACGCGTAGAGAAAGTAAAAATTGGATGTGACACATTTAAATGATTTCTCCATCCTCTGCCATTTACTAGTGGTTTATTCTTACGAAAGTTTTCGTCTCTCTCTTAATAGGTAAATAGCTATTTCCAAAAATAACTAAATTACACTTTTTGTTATAAATACAGAGAGAAAAGCGGTTATCAAATATTTAGGAACTAGACAGGATATGCTGGCCTTAAGATTGGTTACTCTTTCCATTCAGTCACGAGAAACAAGTGAAAATCGATAGGAGTATAATTTATCAATGACGAGCATTGAACGGCCAGAACAAATAAAGATGCCTGGGAAAAGCTTTGTCACAAAAACGATTATTTGGAACACATTTTTGTGCAATATATTTTCGTCTGTCCTTAATGTATACAAATAATAATAGATTAATTCCTTCCGGATGAAGTGGAGCTTTACAGAAAATTTAAGTTGTACATTTTATTCGTCAAATATATGTCTTTAATATAAATATTTTCAGCAAAATTATTAGAGCCGTTAAAAAAAACAATAATGAAAAATGTGTCATGTATAGCTGGAAAGGTAGCATTTCTTAAGAATCTTCGTGTAACATGTTTAGAAAATACTAAAACGTTTCGTTTTTGAGTTGTACTGTTCACCGACACACATTCTGGCCCTTTTCTAAAACTGTTTTTTAAAATTAGAAGACCCCAAAACATGTTTTTCCAGCGAAATTTCAGTAGGTATGTCGCATTTTTGGATGGAACGCAATACTTCATTTATTTACTGTAAGTAGTAAAGGAAGTTAAACAAAATCAGGAAAAATGTTTGTAGAAACTTTGCAATACTGTGATATTATGCTAATTTATTTTAGCTTTCTGTGTTAGTTTGTCTCTTTCTTCGATGAACTGAGATTTTGTACTCAGATATAATAATTCAAGGTTTTTGGGACTAAGTACACTTTGTGCATAGCAGCGAGTTCAAAGCATGGAGTGCTGAGTGCAAAGTAAATTTCATCTGATGTGTGCTTATTTTCTAAAAGGTTTAACATTTAGAACGGTAGATCATTTAAAATGATCAAAGGAACTTTAAAATTACTAATGCCTCAGAAAGCCTCTAGGGGGGCACCTTATTCAAGCCAGGATTCGTAACTGGGTTTCCATATTAGCTCTACATTAGTGCTGTGTAGTTGTAAATACATATTTAAGCAAGTTTTTAAACTCATTTTTACTTTCTGTATACGCACTATGTACATAGTGTATAGAGAAGGTATTGCACTCCACCCAAAAATTGGATACCGAGATTTCACCGGAAATATATGTTTTAGGGCCCCCTTATTCTAAAAAAAGCATTTTCGGAAAAAGGTCCGTGTGTATGTGTGTCCATCTCTTACGGTTTTGCAGTTATTCAAAATTCCGTAAAATTCATCCTGAATATAGTACTCTTCAGAGGCTATTCCCAGGAAATTCGAAATACACATTTTATTTATCAGGTAAATAGCTTTAATATACGATATTTTAATCAAAATCTTTGAGTCATTTTTGAAAAAATAAAAATTTTCGAAAAAAGTTCCATGTAAAGGGTAGTTGGGGGTGGGGGGAGTTTTCTCAAAATCTTCGTGTCGCATCCCTGGAAGATACTAAAATTAAATACTTTGGTATTTTACCGACTTTTCGTTTTTGAGTTATCGTGTTCACAGACACACGGACACACGGACCTCTTTCCGAAAGTGCTTTTTTTGTTAAAGGGGACTCTAAAACATATATTTCCTGTGAAATCTCGTTATCGAATTTTTGGGTGGAGTGCAATACCCGCTCTATACACTATGTACATATTGCGTATAGAGAAAGTAAAAACTGCCCTCGTATATCCATTTTCAGCATCCCCTATGTTATCTTAAATTCTAGTGTGGCTGTAAACCTTTCTGAACAACTGCGTTTTGGACGCCAGTCATTAAATGGGCTGTAACATTAAGGTGTTATATTATGATACATTTATGGGGGATATTAGAATCTCTTTTGATTAGTTTCAAGTTACAATACTTAACAGTTATTTATAGTATAATGTATTGCGCCCATGTACTACTATCTGTTTTAATGGGCATAATATTTTTAATAGCTTCATATAAGTATACTATTTAGGCGGATAACTTAATCATAAGAAAACAACAGCGATGATTGTGGTAAATGTACTCGATATCACAGCCTGATGGTAAGGTCTATGCTGTACAGGAATAAACGGTCTGGAACTGCCAACAGCGTTGTCAATTGTTTAAGAAAATAAATCTGATGTGTTCCATTCACATGACTTTCTCTACATATCTACAGAAAATTATTGTTAAAAAGCTTATTCTTTTATTTATTTCATGCTAATCGAGAAAAAATTAGCAAAAATCGTTTGATACTACATAGGTTAAAGTGAAAGCCAAAAGCTGGTTGCTATGTGACTGATGTTCCTTTGTTTGTATGGACAGGAGTTGACAAATTCCTGTATAAGAAAAGTATAAGTATTTTAAAGCTGAAACTAATAACAAGGAATATCTCGAAAACGGTCAACGTCACGAAAAAAATGTATGTGACATAAATTGTGTGTACATTTTTTGTACAATAAGTTTTTGTCTATCTCTTACGGTTTACCAGTTATGTAAACTTCCGCAAAATTCATCCAGAATAAAGATGTCTTCAGAGGCTATTTCCATAAAATTGAAGATATACATTTTATTTACCACATAAATATATTAAATATAAGAGATTTTAATCGAAATCGTTAAACCCACTTTTGAAAAAATAAAATTTCGATTTTTTTTTCCATTTAAAGTGTAATTTGGGTTGGGGAGATTTTTCTCAAAAGCTTCGTGTTGCATCCCTGGAAATACCAAGTTTGGTACTTTTCGTTTTTGACTTATTGTGTTCACAGACACACGGACACACACACATACGGACTTTTTCTGAAAATACTTTTTTTTTTTTTTTGGATACAGGGGACCCTAAAGCGTATATTTCCGGTGAAATCTTGGTATCGAATTTTTGGGCGGAATGCAATACCTTCTCTATACACTATATACATAGTACGTGTAGATAAAGTAAAAACGAAAAGTCAAAATACCAAATTGTGTATTTAAGTTCAGTATCTTCTAAAGATGCGACAAGAAGATTTTCACCCCTGACTACCCTTATATGCAACTTTTGATTTCCTCAATAATGACTGTAACAATTTTTATTAAAATACCACATGTTTAAATAGGTAACTATTTTTTATACAAACTAATTTTACACATCTTGATTTTCTGGGAAATATCCTCTGAACATCTCATCGCCCTGGTAAACTGCAAGAGATAACCAAAACCTTACTGCACAAAAAAAAAATTGGATTAAAACACTCAAGTTTTGTGATACACATTTTTATAGAGAAACGTTTCCGAGATATTCCTTTTTTATGGTTTCAATTTTAAACTACTTAAAATTTTCTCAAAGGGAATTTATCTTTTGTTTCCAATCTGTTTTGTTTGACTCCTGGCCTTAGAAAGAGAATCAAATTTCAATGACAAACACATAGTGACAGCTTTTAAAAGATTTGACTGTCACTTTAGCCTAGTATTATTCCTTAATTTCCTACTAGTTATAACGAACTAAGTAATAAGACCATTTATGGTAATGTTTACCTTGATTAACATGAAGTAGATTAAAAATGAGCGTTTATGAGAATAGTTTGTTACAGAATAGGTGGGGAGAGTACATGGAGAACATCAACATATTTTTTCTATCTACTCTATTTTAATTGAGATGATGATGTAAGCAGAAATAGCTGCATTACACGTTTTGTTGTAGATATAAAGAGAAATGTGAAATGCGACCATCTATTGCCATAACGTCTGAGAACTAGACGCTATATGCTGTCCTTAAAATTCCATACTCTTTCCATGCAATCTGAGAAGCTATGAATCAAAAGTACTTTAAAATAATGACAAAGTATTGAACAATTCGAACAGATAAAAACTCATATCACGAACATATCTACAGTATAAAAATTATTTGGAACAAATTGTTTATTTTATAATGTAATAATAACTTTAATATTTGGTATTTTAATCAAAGTAGCGCCAAATTTGAGAAAATTGAACATTTTGAAAAATCTTCCATGCAAAGGATATTTTGAATTGAGAGTGGATTTTCTTGAAAATCTTCATGTGCAGGCTTGTAAGATAAATTCAATATTGATTTAAATACCTATTAACGTAGTTTACACTTTAAATTTGTAAAACATTTTTGCGCGAAAACTTTCCCTAAAAATGCTTTATAATTTTTTCAGAGATTTTGAAAAGTTGTATTTCCGGTGAAATCTCATATACAATTTTTTTTTTTTTGTTTGGAATTCAAGTATTCTGCTGTATTGGTAAGCAGTAGAGAAGTAAAATAATTGCACATGAAATATTTTAACGAGAGCTGACTTTTTCCAACTATGTATATATTTTTTATGTTTTATACTATCCTCGTTACATTAAACTCAATAAGCATGGAAAACATTAAATGGATTTAAAATATATAACTGCATTTAAAATACATTATTTTATATAAATGTTTTATTTTGTTTTGATAAAAATAAGTTTGTTTTTGAAAAAACAATGAATAATCTTCTCTTATGACGAGATATTTAGATTTCTATTTTATTATTCTGTGCTATTTTTCTCTCATATGTGCACAATCATCATATTGTAGAATATGAATTTGCAGAATGTAACAATATTTTGAACGTGAACATTAACTAAATTCGGAAGATAGCACTCTAGAAATATGTACAGGATCAATTTATTTAATACATCAACAAAAATATAGTGACTAGTGGCCAGAAAGAACAGAGAAATCGTAAGTTTAGGAGGCATTATCGTCTGCTGGGAATTTTTGTTAGGGACTGTCGCATGTTTGAGTAGCCGGTGATTGTAACCTCCGCTGCCGACATTACTACACCGTGGAAGTCGGTCGTTTCAGACGCACGTTTTATACTTTTCCCTTTTATTGGCTGCTACATTTGCCACAGATGCTATTTCTTACTAAACTTACAGGAATATATTAGTTTTATTTCCTTGCTCCTCGCAAAAATTTCTCCTTCAAAATACTCAGAGATATTTAATGAGCTGATGTTGGTATTTACACTATTAGCAGTAACATCTAATACTGGTTTTGCACATCATATGTGTCTTTAGTAAGTACATAGTGTATCCAGAAGTTATTTTATTGCACCCAAACATTCTATACCGAGGTTTCACTGAAAATATATGTTTTGAGACCCCCTAAATAAAAAAAAAAATTTACTTTCTCTATACACACTATGTACATAGTGTACAGAGAATGTATTGCACTCCACCCAAAAATTCGATACCGAGATTTCACCGGAAATATATGTTTTAGGGTCCCATTTATCTAAAAAAGACATTTTTGGAAAAAGGTCCGTGTGGCTGTGAACACGATAACTAAAAAACGAATAGTCGGTAAAATACCAAACTTGGTATTTGAGTTGAGTATCTTCCAGGGATGCGACACGAAGATTTTGAGAAAAATCCCCCCACCCCCAACTACCCTTTACATGGAACTTTTTTCTAAAATTTTGATTTTCTCACAATTGGCTATAACGATTTTAATTAAAATTTCGTATATAAAAATATTTACCTCACAAATAAAATGTTTATCTTGAATTTTCTGGAAATAGCCTCTGAAGAGTACTTTAATCTGGATGAATTTTACGGAATTTTGAATAAGTGCTAAACCGTAAGAGATGGACAAAAACTTACTGCACGAAAAATGTAGAGCACGTTAAAACACACAATTTATGTTATATACATTTTTTTTCGTGGCGTTCATCGTTTTTGAGACATTCCTTGTTTTTGGTTTCTGGTTTGGAAAACAATTTTCTCATACAGGAGTTTGTCAACTGCTGTCCATACAAACAAAGGAACTTCAGTGACATAGTAACCAGCTTTCGACTAACATTTTTACCTATGGTACTCCCTTATTTCGCTTCTACTTACAAGGAAGTAAATATTTCTACTATTTTTACTTTCTCTATAGGCACTATGTACATAGTGTATAGAGAATGTATTGCACTCCACCAAAAAGCTCGATACCGAGATTTCACCGGAAATATATGTTTTAGAGTCCCCTTTATCTAAAAAAACCATTTTCGGAAAAAGGTCCGTGTGTGTGTGTGTGTGTCCGTGTGTCTGTGAACATAACTCAAAACGAGAAGTAGGTAAAATACCAAATTTGGTATATAAGTTTAGTATCTTCCAGGGATGCGACACCAAGATTTAGAGAAAAATCCCCCCACCCCCAACTACCCTTTACATGGAACTTTTTTCGAAAATTTTGATTTTCTTAAAAATGGCTCTAACGATTTTTATTAAAATTTCGTATATTAAAGATATTTACCTGACAAATAATATGTATATCTTGAATTTTCTGGGAATAGCCTCTGAAGAGTAGATTATTCTGGATGAATTTTACTAAATTTTGAATAACTGCTAAACTGTAAGAGATGGACAAAAACTTACTGCACAAAAAATGTAGAGCACATTAAAACACACAATTTATGTTCTATACATTTTTTCGTGGAGTTCGTCGTTTTTGTGACATTCCTTATTTTTGGTTTCTGCTATGAAAAACTTACACATTTCTCATACAGGAATTTGTCAACTGTATCCATACAAACAAAGGAACTTCAGTGACATAGCAACCAACTTTTGCTATCACTTTAACCTATGGTACTCCCTTATTTCACCTCTACTTACAAGGAAGCAAGTAATATGGCTATTTCTGCTAATGTTTTACTCATTAGCATGAAGCTAATAGAAATGTAAGCTTTTTAAAAATAATTTGTTGCAGGGATATAGAGAAAGTCATGTGAATGGTACACATCAGATTTTTTTCTGATTAGCATGAAGTAAATAAAAGTACAAACAATTTAAGAATAATTTGTTGCAGAGATAAAGAGAAAGTCATGTGAATGAAACACATCAGATTTTTATAAAGATGTCCGTGTGTATGTGTCTGATCGATTGTGTATATTTGAATACACATAACTCAAAACTTGGTATTTAAGTACTTACAGGAAGCAAAGAATAAGATCGTTTGTGCTAATTTTTTCTCGATTAGTACAAACTAAATAAAAGAATAAACTTTTAAACATAATTTGTTGCAGAGTTGTGAAGCAATTCATCAGATTTTTTAGCTTTATTTTTGTAGTTTTGTCTCCACCAAACTACTTTTAGCAGTTCTGTGGTTTTCCGTTATTTTCACGTTCAAATCTTCTAAGCCTATTTAATGTTCTTTAATTAACAACGAATCCTATACTACATTTTACTTTCTCTACAACGTATTTATTACTAACTAGTGGAAGTATTTTATTCCACCAAAAATTCGATATGGAGATTTCACCGGAAATACACATTTTGAGACTAAATCCCCAAAAAGCATTTTAAAAAAAGGTCCACGCCGGTGTCTGTGAACAACCTAACTCTAAAACGAGAAATCACTTAAATACAGAACTTGATACAGTCATTCTAAATTAATTTATAAAAGGAAGTAAATAATAAAAACTGTGTTTTTGTATTCTGTATGCTCATTCGAGGGCGCTGTGATTTAATTAAAAAACATCTGATGTGTTCTATTCACATGACATTCTATAGATTTCTATAATAAATTATTGTTAAAAAGCTTATTCTTCTGCTACCTCATGCTAATTGAGATAAACATAAACAGAAATGGTTGTAAGTAAAAGGGAAATGATAGAATCTTTTAAAAGCAAGTTGCCATGTGGATGAAATCTGTTTCTTTCCATTATCAGGAGTTGACAAATTCCATATCTATGTGAACAATCCAAGTATTATAAAACCGAAACCAATAACAAGGGATATCTAAAAACATAGCCAAATCTACAAAAAATGTATATAACACAAATTGTGTGTTTTAACGTGCTCTACAGTTTTGCATACTAAAATTTTGTCCATCTCTTACGCTTTAGTTATGCAAAATTCCACCAAATTCATTCAGAATAAAGTACTCTTCAGAGGCTATTCCCAGAAAATCCAAGATATACATTTTATTTGTCAGGTAAATATCTTTGATATACGATATTTTAATCAAAATCGTTAGAGAAAATCAAACATTTCGAAAAAAAGTTCCACGTAAAGGGTAGTTTGGGGTGGGGGTATTTTTCTCAAAATCTATGTGTCGTATCTCTGGAAGATACTAAACTTTAATACCAAGTTTGGTATTTTACCGACTTTTCCTGTTCACAGACACACGGGCCTTTTTCTGAAAATGCTTTTTTTGGATACAGAGGACCCTAAAACATATATTTCCGGTGAAATTTCGGTATCGAAGTTTTGGGTGGAGTGCAATATCTTCTCTATACACAATGTACATAGTACGTGTAGAGAAAGTAAAGATTCGACTAACACAAAAAGGTCTTTAATGATTTTGACGAATGTAGGATATGTTTAAGATATTTTCATGACTATGAAGGTCTAGAATTTTCTGAGAGGCGGCGGCCTTGCAGAGTGGTTAAACCGCTCGTCTCACCTAGGTCGCCTGGGTTCGATCCCAGGCGACTGCATGTGCCATTTGTGGAGAGCGAAGTTGTGTTTGGTCAGGTGTTCTCCGGGTCTCCCTTCCAGTATCTCCCGCCACTCATGCCACCAAACGCTTCATCACCACATTTCCTGCAAACCTTCAATTCATATTATCCCCCATCCCTGGATACTCTCTTCGAACCCGTCTAATCCTCAACAGGCATCTAACCTGTAAGTCCTAGGGCGTGTGTGGTGGCTAAGCGGGAGAAGCCTAGATGGTATGTGTAGAGAAAGTAAAAAGAGTTTAAAAAAACTACAATCAAAACTGTATTACATTTTTACTTTCTCTATACGTACTATGTATATAGTGTATAGAGGAAGTATTGTATTCCACCCAAAAATTCGATGTCGAGATTTCACCGGAAATACACGTTTTAGGACCCCCTGAATCCAAAAAAAGCATTTTCAGAAAAAAGGTCCGTGTGTATGTGTGTCTGTGGACAGCATAGCTCAAAAACGAAAAGACCGTTAAATACTAAAATTGGTATTTAGATTTGGTATCTTCCAAGAATGCGACACGAAGATTTTCAAGAAACCCCCCACCCCCAACTACCCTTTACATGGAAAAATTTTCGAAAATTTTGATTTTCTAAAAAATGGCTCTAACGATTTTGGTTAAAATCCCGTATATTAAAGATATTTAGTTACCAAATAAAATGTATATCTTGAATTTTCTGGGAATAGCCTCTGAAGAGCTCTTTATTCTGGATGAATTTTGATAAATTTTGCTTAATTGCTAAACCGTAAGAGATAGACAAAAACTTATTACACAGAAAATGTTGATCTGATCAAAACACAGAATTTATGTCTTTTACATTATTTTTTGTTGTGGAGGTAACCGTATCCAAGATATTCCTTGATTTTGGTTTCAGTTGTGTACTTACACTTTTCTCAGACAGGAAGTGTCCGTTTTTCTTTTGTTCCACTCCTAGCCGAAGCGATTTACAATGAAAATCGAACAACGGCAGCTTTTAAAACATTTGACTATCGGTTTAGCCTAGTGCATTCCCTCATTTTCTTTCTAATTATAAGGAACTAAGTAGTAAGAACATTCTACTAATGATTATCTTGATTGGTATTGTGTAGAAAGAAGAATAATCTTATGTAAGAAGCTTGTAGAAGAGCTAGAGAAAGCCATATGAGTGTAACACATCAGATTTTTACTTTCTCTAGCCCACCGTATGTACAATGTACATAGGGATAGAGAAGTATTGTATACCACCCAAAAATTCGATGTCGAGATTTCACCGGCAATACATGTTTTAGGGCCCCCTGAATCCAAAAAAGGCATTTTCAGAAACAGGACCGTGAGTGTGTGTCTGTGTGTCTGTCTGTCTCTCTGTCTGTCTGTCTGTCTGTGTGTGGGAGAGTGTGTGTCTGTCTGTGGACAGAATAGCTCAAAAACGAAAAGACGGTTAAATATCAAACTTGGTATTTAAGTTTGGTGTCTTCTAAGGATGCGACACGAAGATTTTCAAGAAAATCCCCCCACCCCTAAATACCCTTTAGATGGAAAAAAAAATTCGAAAATTGTGTCTTTCATTAAAATAGCTCTAACGATTTTCATTAAAATACCACATATTAAAGCCAAATCTATCACAAATCTTGAGTTTTCTGGGAATAACGTCTGTTTTTTCTGGATAAATTTTGCTTAATTTAATATAAATAGTAAACCGTAAGAGATAGCCAAAAACTTACTTTACAAAAAATGTAGAATCTGTTAAAATACTCAAGTTATGTCATATACATTTTTTTCGTGGAACTTACCGTTTCGAAGTATTTCTTGTTATTAGTTTCAATTGTGAAGTAGCTGTACTTTTCTCAGAGGGAAGTGTCCGTTTTTCTTTTGTTCTACTCCTGGCTAAGCAAAGAAGCGATTTGCAATGACAATCGCATTACGACAGCTTCTAAAACATTTGACTATCACTTTAGCCTAGTGTATTCCCTTAGTTCCATTCTACTTATAAGGAATTAAGTAATAAAATTCTGCTGATGTTTATCTCAATTAGCGTGGTGTTGAAAGAATAATTATCTTTTGTAAGATGTTTGTAGAGTAGCTAGAGAAAGCCGTGTGAGTGTAGCGCATCAGATTTTTACTTTCTCTATACGTACTATGTACATAGTGTATAGAGAAGGTATTGCATTGTATAAAAAAATTCGATACCGAAATTTCACCGGTAATACATGTTTTGAGACCACCTGAATCCAAAAAAAGCATTTTTAGAAAAATGTCCGTGTGTGTCTGTATATCTGTGGGTAGCATTGCCCAAAAACGAAAAAACCATTAAATACCAAACTTGGTATTTAAGTTCAGTATCTTCAAAGGATGCGACACCAAGATTTTATCAAAAATGGCTGCAACGATTTTGATTAAAATATCGTGTATTAAAGATATTTACCTGACAAATAATATGTATATCTTGAATTTTCTGGGAATAGCCTCTGAACACTATTTTATTCTGCATGAATTTTACGAAATTTTGCATAACTGCTAAACCGTAAGAAATGGACAAAAGCTTACCACACACAGACTCTCACACACACACACACACACACACACACACACCCACATACACACACATACACGAACCTTTTTCTGAAAATGCTTTTTTTTATTTGGATTCAGGGGACCCAAAATATGCATTTCTGGTGAAATCTCGGTATCGAATTTTTGTGTGGAATACAATAGCTTATCTATACACTATTCACATAGTACGAGTAGAGAAAGTAAAAAAAAAAACATTTTTAGAAAAATGCGCGCGCGCGTGTGTGTCTGTGGGTAGCTAGCTCAAAAACGAAAAGTTTGGTATTTAAGTTTAGTATCTTCCAAGGATGGGACATGAAGTTTTTCAAGAAAATCCCCCCACCTACTTACTACCTTAATATTGAAAAATTTTCGAAAATTTTGATTTTCTAAAAAATGGCTCTATCGATTTTGATTAAAATCTCGTATATTAAACATGTTTACATCCCAAATAAAATATGTATGTATCTTGAATTTTCTGGGAATAACCTCTGAAGACCTGTTTATTCTGGATGCATTTTGCCGAATTTGGCATAACTGGTAAACCGTAAGAGAAAGAAAAAAACTTACTACACAGAAAATGCAGATCTCGTCAAAACACACAATCTATATGCTTAATATTTTTGTTGTTGAGGTAATCGTTTTCCGAGATATTCCTTGTTATTTTTTTCAGTTGTGAAGTACTTATATTTTTCTCAAACAGTAAGAGTCCGTTTTTCTTTAGTTCTACTCCTGGTCATGCAAAGAAGCGATTTGCAATGACAATCGCATGACAGCTTTTAAAACATTTGACCATCGGTTTAGCCTAGTGTATTTCCTTATTTTCTTTTTACTTATAAGGAACTAAGTAATAAGAACATTCTGCTAATATTATCTCGATTGGTAAAGTGCAGAAAGAAGAATATTCTGATGCAAGAAATCTGCAGAACGGCTAGAGAAAGTCATGTGAGTGTAACGCATCATAATTTTTCATTTGTACAGCCTCTTTTAACTGCTAGTGTCATAGGCGGCTTTTCAACTGCGAAACGCCTGGGTAGTGTGGTGGTAGCGTGTCTGCCTCACATTCTAAAGGTCGTGAGTTCGAATCTTACTAAGGATAAGTTATCCAAATAAGGTTTTTTTCGGGGTTTTCCCTTTTCCTGTGAAGACGAATGTCGAGTAACTTTAAGCTCCATGGGCCCCGAGATCAATTGAACATCATTTCACCAATTTCATTCATTCATCGTCCGATATGACCAACCAGATTAAAGGACGTTAAACAGCAAAAAAAAAAAAAAAAAAAAATCTTCCCTATATCATATTATTAACATTAGGTTAACCATGTTATACCATTAAGCACACGCACATTCATTCTCAGAGTCATTCTACCAGACTCTGCGGGGCGATAGGTAATAATTCTGGATAAAGAAAAATTCCCAGCCCAGCGGGGAATCGAACCCGGTACCTCCGGGTGAGTTTATGTATTAAATGAAAACTATTCGTTGTTGTTAAACAAATGGTAGACTAAAAGACAGTACAAAATTTTAGGATTAACTTACTATAATTGTCCAAAAAATTACTCGACCATTCCGAATGGGGATTCTTCAAGTACTTACAGGGTATGCCTCATTTACAGAATTTGTTAAGACTGTTGGGGGTGGAGTTAAGGAGTTAAGAGCTTTTGCGCGGATACTAGGAGATTTTTCGTGTTGTTTGGAATAGTCGGACTTAAATTACATTAGTAAACTGTACAGGAAAAGAATCAATTTAATTATATAAACCCCTCTAGACATTTGTGCATCCTTTCATACCCGCCTCTGTACTACGGGGGCAGCGTGTCTGCCTCACATTCAAGACTTCCCGATTTCGAATCTCGGTTAGGATGAGTTTTGGGTTCTTTCCTCGTCGTGAGAGCCGAAACGTCGAATAGCTTGAAGGTCTATGGACTCTTGTCTTATTTGACCATCATTTCATCGATCTCATTCCTTGATTTATCTTATTAAAGGATATTAAACTACAAAAATCTGATGTGTTCCATTCACATGACTTTCTCTAGATCTCTCCAATAAATTATTGTTAACAAGCTTATGCTTCTATTTATTTCATGCTAATTGACAAAAAGTTACCAGAAATAGTCTTATTACTTGCTTCCTTGGAAGTAGAAGAGAAATAAGGGAGTAGCATAGGTTAAAGTATTAGTGCAAAGCTGGTTGCTATATGACTGAAGCTCTTTTGTTTGTATGGACAGGAGTTGACAAATTCCTGTATAAGAAAAGTTAAGTTTTTCAAAGCTGAAACTAAAAACAGGGAATATCTCAAAAACGTTCAACTCTATAAAACATGTAAATAACATAAATTGTGTGTTTTAAGGAGCTCTAAACTTTTGGTGTGGTAAGTTTTTGTCCATTTCTTACCGTTTAGCAGTTATGCAAAATTCCGTAAGATTCAACCAGAGGCTATTGCCAGAAAATTCAAACTATACATTTTATTTATCAGATAAATATCTTTAATATGTGACATTTTAATCAAAATCGTTACAGCCATTTTTGAGAAAATAAAACTTTTCGAAAAAAGTTCCATGTAAAGCGTAGTTTGGTGTGGAGGGATTTTTCTCAAAATCTTCCTCTTGCATCCCTGGAAGGTACTGAACTTAAAATACCAAATTTGGTATCTTACTGACTTTTCGTTTTTGAGTTATCGTGCTCTCAGTCACACGGACACACACACACACACACACACACACACACACACACACGGATCATTTTCTGAAAATGTTTTTTATGGATGCAGGGGATCCTAAAGCATGCATATATTTCCGGTGAAATCTCGGTATCGAATTTTTGGGTGGATTGCAATATGTACATAGTACGTGTAGAGAAAGTAAAACATGAGGCCGGATTATTATTATTATTCCTATTATCATATACATTTTGAGCATTCCCTTTAGGATAATAGTTGGTAAAAGTCCAATGACGTCACTTCAAGAAATGGAGTGAAGTCTGTTGTGACATCAGACATTTTGCCACAGAACTCTTAGCAGCGTTGCTTGCATAGAGCTCGCACGTTTACTTTATTTTTCTGCGCCTGACAGATGTTTCCTTTGCATCTCACAGAAGAGCAAAACAAGTTCAACTGTTTCTTTTTTGCTTCTTCTTTGGCTTCATTCTGCAAAGGCCAGAATGTGTTACATGCTTCTTCTGACGGTCGTGCTCTGTCCATTAACCTGGTGTAAATTGAACTTAATTTGTATGTAACAACTGCATCTGGGAAGAAATCCAAGGGTATTATTTGCTTGTTGCCGTGTTCATGCAGTAAACTGCATAAATGTTTTAAATACTTAATTACACTCCGTTAAAACATGCAATATAATGAGAGGAAATAATCTCAACAAAAATCACACGCTTTCTCTACATCTCTGCAACAAATGATTGTTAAAAAGCTTATGCTTCATTTTACTTCATGCTAATCGATAAAAAAAATAGCAGAAATAGTCTTATTACTTGCTTCCTTGTAAGCAGAAGGGAAATGAGGAAGTACCACAGGTTAAAGTGATAGTCAAAAGCTGGTTGCTATGCGACTGAAGTTCCTTTGTTTGTGTGGACAGGAGTTGACAAATTCCCGTAAGAGAAAAGTATGTTTTTATAAGCTGGAACCAAAAATAAGGAAGATCTAAGAAATTATCAACTCCACGAACAAAAACTATATAACACAAATTGTGTGTTTTAACATGCTCTACATTTTTGTGTGGTAGGGTTTAGTCTATGTCTTTCGGATTAGCAGTTATGCAAAATTTCGTAAAATTCATCCAGAATGAAGAGGTCTTCAAAGGCTACTCCCAGAAAATTCAAGATATACATTTTATTTGTCAGGTAAATATATTCAATATACAATATTTTTAACGAAAATCGTTACAGCCATTTTTGAGAAAATCAAAATTTTCGAAAAAAGTTCCATGTAAAGGGTAGTCTGGGGTGGGAGGATTTTTCTCAAAATCTTCGTGTTGCATCCTTGGAAGATACTAAACTTAAATAGGTACCAAGTTTGGTATTTTACCGACTTTTCGTTTTTGGTTTATCGTGTTCACAGGTACACGGACACACGGATACACACACAGGGACCTTTTTCTATAAATACTTTTTTTGGATACAGGGAAACCTAAAACATATTTCCGGTGAAATCTCGTTATCGAATTTTTAGGTTGAGTGCAATACCTTCTATATACACTATACAGTATGTACATAGTACGTATAGAGAAAGTAAAAGAGCCATATGAATGGAACGTTAAGGATTAAGAATTTATCTTTATTTCTCACTATCTGTCCACTTGTTTATCCGGTAGTGTTGCTGCCTGAGAAGTGAACTGAAACGTTTTCGAACCCAGGTAAAGGAGTTTTCTGATATTGGAGATTGGTGCGGCATGCATGCAGTCTCTTGAGGACTTGGGTATCAATCAAGGATCTATTCTGTTTCCCAAGTAGCCGGTAAAGAGGCTTTGCATGTATGTCACATAAAACCCCAATAGTGCCTTCTGTCCATAATTTTCATGAGGAAGGTGACCAGTGAACATGTGATATACAAGATGTAACGTCTTTTACTTTTTACTTTCTCTACACGTACTATGTTCATAGTGGATAGAAAAGGTATTGCACTCCGCCCCTGTATCCAAAAAATTTGATGTTTTCCATTCACATGACTTTCTCTACATCTCTGCAACAAATTATTTTTAAAAAGCTTAGGCTTCTATTTACTTCATGCTAATTGAGAAAACATTAGCATAAATAGTCTTATGACTTGCTTTCATATAAGTAGAAGGGAAAAAGGGAGTAGCATAGGTTCAAGTGATAGTCAAAAGCTGGTTGCTATGTGACTGAAGTTCCTTTGTTTGTATGGACAGGAGTTGACAAATTCCTGTATGAGAAAAGTACAAGTTTTTCAATCCTGAAACCAAACATCAGGAATATCTTGAAAACGATCAGCTCCACGAAAAAATGTATGTAACATAAACTGTGTATTTTAATGTGCTCTACATTTCTGTGTGTTAAATATTTGTCCATCTCTTAGGGTTTAGCATTTATGCAGAAATTCATAAAATTCATCCAGAATAAAGTAGTCTTCAGAGGCTATTCCCAGAAAATTCAAGATATGCATTTTGTTTCTCAACTAAATATCTTAAATATACGACATTTTAAACAAAATCGTTAGAGCCAATTTTTAGAAAATCAAAATTTTCGATTTTTTTTTCAAGAAAACGGCAGTTTGGGATGGGGGGGATTTTCTTGAAAATCTTCGTGTCGAGTCCTTGGAAGATGCCAAACCTAAATACCAAGCTTGGTTTTTTACGGTCTTTTCATTTTTGAGCTATGCTGCTCACAGACATACACGGACGACATTTTTCTAATTTTTTTTTGGATTCAGGGGTTCTCAAAACATATATTTCCGGTGAAATCTCGGTATCGAATTTTTGGGTTCAATACAATACCTTCTCTATACGTACTATGTACATAGTACGTATAGAGAAAGTAAAAAAGCATTTTCACAAAAAGGTCAGTGTGTGTGTCCGCGTGTCTGTGAACACGATAACCCAAAGACGAAAAGTCGGTAAAATACCAAACTTGGTATTTAAGTTTAGTATCTTCCAGGGATGCGACACGAAGATTTTGAGAAGAATCCTCGCATCTCCTTTACATGGAACTTTTTTCGAAATTTTTGATTTTCTCAAAAATGGCTCTAACGATTTTGATTAAAATATCATATATTAAAAATATTTACGTGACAAATAAAATGTATATCTTGAATTTTCTGGAAATAATTATATACCATACATTAAAGATATTTACCTCACAAATAATATCTTGATTTTTAGGGAATAGCTTCTGAAGACCACTTTATTCTGGATGAGTTTTATCGAATTTAGCATAATGGTTAAAGCGTAAGAGACACAAAAATTACTAGTCAAAAAATGTAGAACATGTCCTATTCGTTTTTATGTAGAGCTGAACGTTTCTGAGATATTCATAGTTATTGCTTTCAATTTTAAACTACTTAAAACTTCTCTCAAACCGGGAGTGACGTTACCTTTCATATCCTTTGTTTTACGCAAGCCATACAAAGCGAACCGAACTTCAATTTTACTGTTTCACATAGTACCAATTTTAAAAGATTTGACTATCAATTTGACCTAACGTATTTCCTTATGTCGCTCCTACTTATAAGGAAGCAAGTAATAAGACAATTTGTGCTAAATTTACCTTGATCAGCATTTTGTAGATAAACGTACAATCTTTTATAAGGAAAGTTGGTAGTGTAACAACTAGAAAAAGTAATATGAATTCAACACACCAGAGTTTTTAATTTAATTTTATTTAAAGCTGAACATTTCCTAGATATTCCGTTATTGGTTTCATTTTTAAAATACTTAAAAACTTGAATCATTCGGGAAGTCCTCAGGCGGTACAAACTGCTTCTGTTTTACTCATGGCCATGGAAAGGGAACCGAATTTTAATGAAAATCGCATAACGATAGCTTTTTAAAGATCTGAGTAATGCTTTAGTCTATTGTATACCCTTTTTCCCTTCTACTTATAAGGTACTAACTAATAAGACCATTATTGTTAATGTTTACATTGATTAGCATGGTGTAGATACCAGAATAATTTGTTGTACGAATAATTGTTTGTAAAAGAGATTATCATGCGAATGGAAACATGAGATTTTTTAAAAGGCGGATTAATATGAATTCAGCTGTAGCAAACATTTTAGTGAGAAACAAAAGCATAAACGCAAACAAGGTGTAATACTAGTTATAACTACAGTGTATCAGCTTAGGTTTTAACGTTTTACTTTCTCTAAACGTATTATGTACATTGCTTATAGAGAACATATTAGTAGTCATAAAATGAGAGAATAAGGATAACTGTAAGCACGTGTAAACATGATGCATCAATTAAGATAATATCTACCGACTGACCACCCAGAGTGCCGACTCCTCAGCCATTGCCAAGCCCCATGTCTAAAAGGTCACTTGTCAATCAAAATAGATGCCGTCCCCTCCCCCTTTGCCAAGCCACCTGTCTAAAAGATTTCTCTTGCCGGACTGTCAGTCAAATTTCTTTTAAAGCCAGGGGCAATTTCTTATTGTCAATTTGGTAATAAAAATACCCTGGAAGTCGCTAATTTTTAATAAATAGTTTAATTTTGAAGATACAAGAAGATGTACATAATATCGGGCCGGAATTAAGAGCTCTTTCCAACTATGCTAATACCGAATGTATTTAATCAATTAGTAAATAATAGCACTTATTGTATTGCTAAGGATATTTCATAAATATTTCTTACATTCACGCTGTCCCACATTAATTACAGTTTTAATTACAATTGCGCTAGTTAAAATGACAATAACTCTTAAAGAATTGAGGATACAGTAAAACGCTATAAGCCCTTTCTTATTTCTTTATCATCTCCTATCCAGTATGAGTATTGGATTCGCGATTGATTGATTCATTCAAGACACTTTAATTACAATTACGCTAATTAAAATGGCAATGAATCTTAAACAATTGGGGTTACAATAAAGCTTTAAGAATTAAGGTGGCAATAAAACGCTATAAGACTTTTCTTATTTCTTTATCATCGCCTATCCAGTATGAGTATTAGATTCGCGATTGATTCATTCATTCAAGACACTTTAATTACAATTACGCTAATTAAAATGGCAATGACTCTTAAACAGTTGGGGTTACAATAAAACGCTATAAGACTTTTCTTATTTCTTTATCATACCATATCGTGTACGTTATATTCGCGATTGGTTAACTCAAGAAATTTTAATTACAACTTCGCCAATTTAAATGGCAATAACATTTAAAGAATTTATGATAAAATGAAATACCATAATACTTTTCTTGTTCATTTATCATTCCCTATCCATTACGAGTAATGGTTTCGCGATTGGTTAATTAATATAATTTTAATTACATTACACTACTTTGTTTAATTAAAAAGCAAATAACAGCTCCATTTTCAACGCTACAGCGGAATGGAAGATAAAGATTCTTCACGAAATTACACCTACATTCCAATTCCATGCTCGGATTTTTACGCTATATGCGTTCAAACATTATTCGTGTAATTATCACAAGACTTTTATGTAAAATGGTTTTATTTACGCAAATTTCGGTCCTATACCAAAGAGGAGAGTTAACAATGACTTGAAATCATTTAGATAGCCTACAACTTTACTCGATAGAACTCTCCAATTTCAGCATTGAAGTATAAGCTATTACTTGAAGCAGTCATCACATAAGTTTACGATTGTGCACAAATAAACATTTTCAACAAGGGATACCGTAACAAAAACGACAGTTAACGTCACTTGAGACCACTTAGACAACCTGTAACTTCACTCAGCATTATTATTTAATTTTAGTATTGAGGTATAAGCTACAACTTGAGCTCTCATTGCATAAATTTATGATTGTGCACAATTAAACATTTTCTAAAAAGGAACTACGCATTTTTGCTCACCTCTTGGCTAACATATACGACAAGGGAAACTGAGACATACTCTTACAACAGCGAAGCATGACCCGACCAGTTTCAGACGATAAAAAATGCTGGCGACAATGATAATCACTTTGGAACATAACGTCCTACCGTCTCCCTTCAGAGCCTTTTGTTAGAAAAAAATATCCTCACTCAACCTTGCAGGCAAAGAACACGCATATACATGCATTCCGTGCCTGTGGTATACACTGAAAAACTTGTTTTATATGTGGAGCTATATAAGCAGGTCTGCAATATAACGCTACTTATTCGATATAACCGCTGTGAACGTATTCTCGAAAACAGACATAAAAAGCTTTGATGATATGGATTACTATAGGAGTGAATGTGCCGAAAAATCGCATCATTATACACACTTTCATAAAGAATCGTGCAATGTTCGAATGCATACGATTGCTTGCATATATCCCGCATACCATGAGCAGATGTCTTCAAGGAATGTCTACACCGATGAGTGCCCGGTCTACAAGTGAGATGTATTGTAAGTATAACACATTCAAGGTTTTCTACTATTATTAGTATTTCATCTGTATTCGAGTATCTTAATGTTGACTAATTCAATACATTTGTATATATCTAGTGATTGGAACACCCAAGAGCTTCATGATTTAGAGACCATAGATGCAAGGAATATGTTTGGATCAACAATTGAGATCAAAAGCCGTTCAGAATTATGCAATAGGCGCACTCATGTGGTGATTTGTTCAAAACCCGCAAAGCATGGTAGAGCATCATACTTCATCTGCAACTTGACCTGCAGTGTGTATATGTATCCCTCCGTGCTGAAAAAGTACCATGCTTACTTAATATACCCAAGGTCTCGAGTTCAAATCCGGCAGAGGACGATAGATATTTTTGGGTGTAAAGATTCTTAGTATGGCTTCCTTCGGAAGGGATGTAAAGTCCTTGGTTCAGTGTGGTATATTTGCGGCACGGAAAAGAACCTCAAGCTTGATAGCCAGGCCTCTGAGCAAAATTAAGCAGTCTTTCACTCCCAATTTAGAATTGGACGCTGAGAATAACAGTAGTTACCGAGCGTCCATAAATAACACGGCATTTATATTTGCAGCGTGATTCGGTCAAGCTATATGAGATAAAGGTAATTACAAACTAAACATAGCACAAGTGAACAACACATCACACATTTATTTTTTGAAAAAATTAATAATCCTCATTCTTCTCTCCAGAATTCCAGAGACAACCCCGGTACCAACCGAGCTCATATTTTTAATAATAGACATTGACATGGCAAATAAATTTTAGAATCTATGAATATCCCCTACTTTCTGCATTTCAAAACTAACAAATAATGCGGGTTTTTCATATGATATTGAAGGCTTTGGCACATTGAATTTCTTTATTTCTAATGTATAACGAAATAACCTGTAATGAAAAGCATATTTGCTATTATTTAGAGTTATAAGCATGAATTATATATATATATAGAAAATATCATTTTAAAGATGGCTGAATCCATTCAAGTCAAGGGTGCAGGAGCACAAGAAGGACACTGATCGGCTGAAAAGATCAATTGAATATTTTCAGAAAAATGTTAGCGGGTGTATATCTGAGGACAGTATAACTCAGAAACTCCATTTTATTCCCTTCAGATTTATACTACTTTAACTTTCTTAAACGGGCAGTGAATTTTCGCTTCATCTTTATTGGTTTACTCATGATAATGCCAAGAGAATCGAGCTTCAATGACAATCGCATGTCGATACATTATAAAGGATCTGACTAACCTAGTGATTTCAGCTAATGTCCCTATTTATAAGGTACAATGGATTAAGACATTTTTCTGGAAAATATTTATCTTGAATAGCTTAAAGTAAAGAGAAGAATAAGGCTTGATTGACACTGTTTGTTTTAATATTGACTCTAATGACATTTCAATCCATTTTTACACTTTTGCAAAAGAATGTTTCGTTCTTCTTACATCACACCGAAAAAGAATAGTACAGGTGGACTCTGCATATATGGTTTGACTACAGAATTTCATATCGACCTCTTTATTACATTAAAAACCATATAAAATAGAAGGAAATAGAAATCCTCTTCTGTTTCATAGAACTTAATTTACAATGTAATTTTAAACTGACACGCCCACAATCACTGCTTCTAATCAGGTTTGCAATCAACACAAGGTACAATGTTTAACATTCAATGCACTTAGCTATATCAGAAAATAAGACTGTCTCCGTGGTCGAGTGCTTAGCGAGCTGACTTCCCACCAGGAGGTCCCGGGTTTGATTCACGGCTGGGACGGGAAGTTTTCTTTAACCAGAATTATTTCATATCCCCCATAGAGACGGGAAATATGAGAGAGTGAATGTGCGTGTGTTTAGTAATATGAAATTGATTAACATAAAGTTCTAAACCTACAATAATACGAGTTGTTTCATAAGTTAAAGCCCCTACATGACCTTGAAGTTAAAGGGGCTATACAAATCCAGCAATTAAAAAAAGCTATATTGCGAATACATAATTCTGACAAATAATACAATAATATAACTAACATTACCAAACATCAGATATCAGCACAGGCGATACTATACAAAACCACGACTAGCATAAAAACACATATGAATAACCCATCAATAATATAATACGAGGTACGTCCAGAAAGTAAGTTCCGTTTCAATTTATCTCAGCTGCAGCGTTGCGATCGCAGTTCCGCACATGCGCGGTAGACGCTCTGTATCAAGGAGAAGAAACGTGCGCCATTTTGAGATCGCTGTCAGCCACATACGCTTTGTTGTGCTTGTTTACAATGTGGGTGTTGATTGAAAATCCCGCCGCTTGTGAAATCAGATCTGTGATTCGTTTTCTGAATGCTAGGAAAGTGAAACCAATTGAAATTTATCGGCAAATTTACGAAGTTTACGACAAAATGCGATGAGTGATTCAATGGTGAGAAGATGGGTTGACAGTTCAATGAAGGACGTAGTGAAGTGCACGATGAAGAACGAAGTGGGCGTCCATCTTTGGTTACAGAAGAACTGGTTCACGCGGTTGATGACAAGATCCTGGAAAACAGCAAGTTTACAATTAGTGCTCTCGCTATGCAATTTCCCCAAAGCTCACGATCACTAATTCATGAAATTGTTTCCGAAAAACTTAAATTTCGTAAACTTTGCTTACGTTGGATACCAAAGATTCTTACTGAGCAACACAAAACAAAACGGATGTGTAGTGCACTTCAGTTTTTAACCCGTTATTATGAAGACGGCGAAGAATTTCTGACACAGATAGTCACAGGAGATGAGACTTGGGTTTCTTACGACACCCCTGAAAGTAAGCGGCAATCAATGGAATGGAGGCACACTTCATCCCCAGCAAAGGTTAAGCCTAAACAAATCTTGACACCTCGAAAAATGATGTGCACAGTGTTCTGGGACTGGAAAGGCATCTTAGTCATTGATTTCTTACCGCGTGGTCAAACAATCAAAGCAGATGTTTATTGCGAGACACTTAGGAAATTGCGCCGCGCAATACAGAATAAGCGCCGAGGATTGCTGTCAAAAGGTGTTGTTTTTCTTCACGATATTGCACGGCCACACACTGCAAATGTGACGAAAAACCTCCTACAGACATTTGACTGGGACGTGTTTGACCATCCTCCGTACAGCCCTGACCTCGCTCCTAGCGACTTTCATCTGTAATTACATCTCAAGTCTTTCTTTGGCGGTCAACACTTGAAGAATGATGAAGAGCTGAAAGAAAATGTTTCCAACTTTTTGAAGACACAGGCGGCAAACTTCTATGAAGAAGGTATAAAAAAAACTTGTGCCACGCTATGACAAATGCCTGCAAAATTTCGGCAGTTATGTAGAAAAGTAGTTTAAGAGTTGTAGAATTTTGTGCAATAAATAATTATTCTGTACCTGTACACAATGTAATTGTATTACCAAACGGAACTTACTTTCTGGACGTACCTCGTATATTGCAACAGGTCCTTCAAGAGATATAATAACGTATTCATATAATTCAAGGTATTTCTGGAGGGCACTTAGCATTCAGAATTCACCACAATTAGATTCCTGTTTGCTCTGTTTATAACATGGAAAAATATTTTAGCGGTTAATGATTATTATTATTATTATTATTATTATTATTATTATTATTATTTTACTTTGTCACTTTTAGGGGATAACACGACTACAACCCAAGAGCAAAGATTTAAGACAGGTGTTCACAATTTTGGACTGTAAGAGAACTGGTGTAAAAGTTAGCGACTTCGAGGGTATTTTTTTATTATCAAATTGGCAATAAGAGATTATCCCTGGATTTGAAGCAAGTTTGATTGACAGCTTGGCAAGAGAAACCTTTTAGACGGGTGGCTTGGCAAAGGGCATTTATTTTGATTGACAAGTGACAAGAGGAACCTTTCACACATGGGGATTGGCAATGGCTGAGGGGGCGGTGCTCTAAATGTAAATGGCGTGTTATTTATGGACGCTCTTTAACTGCTGTGGTTCTAAGCGTCCCATTCTATATTGGGCGTGAAAGAGCGCTTAATTTTGCTCTGAGGCCTCTCTATCAGGCTTGAGGTTCTTTTACTTGCCGAACGGGACCAACGGCTTTACTTCCGTTCCGAAGGAAGCCCGAAAAAATCCATCGTCCTCCGCCGGGTTTGAACCCACGACCTTGGGTATATGAAGTTAATGGGGCGGTGCTCTGGTGATCTGTCGATAGATGTTATCTTAACTGATACATCATGTTTACACGGGTTTAGAGGAGAGATATCTTTTTGTCCTTATTCTCTTATGACTACTGATATTGTATTGCACCCAAAAATTACTGGAAATACATATTTTGGGTCCCACTGAGTCCAAAAAAGCATTTTTGGAAAAAGGTCCGTGTGTGCGTTTGTGTGCCTGTGGACAGCAAGAACGATACCACATAAGAAACTTCACTCAATCACTGACGCTCGCCACAGTGACGTCACAATAATTGCTCACTCAAAATTATAGAAAATAGTACAAGCATAGAGAGTAAGTGATAAAGCTACACCTTTAATGAACCAAGAATTATCTCTCTGCATCTTCAATTTATGAGAACTAATAAATCTATACACAGATGATAGATACATCCATTAAATCAACCTCATAACCTCTTGGGGGAGATTAGAGATGGCGCGGCACGGCCAAATAGAAGAGCATGCATGTACAACAGGCCCTGTAAAATCTCGCAGTGCGATCGTTTGTTATTGAATTCATAGGCAATACATAGAGAAAAGAAGCAGAACTCTTCCTCTTTGCATGCAAGGCAAGGATAAAGTTTGGAGTTTGCAAACTCTTGCGTTGCATTGCACTGCGTTTTGCGGGTTTCTATGTGAATGCTTACATTAAATAATATGAGTCCAAACTCTTGTGCTTACATTGCGTCTGCGCTTGCATTTCATTGTGAATGTAGCTTTACTCTCAAAAATGTCCAACTGATATATGAGGAAACAGCCTACTGGATTTATATCTCATCTGATTCTCCAGTGTATTTCATTTACAAAGCAGAGGGGCACTGCAAGTAACTGCAATCCTGCAGAAAATATCATATTTCCCCACATGAAACAAGCTCGTGCAGCAACTGAAGAATTCACTGAGCTGTCAAAAAATACTAATTTATGAACGGTTAGTGCAGAAGATGGTCAGCAGCCCAGAAGGACTGAAACAAAGATTTCAGATCCGTCACCAGATCCCACTCCCTCACAACATAAGGATTTTAATAATTATCCAAAATTAACTCTAATGATTTCATCCCCCCTTTTCACCATAATCAGAAAAACTATGATAAAAACATTCATACTCTACAAGTAGGTTCCAGACGACCATTCACATCCGAGAAGTCTACATTGGGCATACTCGCCTTACTTTGTGTTTATATACTATCCATTTTAAAATTCTATGCATTTAATCGACATAGTTTTATAACAAACATGGAAATTCATAACATTAATAATAGACAAAAGGGATATATTCATCACCCCAATGCCAATCTTCGTTGATTTCAGAAAGGTGTATATTATGAAACAATCAAGATATTTAATGCTCTCCCCAATAATCTCAAAGAAAGTGTTGGGAATTTCAGGAGTACCTTTGCAATAAATCATTTTGCTCTGTTGATGAATATTTAAGTGACAAATCTGTCTGACAATACCGTTAACAATCATTGTATTTATAAGTATTATAATGTATTGCATTTTGTGTATATTAATATGTGTGTTTTATATTAAAATTAAACTGATGTATACTTTGACTTGCACGAATGTGTCAAATGAACTTTTTAGTATTTAGCAATGACACAAGGTCTGTAAAGCCTGATGCTTTGATATTTTACACTGTAGTACATAATTGTAAATTTTTGCATTGGAAATTCTATAACATATTTGTAAATATGTATTGTAATTTGTTGACATTTATGAAGAGTACATAATACAATAATCATATTTTAGTTTTATATAATTACTAGTAATAACTATTATGTCGATAATTAGAAAACATTAGTGTTAGATATAATGAAATTATATTTACTTATACATTTTAACACTAATTTTGATACTCTTTGTTTTTATGTGCATGCAAAAAAAAAAAAAAAAAAGGAAGCACATATGCTTTTAGAGCACATTAAGTATAGTGCAGTGGCGTACAGTTCTTAAAAGCAAATGTGTTATTATATGTCTATTCAGCTGTTTTTGTAACCCGTGCTTTTAGCACTAGAACTTTATACATTGGTTTTTTCCATAGTATATAAACATATGTATATATCCCTTGACAAGTTCTATGTTCAGTGGCTTCCTGACCTAAACGAACCTACAGAATGCTTTATAATCTACTCTAATAAAACAGGCCTTGCTTCCTCGTCGGATATTTCATTAGAAATACCCAGAATGACAAGTACCCGTAGGTAAGAAACAACCCAGAAAGAAATCAAAAACGGTCATATAATCACTAATTCATAGATGATCTGTTAAAAACATAATGGTAACTTTTCCTGATGATTTTGTTTTAAACTTCCTCCAGCTAAGGGGCCTATTCGAAAACTCTTGAGGAGTGACAGAAGTCCTCAGATATATCAGGAAGTATACTCAGCTTCATTTACAATTTCCTACAGGATCGTAGAGGCTAAGTAAGAACTAATGCGATCCTTGCAAAAACTGCTCGCTATGTAATTGTCTAACGCATGGCTCAGTACTCAGTGTAACCCCTTTTCTAACAGTTATAAATAGCATTGTATCGCAAATCAAAACACCAGTCCAAGTAAACTTATTTGCAGATCTAATTCTATACTGCAAAGGGCGCACCACCACCGCAAAAGATGTTTACAGGAGTCGCTTCAAAACATACAACAATGCTGTGAAACTGGTTTTAGGATATCATCTAAAACAAAATACATTTTATTCTCCAGAAGCAAAAGTAAACTTAATCCGAAATATACAGCAAGAACAACAAAATTAGCGTAGTTGATATTCTAAAAATATTAGGACTTACATTTGATAACAAACTAATATGGTGCCCTTGCTTAAGGAGCCTTAAGAACCATTGCCAAAAAAGATTAAATATCTTAAAAGTATAGCGGCACAGATTTGGGGTTCTGCTAAGCAGCTATAAATCCTTCATATGCACTAAAATGGAACATGGCTCCTTAATCTACAACAGTGCTAGCCTAATCTATACAGAACTCAGCTGTACATATTGCATTAGGGGCTTATCGTACCAGCCCCGTAAGTAGCATGCTGATAGAGGCCATTGAAACTACACTACAATATCGTATAAAACAGTTAAGCATCTCAAAAGAGCAGCAACAACCAGAATAAAGGCACTGATTTTCTCAAATCACATTCATTATCTTTCCACATCAGAATAAACAGATATTTCAAGAAAATGAATACCACAGCTCTCAACAAAAATTGGAACATCCAACTTGGAAGATGAAAATACTCTCCGTCGACATAGATCTAAGCATCAATAATAAGGCAAAAACAATCAGCTAATTTACCAAACATTATTTAAACAAAAGCTTGAAGAATACACATCCAGTCTCTTTTACGGTTGGTTCAAAAACTGAAAAAGGTGATGGATGTGCTTTTGTATGCAGTGATATCATTCTTCAATATAAAGTACCACTCCTGTTCTCCATATTTAGTTGTGAACTATATGCTACTAAAAGGTACTAGAATTCACACCGGAAATCTCAGATCATGATTGTTTCACCATTATTAATGACTCTCTATCAGCATTAAATGGCCTTCAAGACATGTCAATTTTATGTGGATACAAGAGCATTACTGGAAACGAGAGAACTGATACTGCAGCAAAACCAGCTATAGAATTACCAATACAGGAAGCTTCTGTGCAATGTTTCTTATGATGTAGTCACACACTTTAGGAGGCAAATACACAAAGAATGGCTCACGTCTGCATGGGCAAGCTGCACGATGTCCGCGGAACTCCGTCCCAAGAATACCCAACAAGGCAGCTACATCGCCGAAATCAAGTTGTGATATTCCGGCTGAGAATTGGACATATCAAATTGACACTCATATCTGCTAAATAGAAGCCCTCCACAATTTGTGAAACATGTAACACAATATTAACAATATCCCACTTCAATTCGATGTGCTCAAAGTTCGGTAAACAGCGCAGCCAGTTTGGTATACCCAAAAATTGTCGCAGTGTGCCACTGTCGTGTTGGTCTACCTCGGAGTCGGTCAAGGATTAGCACCCGTGAAATTCTCTATAAATAAACGTGTACATGCCTATGAAGAGTCCATTATTGTGCCGGCTATGCTCGTTCCTGTAGAACATAAGTTGTCTCTTACTCAGAGGAGAAAAGAATAACTAAGATATGTAGCACATGGTAGACTCAAGAAAAGAGACATTTCACTTAATGAATACTTTTATTCTTCTTTGTTGCTGGTTGAGGCCTAACCCTACGAGCGATTCCCGACATAAAAATTCGTGAAAATGATGACATAATCATTCTGAGCTTTTGCTGAGTTCTCATGGTCGACGGCCATCACACAGAATACGTTGCACCAGTAACATTAATCCTACAATCGCAGTAAGTAACAATAAGAGTAACAGTTGCATTAACAGTAACATTAAGCTTCACCGTCCGCGTAACATTTACAATAAGACTTGCCGTCAGAGTAACATTCACCCTACGAATTCACAATAACCAGTAACCCGATTTCTTGCACACGCATCGCTTGAATACCCAAAACCTCCAATATTGCACTCCTTCCTTATTGGCTAAAAAGAAGCGCGAAAAATAGCGTTGTCATGTGACTAACTTGGTAAGTTGTTTGTATTCCACCCACGTGACCATTCTTTACAATGAGAAAGTGCCGGTTTCCAGAATATTAGGGGATAAACCTTTCTTTAACCTTCAGCCTGTTACTTGTGTCCCTGATGCTCTAAAAATCTTGCTCCACAAAAGCATTTGTGTCTCTAGCATTAATAAAGCATAATAGAAGCTTCTACGCCCTAAGGTTCTACGTTCTACTGAAGCAGATGTTTCTTACATCAAACCTATACAAAACTAATAAGATACACAGCGGGCTAATATACTGTCGCAAAATATTGTAGTAATACCCAACGATGCCACAAATATTCACTTTCAGAACATTGCACAAACTTTGAGATGTGCCTTAAATATTTCAGATGTGCTGAAAGCGAATCTGCAAACGATTTTCTTGTATCACGTCAGGATTTTTTGCAAAAGAGCAAAATTTCTTCGTGAAACCTGGAACCCAGTATTTCTGCAAATTCCTTTGAGAGCCCAATAACACCAACTAGATCATTCAGTTTTGCTTGAGTAAAAGGTCTAGGGATGTGTGAAACATTGTTTGGTTCAAAGTCACTACATATTTCATTACTGTAGGTTTCTGATTCAGATGTGGATGAGGAAAAATTGTCTGATGTTTATGGGATAGGGACATCTAAACCATGTGGCGTGGGTAAAATAGCAGACGGAATGTTTGGGTGTGTTATATTGTGCCTGTTTCTAGCGTTACACCCTGTCAGATAGCAGGAGCAAAAGTAACAGTCTGTACCAGGGTTACTTTGTTCGCGCCATATCATGGGCACTCCAAAGAGTAATGCTTTTCTTTTTCCGTTGATCCATTGTTGAAGTTGTTCCATACACGTCCTACCTGCTTTATGTGGACCATTTATCTTGGTCACAAAGGTGTTCGACAAAATAAGCACAATATGCTTTCTTTAAAAATGTGTATGTTCCGTCGTTGCTTTAAACCATCCGCAAACATAACAGAATATTGGAATAATTGTTTTTTTTCACACAAGCCGTGTGTGGGACAGGAGTTGGATAGGTAGAGTCAGACTGAAAAATTCAACGCCATAGCCAGGATTTGAACCACGGACCCCCGATCTCTAGCCAGTTGCTCTGCCGGCATAGCACTGAATTTCTCAATTGACTCGCATGTTTCCCGGTAAACCACAAGATGATCTCAAATTATTTTGAGATGACAACCTCAATGGTGACTTACAATGTTGTAAGTACTTAAAGTCCCAAGATTCATAATATAGCCAACTGTTATGGTCAACTGGTATTGGAATATCTGTTTTTTCACACAAGCCGTGTGTAGTACAGGACCTGGATAGGTGGAGTCAGACTGAAAAATTCAACGCCGTAGCCGGGATGCTCTGCCACTGAGCTACCATGGCAACATGCCGGCATACCCATTCAACTCCTGTCCTACACACGGCTTGTGTGAAAAAACAATTATTTCAATACCAATTGACCATAATAGTTTCTATACTATGAATACTGGGACTTAAAGTACTAACAACATTGTAAATCGCCATTGGGGTTGTCATCTCAAATTAATTTGAGATCATCTTGTGGTTTACCGGCAAACTTGCGAGTCAGATGAGAAATTTAATGCTATGCCGGCATGTTTCCATGGTAGCTCAATGGCAGAGCAACCGGCTAGAGATCCGTGGTTCAAATCCCGGCTATGGTGTTGCACCATTTTGTTTTAATCACTGCATCTCACTACTTCAAGGTTGTACAATGGTCAGTCATAAAAGAAAACAACACACCAAATCAGATTTAAATATAAACACAAATTTGCAGGTATTGTTAAACAAGGTTTTACAGAAAATTATAGAAATTCGTAAACTACATTTTTTAGGAAATGTGATGTGATAGGATTTTTCTGAGTTGAAATCTGGATTCTGTGGGTAAGTTTCACCTTAGGAACGTTCAGAAGTTCCATGCAATGAAATCATTGGTGCCCAGTGTAATTATTACCTGAAAGAAATAAATAAAATATAGCCAAGGAACCAAAAAATGTAACTGGTAATTTTAAATTATGAATATTATTATTGGATTAATTGTTTTTTCACACAATCCGTGTGTAGGACAGGAGTTGGATAGGTAGAGTCAGACTGAAAAATTCAATGCCATAGCCGGGATTTGACCATAATAATGAAACTATGAATCCTGGGACAATTACAACAATGTAAGTCGCCATTGGGGTTTTCATCTTAAAATAATTCGTGGTGTACCGGGAAACCTGTGAGTCAGTTGCTATGTTAGCTCAGTGTTAGCTCCCGTATAAATATTATTATCGTATTGTTATAAATCATGTAAGGCTGTGATGTTAAACGATCGTAAATAAAGTTTATTAAAAAATCCTATGAAATCTTAACACATTCTGGTTTTAGCAGAATGAGGCTAAGAATTCTATAAAATAATTCAGCATTTTGAAATATTAACGTAATATTCACCACAAACGGTATATGTTTGCGCTAACTGAAATTCTAAGTTTAACTATTGCGGATAATGTGTTTCTGGAGAGACAGAGTTATCGTTTGGATGGGATTCGCTAATCTCAATGATACATAATACATAATAACGCCAAGCGCAGTAATGGAATGTTGGTATTACTGCTTGAAAGACAATGGCTTCGCATGACTTAGCTTCTATCTGTAACTTGAGATTGCGGCTCCAAGTTCTGCAATTCGATCCGAAGATCCCTAAAGCAGTAGTTGCAATAAATCCATTCTAGTCATCCTTATGAACTGGAAAAATGTGTACTTCGTGTTAATGGAAATAAACCTTTTGTAGATACAGATTCACCATAACGCAATTGCAAGCGTACAGATTGATATTCACAATACACTTTTTCAGGTAAATGAAAATGGTCTGTGGTTTGGAAACATGAGTTCTCCCTTTGAATAAGAAGAAAAAAAGAGATAAAGACGGTTCAAGACCAAATTTATATTTATTTATTCATAAACATTTCGTAACAGACTGAAAGTTTTATGCACTTTCTTTACAGGTCACTTCAGGCAGTTCTCTGAAAATTTAAACAAAATGATAAAAAAAAATTATGGAGAAAGATTTAAGCTTTATTACAAGTTCTTAAATATAAAAATATTCCAATTATTGAAGGAGTTAGGATCCAAATTGTGCTCTATAAGAAATTGGCATTTCAATTGAGGTACATAACTTCAAAGACTATCTGTGAATTTTATATATATATAACACCAGCCTATAATTGTTAAAACGAACTAGCAGAATGCAAAAAATGAAATAAAATATATTATTAAATATTCACTTTATTCGCTGTTATTTAAATTTTTTTAGACCTGTTTACGTTAATATTAATTTTAGTGCAGTGTACTCTGCAGCTTGGCACAGAAATTTCTTGATATCTGTAGAATTTTTTTCGGCTTTCGTTTGGTTGCGGGGATATACGGACCTTCCCCTTGGGGCAGCATTGAATCCTCTAGGTGGGACGACTGTCCCGGTCTACCTCTAAGACTGGTTCTTAATCTGGAAACTATATTGACCCTGTCATTGCTGTAACGTTGCCCCTGGCTCTGCCACCCTGTCTCCTCTCCCCCTTGAAGATATTCCTTCGAGAAGCGCAGGTGCAATATTCTCGATGGGTCGGAACCGAGTCCCCTAACCTCGAGTAAGATTCATATTTACTATATGTCTTTATATGACTCTTTCCTGTCGGATGGAGGGACGGATGGATTAATAAGAGAAATAGAAACGCTAGTTTTTCCTTTTAACAATCCATTGATTGCATACCAATTAAATTCATTTAGGAAAATATTATTCTTGAAATCATGCTTATGTCTGGTTCCCCGAAACAACTATACACCAGGTGGCACAATAGCGCCGTATGCAATCCTTCCAGTTAAAAGAGTTGACGAACTCAAGGGAACAAATCCAAGCGAGCGTTGGTCAGAGGCGTTTTTAAAATAGGGTGGCGATCTTCTTTCCATATCACTTGTATATCAGAGGGAACGGTGAGGGTGGTAATTCGCTATTAAAGAAAAACTCATGTATTTTTACTTTCTCTACACGTACTATGTGCATAGTGTATAGTGAAGGTATTGCACTCCACCTAAAATCGATATCGAGATTCCACCCGAAATATATGTCTTATGATCCCCCGTATCAAAAAAAAAAGAGTATTTTTAGAAAAAGGTCCATGTGTGTCCGTGTGTCTGTTAACATGATAACTCAAAAACGAAAAGTCGGCAAAATACCGAAGATGGCATTTAAGTTTAGTATCTTCCAGGGATGCGATACGAAGATTTTGAGAGAAATCCCCCCACTCCCAACTACCCTTTACATGCCACTTTTTTCGAACATTTTCATTTTCTCAAAAATGTCTCAAACGATTTTGATTAAATAATCGTATATAAAAGACAAATATCTTGAATTATCTGCGAATAGCCTCTGATGGCTACTTTATTCTGGATGAATTTTTCGGAATTTTGCAGAACTGCTAAACCGTAAGAGATCGGAAAAAACTTACAAGACAAAAAATGTAGAGCACCTTAAAACACAATTTATCTTATATATGTTTTTCGTGAAGTTGATCGATTTTTAGATATGTTTTTGGTTTCAGCTTTAAAAAACTTACTTTTCTCATACAGGAATTTATCAACAGCTGTCCATACAAACAAAGGAACTTCAGTCACATAGCAGCCAGCTATTGACTATCACTTTAACCCATGGTATTCCGTTTATTTTGCTTCTACTTACAAGGAAGCAAGTAACAAGACTATTTCTGCTATTTTTTTCTCGATTAGCATGAAGTAAATAGAAGCATAAGCTTTTAAACAATAATTTGTTGCAGTGATGTAGAGAAAGTCATGTGAATGGAATGCATCAGATTTTTCTCTGTATAACACATTCAGTAAGTTTTTTATGCCTACATGCAACGCTTTACTCGAAGGACCCACCGGTATAACTTGCAGATTAATTCGTAAACAGAGCAGATGGTGTGGTTATAGGTGGAGGCGCCAATGGAGAGTTGGGCGGTATCTACGGGGATTGGCTGTCACACACGTGACTTGTCATTTTCTCAAGGAACAAGTTATAATACGATTAGTATAGTTTAACAATGCTATTCAGACTACAATTGGATTCTCCTGCATTAGAAGAGGCCATAATCAGATGTTGCGAACAAGACTTGAAAGCCCCGCACAAATCATGCATATTCAGTATACTATATACAAGATACGTCCAGAAAGTAAGTTCCGTTTTAATTTATCTCCGCTGCAGCGCTGCGATCGCAGTTCCGCACATGCGCGGTAGACGCTCTGTATCAAGGAGAAAAAACGTGCGCCATTTTGAGATCGCTGTCAGCCACATACGCTTTGTTGTGCTTGTTTACAATGTCGGTGTTAATTGAAAATCCCGCTGCTTGTGAAATCAGATCTATGATTCGTTTTCTGAATGCTAGGAAAGTGAAACCAATTGAAATTTATCGGCAAATTTGCGAAGTTTATGGACAAAATGCGATGAGTGATTCAATAATGAGAAGATGGGTCCGACAGTTCAATGAAGTACGTAGTGAAGTGCACGATGAAGAACGAAGTGGGCGTCCATCTTTGGTTACAGAAGAACTGGTTCACGCGATTGATGACAAGATCCAGGAAAACCGCAAGTTTACAATTAGTGCTCTCGCTATGGAATTCCCTCAAAGCTCACGATCACTAATTCATGAAATTGTTACCGAAAAACCGAAATTTCGTAAACTTTGCTCACGTTGGGTACCAAGAAAATGTTTCCACACGGGCGGCAAACTTCTATGAAGAAGGTATACAAAAACTTGTGCCACGCTATGACAAATGCCTGCAAAATTTTGGCAGTTATGCGGAAAAGTAGTTTAAGAGTTGTAGAATTTTGTGCAATAAATAATTATTCTGTATTTGTACACAATTTAATTTTATTACCAAACGGAACTTACTTTCTGGACGTACCTCGTATTATGGCATATTACTTACTATGTACAATGTACATAGCGATAGAGAAGTATTGTATTCCACCCAAAAATTCGATGTCGAGATTTCACCGAAAATATACGGTTTGAGACTCTCTGAATCCAAAAAAAAAAAAAAAATAATAGAATTTTCAGAAACAGGTCCATGTGAGTGTGTGTGTGTGTGTGTGTGTATGTGGACAGCATAGATCAAAAACGAAAACACGGTTAAATACCAAACTTGGTATTTAAGTTCGGTACCTTCGAAGAATGCGACACGAAGATTTTCAAGAAAATTTCCCCACCCCTAACTACCCTTTACATGGAAAACCTTTTGAAATTTTTTTTTTAAAAATGCCTCTTACGATTTTGATTAAAGTACTACATATTAAAGCCATTTCTATCACAAATAAAATGTATATCTTGAATTTTCTGGGAATAGCTTCTAAATACCTGTTTATTCTGAATGAATTTTGCTTAATTTGGCATAACTAGTGAACCGTAAGAGATAGACAAAAAATTTACTGTACAAAAAATGTAGATCTTGTTAAAATACACAAGTTATGTCATATACATTATTTTCATGGAGCTTACTGTTTTGGATGTTTTTCTTTTTATTAGTTTCAGTTGTGAAGTATTTATACTTTTCTCAGACGAGAGTGTCCGCTTTTCTTTTGTTCTACTCCTGGCCAAGCAAAGAAGTGATTTGCAATGACAATCGCATAACAACAGTTTTTAAAGCATTTGACTATGACTTTAGCCTAGTGCATTCCCTTAGTTCCAGTCTACTTATAAGGAACTAAGTAATAACATTCTGCTAATATTTATCTCGATTAGCATGGTGTTGAAAGAAGAATTATCTTTTTCTAAGAAGTTTATTTGTAGAGTAGCCAGAGAAAGTCATGTGATTGTAGCACATCATTTTTTTTGTTTTTGTTTCCAACGTATCGCGAGCTAGTACTTACACAAGTAGTCCATGTACTTACACAAAGTTTGATTCTATCATTAGCAGTTGAGCGATTATGGTAAGGACAGTGGGAGATTTGCGGATGGAATCACTATGATCAGTCACCATTGTGTTCTGGGCTCGTGAGCTCCGCAGGGAGAGCGGAAAGCGATATCTGGTTACCCGGCGAACAGTTTTGCAGTAATAATTCCTGCAGAAATGTATATTCTTCTAGTGTAGCCTACTTGTACCCCCGCCACTGAAACCTTGCACTTGACAGTTAGGAGCTAATTCCGTACACCCGCAAATAACAATTAAAAAGCTTTACCCGTTTATCTTTCTGAATCAATCACAAAGTAGCATTCCGGTCGGTCGGTCAGACAACGGAAACGCACCTAGATGCCGCACTGTTACAATATCTGGCCATTTCCAACCTCGTGCTCATTTTGTGAATTCCTAACACGTGCGTTGAGCTGTTCTGTGCCAGCTACATATTATTCGTTGTTATTGTTGATGGTGCTTTTGGTGTTTGTATGTGAGGGAACATAAAAATACTTTCACAATTATAGAGGTGGATAGACTTTTGCGGGAAGGTGTAGCGAGGATGAACGCGGCTTCTGGAAGAAGATCGTGAATCATTTGCAACCATAATACGAAAAACACAGGAATTAGACGGAATTATCACCACTAATGACATGACTTGGTGACGACGACGACGACGGTGACAATGACGATGATACTTCCGAGAAAGACGACGGACACTTGGATGGAATTGAACCATTAAGATTCTAAACTCGTGAAAATCACTTTGTTTATACCTTTCCTTCATTGTAACGAGCTATTTTGCATTAATTTGTTCTATATTGTCGTAAATACGTAATGTATGCTACCTACATTATAGTATCACCGTTATTTTCAATCAACATTAATAATAACGAATTAGTTTCATTATTCATCGGCATTCATTTACTATGTACACTGTTTATGTTCGTCTAAGAGAGATTTATAATTGTTGTTGTTTACTAGTTACTCTGGCAACGCCGCAAAGGCAGCATAGCCAACCTTACGCGAAACCACCCGAATTGTCAAGTGCAAGGATTCAGCGGCGGGGATATACCAGAAGTAGTTCAATGCTGGAAGAAGATTTTTATTATTTTCACCATGTCTGAACTTAAGTCATGTAAGGTAGTGCATTCAGAAGGGCGTGAAATTATAAGTAATGTTTAAGATAAATGTGATAAACTCTGAATAAACAGTATTTATATCTAGTGTCACAAGCTACACAAAGGGCTGCATATTATACTGGTATTTCTATGCAAATGATAAAGAGAATTCATAAGGAGAAGAAAGAGCTGCGGCCAAGAGGAGGAACTAGTATACTGAGCACTCCTGGAAAAAGAAGAAAAAAATTCTGATGCGAAATAAGGGAGTACCATAGGTTAAAGTGATAGTCAAAAGCTGTTGCTATGTGACTGAAGTTCCCTTTGTTTGTACGAACAGGAGTTGGCAAATTCCTGTATGAGAAAAATATGTTTTTCAAAGCTTAAACCAATAATAAGGAATATCTCAAAAACGAACAACTCAACGAAAAAAAAAATAGTATATTACATAAATTGTGGGTTTTAACGTGCTCTACATTATTTGTGTTGTAAGTTGTCTATCTCTTACGGTTTAGCAGTTATGCAAAATTCCGTAAAATGCATTCAGAATAAAGTAGTCTTCAGAGTCTATTCCTAGAAATTTCAAGATATACATTTTATTTGTCAAATAAATATCTTTAATATACGACATTTTAATCAAAATCGTTAGCCATTTTTGAGAAAATCAAAAATTTAGAAAAAAGTTCCATGTAAAGCGTAGTTGGGGGTTGGTGGATTTTCTTGAAAATCTTCGACTCGCATCCTTGGAAGATATCAAACTTAAATACCATGTTTGGTATTTAACGGTCTTTTCGTTTTTGAGCTATGCTGTCCACACACACATACGGACCTTTTTGTAAACATGCTTTTTTTGGATTCAGGGGGACCCAAAACATGTATTTCTGGTGAAATCACGGTATCGAATTTTTGGGTGCAATACAATACCTTCTCTATACACTATGTACATAGTACGTGTAGAGAAAGTAACTAGACCAGAACATCCTGACTGTTGTGCAATTCGATGACTATGTTGTTGCCGCTATACGAAGAATAATACATGATGTTTATGTTCAGCCTGGAAATTGCTGCCCATTGTGAAAGAGAGAAATCATTTTTCTTAGGGGAAAATTGTTAAAGCTAATTTTGAGAAAAACAAAACTGTTGAAAAATAACACACCTACACGGTAGTGGGGGTGGGGGTTTTCTTATGTCGCATCTTGGAAGATACTGAACTTAAATAGGAATTAACTTTGGTATTTAACGTGCTATCCGTTTATGAACTATGCTGCCGACAGACACACACACACACACACACACACACACACACACACAGACACACCTCTTCTTCTTCTTCTTCTACTTCATCATAAAATGAAACAGTGCTACACGTACTATGTACATAGAGTATAGAGAAGGCATTGCACTCCACCCTAAAATTCGATACCGAATTTTACCGGAAATATATGTTTTACGGATCCCTATATCCAAAAAAAAGCATTTTCACGAAAAGGTCCGCGCGTGTGTGTGTGTATGTGTGTCTGTGAACACGATAACTCAAAAACGAAAAGTAGGTGGAATACAAACTTGGTATTTATGTTTAGTATTTTTCAGAGATGCGACACGAAGATTTTTAGAAAAGTCCCCCCACCCCAAACTATTCCTTACATGAATCTTTTTCCGGAATTTTTGATTTTCTCAAAAATGGCTCTAACGATTATGGTTTATATGTCGTATATTAATTATATTTACCTGACAAATAATATGTGTATCTTGAATATTCTGTGACTAGCCTCTAAAGACTACTTTATTCTGGATGAATTTTATGGTATTTTGCATAACTGCTAAACCGTAAGAGATGGACAAAAACTTACCACACAAAAAGTGTAGAACATGTTAAAACACACATTTTCTTTTATATACATGTTTTCGTGGAGTTGATCAGTTTTGAGATATTCCTTGTTTTTGGATTCACCTTTAAAAAACTTACACTTTTCTCATATAGAATACTTTTGTCAACTCCTGCCCATACAAGCAAAGGAACTTCAGTCACATATTGACTATCACTTTAACCTATGGTACTCCCCTATTTCGCTTCTAATTAAAAGGAAGCATCTAATAAGACTATTTCTGCTAATTTTTTCTCGATTAGCATGAAGTAAACAGTAGCATAAGCTTTCTAACAATAATTTGTTGCAGAGATGTAGAGAAAGTCATGTGAATGCAACACATGAACGTTTTTTTGCGTGTCACACTCATGTGTTTGTTATGTATGCATTCCTTTCAGCGTTCACGAGCTCGGAACACAACTATATTCCTGACTGAAATATTGTATGCTGGACAGAAATAATCAGAAGAATGATAAATCTGCCTCTAGTGCAGTGTTTACGCTTGTCGTGATGGGGTCGAAGATGCTATCAAGTGCCTGTCATTCGAGATAGCAGTATCCGTTGCAGAAGCTGGCGCCTATGGGACTGACTGATGGAGTGGTTTGTGCTGCAGGCTATTGCAGGAGACCCGGCTTCGATTTCACCTCTCAGACTACCTGGAACAATCTGATGCAATCGTTTAGATAAGATATTCCTGGCAAGGCACTGTTGAACGGTAAATAAGGAAATCATACGGCCCAGGAACTTGGTATCAAGGTTATATAATTGTAAGTATTGGTTAAGACCAGCAGCGGCTCGTGTGTTATGATTACGAACAAGTTGGTACAACAACAACAACAACTACAACAAAGACGACGGCGCTGATAACTTGTTTCAAAAAAGAAACAACAGTATTGTGACTGATTGTTGAGTACATCATTAGGCAAGAAACAAATAATGTGGGAATTGAACATGAGGTTCCGCACCTTGCCTACTTCTGCCACACACTATTACAGCCACTGCATTGGGCGTGTTTTCTTTTTACTTCCTCTAGCACCGTATGTACAATGGGGATAGAGAAGTATTGTATTCGACCCAAAAATTCCATACCGAGATTTCACCGGAAATACATGATTTAGGACCCCCTGAATCCAAAAAAAGCATTTCCAGAAAAAGGTCCGCGCGCGTGTGTGTGTGTCAGTGTGTCCGTGTGTCTGTGAACACGATAACTCAAAAACGAAAAGTAGCTAAAATATCAAACTTGAATTTTCTGGGAATAGCCTCTGAAGACTACTTTATTCTGGGTGAATTTTGCGGAATTTTTCATAACTGCTAAACCGTAAGAGATGGACAAAAACTTACCACACAACAAATGTAGAGCACTTTAAAACACACAATTTATGTTATATACATTTTTTTTTTCCTGGAGTTGATTGCTTTTCAGATATTCCTTGTTTTAGATTTCAGCTATGAAAACAAACTTTTCTCATACAGGAACTTATCAATTCCTGTCCATACAAACAAAGGAACTTCAGTCTCATAGCAACTACTTTTGACTATCACTTTAACCTATGATAATCCCTCATTTCGCTTCTACTTTCAAGGAAGCAAGTAATAAGACTATATCTGCTAATTTTTTTTTTTCGATCAACATGAAGGAAATTGAAGCAATGGCTTTTTAATAATATTTTTTTGCAGAGATGTAGAGAAAGTCATGTGAATGGAACACATCAGATTTTTAATTACTCTAGCCCCATATATACAATGTACATAGGGATAGAGAAGTATTGTATTCCATCCAAAAATTCGATACCGAGAATTCGCCGGAAATACATGTTTTAGGACCTCCTGAATCCAAAAAACATTTCCAGAAAAAGGTCTGTGTGTGTGTGTCCGTGTGTCAGTGAACACGATAACTCAAAAACGAAAAGTAGCTAAAATAGCAAACTTGGTATTTAAGTTTAGTATCTTCCAGGGATGAGACACAAAGATTTTGAGAAAAATCCCCCCACACCAAACTACCCTTTACATGGAAATTTTTTGAAAATTGTGTTTTTCTTAAAAATGGATTTTCTACGATTTTGATTAAAATATTGTACATTGAAGATATTTACCTGACAAATAAAATATATATATATTGAATTTTCTGGGAATAGCTTCTAAAGACCTGTTTATTCCGGATGAATTTTGCTTAATTTGGCATAACTAGTAAACCGTAACAGATAGACAAAAACTTGCTATACAAAACATGTAGGTGTTGTTAAAATACACAACTTACGTCATATATGTGCATTTTTTTCGTGGAGCTTACCGTTTTCGAGGTATTCATTGTTATTAGTTTCAGTTGTGAAGCATTTATACTTTTCTCAGACGGGAGTGTCCGTTTTTCTTTTGTTCTACTCCTGGCCAAGCAAAGAAGCGATTTGTAATGACAATCGCATAACGACAGCTTTAAAACATTTGACTATCGGTTTATCCTAGTGTATTCCCTTATTTTCTTCCTACTTATAAGGAACTAAGTAATAATAACATTGCGTTAATGAGTACTTCGATTAGCAAGGTGCAGAAAGAAGAATAATCTTATGTAAGAATTTTGTAGAACAGCTAGAGAAAGTCATGTTAGTGTAACACATCAGATTTTTTTAATACAGTTCCGGAGTCTTGTCCGGACTCCGGCGCTGTATATCCGTTTTTAGTTTCTCTATACGCACTATGTACATAGTGTATAGAGAAAGTATTGCACTCCATCAAAAATTCGATACCGAGATTTCACCGGAAATATATGCTTTAGGGTCCCCAATATCCAAAAAAAAGCATTTTCACAAAAAGGTCCGTGTGTGTGAGTGTGTGTGTGTGTGTGTGTGTGTGTCCGTGTGTCTGTGAACACGATAACTCAGAAACGAAAAGTCGATAAAATACCAAACTTGGTATTTAAATTTAGTATCTTCCAGGGATGCGACACGAATATTTTGAGAAAAATCCCCCCACCCCAAGCTACCCTTTACATGGAACTTTTTTCGAAAATTTTGATTTTCTAATAAATGGCTCTAACGATTTTGATTAAAATATCGTGTATTAAAGTTATTTACCTGACAAAGAAAATGTATATTTTGAATTTTCTGCGAATAGCCTCTGAAGACTACTTTTTTCTGGATGCATTTTTAATAGCTACTAAACCGTTAGAGATGGACAATAACTTAACCCACAAAAAATGTAGAGCACGTTAAAACACACAATTTATGTTATATACATTTTTTTCGTGGAGTTCATTGTTTTTGAGGTATTCCTTTTTCTTTGTTTCATATTTGAAAGCCATACTTTTCTCATAAAGGAATTTGTCAACTCCTGGTAACACAAACAAAGGAACATCAGTCACATAGCAACCAGCTTTTGGCTTTCACTTTAACCTATGGTACTCCCTTATTTCGCTTGTATTTACAATAAAGCAAGGAATAAGACTATTTCTGCCAATTTTCCTCGATTAACATGAAATAAATAAAAGATAAGCTTATTAAAAATAATTTGTTACAGAGAGATAGGGAAAGTCATGTGAATGGAACACATCATTCTTTTCCCCTAACATTTACTATGTTTGCTCTTTGATTACTGTTTTTGCTGTTCCAATATACACACATATACACATTTCATAAACATATAAACACCCATGACCAAGGCGGGACACGAACCCCAATCCCTGCGCCACGAGACACTTAAGCAAACCCGGCCATGGGGACGGCGTGTCAAAGCTGCACAGTGTTGCCTACAAATCATTATTTTTTTCCGTCAGACAGAGACCCAAAAAATCCGTCAAAATCCGTCAAAATTATAAATGTATGTATTTTCTTTCAAAACTAGAAATTAAATTAAAACTCTAGGTCAGCACTTTGGAAATATTTCTTGGTTACATCTGAAAGATGATCGAGGGATCTAATTGCACAATGATTAAATACAATGTAGAACAGCTTTTGCAGCTGCCCGTTCATACGTGTGTTTAACAGTGAAATGGCAAAGTTGACTAAAAGTTGAAAAGTTTTCAGCTAGGTACTTTTAAATGTTTACTTTTTCTATGAAGAAACTGACATTGGCAATATTTGAACTGCGGATTATTAGGTTCCCCGGGTACTTTTATCAACCATTCCTTTAATTGTTCGTTATTTAACCATTCTGTTTTAAAATGCCTTATGTTCAATCAGGCAATTAAAAAATCTGATGTGTTCCATTCATATGCCTTTCTCTACATCGCTACAAAAATTATTGTTAAAAAGCTTATGCTTCTATTTACTTCACGCTAATCGAGAGAGAGAGAGAGAGAGAGAGAGAGAGAGAGAGAGAGAGAGAAAGAACTAGCAGAAATAGTTTTACTACTACTTGCTTCCTTTAAGTACCATAGGTTAAAGTGATAGTCAAAAGCCGGTTGCTATATGACTGAAGTTCCGTTGTTTGTACGGACAGCAGTTGACAAATTCCTGTATGAGAAAAGTATAACATTTTCATAGCTGAAACCAAAAACAAGGAATATCTCAAAAAGAGTCAACTCCACGAAAAAAAATGTATGTAACATAAATTGTGTGTTTTAATGTGCTTTACATTTTTTGTGTGGTTTTTGTCTATCTCTTACGGTTTAGCAGTTATGCAAAATTCCTGAAGAATAAAGTAGTCTTCAGAGGCTATTCCCAGAAAATTCAAGATATACATTTTATTTGTCAAATGAATATCTTTAATATACGATATTCTAATCAAAATTGTTAGATCCATTTTTAAAAAAATCAAAATTTTCGAAAAATGTTCCAATGTTAAGGGTAGTTAGGTGTGGGGGGGATTTTCTTTAAAATCTTCGTATCGCATCCTTGGAAGATACCAAACTTAAATACCAAGTTTGGTATTCAACGGTCTTTTCGTTTTTGAGCTATGCTGTCCACAGACACACAGACCCACTCACACTCACACGCACACACGGACCTGTTTCTAAACAGGATTTTTTTGGACTCAGGGGGACCCAAAACATGTATTTCCGGTGAAATCTCGGTATCGAATTTTTGGGTGCATTATAATACCTTCTCTATACACTATGTACATAGTACGTGTAGAGAAAGTAAAGCTTATATTTCGCACGTCTTCAATGCAGCCTACGCGACAATTGCGCTGCTTTGCGTTTGTTTCGGCTACAAATACAGGTTGATTTTGGTTGCATTAGCTTCAACAATTCTGCAGAAGAACTGCAATTTTATATGCATGATAAATGTAATTCAGTTTTGGCCAGTAAATATAAATCTGTTCTGCTGCTGAGTATCGTCATTTTATTAAGCCCACCGTGTCTGATAGAAAAATAAAAACTGTGCTCTAACATTCGATTCCCTTAGGGAGTATTCTAATCGAATTCGGTCCCTGTACGTCTGGTTCCTGGTGGGATTCGTCCCCTGAGCTTTTTGTGTTATAAAATTAATTGCCAACGCAAATATTTTCCTCTTCATTTTGTGCGTCCTGTCTGTTCCTAATATTAAGAAGTAATACGAAAAATCTGTTGTGTTCTATTCACAACACTTTCTCTACAGCGCTGTAACAAATTATAGTTAAAAAGTATATACTTCTATCTACTTTATGATAATCGAGATAAACGTTATCTTAATTACTTGTTTTTTTAAGTAGAACGAAAATAAGGGAATACACTAGGTTAATACGATAATCAAATCTTTTAAAATCTGGCAGCCATGTGGTTGAAGTCCGTTTCGTTGCATGGCCAGGACTTTTCAACTTTCAACGTAAGAAAAGTTTAAGTATTTTGAATCTGAAACAAGTACCGAGGAATAACCCCGAAATGTCAATTCTACGAAAAAAGCGTATATGACATAAATTGTGTGTTTTAAGCGATCTACATTTTTGTGTAGTACGTGTTTGTCTATCTCTTACGGTTTACTAGTTACGCAAAATTCGGCAACATTCACTCAGAATAAATGTGTCTTCAGAGGTCATTCCCAGAAAATTCAAGATGTATATTTTATTTGTTAGGCAAATATCTTTGATATACAATATTTTAATCAAAATCGTTAGAGCCATTTTTGAGAAAATCAAAATTTTCGAACAAAAATCCATGTGAAGGATTGAGGGGGAATTTTCCTCAAAATCTCCGTGTCGCATTCCTGGAAGATACTGAACTTAAATACCAAGTTTGGTATTTTATCCACTTTTAGTTTTTAAGTTATCGTGTTCACAGGCACACGGACACACTCACACCCACACCCAGGGACCTTTTTCTGAAAATGATTTTATTGGGTACAAGGGACCCTAAAGCGTATATTTCCGGTGAAATCTCGGTGTAATGCAATACCTTCTCTATACACTATGTGCATAATACGTGTAGAGAAAGTAAAAATTCATGCTGAATATTACAAAAACTGTGTTACATAAATCGCTTTAACCCTGTTATTAGGGGTGGTAAAATAATGCTTTTATTTATTCAACTTTCCAGATTTAAAACGTTTTGGTGCTATGTAGATTATAGCAACCGGAGCGAGAGATAATGTTTTGAGCATGGATTTTTCATTTGCTGGTAGCTATGAAAAGAGGTGCACTACGCCTCGGGATATTCTTGGATGCAAATTTAAGAGCTATGACTAAGTTCCCATTCCTAAGCGGGTGGTGGGAAGAAGAGCCATTTGAAGGGAGCAGGGAGCAGTTTCAGAAGGGAATGTCTTTGAACCTACGATAAAAACATGGTTTTCTATGAGGGTCATTTCACAAGTCATGGCAACTATTTTATATATGCAAATAATTGAATATGCAGTTATTGCAATGATTACATTTGAAAACATGTTGTCCACAGTACGGGATGCCATCACCAGATGACATCTGAGTACATTGATAGGTGCTAGTAGTCATAAGCAAACTAGTGGTGGGAATAGTTGTTCTTTTTGCGAAACAGTTTTATCTGTTTCTGTTGCAACCACGAAACAGTTTTGAAATAACAGTTCCCTGCAACAGAAATTCCCTAAACTGTTTTGCCGCATTGATCAGCTGCAAAACTGTTGCAGACATGTTGAATAACACCAAATACTATTGGGATAAACAGTCCATCGATAAAATCACAATGCACCAAATACAACCACTCACCAGGTGCACTGAAGAGGAAATTATCAAATTGCGGAAGCGAAGCATTGTTGCGTTTTAACCAGAGGAAATGAATTTGTTTAGTATTCGAATTTCGCGATAATATCAAACCGCGCGCTACAAGATACACTTTTGCGGTAAACTTTGGAACAATATTTACGTTATGGAACGCAACAACCGCAGCGTAGTAACTGTTGCGATAAGTGAAACAACTATTCAGGCGTTGCTGTTATTGTTGCTTGGGTCTCTTGCGGGGAAGCGTTACATGAAAGAGTAACACAATTTCCAGAAGTGTTTTATGAAACAGTTTTAGTAGGGAAACTGTTTGAGAATAACTGTTGTGTTATTTTTGTGCCATCACTAATGCAAACGTGAATATCCTAGAGACTTTGTTCCAAGATGGATGCCACTAAAGTTGAACAGCGAGTTTCAAAGATGCGTGGGAACCTTGGGGGATTATTTTAAAAATCGTTAGCTCGTAAGAGTATTACATTACGTACGCGTACTTTTTTGTACATATGTAATAGGAATAAAGCAATGATCACTATTTACTCATCTTTATATGCCCGTACTCTTAGCCCCTTCTACCTAATTCCCAATTTAATACCAGCATTTCGAAGAACATTCCAGCGATTTTCAATTGTGTATCCGGAGTTTTGTTTCCTTCAGATTTATTGGCTGATAAAAGTAGTTGCCATGACTTATGAAATGAACTTCGTAAAAGTAAAACTAAAATAAATGCAGGCCATTTTCAAATACGGTACGACACAGAGAACATTAGAAGAGCGACAGCAACCACTCAATGAACTACACATATTTTCCACAATGCATTGTTGGGAGCCGAAGAGATATACAAGAGCGCCGGAGCGGCTTTTAGGGGACACATGTTTTGCATTGAGATGTCTACGTATTGTCTCAACAATCATCTAAGGCTCGCGCCATTTCTTTAAAAACTCCTAGAAGCTCCTTTTTGCTTTCTCTACACGTATTATGTGGTATTGTATTTAACCCAAAATTTCGATACAGAGATTTCATCGGAAATATACGCTTTAATGTACCCTATATCCAAAAAAGTTGATGTGTTCCATTCACAAGACTTTCTCTACACCTGTGCATCAAATTGTTGTTGAAAAGCTTATGCTTATATTTACTTCATGCTAATCGAGAAAAACAGCAGAAATAGTCTTATTACTTGCTTTCTTTTAAGTAGAAGCGAAGTAAGAGAGTTCCATAGGTTAAAGTTTTTTTTTTTTTGGTAGTGTTTAACGCCCGCTTTAACTACTAATGGCACCGCAGGCGGTGACACTGATGATACATGAATGACGATGGAGCACCGGTGGAATGCGATGGCGGGGGAAACCGGAGTACCCGGAGAAAACCCGCCCCAGCGCCGTTTTGTCCACCACAAATCTCACATGCGGTCGCTTGGGATCGAACCCCGGCCGTCTAGGTGAGAGTCGAGTGGTCTAACCACTCGGCCACGGCGCGGCCCATAGGTTAAAGTGATAGTCAAAAGTTGGTTGCTCTGTGGCTGAAGTTCCTTTGTTTGTATGGACAGGAGCTGAATAATTCCCGTATGAGAAAAGTATAATTTTTACTTTATCTATACGAACTATGTACATAGTGTATAGAGAAGGTATTGCACTCCACCAAAAAATTCAATATCGAGATTTCACCGGAAATATATGTTTTAGGGTTCCCTACCAAACTTGGTATTTAAGTTTAGAATCTTCCAGGGATGCGACACGAAGATTTTGAGAAAAATTCCCCCACCCCAAACTACCCTTTACATGGATTTTTTTTCTCGAAAATTTTGATTTTCTGAAAAATGGCTCTAACGATTTTGATTAAAATATCGTATATTAAAGATATTTACCCGACAAATAAAATGTATATTTTGAATTTTCTGGGAATAGCCTCTGAAGACTACTTTATTCTGAGTGAATTTTCCTGAATTTTGTATAACTACTAAACCGTAAGAGATAGACAAAAACTTACCACACAAAAAAAATGTAGAGCACATTAAAACACACAATTTATGTTGTATACATTTTTTTCTTGGAGTTGATTGTTTTTGAGATATTCCTTGTTTTTGTTTTCTGGGTCGAAAATCTTAACTTTTCTCATACAGTAATTTGTCAACTCATGTCCATACAAACAAAGGAACTTCAGTCACATAGTAACCAGCTTTTGACTATCGCTTTAACCTGTGCTACTCCCTTTATTTCCTTTTACTTACAAGGAAGAAAGTAATAAGACTATTTCTGCTAATTTTTCTAGATTAGCATGAAGTAAATAGAAGCATAAGCTTTTTAAGAATATTTTGTTGCAGGGATATAGAGAAAGTCAGTGAATGGTACACATCAGATTTTTTAAAGCTGAAACCAGTAACAAGGAATATATAAAAAACGATCAACTCCACGACAGAAATGTATATGACATAAATTGTGTATTTTAACGTGCTTTACATTTTTATGGCAAGTTTTTGTCCATCTACGGTTTAGCAGCTGCGAAAAATTCCGTAAAATTCATTCAGAATAAAGTAGTCTTAGAGGCTATTCCCAGAAATTTCAAGATCTACATTTTATTTGTCAAGTAAATATCATAAATATACGATATTTTAATAAAAATCGTTGTGTTAAGTTTTGGAATAAACACTTGAAGAACTTTGTTTGTTCCGCTGTTTGCCAAAGCAACTGTGTACTAACTGATTATTGCTGCTCTCTATTATGTAAAGTCTTGCTACAGTATTTTCAAACATATAAAAAGCAATTTATTGTGGAGTTAAAAATATCTTGGTGGAAAAACAAATCAGATTTCCGGACATGTTAAGCCTGGATCCGGACAGTTTTCTGGATACCCGGACGGGTGGTAACTCTAAGAGATTGTAAGAGTATAAACGCCACTACCTAATATTTATATGGTAAGAAACGTCACATCTATATCCCTTGTCGTCTTATTCCCAAAAGTCTTGTTAAGTATTAGGATTTAGGAAGTAATCAGTATTTAGGAAAACTCTGGAACGTAGGTCATAATGACCCTTTGTGCTTCTAAAATGACCCTGCGAGGAAGGGTATGATTTTACGCCAATTGATTTTGCGCCATTTGTGATGTTTTAAAAGCAAAATATATTTAGATTAATAAAATATCAAGGCAGGGTTTTGAATCATAATGTATACGTCCATTGTGAGCTCAGCTCTGTTTAAATTGTTGTTTTATTGAATCTTAATGGTGTATTATACAATGAGAGTATAATAATGGTGGTAATTAATGCGAGTAGGTTTATGTCATGAGCTCCGCTCGTTTCATAATTTTAATACCAGCATCTTAAATGTCATTTTCATAAGTTTCGTAGCAATATTTGTGCTCGACCATGTGTTTAAGCTGAAAATATTTACAAATTATATTTATTTTCTCTTGGCATACTGTGTACATAGTGTACGAGAGTTGGCTGATGCGTCCCGGGCCTCACACAGATATGGCGGCATTAAGCCAGTTACACGATAGCATCGTATAGTTTTACTCCAGACTATCTTGCATCCATAGTTACAGGTCAATAGCTTGTTTAGTTTTCCAATGACAACATTTTAAACAAGACAACTTTAGAGTTTTCACGAAAATGGAGGATTTGGAAAAACGAGCAGTGATTAAATACCTCCATTTGAAAGGCTTAACGCCTAAAGAAATCAAGGAGGAAAGGGACATTGAAAGACTCTGCCCCTTCATATTCAATGATTAAAAGTTGGGTCGCGGAGTTTAAAATGGGACGTACGAGCACTAGTGATGAGCCTCGCTCTGGACGCCCTGTAGAAGTGACAACTCCAGAGATCATTGAACAAAGTCATCGTTTAGTACTGGAAGACCGCAGATTAAAGTTGTTTGAGATAGCAGAGGCTGTAAACATAAAAAAAAAGTGCAGGTAATATTTGTGGGCTTTCACAAGGTCTGTGCCGCGACACCTGATCAAAAGTTGCAAAGAAAAACTGTTTCTGTTAAGAATGTGGAGCTCTACCGTAAAAATCCCAGTGAATTTTTTAGACGGCTTATTTCTATGGTTGAAAGTTGGATACATCACTACACTCCAGAAAGTAAATCACAATCAAAACAGTGGATTGCGCCAGGTGAACCTACTCCAAAAAATCTGATGTGTTCCATTCACATGACTTTCTCTATATCTCTGCAACCAGTTAATCTAATTACTTCATCTAATCGAGGAAAAATTAGCAGAAATCTTGCTTCCTTGTTAGTAGAAGCGAAATAAGGGAGTACCATAGGTTAAAGTGATAATCAAAAGCTGGTTGCTATGTGACTGAAGTTCCTTTGTTTGTATGGACACGAGTTGACAAATTCCTGTATGAGAAAAATATGGTTTTCAAACAACCAACAAGGAATATCTAAAAAACGATCAAGTCCAAGAAAAACATTTATATAACATAAATTATGTGTTTTAACGTGCTCTACAGTTTCTTGTATCTCAAGTTTTCGTCCATCTCTTACGGTTTAGCAGTTATGCAAAATTCCATATAATTCATCAAGAATAAAGTAGTTTTCAGAGGCTATTCCCAGAAAATTCTAGATATACATTTTATTTCTCAGGTAAATATCTTTCATATTTGATATTTTAATCAAAATCATTAGAGACATTTTTAAAAAAAATAAACATTTTTGAAAAAAGTGTCATGTAAAGGGTAGTTTGGGGTGGGGGGATTTTCTTGAAAATCTTCGTGTCGCATCCTTGGAAAATACCAAACTTAAATACCAAGTTTGGTATTTAAAGGTCTTTTCGTTTTTGAGCTTTGCTGCCCATAGACACATACACACACAGACACACACGGACATTTTTCTAAAAATGCTTTTTTTGGATTCAGGGGGTTTCAAAACATATATTTCCGGTGAAATCTCGTTATCGAATTTTTGGGTGCAATACAATACCTTCTCTATACACTATGTACATAGTACGTATAGAGAAAGTAAAAAGGCAAAGTCAATTTTGTCAGGTAAGAAATTTATGGCGAGTGTTTTCTGGGATGCACAGGGAATTATTTTGATTGATTTCTTGAAAAAGGGTAAAAGTATGACTGGTGATTGTTACGCAAGCTTACTGCAACGGTTGAGTGATGAGATGAAAAGGAAAAGACCTCATTTGATAAAAAAAGAAAAAAATGTTTTAATCACGACAATGCTCCGGCCCATCGTTTAGTCATTGCAATGGAAAATGTGCGAATTAAAGTTGGAATTGCTTGAAAATCCACCCTATTCGCCAGATTTAGCACCCAGTGACTGAGACCTGTTCCAAATCTCAAAAAAGTTCTTGGAGGACACATATTTCACAGCAGCGAGGAGGTCATTGATGCGGTGAGCAGTTATTTTGAGGACCTTGATAAATCGCACTGCAGAGTTGCTTTAATTAAATTAGAACACCGATATGACAAATGTATTAGCCTTTCTGGAGATTATGTTAAGAAATAAAGCAAATAAAAAAATAATAAATTCTCTTTTCATTGAGAGGCCCATGACTTATCAGCCGACCCTAGTATAGAGAAGGTATTTATTGTATAGCACCCAAAAATTCGATAATGAGATTTCACCGGAAATTCATGTTTTGAAACCTCCTGAATCCAAAAAAATATTTTTAGAAAAAATTTCCGTGTGTGCCTGTCTGTGTGTGTAGTATATGTGTCTGTGTGTGTGTGTGTGTGTGTGTGTGTGTTTGTGGGCAGCATAGCTCAAAAACGAAAAATTCGTTAATTACCAAACTGGATATTTAAGTTCAGTATCTTCCAAGATTTCAAGAAAATCTCCCCACCTCCAACTACTCTTTACATGAAAAAATTTTCGAAAATTTTGATTGTCTCAAAACGACTGTAACGATTTTGATTAAAATCTCTTATATTTAAGATATTTATGTGATAAATAAAATGTATATCTTGAATTTTCTGGAAATAGCCTCTAAAGACATGTTTATTCTAGATGGATTTTGGGGGATTTTGCACAACTGGTAAACCGTAAGAGATAGACAAAAACTTACGACACAAAAAATGTAGAGCTCGTTAAAACACAATTTATATCATATATATATTTTTTTTTCTTGGAGTGACCGTTTTTGAGATATTCAGTTTTTAGTTTCAGTTTTTAAATACTTATATTTTTCTCATACGGGAATTTGCCAACTCCTGTCCATACAAGCAAAGGTACTTCAATCACATTGCAACCAGCTTTTAAAAGAATTTTCCTTCTACTTACAAGGAAGCCGCCAATAAGACCCTTTTTGCCAATATTTTCTCGATTAGCATTCAGTAAATAGTAGAATAAGATTTATAGCAATAATTTATTGCAGAGATGTAGAGAAAGTCATGCGAATGGAACGCATCAGATTTTTAATATTCTACTGTTACCTAAAGACCTTTGCTTATACCCATCTGATTTACGTTTTAGAAAGTTTTTTTTTTTTTTTTTAATTTGAGTACTTAAATGAGTCAGTTTGGTGCTTCATATTAAGTGTTGATTTCAAAATAGAGAGAAAGTTTCACACTCCCTGACATTTGTTTGGAGTGCACTAGATATATGTACATATTTGGAAAATGAGGTTATGCATTTCAAATTTCTCAAATCCACGGATTGTGCCTATAATTTTTCGTACATGTTTCTGAATTTTTCTGGCAACAAGTTATTAGTCGCATCGTGTGGCTTTGCAGAAAGTTCCGAGGGTAAAAGTTGCATCTCACTGTCACTCGTGTCCGACATTTTTACTTTTTTTAAATAAAAAACTCGTGCTGGTTGTTCTTCGATTGGACATATTATCATAATCGATAGTTGGTTTTCAATAGTTGGTGCCAGGTAGAGTGACGAAATGTGCGCAGACGCATTTATTGTTGCATTTGAATCTTCTGATTGGTGAAAAACTGCATCTTAATGCAGAGGTGCATTTAAATATGACCCTAAAAGAACAGTCACAACTTCACAAGACGTAAAATCACTATATTAAGTATGTCGAGCATAACATAAATGAATCTGAGAGTGCTAAAGCTTTGTAGTATCACATTTTGGTGAGTACCAATATAATAATAATAATAATAATAATAATAATAATACTGATAATAATAATAATGATAGTGATAGTAATAATAATAGTAATAATAACGATAACAATAATACTACTAATTAATACTAATGAATAATAATAGTAATAATAACAATAACAATTAATAGTTATAATAATAATTAATAACAATAATTAATAGTAATAATAACAATAACAATAATAGAAATAATAACAATAACGACAATAATACAATAACAAATCAACAACAACAATAATAATAACAATAATAATATAGTTTTACAGATGGGACAATAGTGGAGTAGTGCACGTTCTGGAATTATGACCGATAAAGAATATATAATAAATATTTCTTAGTAAACAGGCCTTAATTGTAAAAATCTGAAAAAGCCTGCCTCTGTGGTGTGAGGTTAACTTGTCTGTCTCACATTCAAAAGACCCATGTTTGAGTTGCCCATATAAGGTATTTTTCCCAGCAGATGAATGTGGGGTAACTTCAAGCCCTGTGGACCCTGGTTTATTTCAGTATAATTTCACACATTTCATTTATTCGCCTTCCCATATGTACTATTAGGTTAAAGGACGTTAGACCTAAAAAGGAACTGAAAAATGGGTAATATTAACAATTAACTGCTTTAATCACTTGCATATCGTTTTTGACCACCAAGTGTGTTCCTAGCGTTCCGAAGTCTGGATGAAGTGGGACAGAATATGGCTTAGAGGTACCAACGTGTGAAAATAAAATAACAAACACTCTGAGGTATTGGATATTTGTTTTTCTGACAATTGTTGTGGCGCAAAATCAGGACCCGTCTAAGGGCAATGGATCCAGACACGATGTACAAGCACTGCCTCCTACACTTACAAGCCATGATGTTTGTACATTTGCTAGGCTGAGAAAGTAGGTAAAGCTGATGTTTTAAATTTGTTTACAAACACAGTAATAGTACTATTGCATCACCTGCATTTACAACTGACATTTTTTTTTCTCGTTCATAATATTTCATGTTGTGATAATCGATAGAAAGCTGCTATATAAGTATTCTCTTGTATTACATTGCACATAACCTTTACTTGTGTTAGATATTGTAAGTTTTCGCGAACTTATTAGTAATTAAAATCTTTTGAAATATATTTCAGACGCCTAGAAAGTGCTGTTTCTCTGGATGTAAATCAAATTATGATACGGTAAAGTCACAAGGCAATGTTTCCCTAAGGAAGAAACAAGGAGGCAGGCGTGGATTCGTGCTATCCACGAAAAGACTGGTGTCCAACATCGTCATCAACTGAGTGTGCCAACCACTTTGACGAAAAGGACATCATTATTAATGCAAATTAGAAACATGAAAAGGTTCTGTTACAAAACTTGCGTTGCAATGCCCTAAATTAAAAGAAAATGCAGTACCCTGTAAGTTCCAGAATTTGCCATCATACTTAAGCAGCACTGTTCAACAGAGAGAAGAGATCCGGATTCCAGGAGGGAGGTAACAGATAATGGTGTTTAAAATAAGAACTGAAGCTTTCCTGGCGACGTGTTAAATCAAAATCTTCTCGGGCTTCTAGCCAGGTAAAAACTTGGCTTGACACCAACGTTTCGAAGAAGTGCATCTTCCTCGTCTTCAGGGTGAACTGATGGTGTCAAGCCAAGTTTTTACCTGGCTAGAAGCCCGAGAAGATTTTGAATTAATGGTGTTTAGTTTTACTTCTTAAACATTGATTTGGATATTGAAGTATTTTCCAGGCTCTGTATCGCGTGTAGTGTAAATATGTATGTCAAGGTATATTTAAAAGGCAATGAAATACCCACAAATGATTTGAGTGATATATTTTCAGTGGTATCAAATTATGTAAATTGTAGCTAGGTAACTTGTTTGAGAAGTACTAGCGTTCACTTTGTTGAAGTGCATACGGTTGGTAATTGTTGTAAAAGCAGAAAGCATGCGTTGCTTTGAAAAAAGCAGTAGAATGAACTGAGCATGAAGATTTCCCCAGGAAGACAACATTGCAAATTGTAAGTGATCAAGTAAGTTTGTTGTTGAATAAGAAGAAGCAATATTCCACTGTTACATGGATATTTTCGTTTATGTTGATTTCTCTGTCACTTGCATGCTATAACTTGTTGCGAGATTACTTGATACTTCCACACAATGCAGCAGATTTCATCAAAATTAAGTACTGCATGCAACTCAGCACATTATCTTCAACAATTTGCTAAAAATCTTTGTCAAAAAGATGGATATGTGTGTTTAATGGTAGATGAAGTATATATAAACAGTTGTTTGAGTTTTGAAGGCAATGATACAGCAGGAACTGCTGAAAATAACACTTCTGAGTTAGCAAGAACTATACAAACTTTAATGATTAGCTGTTGTTTTGGTAATTTTAAGCAGGTGGTGAAACTGTTTCCAGCTAAAGGAATGACAGGAGAGCAATTAAAAACTGCAACACTAGAAGTGGCTAATTTTGTACAGAAACTGATTTTATTGTTATGGCAATAATAACTGATAATAACAGAACCAATCAAAACATGTTCTCTCTTCTCTCAGACACAGAAAGTATGCAGAATCCAAAGTATTTGAATCTGCCAATTTTCCTAACCTATGATTTTGTTCATGTGTTCAAAAACATCAGGAACAATTGGCTAAACTGAAAAGATGAACTAAAATCTTTTGTGTATTCAGATTTTGAAACTGATGTTGTTATGAAAGCATGTTTCGAGCATCTTAGAGCATTTCATAAAAGTGAAATTAACAGTGTCATTAAAAAAACATATAAGCTCAGTGTTAAAGCATTATATCCGACAACATTTGGAAGACAATGTGTTTCATGAAACAACTATAGCTGCTCTCAAAACTGTGACAGGCTATGAAGGTACTGTGTTTTTTTAACTATTGGAAAGAAATGGTGGGATATTGTAAATACTGAAGTTAATAATCAAGCGCATTGATTGGGCAACTCCTATTACAATTTAAATGATGGTAAAGTTAAATACCTTGCAGTGGTTAGAGAAGTGGAAAAGGAAAAACCTAGGTCACTCAGGATTGTCAAACGATACTTTTAAAGCTTTGCAGAGATGTACAAAAGTTATTGTCTTGTTTGTTGAAATTGCCCTAAACAAATTGTCTGTCGAAAACTGATCTTCTAGAAAAACGGTAAATATCGTATCATGTCCGGTAGTAATTATAATGTAGGCAAATAATTGAGTCAGAAAAAAAAATCAGTTTACTTAAAATATTTGGGAGAACTTTAGAGAGCTTTAAAAATATGAGTTGTGATGGGAATGGAAATGTAAGCTATACTGACTCAAGTACAGTGTTTTCATCCATTATTTCTTCTAATTACTTAGAAGATTATGAAGCATCAAGCAGCTCAGAAGTGTTGTATGTTTGTGGTTATGTGTCTCATAGTGCCTGCAAATTTTTGTGATGTGAGCTTTGTATTTGACTATTAAGAGAGGGAAATGGAAAAGAAATCAGTGATTCATATTTTGACTATTAACAACGAGGGGGACTTTCAGTACCAACTGATTCAGTTGTGGGCCTCTTCTTTCATGTTGCTGCCATATTTCAATATATAATGAACTCTTCGGACTTAGCAAGTAAATTCTATACAGTAGGTAATCAAAGAAGCATTCTTGCTATGCTATGTGTGCAGAGCTTAGAGACCAACGGTGTTTATGGTCACATTAATGAGTGCATCTGTGGTCAATAAGTCGAAGAAATTACTTCTAAAGTAGTTTTCAAGTTTGTAAATATTATCTTAAATAATTATACTAGGTGTGTAAACAACACAATTGACTAGAGCAGCAAGAAAGGACAACCTCAACCTTTAAGTTATTATCTTAAAACGCAATAACTCTGATACATGTTTCTATTAATGTATTATTTATTTATTATCAATATAATTTATTTTGGTACCAAAATGCAGTATACATGTATACGAAATAACAACGTAAATAAATCTAATGTTATGGCAATTAATAGTTTGTTTCTTGCTTGAGATTGTCGTCTGCTCTAAGCCTATCTCTTGACAGCTATAGTGTTGCAACATCTTGTTAACTGTAGGAGGCAGTGATACAAGCTATACCTCACCCACAGGAGGAAGGGACGAAGTATTTTGGCACTACTAGGAGTGACTTTTTTACTTTATTGGAACGAAAATTATTAGGTTATATTTATCTTTATAAAATCGATTTTCTTTATTATATTCTCAATCCTTTAATTATTAAAATCTTAGAACCTTGGTGGAAAATAACTATTGAGGAACTATAGTAATGAGTGACTTAGTATCTGTTATTACTTCATTAGCTAATTTATTTGTCGAATCAGAGGCGACCATAGACCGGGTGTACACAGGCCACAGAGTCACGCAGAAGTCCCTAACAGTTTGCAAGACAGTTCTTCATCCCAGTGCTAGTAGCGATACCAGCCGCCCACACTCTGGGTTACGGCAAGGCAACCGGCGTCTTCCCGCAAGGAAAGCGACCACAGCGCCACTCTAACGCAGAGAACTAATATTCACAAAAGACATGCATCCACGCGCCACCTGATAGCGCTGCCACACATTACGAGCCAGAGCAAATTTGAAGATTAATAATATTAAGTATTTGAGGCTCTTATATAACCTTTGTTTACTAATCGCTCATGTTTTATGTTCTTCAGGTTTATTTTGTTTCGCGTACGAGCACACACACGGACATTACGCATGAAGGGAAATGATAGAAAGGAAATCGAGGAGAATAAGCACCAAATCATTCGCCTAAGTGACAAGAGGAACGTAAGGTGCTCGGTCGACGGGAATCCAAATCGCTACTTCCAAAGTACATCGCTCGGTAAGTTTAAGTTAACTTTAAGTTAATCAAAGCAAAGATATTTAAAAATAACCATTCTGCAATTTGTAATTCAATATCCATTTCAAAAACTGCAAAGAAATCATCTTAAATTGTTCAGCTACCTAAAAAACCAAAAGTACTTTGTTATGTGTTTTAAAACCGGTTTCTTCGATTTTTATGCCTGCTAATAAAATTCAGATATTATGAAGGGCGTTTACTCTATCCACCCGAGGTTCTTGATTTTCTTTTACAAGTAACGATCTTTCAAAATAGAACAAATACACCTAAAACGAGATGAAATGTTTAACTTTTAATCAAATGCAAACATTCGCACGCGGAAACCTCAGAATATTGAGTCTACAAAACAAAACGAAAATAAAGCTCTACAAGTAATTTTATTTGAAGCCTAAGATAAACTTGTAAATGACGTTGAAACAAAAATGTGAGGAAAGCCAGGTATTTTCTTGCATATATAAGTTATTTTATTATGATTGGATTTCAGCAATAAACTGTACAGGTACCGCGCACTTTTCTATATATATAAAAACATCATCTGTTCATCATTTCAAGTCTATCTAACATCCAACATAATTATATATTGTGTACTCAAATCTATGGTAACATATAAAAAGAGAAAGAGAGATAGATACAGAGAGATACGGAGAGAAAGAGACAGAGGCAGACAGAGAGAGAGGGAGAGAGAGACAGAGAGAGACAGAGAGAGAGGGAGAGAGACAGAGAGAGAGGGAGAGAGACAGAGAGAGAGAGGGAGAGAGACAGAGAAGGAGGGAGAGAGAGACAGAGGGAGACAGAGAGAAATAGAAGAGACAGAGATAGAGAGAGAGGGAAGGAGAGAGGGAGAGAGAGACAGAGAGAGGGAGAGGGAGGCAGAGAGAGGGAGATAGAAACAGAGAGAAAGGGAGTGAGATAGAGAGAGAGGGAGAGAGAGACAGAGTGAAGGAGAGAGATACAGAGAGAGAGGGAGAGAGAGACAGAGAGAGTGAGAGGGAGAGAGACAAGGAGAGAGGGAGAGAGAGGGGGTGTGACAGAGAGAGGGAGAGAGAGACAGAAAGAGACAGAGGGGGATGGAGAGAGACAGAGAGAGAGGGAGAGAGACGGAGAGAGAGACAGAGAGCGAAAGAGAGACATTGAGAGACACAGAAAGAGATAGAGAGCGAGAGAGACACAGAGAGAGGGAGAGAGAGACAGAGAGCGAGAGAGACAGCGAGACAGAAAGAGAGGGAGAGAGAAACAGAGAGTGACAAAAAGAGAGAGGGAGAGAGAGTTTGAGCATAGTTTTGTGTGTGTTTTACTTTCTCTATTACGTACACAGGTAAAGAAGGCATTGCATTGCACTCTTTAATTCGATTTAGAGATTTCACTAGAAATATACATTTTGAAGTCCCACTGTGTGTGCGCTGATCAAGTTCACATAGTCTAAGGATGTGACGCGAAAATTTTCATGAAAATCTCCCTCAGCCCAGACTACCCTTTGAAGACTACCATATTCTGGATGAATTTTACGGAATTTTGCATACTTTTTAAACAGTAAGAGAAACAAAAACTTACCACACAAAAAATGTAGAGCACTTTAAAACACACAATTTATGTTGATCGTTTTTGAGATATTCCTTCTTTTTGGTTTCAGCTTTAAAAAACCTCAGTCACATAGCAACCAGCTTTTGACTATCACTTTAACCTATGGTACGCCGTTTTTTCGGTTCTACATATTAGGAAGCAAGCTATTTCTGCTATTTTTTTCTGGATTAGCATGAAGTAAATAGAAGCATAAGCATTTTAACAATAATTTGTTGTAGAGAAAGTCATGTGAATGGAACACGTAAGATTTTTTAATACTATAACGTATTTGATACTTATTTCATCTTTCCAAAGCACTGTTCTCTTTCATGAATATGCTACAACCCTACCCCCCACCCCGAAAAACGTATAAATGACGCGATCTTTCACATATCATAGAGTTTCTGTATATTAATTGGTATAAATGTATGGGATATTCTTGGGAATTTGTTCAAATGTTATGTAATTGCAGACATAAGGATGTATTAGGAGTCCTGTTATATTAATGCCGCATATTATGCATCTGACTTCCTGAAATATTAATGCCATCCCCTAGAATCGATTTATTGCCGTTTTGGTTGCCGACGAAAATTACAGGCTGTCATACATCTTTCTTAAAATTCCGCTACCATATCATCAGTGACCGGACTATAAAGGAAATTATTGCTTAATATTTCATCACGAAACGCGTTATAATCAAATAGGACACTGAATTTCAACCGCAAATAACATCATTTTAACTTTCCGTTTTTACCTTTTTATTTTCTCTAGCACGTCAGTTCAAAGTATATAGTGGATAGAGAAGGTATTGTATTCACCCAAAAATTCGATACCGAGATCTAGATTTCAGGTACCCGAGTCCAAGAAAAGCATTTTTAGAAAAAGTTCCGTGTGTGTACCTGTGGGCAGCTTATGTGTTCCATTCACATGACTTTCTCTACATCTCTACAACAAATTATTGTTAAAAAGCTAATGTTTTTATTTACTTAATGCTAATCGAGAAAGAATTAGCAGAAATAGTCTTATTACACTCTTCCTTGGAAGTAGAAGGGAAATAAGGGAGTACCATTGGTTAAAGTGATAGTCAAAAGCAGGTTGCTATGTGACTGATGTTCCTTTGTTTGTATGGACAGGAGTTGACAAATTCCTGTATGAGAAAAGCATAAGTTTTGTAAAGCTGAAACCAATAACAAGGAATATCTCAAAAGATGATCAACACCATATTATATTACATAAATTGTGTGTTGTCGTGATATTCATTTTTTGTAGAATAAGTTTTTGTTTATATCTTACGGTTCACCAGTTATGAAAAATTCAATAAAAATCATCTAGAATAAAGAGGTCTTTAGAGACTATTCTCAGAAAATTAAAGATAACCATATTATTTGGCATGTAAATATCTTTAGGGTAAGGTCGGAAGAATCGGGTCAGAAGGCGAAAAGGGTCAATTTTTAACATTTTGTCCTCGCTGCCGAACAAGAAGTAACTACTACCATCTAGCGACAACAATTACAACTTCTTCCAGAGATTAGAGTAAGAAATCAGCGTGAGACATGTTTAATTGTTGTGCAGTTTCCTTTGTGAATATGTTCTGTTTGAGGTGAGTTCGTATTTGCTTTCCCTCTTTAGTATGGTGAAGAAATTATAATGAATTTGTTGGAATAGTTTTATTTAGAAGCATTAGTTGTCTGTTAAGCTAATCCTTTCTGTCCGAGGTTATGTGTCTTTATTGTGCAAGTTTACCAACACGGTAAAATTGAAATCCTGCATTTCAGGCGAATAGGGTCACATTATTACGGGTGAAAAGGGTCAATATTTTTTAAGTCGATTCTTCATTTTTTTCTCTCTTTTTTATCGTTTTTATTATAGATGGGGAAATGCAAGCGAGAAACCTTCTCAGTGGACAGAAGATGACATCAGAATAGAATTTTTAGGTCTTTGATCACAATGTCGGACTCCGGATGGATTAATGAAGAGGAAATTCTGAAGTGGCACAAACACTTTAACACTCAATTGGATTATTCCTGGACACTTCATTTAAGTTATTAGATGGTCATATATCACATAAACGTTTACAAGCTTTCCGATTCTCTGAAGCAAATAACAATACGACAGACACATCGCTTACAGCCGCTGGATAGATCATTTTTACTTTCTCTATACGCACTATGTACATAGTGTATAGAGAAGGTATTGCACTCCACCCAAAAGTTCGATACCGAGATTTCACCTGAAATATATGTTTTAGGATCCCCTTTATCTAAAAAAAGCATTTTCGGAAAAAGGTCCGCGCGCGCGCGTGTGTGTGTGTCTGTGAACACGATAACTCATAAACGAAAAGTTGGTAAAATACCAAACTTGATATTTAAGCTTAAGATCTTCCAGGGATGCGACACGAAGATTTTGAGAAAAATCCCCCACCCCCAACTACCCTTTACATGGAACTTTTTTCGAAAATTTTGATTTTATCAAAAATAGCGCTAACGATTTAGATTAAAATTTTGTATATTAAAGATATTTACCTATAAATACAATGTATATCTTGAATTATCTGGGAATAGCCTCTGAAGAGAACTTTATTCTGGATGAATTTTACTGAATTTTGAATAACTGCTAAACCGTAAGTGATGGATAAAAACTTATCACACAAAAAATGTAGAGTACGTTAAAGCACACAATTTATGTTATATACATTTTTATCGTGGAGTTCATCTTTTAGAGACATTCCTTGTTTTTGGTTTCTGCTTTGAAAAACAGAGGAACTTTAGTAACATAGCAACCGGCTTTTGACTATCACTTTAACCTATGGTACTCCCTTATTTCCCTTCTACTTAAAAGGTAGCAAGTAATAAGACTATTTCTGCCAATTTTTTTCTGATTAGCGTGAAGTAAATAGCAGTATAAGCTTTTTAACAATAATTTGTTCAGAGATGTAGAGAAAGCCATACAATGGAACACAGCAGCTTTTTAAGTCTTTTAAAGCCAACTACGATAATGAATGAAAGAGCTTTATGCTCAACACAGAAGCAGAAAGCAAAATAAGCTTACTCTTGGGAGATTTTCTAGGTGGTACGAATGAAGGCAGCCACACCGCCGAATGCTGAAAATGGATATCGTTCTACAGACGTCTATCCAGTTAATGAACATGTAGTGACTGAACATGACTTTTCTTTTGGTCCTAAGTCGCACCATGGATATTCACTATCTGAAAGACCTCTTGAACTGAGTAGTTTCAGCAAATCCAGGACAGGAGGAGAACTGATTTCCAACTCCTTCGATCTCATTACATGAGTTGTTATCATTTCCAAACAAAATGCCGCCAAAACGTTCAGGTAGAAAGCAAATAACATATCTTCCGACTTCTCCAAAAATATTCTGGAGGCCACAGAGAGACTTCAAAAGAAAAGAAAAGTGTTTCATCATCAGCAAAATATTAGGCAGAACAAATAATAAGTGAATGCGTAAACGGTCTATCATCAGAATCATTAGGAAGTGATGAAGGCGATAGTAAAATTACATCTTGTGAACTCTGCAAGATAAAATACAGTGATACCATTATCCGTCAAACTTGGTGACTGGATTCAGTATCAAGGAAAGGTAAAACAATATCATGAGAAATATGCTGCTATAGTGAGTAAAAATACATTTTTCTGTGGGATATGTATTGTTGTCGAATGATATTTTAATATTTTTACTGACCCTATTCACCAATCGCTTTGACCCGATTCATCCAACTTGAAGGGTCATGCAGCGCTATTAACAAACTCATTATATATAATACTGAACAGTATTTATGCATTCTCAATTAGTGAAATGTGTTCATAAAAGACTATGTAAGCATATAAAGCAGTCGGAGTTTATATTAAAGACTTGTCAGCCATGAAGATATTTCCAATTTTTGACAAGATTCCCCCGAATTTACCCTAATCAAAATCGTTAGAGCCATTTTCAGAAAATAAAAATTTTCGACATTTCTTCCATATAAAGGCCGGTATGGGGGATCTTTTTTGAAAATCTTCGTGTTACATCCTTGGAAGGTATCCAACTTAAATACCAAGTTCGGTATTTAACGGTCTTTTCGTTTTTAAGCTACGCTGTCCACACACACACACACACACACGGACCTTTTTCAAAAAATTCTTTTGGAATGCAATACCTTCTCTATACACTATATACGTACTACATAGTACGTGTAGAGAAAGTTAAAATGAAAAGGCCATATTTAGTATCTTTCAAAGATGCGACAGGAAGATTATCAGGAAACTTCCCCCACACCAAACTACCCTTTACATGGAAACTCTTTTGAAAATTTTGTTTGCCTAAAAATTGGCATTAACAATTTTGATTAAAATATCGTATATTAAAGATGTTTACACCACAAATAAAATGTATATCTTGAATTTTCAGGGAATAGCCTTTAAAGAGCTCTTTATTGAGGATCAAAGTGCTTGAATAATAAACCGTAAAATATGGACATAAACTTACTACACAAGTAACTGAGCTTGAATACCAAGTTTGGTATTTGACTAACTTTTTGTTGACAGATACACACATACACACACGCACACACACTCACACATACTTTTCTCCTAAAATACTTTTTACTTTCTCTATACTTATTATGTAGATAGTGTATAGAGGAAGTATTGCATTCCACCCCAAAGTTCAATACCGAGATTTCACCGGAAATACATATTTTAGGACCCCCTGAATCCAAAAAGAGCATTTTCAGAAAAAGGTCCGCGTGTATGTGTGTCTGTGGACAGCATAGCTCAAAAACGAAAAGACCGTTAAATACCAAACTTGGTATATAAGTTTGGTATCTTCCAAGGATGCAACACGAAGATTTCAAGAAAATTCCCCCACCCCCAACTACCCTTTAAATATAACTTTTTTCGAAAAGTTTGATTTTCTCAAAAATGACTCCGACGATTTTGATTCAAATATCGTATATTAAAAATATTTACTTCACAAACAAAATGTATATTTTAATTTTCTGGGAATAGACTTTGAAGACTAATTTATTCTGGATGCATTTTACGGAATTTTGCATAACTGCTAAACCGTAAGAGATAGACAAAAACTTACTTCACAAAAAATGTAGAGCAAGTTAAAACACACAATTTATGTAATGTACATTTTTTTTTGGAGTTAATTATTTTTGAGATATTTCTTGTTATTGGTTTCAGCTTTACGAAGCATACTTTTTTCATACAGGAATTTGTCAACTCCTGTCACATAGCATCGAGCTTTTGACTATCACTTTAACCTTCGATACTCCTTTATTTCTCTTCTACTTACAAGGAAGCAAGTAATAAGGCAGTTTCTGCTAATTTTTTCTCGATTAGCATGAAGTAAATAGAAGAATAAGCTTAATAACAATAATTTGTTGCAGATATGCAGTGAAAGTCATGTGAATGGAACACATAAGATTTTTTCTCCTATTCTGTAGCATTGTATTACGAAATTGGTTACCACAATGGATTAATTATTATTGATAACTTTCCACGCACACTATTTTGTGAATAATTTTATTCGTTTGTTTATGAGTAATGCTCACCTTAAAGTACAATGCTATTGAACCTTTTGGACTTTCTACTTCTTATTTTGATCTTCACAGACCAAAGCTCAAAGAGCTGGTTTTTGTAAATAATTCTTTAATGCAAGGTCTTCCGGCGCTCCGTATTGTAGCATCTGGTAAAATGTAATTCTCTTCTAGGGACGTACCATCTGCGTTTCTCTTTCATGTGCCAAGTAAGCCTTCATTTTCAAAAGCAGACAAGGGGATTTAGGCGGTGTGAAAAAAAGTGCCTCATCTTGAAGCCGCACTTGGGTAGTGAAAAATGTTCGGGCTAAGCCCCTCGACATTTATTAAGGTTGTCATAGGCACAAGTGTCCAAATTCTGAAAGTTTACTGCTGCTTCGAAATTCTAGGACAACTAGGTTGTAAAACCAGCAAGAAATGGATTTATAGCCCAGTTCCCTTCATTATAAAATTGTTTACCAACTAGTGTCAACTTGTATACCACTTCACTCTCGGGTTTCTATTAGAGGGATATTATTAATTTATTACAAATTTATTTTATTGCCGCTGTTAAAATTCTATTTTTCGACAAGTGTTTTTATTTACGTTCCTTACTACACATAGCAAATATGGGAAGAAATGTGTTCCACAAAAAATTGATACAGAGATTTCATCGGAAATACATGATTTGAGGACTCCAGAATTAAAAAGCATTTATAGAAGAAAATCTATTATGTTCCATTCACAATAGAAATTACTTGCTCCCTTGTAAGTAGAAGCGAAATAAGGGAGTACCATAGGTTAAAGTGGCAGTCAAAGCTGGTTGCTATGTGACTGAAGTTCCTTTGTGTAGACACGAGTTGACAAATCTTTGTATGAGAAAAGTATAAGTTTTTCAAAGCTATAAACAAGAAATCTCTCAAAATCTATCAACTCCACGAAAAAAAAATATATATATATGATATAAATTGTGTGTTTTAACGTCCTCCACATTTTTGTGCGTAAGATTTTGTTCAACTCTTACGGTTTATTAGTATTCCAAAAAGTTTATCCAGAATAAATATGTCTTCAGAGGCTATTCTCTAAAAAGTAAACAAGTTATTTGTCATGTAAATATCTTTAATATACGACATTTTAATCAAAATCTTTAGAGCCATTTTTGAGAAAACCAAAATTTTAAAAAAGATTACAAAGTAAAGGATAGTTTGCGGGGGAGGGGGCGATTTTTCTGAAAATTTTCGTGTTGCATCCCTGAAAGATACTAAACTTAAATACCAAGTTTGGTATTTTACGGACTTTTCGCTTTTGAGTTATCGTGTTCACAGACACACGGACACACACACACGCGGACCTTTATCAAAAATGCTTTCTTTTTTTTTATTTATTTAAGGGTGTAAAACATGTATTTACGGTGAAATCTCGATATCGAAATTTTGGTTGGAATGAAATTACTTCTCTATACACTATATGCATAAAACGTTTAGAGAAAGTAAAAATAAAAAACTCAAAACTTGGCATTGAAGTTCAGGACTTTCCAAATATGCTACAAAAAGATGTTTGGAGAAAATTCCCCCATTCCAACTCGCTTTCTACAGGAATTTTTTCGATATTTCTCATTCTCTCAAAAGTGGTTCTAACGATTTTTATTAATACATCATATATTAAAGAAATTGACAAATAAGACATATCTAGACATTTCTGGGAAGAGTCTGAAACCCTCTTACATGCTTGATGATTTTTGTATAACTGGAAAAGAGATAAACAAAATCTTACTACTCAATAAATTAGGTCTCCTTAAATCACACAATTTATGTCAAAAACATTTTTTGTGTAGTTAACCATTGCGAGATATTCTTTGTAATCAGTTAACATTTTCCAATATGAATGCTTTTCTCAAATGGAAATTCGTTGCTCATTTTTTCATGCTGGCCATTCAAATGGAAAGCGGAATTTCAGTACCATCACATAGGTAACGATTTTAAAACATTTGGATGTAATTTCAATATATAGTTTCCCCCTTCACCTACAAGAAAACATTTAGGTAATAAAACCGTTTACAATAACGCTTATTTCAATTAGCAAGTTTTGTTAGAATATTTTGTTGCAGAATGGGTATAAATGTGACGAAACAGATTTTTGTCAAATTCCCGCTTATGATATTATGCATGGAACGTTAAAATGCCTGCTTCATATACATGCATTGACTTGCTAAATAGTGGCCCAGGAAAAAATAAAGAAAAGCAAATCGGATACGTTCCATTCACTTCATTTTCTTTATCTATTCTTCAAAGAAACTGTTCTTACAAAAGATTATTCTTTTGCCTGCTTCATGATAATCACGATAACCATTACCTGAAATGGTACTATTACTTAGTCCCCCCCCCCCTTTCAGGAGGGAAGCACGAGAATACACCATTGCTAAAGCGACAGTGCAGTCTTTAAAACCTGTCATTTAAGTTAGGTTCTCTTTTCAAGGCCAGGAGTAAAGTAAAAGAGATATGAAACGAATGAGGACTTCTCATTTGAGAAGAGTTAAGTATTTTGAATCTGAAACCAATAACAAGGAATGTATAAAAAATGATTAACCGTGCAAGAAAAAAAAGTATATGACCAAAGTTGAACGTTCAACCGATATCTAAATGTTTTGTGCAGTAAGTTTTTGTCTATCTCTTACGGGTTATTGATTATACTAAAGTGATTCAGAATGAAGAGATCTTTAGAGGCTATTCCCAGAAAGCTAAAGATAAACGTTTAATTTGTAATGAAAAAAAATTATTGTTAAAAAGCTTATGCTTCTATTTATTTCATGCTAATCAGAAAACAATAGCAGAAATAGTCTTATTACTTGCTTCCTTGTAAGTAGAAGCGAAATAAGACAGTACCATAGGTTAAAGTGATATTCAAAAGCTGGTTGCTATGTCACTAAAGTTCCTTTGTTTGTATGGACAGCAGTTGACAAATTCCTGTATGAGAAAAGTATGCTTTTCAAAGCAGAAACCAAAAACAAGAAATGTCTCAAAAACGATGAACTCCACGAAAAAAATGTATATAACATAAATTATGTGTTTTAACGTGCTCTACATTTTTCGTTTGGTACGTTTTTGTCCATCTCTTACGGTTTAGCAGATATTCAAAATTCCGTAAAATTCATCCAGAATAAAGTACTCTTCCGAGGCTATTCCCAGAAAATTCAAGATATATATTTTATTTGTGAGGTAAATATTTTTTATATACGAAAATTTAATCAAAATTGTCAGAGCCAATTTTGAGAAAACCAAAATTTTCGAAAAAAGTACCATGTAAAGGGTAGTTGGAGGTGAGGGGATTCTTCTCAAAATCTTCGTGTCGCATCCCTGGAAAATACTAAACTTAAATACCAAGTTTGGTATTTTACCGACTTTTCCTTTTTGACTTATCGTGTTCACAGAAACACGGGCACACACACACACACACACACACCTTTTTCCAAAAATGCTTTTTTTATTTTCTCCATACGCACTATGTACATAGTGTATAGAGAAAGTATTGCACTCCAAAAAAAATTCGATAACGAGATTTCACCGGAAATATATGTTTTAGGGTCCCCAATATCCGAAAAAAGCAGTTTCACAAAAAGGTCTGTGTGTGTGTGTGTGTGTGTGTGTGTGTTCGTGTGTCCGTGTGACCGTGTGTCCGTGAGTCCGTGTGTCCGTGTGTCCGTGTGACTGTGAACACGATAACTCAAAAACGAAAAGTCGGTAAAATACCAAATTTGGTATTTAAGTTTAGTATCTTCCAGATATGCGACACGAATGTTTTGAGAAAAATCCCCCCATCCCCAACTACCCTTTACATGGAACTTTTTTCGAAAATTTTGATTTTCTCAAAAATGGCTCAAACGATGTTGATTAAAATTTCGGATATTAAACATATTTACCTGAAAAATGAAATGTATATCTTGAATTTTCTGGGAATAGCCCCTGAAGAGTAGTTTATTCTGAATGAATTTTACTAAATTTTGAATAACTGCTAAACCGTAAGAGATGGACAAGAACTTACTACATAAAATGTGTAGAGCATATTAAAACACACAATTTATGTTATATACATTTTTTTCGTGGAGTTCGTCGTTTTTGTGACATTCCTTATTTTTGGTTTCTGCTATGAAAAACGTATAGTTTTTTCTTACTGGAACTTGTCAACTCCTATCCATATAAACAAAGGAACTTCATTGACATGGCAACCAGCTTTTGACTGTCACTTTAACCTACGGTTGTCCCTTATTTTGCTTCTACTTACAAGGATGCGAGTAATAAGACTATTTCTGCTAATTTTTTCTAATTAGCATAAAGTAAATAGAAGTATAAGCTTTTTAAGAATTATTTCTTGCAGGGATATGGAGAAAGTCATGTGAATGGTACACATCAGATTTTTTTTCGTGGAGTTGATCTATTTTGAGATATTCCTTGTTTTTGGTTTCAGATTTAAAAAAAAAAAAACTTATATTTTTCTCATACAGGAATTTGTCAACAAATAAAGGAACTTTAGCCATATAGCAACCAGCTTTTGACTGTCACTTTAACCTATGGTACTCCCTTATTTCGCTCCTACTTACAAGGAAGCAAGTAATAAGACTATTTCTGCTATTTTTTTCTCGATTACCATGAAGTAAATAGAAGCATAAGCTTGTAGAGATGTCGAGAAGGTCATGTGAATGGAACACATCAGATTTTTGTTTTGGTCCGTAGTGCTTATTATTTGACCGAAGTTTTGTTCGCTAGTTATGTTTTGGATGGTTTCTATTGTTTCATTATGTCCTGTAGCCGTTCCTTTAGTGTTTTCATGTTCTTGAATCCTTGGGTAGAGGCTTTCCTGAGGTCTCCTATGGATGATCTTAGTTCGTTGAAAAATTCTACTCGGGTTTCCTGTGGAGTCATCAGTATGTTTCGAGTGGTCGTGATGGTGTTCTTAAGCAATACAATGTATATATACAGGATGTTAATTAACTATACCGAAATATTTTCACAGAATATGTAGATTACTTAAATAAGTAATTTGAGATGGGAGACTTATGGCCTGTTTATTGAAATTTCGAAATAACGGCTATAAGTTTCTGAACTGCCAGTACGCCACTGAGTAATTTATCAACCATTCGAGAGAATAACACGAAAAACGAAGGGACATATTACAGCGCACCTCTCTAGCGTAGTGGTTATGATACTGGCTTTCAGGTGAAAGATAGTTTCCGAGTTCGGGTCTCTTTCACGTATCGCGGCACTTCGTCTGGAATGAAAAAAAAATAATAATAACAAACATTTACTGTATGTAAGAAATCGAACTGATGACATTGGGGATAGCAGCTTCCCGCATTGCACATTAAGCCACCAGAGCAGTTGAAAAATCGCCGCCAGTGTAGGACACATAAATCAAGAATGAATGCTCAGTGTCGCACTGTTATGTGATTAGTTCGAGATTTTACAGATTTTTGCGACATTAAATCTTGAGAACGCTAGTAATGAGCTGCTAAAAATCGATTTTCCTATACTCGGGCAGCAGTTTTAAAGACATTCTAAGACATTTTTTCAGCCTGCTTTGCTTTAACACCGACTTATCAGCACCTGATACCCTAAAGTTTAACGCTATGTAGTTGCGTTAAGATTATCCGGGGATCATGCATCGCCGATCTCAAATTACTTATATCAGTCACGTGCCATATCTCGTAAATTATTTCGGTGACTTTTTATTGAGTTTAATACAAGAGCATATCTGGTGAACAAGGCCTCATCATGAACAATACAGACGGAATGAATTCAGGCTGTTGCAACAAAACCCTAGGTAAATTGTATAAGAGAGCCTGAGTTTGGATAAACTTTGCTTACCATACGCTAAGTACACATTGCACGTGCTAGTAGGTGGCTATTATGCATTTATGTGCAGAAACATTTCCTCAAATGCACCGCACGTCGAATTCGACTAACGTGGGTATTGCCTGTATTTATCTTGCACATTGCACTCTCTGACTATCGCTTATCGATGGACATGTGGCTGGACTTCTGTCGAGATATAATTCGCTGTACAGACTGAAGCTGGTTTTGCTTTTTACTTTCTCTACACGTACTATGTTCAGTGCATAGAGAAGGTATTGTATTGGATCCAATAATTTGATACCGAGATTTCACCGAAATTCATGTTTTGGGTCTTCCTGAATCAAAAAAATGGAAAAAGGTCCGTGTGTGTCTGTGTGTGTGTGGACAGCAAGCTCAAAAACGAAAAGTCCGTTAAATACCAAACTTGGTATTTAGTTTGGTATTTACCTTCAGTATCTTCCAAGGATGAGACACGAAGATTTTCAAAAAAATCTCCCCACCCCCAAATAACTTTATATGGAAAAATTTTCGACAATTTTGATTTTCTCAAAAATGGCTAACGATTTTGATTGAAATATCGTATATTAAAGATATTTAAAATGTATATCTTGATTTTTCTGGGAATAACCTCTAAAGTGTACTTTGTTCTGGATGAATTTTACGACATTTTGTATAACTGGTTTAACCATATTTACCTGACAAATAAAATGCATATCTTGAATTCTCTGGGAATAGCCTCTGAAGACTCCTTTATCCTGGATGAATTTCACGGAATTTTGCATAACTGCTAAATCGTAAGAGTTGGATAAAAATTTTCCACACAAAAATGTAGAGCACGTTAAAACGCACAACTTCTGTTATGTACATTGTTTTCGTGGAGTGGATCATTTTTTAAATATTCCTTGTTATTGGTTTCAGCTTTAAAAGACATACTTTTCTCATACGGGAATTTGTCAACTCCTGTTCATACAAACAAAGGAATTTCAGTCACATAGCAACCAGCTTTTGACTGATACTTTAGCCTATGCTACTCTCTTATTTCTCTTCTACTTGCATCGCAACAATATGACTATTTCTGCTAATTTTTTCTCGATTAGCATGAAGTAAAAAGAAACATGAGCTTTTTAACAGTAATTCGTTGCAGAGATGTAGAGAAAGTCATGTGAATGGACCACATAAGATTTTTTGCTTTTTTTTCCAATGAATGAAATTGTGAAATGATGCTCAAATGATCACGAGGTCCATTGAGTTTAAAGTTACGCGACGGGTCTTCTCAGATAAGGGAAAACTTTGAAAACATCTTAAGTAAATATCTGCAAGAACAGAGAAGGTTAGTTGTTCATTGTGGTTTAGCAAGAATCATTACTCAGCTTAATAATGCACTGAACGTAATCAAGAACATGGTAGTAATTGCTTCAATATATCACTCTCGGTGGTGTAATGGTTACTCATTTCATATACCCAAGGTCGCGGGTTCAAACCCGCGGAGGATGATACATTTTTTTCGGGTGTAAAATCCTTAGCATGGCTTCCTTCGGAAGGGAAGTAAAGCCATTGGTCCCGTGTCGTAGATTTACGGCATGTAAAAGTACCTCAAGCCTGATAGAGAGGTCTCTGAGCAAAATTAAGCGGTCTTTCACGCCCAGTATAGAATGGGACGCTGAGAACCATAGCAGTTAAAGAGCGCCCATAAATAACACGCTATTTATATTTTTTTGTTACAAAACCTACTTATTTAAGGATCGGAATCGTGTTCTTGGGCAAGTATGCTTCATCCTTAAATACAAATAACTAATTAAGCGCATGACATGAATCGACCTTCGATATCATCTTTGGTGTTATGAGTTAGTGCATACTACCAACTGAACAGGTGCCACTGCATAGAATACTCTTATATTGCACGCGGAGGCAAACGATATTCTCCATCGCACTGTCAAATCATTAATATGTAATTCAAGAGATTTTTATGGCAATTAATCTTGCTGAAAATCTACACGTACTATGTACACAGGTATAGATTGGTATTGCATTCCGCCCAAAAATTCGATGCCGAGATTTCGCCGGAAATTACATGCTTAGGATCCCCGGAATCCAAATCCTTGGTATTTAGGTTTGGTTTCTTCCAAAGATGCAGCACGAAGATTTTAAAGAATATCCCCCCCACCCCAAACTACCGTTTAGATGGAAAAAATTCCCAAAAATGATTTTGATTTTCTCAAAAATAGCTCTAAGGATTTTGATTAAAATATTAAGATACGAGAATAAAATGTATATCTTGAATTTTCTGGAAATAGCATCTAAAGACCCTTTTATTCTGGACGATTGTTATTGAATTTTACATAACTGGTAAACTGTAAGAGATAGACAAAAACTTACCAGACAAAAAACGTAGACCACGATAAAACACTCAATTTATGTCATATACATATTTTTCGTGGAGTTGATCGTTTTTGAGATATTCCTTGTAACAGGTTTCAGTTTTGAAAAACTTATACTTTTCTGATAAAGAAATTTGTCAACTCCTGTCCAAACAAACAAAGGAACTTCAGTCACATAGCCACCAGCTTTCGACTAACACTTTAACCTATGGTACTCCCTTATTTCGCTTCTTCTTACAAGGAAGCAAGTAATAAGACTATTTCTACTAATTTTTTCTCGATTAGCACGAAGTAAATAGAAGCATAAGCTTTTTAAAGACAATTTGTTGCAGAGATGTAGAGAAAGTCATGTGAATGTAACACATAAGATTTTTATGAAAGCAAAGCAGTTTTAAAGAGCTTTATCGTTTTGGTTTTAACAAGTCTTGTCAGAAAATGATGTCAAATATTAACACCATTGTCAGGGGTACGTTTTTTCTTTGTTTTTATAGTGCTTAACGCCCGCTTTTCCTACTGAGGTGCCGCAAGGGATGACATTGATGATACATGGAATGAAGATGGAGCGCCGGTGGAATGCGAAGGCGGGGCAAACCGGATAAGAACCCGCCCCTGCGCCACTTTGTTTACCAAGTCCCACATGCGTTCGCCTGCAATCGAACCCGCTTCGTGAGAGGCGAGTGATCTAATCACTCGGCCACGGCGCGGCCCCATCTCGGTTTCTAAGGGGTATATATTGGGTCAGTTTATGAAGGAAGAGTGTGTTAAGTAAAAACTCTGATGTGTTCCATTCAAATGACTTTCTCTACATCTCTGTAACAAATTACAGTTAAAAACCTTATGCTTTTATTTATTTCATGCTAATCGAGTTAAAAATTAACAGAAATAGTCTTATTACTTGTTTTCTTGTAAGTAGAAGCGAAATAAGGGAGTACCATAGGTTAAAGTGATAGTCAAAAGCTGGTTGCTATGTGACTTAAGTTTCTTTCTTTATATGGACAGGAGTTGACAAATTCCTGTATGAGAAAAATATAAGTTTTTTAAAACTGAAACCAAAAACAAGGAATATCCCAAAAACGATCAACTCCACGGAAAAATGTATATAACATAAATTGCGTGTTTTAACGTGCTCTACATTTTTGTGTGGTAAGTTTTTGTCTATCTCTTACGGTTTAGTAGTTATGGAAAATTCCATAAAAATCATCCAGAGTAAAGTAGTCTTCAGCGGCTATTCCCAGAAAATTCAAGATATACATTTTATTTGTAAGGTAAATATCATTAATATACGGTATTTTAATCGAAATCGTTAAAACCAGTTTTGAAAAAATAAAGATTATCGAAAATAGTTCTATGTAAGGGGTAGTTGGGGGTGGGGGTATTTTCTTGAAAATCTTCGTGTCGCATCCTTGGAAGATACAAAACTTAAATACCAAGTTTGGTATTTAACGGTCTTTTCGTTTTTGAGCTATGCTCAAAAGTGAACAGTGAAAAACCATCATTGTGAAGTGGCAGCTGGAAAAGAACCAAATCACATTATAAGTGTCAGCTGAAGCTGATCAAAGTGATAATATGCGTCGAATTGAGTTATGCATTATTTAACCTTTTCATTGCTAACACATTTTTAGGCAAGAAACACCTCCTTGCTAATTAAGACGACACTATGGTGAAAAATTGCTAAAACTCCGAAATTTGGTTTTGATCAATAGCATTTGGCCTTAAATGTATGTATTTCAAATTGAAAATACAATAATATGCACTTATAACTAAAAAAAAGTGAATATAGTAATATGTTTCAAAATTTACAAGACAGGTCTTACACAGGGTGTTTCTACCTGCTTCGTCATCATCCAGGTATATCGTACTGCCGATTATTTAACCTGGACCCTCCCCATCCTAAACCACAGGCGAAATAGAGCACCCGGCGGGACTCCCCACACCCCACCAACAATATTTCCGACCGTGAAATAGTGAGTACAGAGTGTAGCTTGGCTCCTACCAAATGACGAAGTTTTTCTTTGCTTTGCATATAAACAGTCCGTGAGAGTTGATAGATATTATTGATTTAAACATTTCTGCAGGAGATAATGAAATTCTAAGATTTACAATCGCTCAAACCTACGGTCGAGTTATTTTCCACCATAGCATGAAAGGGTTAATAAGCAACGCATCATTAAGAAACTAATAATTTATTATTAACTTTTAAGACAGTTGCCTGAAATTATTAGAGCAGATCTTGACAGATAAAGACACTTCAAGAATGACATTTATATAAGAGTTTTCGTAGCATACATTTTCGTAACGTCTATGTGTAAAATCTAAATGAGACAGATTCAGAACGCATATTTTGGCAGATTGCGTGCAGATGGAGGATATTAGGAAAAAATTACTGACGGGAGTATTTTTAGCTTCAAACAGACGGACAGCATTCTGGGATTTGATTCTAAACACCTAAAACTGGCCAAGCCTGAGTACATACTTAAATGGAAGTTCGTGCACTAAGAGATAAAATATTTGTGTAAATATTATATTATTTAGTGTTTGAGTAATCTATATGTATGAATACGTGGTGTAGCTTGCGTGCTAGTGTGTGTGTGTGTGTGTGTGTGTGATATCAGAGTGTTCTTTCTTTTATTGTTCTATGGCTCTGTTGTCCCAGCACGCGAGTGAGTATTTCTAATGTTGTTAAGATATATAAAATAGACATGTACCTAATATTCTAAATTCAAGTATTTTAGACAGCATGTACAGTCACCCGACCCTTGCGACTGTGTGACGTAAATATTGTATTATTGTAAACATAATAATAAAATACTACTACTATATAAGAGAGATTTCGACGCATTATAAAGTTCTTATTCGAAGGCAGCATTTCTTTAGCAGCATAGCCTAAGCGTGATGTAAAGGAAGAAACTGGCAGGCAAATACTCCAGTTGAGATTTGCAATAGATAAAATTGCTAACACACCTTGGTGATGTCATGAGGTTGCAGATCGTAAGTCTCCTGAAAGACAAGGCACCTTTCTCCTTCATGTTGGCTATCAGGAGCGAGAAATCAAACATACATGCCTCCACTAATGTGCTTCTCGCATGTTTTCATAGCAACATGCGATACGAATCTTTCCATTCTTTGGGTCATTTGGTCAACTCGCTTTGCCGGAAGCCACCGCAGTCATATCACATGCTTCAATCTTCACCAATTTGAAAAACCGGAAGGCAATGAAAACGACATTTTAGGTGATATCCGGTGATATAAAGCATATTACCTATAGGTTATCTACTCATCTGTATTAACGTAAAGCTTAACAATTTTGGTTAAGACAATACGGAGTTGAATATGAAATATTTTAATTAGCTGGCTAATATTTATAAAATTGAATAATTTATTATAACAAGTGCCAAGAAAATAGTAAGAACAATTTGTTTAAATAAAAGTGTTTTGTTAAATTCTAAAAATATGAAGATGAAATCTGATATGTTACACTGGCATGACCTTCTGTAGCTGTTCTAAAAACTTCTTACATAAGATTATTCTTCTTTCTGCATCCTTGCTAATCGAGATAATCATTAGCACAATGTTCTAATTACTTAGTTCCGTATAAATAGGAACAAAATAAGGCAATAAACCAGGCTAAACCCATAGTCAAACGTTTTTAAAGCTGTCGTTATGCGATTGTCATTGCAAATCGCTTCTTTGTTTGACCAGGAGTAGAAAAAATCTGATGTGTTCCATTCACATGCCTTTCTCTACATCTCTGCAATAAATTATTGTTAAAAAGTTTATGCTTCTATTTACTTCATGGTAAACGATAAAAAATTAGCAGAATTAGTCTTATTGCTTGCTTCTTTGTAGTAGAAGCGAATTAAGAGTACTATAGGTTAAAGTGATAGTCAAAAGCTGGTTGCTATGTCACTGAAATTCCTTTGTTTGTATGGACAGGAGTTGACAAATTTCTGTTCGTGAAAAGTATAGTTTTTCACAGCTGAAACCAAAAACAAGAAATATCTCAAAAACGATCAACCACATGACAAAAATGTATACAACATAAATTGTGTGTTTTAACGTCCTCTACACCTTTTGTAATGTAAGTTTTTGTCCATCTCTTATAGTTTAGCAATTATTCAAAATTTCATAAAATTCATCCAGAATAAAGTAGTCTTTAGAGACTATTACCAGAAAATTCAAGCTATACATTTTATTTGTCAGGTAAATATCTTTAATATACGAAATTATAATCAAAATCGTTAGAGCCATTTCAAGCAAATCATTTTCGAAAAAAGTTCCTGTAAAGGGTAGTTTCGTTTGGGGGGATTTTTCTCAAAATCAACATGTCGCATCCCTAGAAGATACTAAGCTTAAATACCAAGTTTGATATTTTACCGACTTTTCGTTTTTGAGTTATCTGTTCATAGACACACGGACACACTGACACACGGACATACACACATACACACACGCGCGCGCGCGCGCGGACGTTTTTGTGAGACTCAATTATTTAGATACAGGGGACCCTAAAACATATATTTCCAGTGAAATCTCAGTGTCGAATTTTTGGGTGGAGTGCAATACCTTTTCTATACACTATGTACATAGTAAGTGCAGAGAAAGTAAAAAAATCTGATGTGTACCATTCACATGACTTTCTCCAAATCCCTGCAACAAATAATTCTTAAAAAGCTTATACTACTATTTACTTTATGCTAATCAGAAGAAAATAGCAGAAATAGTCTAATTACTCGCTTCCTTGTAAGTAGAAGCGAAATAAGGGACAACTGTAGGTTAAACTGATAGTCAAAAGCTGGTTGCTATGTCAATGAAGTTCCTTTGTCTGTATAGATAGGGGTCGACAAGTTCCTGTATGAGAAAAGTATACGTTTTTCATAGCAAAAACCGAAAATAAGGAAAAAACGACGAACTCCACGAAAAAATGTATATAACATAAATTGTGTGTTTTAATGTGCTCTACATTTTTTGTGTAGTAGGTTTTTGTCCATCTCTTACGGTTTAGCAGTTATTCAAAATTTAATAAAATTCATCCTGAATAAACTACTCTTCAGAGGCTATTCCCAGAAAATTCAAGATATACATCTTATTTGCCGGGTAAATATGTTTAATATACGAAATTTTAATCAAAATCGTTAGAGCCATTTTTGAGAAAATCAAAATTTTCGAAAAAAGTTCCATGTAAAGGGTAGTTGGGGGTGGGGGTATATTTCTCAAAATCTTCGTGTCGCATCCCTGGAAGATACTAAACTTAAATACCAAGTTTGGTATTTTACCGACTTTTCGTTTTTGAGTTATCGTGTTCACAGACACACGGACACACGGACACACTGACACACGGACCTTTTTGTGAAAATGCTTTTTTTGCATATTGGGGAGCCTAAAACATATATTTCCGGTGAAATCTCGGTATCGAATTTTTTGGTCGAGTGCAATATTTTCTCTACTACACTATGTACATAGTGCGTATGGAGAAAGTAAAAACAGACACTTACTCTCTGAGAAAAGTATAAGTACTTCACAACTGAACGAATAACAAGCACGAAACGGTTACTTCACAACAAAAATGTAAAGGATAAATTGTGTGTTTTAACGTTATCTAAATTTTTTGTAGTAAGTTTTTGTCCATCTCTTACTGTTTACCAGTTACACAAAATTCAGCAAAATTCATCCAGAATAACGAGGTCTTTAGAGGCTGTTCCCAGAAAATTCAAGATGTACAATTTATTTGCCATATAAATATCTTTAATTATTGGTATTTCAATCAAAATCGTTAGATCCATTTTTGAGAAAATCTAAATTTTGAAATTTTTTCCAAGTAAAGGGTAGTTTGAGGTGGGGGGATTTTTCTCAAAATCTTCGTGCCGCAGCCCTGGAAGATATTAAACTTAAACAGTACGTTTGGTACTTTACCGACTTTTCGTTTTACAGTTATCGTGTTCACAGGCAAACACCATAAACCTTTATCTGAAAATACATTGTTTGTTGGATACAGGGGACCCTAAAACATATATTTCCGGTGAAATCTCTGTATTGGATTTTTGAGTGGAGTGCAATACTTTCTATATACACTATGTACATAGTGCGTGTAGAGAAAGTAAAAATCTGATGAGTTTCATTCGCACGACTTTCTCTAGCTGCTACGCAAGCATAATTTTCTTACAAAAGATTATTCTTTTATCTAAATCATGATAAGCAGAATTGTTTTATTGCTTGCTTATTTGTAAGTAGAAGGGAAATAAGTGAACGCACAGGCAAACGCGATTGCAAATACTTTTAAAAGTTGGCCGCTATGTGAAACAATGGAAATTCGATTTTTTCGTTTGCTAGCAATAAACAAAAGAACGAACTCTTTTCCCGTTTGCTTAAAACTGAAACCAACAACTTATCTCGAAAACGGTTAACGTTACATTAAAAAAATGTATGACATAAATTGTCTGCTTTAGCGAGATATAATTTTTTTTGTGTAGTAAGTTTTTCTCTATTTCTTGCGGTTTACCAGTTATACAAAGTTATACAGAAGTTATCCAGAATGAAAGAGTCTTCAGAGGATATTTCCAGAAAAGTCAAGATATACATTTCATTTGTCAAGAAAATGTTAGCATTTTAATAAAAATTATTAGTGCCATAATAAAAATGTTCGACAATTTTTCCATGTAAGGGTAGTTAGGGGTAGGTGATTTTCTTAAAATCTTCGTGTAGCATCCCTGGAAGATTCTGAACTTATATACCAAGTTTGGTATTTAATGGACTTAGACACACACAGACGGGTAAAGAGATAGATCCTCGCACTAACCTTTTTCTAAAAATGCTATTTTTTTGATTCAGGGAAGTCTCAAAACATTTCTTTCCGGTGAAATTTCGGTATCAAGCTTTTGGGTGGAATACAATACCTTCTCTATATCTACTTTGTACATATGCGCAAGAGGAAGCAATATTATACAGGGTTACTACAAAAGAAATAGACAACTTCAACTAATTATTTTGGAGGTATGTTGAGAAACTCTCAAAGTTTCGTTTGTTACTATTGGTAACGCTGTAGTGTTTTGTTTGTTGTTGCAGAAGCTGAAATGGCGGAAAATCCTGTGGAAAAGACATATTGCGTGTTGGAATTTGCTAGAACGCAATCAGCAACTGTTGTCCAACGACATTTTGGAACACGTTACCACAAAAATGAAATGATGCGCTCACAAAAACCAGCATCGTCTTCATCATGTCGCAACATGTCGATGCAAAAGTCACGCCGTATGATTTTATCTTCTTTACTCAGAAACTACAACATCTGTAATCTGTAAGGCATCATGTGCAGTCGCTTCCGCAAGATTTTCCCTACAGTTTGCTGTGGAATTTGTAATTGCATGCTTGCCCTAGATGCCGATTTCTGTGGGCTTCTTATGTAGGCAGAACGAACACGTTCAACGTTTTCTTCCGAAACTCTTGGTCTTCCCGAGCTCTTCCCTTTGCACAAACATCCCGCTGTCTCGAATTTTCTATACCAGTCGTAGATTGACTGTCTAGTCGATGGCGTTTTGTGGTAACGTATTCTAAAATGTCATTGGACAACAGTTGCTGATTGCGTTCTAGCAAATTCCAACACGCAATATGCCTTTTCCACAGGATTTTCCGCCATTTCAGCTTCTGCAACAACAAACAAAACACTACAGCGTTACCAATAGTAACAAACAAAACTTTGAGTGTTTCTCAACATACCTCCAAAATAATTAGGTTGCTATCTCTAATAGTTTTGTTTTACAGGCAGTTGAATTGTCTATTTCTTTTGTAGTAACCCTGTATAATGTATTTTTAAACCAAAAGTTGTTATGATTTATTAGTTAAAAAGCAAAACATAAAACACAAGAATATTGTAGATTTTTGTCCATATTTAATAATAAAATATCAAGTGCAATACAATAAATTTATAGATTTTAATGATTATGAAACTATAATTTAGAAACGAGAAATAAAGTACCAATTGCTTTGACCTTGCTTAATGCTAATTGCAACATGCCATAAAAACATATTTTCGCGAAAATAAAAACTTTTCAAGAAAGGGCGTTTAATTTCGAACGTGCCTTCACATATAGGAAATGCTACATATTCTTTATTACCTGGTTTTCCGGAAAGGTTGGTGCGAGTTTTTCCAGATATGGTCCCGGAAAGAGTGGTTTGGCTTTTCAAAATATGTTTTTCAGAAAATTGTTCATACAGAGGATCTGGGATGTGTGTTCATTGCCACTGGTAAAAATCTGATGTGTTCCATTCACATGGCTTTCTCTACATATTTACCTGAAAATTAAAGTAAAGCGTATATCTGGAATCTTCTGGAAATAGCCTCTGAAGACCACTTTATTCTGAGTGAATTTTACGGAATTTGGCATAACTGCTAAACCGTAAGAGATGGACAAAAACTTGCCACACAAAAACTGTAGAGCACGTTAAAACACACAATTTATATTGTAAACATTTTTTTCGTGGAGTTGGTCGTTTTTGAGATATTCCTTGTTATTGGTTTCAGCTTTGAAGAACATATTTTTCTCATACAGGAATTTGTCAACTCCTGTCCATACAAACAAAGGAACTTGGTTCCACCAGCTAATGACTATCACTTGAACCTATGGTACTCCCTTATTTCGCTCCTACTTATAAGGAAACAAGTAATAAGACTTACTTTTTTATGGTTTAGCATGAAGTAAATAGAAGAATAAGCTTTTTAACAAACATTTGTTGTAGAGATATAGAGAAAGTCATGTTAATGGAACACATCAGGTTTTTTTTACAAATGCTCTGAAACTCACGTTAAGCTCACATGGGTTGTGTAGTGCAGTATACGGCCCGTTGCGAAACTGCTATGGAATTTATTGGCGACCTTCACCAGGCCCGAGCTGCAATGAATCACCCCTTTTACAGAATACTCCTCGACCTTTCACAGTCGCGAGTGTCTGAGGGAAGTGGGGCTGACGACCCTTCCCCCTCGCAAAGCGCTAAACCAGGAAATGTATCTGAGCAACAGTGTATTTGATCACAAAGTGACAAAGTACCAGATATTCAGTGCTAATTTATTATAACTAAATGGAACTATACTTGCCTGCTTATATTCAAACTGATATCCCACTTCTATTTTTGCTTTCTCTACACATACAATGTACATAGTGTATAGAGAAGGTATTGTACTCCACCCAAAAATTCGATACCGAAATTTCACCGGAAATATATATTTTAGGGTCCCCTTTATCTAAAAAATCTGGTGTGTACCATTCACATAACTTTCTCTACATCTCAATTAAAAAGCTTATACTTCTATTTACTTCATGCTAATCAGAAAAAAATCTGATGTGTACCATTCACATGACTTTCTCCATATCCCTGCAACAAATAATTCTTAAAAAGCTTATACTTCTATTTACTTTATGCTAATCAGAAAAAATTAGCAGAAATAGTCTTATTACTCGCATCCTTGTAAGTAGAAGCAAAATAAGGGACAACTATAGGTTAAAGTGATAGTCAAAAGCTAGTTGTTATGTCAATGAAGTTCCTTTGTTTATATGGATAGGAGTTGACAAGTTCCAGTATGAGAAAAGTATACGTATTTCATAGCAGAAACCAAAAATAACGAATGTCACAAAAACGACGAACTCCACGAAAAAAATGTATATAACATAAATTGTGTGTTTTAATGTGCTCTACACTTTTTGTGTAGTAAGTTTTTGTCCATCTCTTACGGTTTAGCAGTTATTCAAAATTTAGTAAAATTCATCCAGAATAAACTACTCTTCAGAGGCTATTCCCAGAAAATTCAAGATATACATTTCATTTTTCAGGTAAATATGTTTAATATCTGAAATTTTAATCAAAATCGTCAGAGCCATTTTTGAGAAAATCAAAATTTTCGAAAAAAGTTCCATGTAAAGGGTAGTTGGGGGTGGGGAGATTTTTCTCAAAATCTTCGTGTCGCATCCCTGGAAGATAGTAAACTTAAATACCAAGTTTGGTATTTTACCGACTTTTCGTTTTTGAGTTATCGTGTTCACAGACACACGGACACATGGACAGACAGACAGACACACACACACACACACACACACACACACACACACACACACACACACACACACACGAACCTTTTTGTGAAAATGCTTTTTTTGGATATTGGGGACCCTAAAACATATATTTCCGGTGAAATCTCGGTATCGAATTTTTGGTGGAGTGCAATACTTTCTCTATACACTATGTACATAGTGCGTATGGAGAAAGTAAAAATTAGCAGAAATAGTTTTATTACTTGCTTCCTTGAAAGTAGAAGGGAAACAAGGGAGTACCATAGGTTAAAGTGATAGTCAAAAACTTTGTATGGACAGCAGTTCACAAATTCCTTAATGAGAAAAGTGTGTTTTCCATAGTAGAAACGAAAAACAAGGAATGTCTGAAAAACGATGAACTCCACGAAAAGAATGTATCTAACATAAATTGTGTGTTTTAACGTGCTCTACATTTTTTGTGCAGTAAGCTTTTGTCCATCTCTTACGGTTTAGCAATTATTCAAAATTCCGTAAAATTCATCTAGAATAAACTATTCTTCACCGGCTATTCCTAAAAAATTCAAGATATACATTTTATTTTTCAGATATTAATATACGATATTTTAATCAAAATCGTTACAGCCATTTTTGAGGAAATCGAAATTTTCGAAAAAAGTTATATGTTAAGGGTAGTGTGGGGTGGGGGGATTTTTCTCAAAATCTTCGTGTCACATCCCCGGAAGATACTAAACTTAAATACCAAGTTTGGTATTTTACCGACTTTTCGTTTTTGAGTTATCGTGTTCACAGACACACGGACCTTTTTGTGAAAATGCTGTTTTTGGATATAGGGGATCCTAAAACGTATATATCCGGTGAAATCTCGGTATCGAATTTTTTGGTGGAGTGCAATATCTTCTCTATACACTATGTACATAGTAGGTGTAGAGAAAGTATAAAATCTGATGTGTACCATTCACATGACTTTCTCTATATCTCTGCAACAAATTATTTTTAAAAAGCTTATACTTCTATTTACTTCATGCTAATCAGAACAAATTAAAAGAAATAGTCTTACTACTTGCTCCCTTGTAAGTAGAAGCAAAATAAGAGAGTACCATAGGTTAAAGAGATAGTCAAACGCTGGTTGCTATGTCACTGAGGTTCCTTTGTTTGTATGGACAGCACTCGGCAAATTCCTTTATGAGAAAAGTATAAGTTTTTCATAGCAGAAACCAAAAACAGGGAATGTCTCAAAAACGATTAACTCCATGAAAAAAAATGTATATAACATAAATTGTGTTTTAACGTGCTCTACTTTTTTTGTGTGGTAAGCTTTTGTCCATCTCTTACGGTTTAGCACTTATTTAAAGTCCGTAAAATTTGTCCAGAATAAAGTAGTCTTCACAGACTATTCCCAGAAAATTCACGATTTACATTTTATTTGTCATGTAAATGTCATTAATATACGATATTTTAATCAAAATCGTTAGAGCCATTTTTGAGGAAATCGAAATTTTCGAAAAAAGTTACATGTTAAGGGTAGTTTGGGGTGGGGGGATTTTTCTCAAAATCTTCGTGTCGCATCCCTGGAAGATACTAAACTTAAATACCAAGTTTGGTATTTTACCGACTTTTCGTTTTTGAGTTATCGTGTTCACAGACTATTTACCTGACAAATAAAATGTATATCTTGAATTTTCAGGTAATAGCGTCTGAAGAGTACTTTATACTGGATGAATTTTACGGAATTTTGAATAACTGCTTAACCGTAAGAGATGGACAAAAACTTACTACACAAAACGTGTTGAGCACTTTAAAACGCAGAATTTATGTTATATACATTATTTTCGTGGGGTGGATCATTTTAAAATATTCCTTGTTATAGGTTTCAGCTTTAAAAAAATATATAATTTTCTCATACAGGAATTTGTCAACTCCTGTCCATAAAAACAAAGGAACTTCAGTCACATAGCAACCATGTTTAAACTATCATTTTAACATATGCTGCTTCCTTAATTTGCTTCTTCTTACAAGGAGGCAAGTAATAAGACTATTCCTACTAATTTTTTCTCGATTAACATGAAATAGAAAAAGACATAAGCTTTTTAACAATAATTTGTCATGTGAATGATCAGATTTTTGTACTTCAATAGCTACTTATACAGGAGTATTTAGATTGATTCAAATAGTGCAAATAAAATTGTTGAATAGAAAGTTAAAAAAATCTGATGTTTCATTCACATGACTTTCTCTATATCGCTATAACAAATTATTCTTAAAATTCAGGTTCTTCTATCTACTTTATGACAATCGAGATAAACATTAGCAGAAATTGTACAAATTGCTTGCTTCCTGTAAGTAGAAGGAAAAGCCGGTTGCCACGTGGTTGAAGTCCGTTTCTATGCAGGGCCAGGAGTTTACAACTTTCAGCGTGAGAAAAGTTTAAGTATTTTGAATCTGATACAAGTAACAAGGAATATCTCAGAAATGTCAATTTCACGAAAAAAATTTATGTGACATAAATTATGTGTTTTAACATCTACATTTTTGTGTATTTGTCTATATCTTCCGGTTTACCAGTTTTACAATAGTTGTACAGAAGTTTGGATGAATGAATACGTCTTTAGAGTATATTTCCAGAAAATTCAAGAGGTACATTTTAATTGTTTAATATACGGTATTTTAATCAAAATCAACATTTTCGAATTTTTTTTTTCCATGTAAAGAGTAGTTTGTGGTGGGGTATTTTTCTCAAAATCTTCGTGTCACATTTCTGGAAGATACTAAAATGCCAAGTTTTGTATTTTACCGGCTTTTCTTTTTGAGTTAGCGTGTTCACAGACATGGACACACACACACTCACACACACACATACTCACACACACACACTCACACACACACACACACTCACACACACACACACACAGTCCTTTTTCAAAAAATGATTTTTTTTTTTGGATTCAGGATGACCCAAAACATGTATTTCCGGTGAAATCTCAGTATCGAATTTTTGGATGCAATACATGTACATGGTACGTGTAGAGAAAGTAAAACTAAATCTTCATAGCCGTCTTATAAGAATAGATTAGATTGCGTTCTATGTGTTCATGATAGCCAAGCAAGCTTTAAACATAGTTCCTACATATAAAAGCATACAAATTAAATACGTCAAGTACATGTCACCATGGTCGAGTGGTTAGACCATTCACCTCTGACCTAGGTGGCCCGGGTTCTATCCCAAGAGACCGCATGTGAGATTTATGGCGCATGGTCGGGTTTTCCTGGGTTTTGCGGTTTCCCCCGCCATCGCATTCCGCCGGTGCTCCATCTCCATTCCATGTACCACCAGTGTCATTGCCTGCGGTGCCACAAGTAGTAAAAGCGGTCGTTAACCACTACAATTAATTAAAGTACATATTTAAAGTTCTCGAATTACAATTACTAGTACATTTTAAGTGTATTAACATTTGAGGCAAATATTAACCATTAAAAATGATATCGCCTGACTTATACAGATTGTCACTACACAGTCAGAATTTAATGTTAAGCTCCAAATTTTCAAAATATTAAATATGTACATAAAATTTGTTAGTGTCATTTCCAAATTGAAGGTATTGCTCTCAAAACTACTTATACAAGATATACATTCATAACACAGTGCTAAATAAATATACATGCAATAAATATTAATTTTCTAATCCATTTCATGTAACTATACGTAAAAAGTTTCACTTGAATTTTAGCTTGCGTCATATCACTTAATGTTCATATTCTAAAGGTATAGTGGCACAATTAAACACACAACAAAAGAAAGTCATGTTACTTATTGTAGAAAGAGAGAAGACAATGTTATGAAACACAATTACTATTTCCACTGGGCGTTCTCTCCAGTTTCCCCCGCCACTCATTCCATCAATTGCTCCACCATCATTTTTCCTATCATCAATTTCACATCATGTATTTCCCGCGTTCCGGATTCTTTATTCTAAAATTAAATGCCGAAGATATACATTTTATTTGTCAGGCAAATAGTTTTAATTTACGATATTTTAATCAAAATTGTTAAAGCTATTTTTTCAGAAAATCAAAATTTTCGAATAAAGTTCCATGTAAGAGTAGTTGGGGGAGGGGGGATTTTTCTCAAAATCTTATGTTGCATCCCTGGAAGATACTAAACTTAAATACCAAGTTTGGTATTTTACCCACTTTTCGTTTTTGATTTCTCGTGTTCACAGACACACGGGCACAAAAACACACGAACCTTTTTCCGAAAATGCTTTTTTTAGGTAAAGGGGATCCAAAAACATATATTTCCGGTGAAATATCGGTATCGAATGTTTGGGTGCATTACAATACCTTCTCTATACAGTATGTATATAGTACGTGTAGAGAAAGTAATACGCTTTTTAACAATAATTTGTTACGGTGATGTATGGAAAATCATGTGAATGAAACACATCAGGTTTTTTTGTTGTACAATCAAGGTTCATGATTCGAATCCGTATGGCGATATTAGCGTGTCCATTACTTTGAAAAAAACTTACGCATTGCGTGTTTGCTTTCTTACCTTCTCTTTTTTCTTTCTTTCCTACATATAGTAAAGTAGGGGAAGTATTGTTATCCTACCCAAAAATTCGATACCGTGATTTCATGCGAAATACATGTTTTGTGAATCCCAGAGCAATTTTAGGAAAAAGAAGATCCTATGCACATGTGTCTTTGTGTCTGTGAGATACCAAACTTTATATTTACGTTCAGACCTTACAAGGATGCGTAACGAAGATTTTTAAGGACATCTCTCCCCTCGCCACCTTTTACAACTAACCTTTCAAAAATCTTGAGTTTTTTCAAAAATATCTAAGAATTTTTATTAAAATACCATAAGTTTAGGATGTTTTCAGGACAACTCAAATGTATATATTGAATTTGAATTTGAAATTTGAAATTCTCTTCAGTCTGGATGAATTAAGTATAACTGCTAAAGCGTAACAGAAAACAGAAGCTAACTACACAGGTAATGTATATCTGGGTAACGCAATTTGTTATATACAATTTTTTTTTGGGCGGGGGAGGGGTTAACTATTCGAGTTGTACCTTGTTATTGGTGTAAATGTTCCAATAATTTATCAAGTGGGAAATAGTTTACTTGCTGTACAACGTATAGTAAGGAAAGGAAGTGTAACATTCCACCCAAAATTACCGAGAGTTCACAGAAATACACGTTTGAGGCCCCTGAATCCATAAAAGTATATTTAGAATACATGTATGTACACACACACACACACATACATATATGTAGTAAGATTTTGTCTATGTGTTGCGGTTTACCATTGTAAAATCACACAAAGGGTTTAAGATGTGCATTTTATTTGTGATGTGCTACCCTATTTAATATATGATATTTTAATCTAAATTGTTACAGGCATTTTTATAAAATTAACATTTCGCAGAATCTTCTGTGTACATGATAATAATTGGGGGGGGGGGCTATTTTGTTGAAAATCTTAGTGCCGCATCGTTGAAATATTTTGTTTTTTTTAGTTGTGCTATTTACAGACTCACAGACCAATATATAAATACATAACATATATATATATATATATATATATATATATATATATATATATATATACATTCCTTGCTTTTAGTTTCAGCTTTGAAAAACTCGCATTTTTCTCATTTAGGAATTTGTCAAATCCTGTCCATACAAACTAAGGAAGTTCAGTCTTTAGCAACCAGCTTTTATCACTTTAACCTATGGTACTTCCTTATTTCGCTTCTACTTACAAGGAAGCAAGTAATAAGACTATTTCTGCTAACCTTTTCTCGATTAGAATGAAGTAAATAGAAGCATAAGCTTTTTAACAATAATTTGTTACAGAGATGTAGAGAAAGTCATGTGAATGAAACACATCAGATTTTTTTCTTCTTTTTCCAGAAGTACTCAATATACTATTTTCTCCTCTTGGCCGCAGCTCTTTCTTCTCCTTACGAATTCCCTTTATCGTTGACACGGGAACACCAGTATAATATTCAACTGGTTGTGAGCTTGTGGCACTGGATATAAATACTGTTTATTCACAGCTTCTTCATTATATTTATCTATAACGCTAATTATAATTTCACGCCCTTCTGAATGCACTACCTTGCATTTCTTAACTTCAGACAGGTGAAAAGAACAGAAATCTTACAACACTGAACTACTTCTGCACTTTATTATGCTACGCTAGGATAATACACATATCTGCAGAAATGGTTACTGCGTAACAGCTCACCGGGTAACTAGATATCGCTTTCCCCTCTCCCCCCAACTCATCATGCAGGGCCCACGAGCCCAGAACACAACTATCAACATAATTAGAATTATCTGTATACTCGTTTCCTTGTAAATAGAAGGGAAATAAGAAACTGCACGTTCTAATACGATGCCTTGTCCTTCAAAAACAGTTTTCTGTGTGAAACAATTGAAATTCCAATCTCTTTTCTTGTCAGGAGAAACGAGAATAAAGATGTCTTCCCGTTTAAGGAACGTTTAAGTGGTTTAAAATTGAAACATATAATCCGTAATATCTCGAAAACGGTTAACTCTACCAAAGAAAGAAGACGAAAATAAAATGTATGTGACATAAATCGCGCCTTTTAATGAGATCTGCATGTTTTGTGTAGTAAGTTTTTGTATATCTCTTAAGGTTTGCCAGTTATACAAAAGTCACCCAGAATGAAGAGGTCTTCAGAGGCTATTCCCAGAAAATTCAAGATATACATTTCGTTTGTTATAAAAATAAAAAAAAGTATTTTAATAAAAATCGTTAGAGCTATTTTTGAAAATCTAAAGTTTTGAAAAATCTTGCATGTAAAGAATAATTTGGGTTAGGGGGGGATATTCTTGAAAATCTTCAAGTCGCATCCTGGAAAATACCAAACTTAAATACCAAGTTTGGTATTTAACAGCGTTTTCGTTTTTGAGTTATGCTGTCTATAGACACACACACACCTTTTTCTAGAAATTCTTTTTTTAGTCTCAAGGGCCTCTCTAAACATGAATTTTCGGCGAAATCTTAATCGATTTTTGAGTGGAATACAGTACCTTCTCTATACATTATGTACATAGTACGTGTAGAAAAAGTAAAAATCTGATGTGTTCCATTCACATGGCTTTCTCTGCTTCTCTATAAAACATTATTGTTAATAAGCTTATTCTTCTATTTACCTCTGTTAATCGAGAAAAATTAGCAGAAATAGTCTCATTACTTGCTTCCTTGTAAGTAGAAGCGAAATATGGGAGTATCACAGGTTAAAGTGAAGTCAAAAGCTGGTTACTAGGTCACTGAATTTCCTTTGTTTGTATGGACATGAGTTGACAAATTCCTGTATGAGAAAAGTACAAGTTTTTTAAACCTGAAACCAAAAATAAGGAATATCTAAAAAACTATCAACTCCTCGAAATTAATTTATATAACATAAATTGTGTATTTTAATGTGCTTCAAACTTTTTGTGTGGTAAGTTTTTGTCCATTTCTTACGGTTTAGCAGTTATGCAAAATTTCGTAAAATTCATCCAGAATAAAGTAGTCTTCAGAGGCTATTCCCAGAAAATTCAAGATATACATATTATTTATCAGGTAAATATCTTTAATATACGATATTTTAATCGAAATTGTTAGAGCCATTTTTGAGAAAATCAAAATTTTCGAAAAAAATTTCCATGTAAAGGGTAGTAGGGTGGGTGGATTTTCTTGAAAATCTTCGTGTCGCATCCTTGGAAGATACCAAACTTAAGTACTAATACACACGCACACATTACGGACCTTTTTCCAAAAATTTTTTTTTTGGATTCAGGGATCCAAAACAAGTATTTCCGGTGAAATTTCGGCATGGAATTTTTGGGTGCATTACAATACCTTCTCTATACACTATGTACATAGTACGTGTAGAGAAAGTAAACAGGGAATGCTAGCAGATGAGATGAAACTTTTGTGACGTGTAGCACCACAGACCAACGTACACTGACAATACCTTTGCTTCCTACTTCAGTTATAAAAAACAAGGGTATGTAATATTGATACGATTTTCTTACCTTCTGTGCAATAATCTATTCTTTAGAAAGGCGTACTCTTGCATTACTCGAGGTAAATATTAACAGAAATTATTTTACTGCTTAATTCCTTTCAGGTACTAGGAAAATAAGCGGTTAGACTTCTCTAAGGCGATAGTCAAATATTAAGGAGCTGGTCGCTGTGTGATGACTGACATTGAAATTTGATTGTGTTTGCATTCATAAAAACGAATGACGATCCTAATTTAATAAAAGTATCTCGGAAGTGGTTAAGTCCACAAAAAAGTCACATAATCGTATGAAGTAAATAGAAGCATAAGCTTGTTAGCAATGGAACACATCAAATTTTTATCCGTAGGGATGCTCTTTTGTTTAATGATCCTTGAAAGCTATTGTACCTCATAAACGCAAAGTTCTCATCTTCATAACATACAGCTGAAGAGAACGATACGAGCCTCCTTCCGTGGAAGAAGGTTCATATGGATAACATGGGAAAAAAAAAAAAAAGTGCTCATGTGTTCCTTTCACGTGACTTTCTCTACACCTCTGCAACAAATTATTGTTCAAAAGCTTATGCTTCTATTTACTTCCTGCTAATCGAGAAAAAATTAGCAGAAATAGTCTTGTTACTTGCTTCCTTGTAAGCAGAAGTGAAATAAGGGAGTAACATAGGTTAAAATGATAGTCAGAAGCTGGTTGCTATGTGACTGAAGTTCCTTTGTTTGTATGGACAGGAGTTGACAAATTCCTGTATGAGAAAAGTATACGTTTTTCAAAGCTGAAACCAAAAACAAGGAATATGTCAAAAACGACCAACTCCACGAAAAAAATGAATATGACAAATTGTGTATTTTATCGTGATCTACATTTTTTGTTTCCTAAGTTGTTGTCTATCTCTTACGGTTTAGCAGTTATGTAAAACTCCATAAAATTCATCCAGAATAAAGTAGTCTTCAAAGACTACTCCCAGAAAAATCTTCGTGTCGTATCCCTGGAAGATACTGAACTTAAATATCAAGTTTGGTATTTTACCGACTTTTCGTTTTTGAGTTATTGTGTTCATAGACACACGGACACACACATGGACCTTTTTCTCAAAATGCTTTTTTTGGATACAGAGGACCCTAAAACATATATTTTCGGTGAAATCTCGGTATGGAATTTTTGGGTGGAGGGCAATACCGTCTCTCTACACTATGTACATAGTACGTGTAGAGAAAGTAAAAAAAAAGTGCCTTTGGGTTATGTGTACCATTCACATGACTTTCTCTATCTGCTCTACAAACAGGTTTCTTAAAAAGATTCTTCTTCTTCTACACAATGCTAATTGAGATAAATATTAGCAGAATGTTCTTCTTTACGTAGTTCCATAAGTAGAAGGGAGCTAAAGGAATACACTATATTAAAGTGATAGTCAAATGTTTTAAAAGCGATTGTCATTGCAAATCGTAGAACAAAAGAAAAACTGACACTTCCTGTCTGAGAAAAGCATAAGTAGGATTTCACATTTAAAATCAATAACAAGGAATATCTCGGAAACGCTTACCTCCACAACAAAATTTTAAAGGACATAAATTGTGTATTTTGACGAGATCTGCATTATTTGTGTAGTAAGTTTTGTCTATTTCTTACGGTTTAGTAGTTAAGTAAAATTCGGCAAAATTCATCCAGAATAAAGAGGTCATCAGAGGCTATACCAGGCAGCGCCGTGGCCGAGTGTTTAGACTACTCGCCTCTCACCTAGACGGCCGAGTTTCGATCCCAAGCGACCGCATGTGAGATTTGTGGTGGACAATCCTTTGTGCGGGTTTTCTCCGGGTACTCCAGTTTCCCCCGCATTCCACCGGTGCTCCATCATCATTCATGTATCATCAGTGTCACCGCCTGCGGTGCCACAAACAGTTAAAGCGGGTGTTATACACCACAAAAAAAAGAGGCTATTCCCGGAGAATTCAAGACATACGTTTTATTGGGGGCATAAATATCTTTAATATACGGGATTTTAACCAAAATCGTTAGAGGCATTTTTGACAAAATCAAAATTTTGGAACATTTTTCCATGTAAAGGGTAGTTTGTGTTGGGGGGATTTTACTGAAAATCTTCGTCTCGCATCTTTGGATGATACTAAACCCTAATACTCGTTTGGTATTTAAAAATCTTTTCGTTCTTGAACTATGCTGTCCACAGACACACACACACACACACACACACACACACACACACACACACACACACAAACACTTACACGCACACACACGGATCTTTTTTTAAAAACGTTTTTTTTTGGATTCGGGAGGTCTCAAAGCAGATTTTTCCGGTGAAATCTAGGTATTGAATTTTTGGGTGGAATACAATACTTTCAATATACACTATGTACATAGTACGTGTAGAGAAAGTAACAAAAATCTGATTTGTTCCATTCACATGACTTTCTTTGCATCTCTGCAACAAATTATTGCTAGAAAGCTTATGCTTCTATTTACTTCATGCTAATCGAGAAAAAAATAGCAGAAATAGTCTTATTACTTGGTTCCTTGTAAGTAGGAGCGAAATAAGGGTGTACCATAGGTTAAAGTGATAGTCAAAAGTTAGTTGCGATGACTGTGCTTCCTTTATATGAGAAAAGTATAAGTTTTTTAAAGCTGAAACAAAAAACAAGGAATATCTCAAAAACAGCCAACTCCACGAAAAAAATGTATATGATATAAATTGTGTGTTTTAATGTGCTCTACTTTTTTGTATAGTAAGTTTTTTGCCTATTTCTTACGGTTTAGCAGTTATTCAAAATCCAGTAAAATTCATCCAGAATAAACTACTCTTCAGAGGCTATTCCCGGTAAATTCAAGATTTACATTTTATTTGTCAGGTAAATACCTTTAATATACGAAATTTTAATGAAAATCGTTAGAGCCATTTTTGAGAAAATCAAATTTTTTGAAATTTGTTCCATGTAAAGGATAGTTTGGGGTGGGGGTGATTTGCTCAAAACCTTTGTGTCGCATCCTTGGAAGATACAAAACTTAAATACCAAGTTTGGTTGGAATGCAATACCATCTCTAGATACTATGTATATAGTACGTGGAGAGAAAGTAAAAAATAAAGAAAGAAATTACAAAAACCGTCTTTGAGCTCTAGATTGAATGACTGATACATGTAATGGTGGTCATTTATTGGTTGTCAACGATAGACAGTAATTTAGGCTTAATATCCCCCCCCCATAATACCGAAAGTACGTTTCCGAGGAGAGTCCAGAATTTGGTTGGTCTAATTCTTATACACCGTTTCTCATTAAACAAATGCAAGTCGTAGTCGTATAATATATTACGACTACTCGTTCTGAGTTAACCGCCCACTTGCCCACAAATCTGAGCCCGATTGAACATTCTTTTTAGAGGCAGTGGAATTTTTATTGCCGGGTGCATTTTATGGTTCTTTCAGTTGGAGAAGAACCACGCATAATTCCCATAATAAATTCCGCAAATCACTGCCCCCTGGCTAAAAACCTTGGAACTACTTGATGAATTTCGGGTTGGGAGGAGAGGGGTACATTCTTCAGTTTGGTTTCCCCCTGGTACAGTCTCTTGCTTCAAACTGATCTGGTTTTTTACGACACAATATTCCATGAAGCAGTCTTACAATTTCTTGGTAAATATTGCCAAGCCTGCTGATATAAATTCAGAAGCTCGTTTGGCAAAACAGGAATTAACCTGTACTTTTCACCACATATGAGACCACAAGGAATGGGTTGTATATTATTATATTAATTTAAAGTGAAGCTAATCTACTTCTTTAAAACAGAATATAACTGGATGGTATATTTTATTAAATTATCTTACACTTTCCATAGCTGTGCTCCCATATACGTCTTAAGGGGGACAAGGTACTCTGAAATGGCAAAAAATATTTTACTTTCTCTACACGTGCTAAGTACATGGTGTATAGAGAAGCTAATGCACTCCACCAAAAAATTCGATACCGAGATTCACAGTAAATATATGTTTTAGGGTCCCCTGTATCCAAAAAAAGCATTTTCACAAAAAGATCCCTGTGTGTGACTGTAAACACAATTCAAAAACGAAAGTCCGGTAAAATACTAAACTTGCTATTTAAGTTTAGTATCTTCCAGGGATGCGACACGGAGATTTTGAGAAAAATCCCCCCCCCATCAAACTGCCCGTTATGGAATTTTTATTAGAAAATTTTGATTTTCTCAAAAATGGCTCTAACGATTTTGGTAAAATATCGTATATTAAATATATTTACCTGAGAAAAAGTACCTAAATCTTTAATTTTCTGGGAATAGCCTCTGAAGACTCCTTTATTCTGGATGCATTTTGCTGAATTTTGCATAACTGTTAAACCGTAGGATATGGACAAAACTTATTACACAAAAAATGTAGAGCACGTTAAAACACACAATTTAGGTTATATACTGCTTTTTTTTCTTGTAGTTGATCGTTTTTGAGATATTCCTTGTTTTTAATTTCAGCTTTAAAAATCTATGCTTGTCTCATACAGAAATTTGTCAACTCCTGTCCTTACAACAAAGGAACTTCAGTCACATAGCAACCAGCTTTTGACTATCACTTTAACCTATGGTACTTCCTTATTTCGCTTCTACTTACAAGGAAGCAAGTAATAAGACTATTCCTGCTAATTTTTTCTCGATTAGCATGATGTAAATAAAAACAGAAGCTTTTTAACAATAATTTGTTGCAGAGATGTAGAGAAAATCATGTGAATTGAACACAGCATTTTTTTTTAGACATTAATAAAATCTCTGTTATTTCTAGTTTCACAAAAGAAGATTTTAATGAATTTAAATATAATTTAAGTGTTAGTCTGCGTTTCTTTAAAGCTGTTATACAATGCCACTTTTGAGAACATTTGTATTTTTAAATTCAGTTTTCTCAAAACAGAATTTTTATAGTTATGTACGTATTTCTCAAAAAACTACGAGAGCTGGAAAGCTGAAATTTCTGAACCACAATCGTGATGTTATAGTACATATTGAGCATATTACGAAAGCAGCAATATTGTAAATTTTCCACATTTTTAATTTTTTGAATTTGCAAATAATTTTTTTTTAATTTCTACTGAAATTGTGTCATAGCTAAATAATTAAGGTTCAGAAAACAGCTGATTATACTAAGTGCAAGCATGCAACGGTGTGATTATGAACTGCAAGTAGTATCAGAGAAAAAAGTACATGAATTCACATGCTTTAAGATTAAGTTTTATTACTTTTCTGTTGAAACAAATACTTTTTATAGACTCAACCACATAAGCTATTAACACAAAAAACCGCTTGAAATAATTGCTTTGATTTATAGAATAATTCATACAAATTTCTAGTAAGACAATTGCATACTTCAAGAGCAGTGGTAATTCAACTCACTTAAGGTGTAATTTACGTTGATCACACTACCTTGTTCCCTTAACTGTATCATTGTTTCATTTTGAAAGAGACAAGAGGCTACTTTTGACGCTATTTTGTCAAACCGTTCAGTTGGCAATGTCGCCAACATATGAATAATTACTTGTATACAGTACTACCACATACTAAGCATGCAGCCAGGGTGTGACATAACGTAATTACTAAATTCCTTAAATGTGTTTTTTGTTGATCTAATACAAGTCACTGGAGTTGATGTAAGTATAGTTAGTTATTTGCAGACATTTTTGTCTGTCCTTCAAATCATAACCTCCAAACCGTGGGAGGTACCGCAAAACCCTCATGCTTACTTGTCTAACACACAAAACGTGAGATACGAAGCTTAACAATAAACAAATTCCAGTCAGAGAAAAAGCAAACTTGTTATGAATAGATCTAAATAATTTTGGCCCTAATTTATAGGGCCAATAACACGACTTTGTAGGTAGAGTGACTGGGTCTATTTCAAAGGCAATGGAGAAAGACCAGCAATGAAAAGGAATGATATTTCAATATTAAATATAACTACTGCCCCTCCCCCGACAATGACAATAATAATATCTGATAACAATTTGGAGAAAAATTAACACATTTAGGGTGATGTGTTGCAACATTTCGATAAAGACTTCAACCGAAAATTATACCAAATACAATCAAAACCCAAAAAATCTGATGTGTTCCATTCACACGACTTTCTCTACATCTCTGCAACAAATAATTGTTATAAATCTTAGGCTTCTATTTACTTCATGCTAATTGAGAAAACATTACCAGAAATAGTCTTATTACTTGCTTCTTTGTAAGTAGAAACGAAATAAGGGAGTACCATAAATTAAAGTCATAGTCAAAAGCTGGTTGCTATGTGACTGATGTTCCTTTGTTTGTATGGACAGGAATTGACAAATTCCTGTATGAGAAAAGTATGTTTTCAAAGCTGAAACTAAAAACAAGGAATGTCTTGAAAAGACCAAATCCACGAAAAAAATTGATATAACACAAGTTGTGTATTTTAATGTGCTGTACATTTTCTGTGTGGTAAGTTTTTGTTCATCTCTGATGGTTTAGCAGTTATGCAAAATTCCGTAAAATTCATCCAAAATAAAGTAGTCTTCAGAGGCTATTCCCAGAAAATTCAAGATATACATTTTATTCGTGGGGTAAATATCTTTAATATACGAGATTTTAATCAAAATCGTTAGAGCCATTTTTAAGAAAATCAAAAATGCCAAAATTTTTTTCTATGTAAAGGGTACTTTGAAGTGGGGGGGATTTTCTTGAAAATCTTCGTGTCGCATCCTTGGAAGATACCAAACTTAAATACCAAGTTTGGTTCTTAACGGTTTTTTTTATTTTTGAGCTATGCTGCCCACAGACACACACACAGACAGACACACACGGACATTTTTCTAAAAGAGTTTTTTTTGGATTCAGGGGATCTCAAAACATATTTATTTATATATATATATATATATATATATATATATATATATATATAAACGTACTACACAAAAAATGTCCGTTTTCGAGATATTGCTTGTTATTAGTTTCAATTGTGAAGTATTTAAACTTTTCTCACAAAGGAAGTGTCTGTTATTCTTTTGTTCTACTCCTGGCCAAGCAAAGAAGTGCTTTGCAATGACAATCGCATAACGATAGCTTTCAAAACATTTGACAATCACTTTAGCATAGTGCATTCCCTTATTCCCTTCTACTTATAAGGAACTAAGTAATAACATTCTGCTAACATTTATCTTATTAGCATTGTGTACAAAGACGAATAATCTTTTATAGGAGTTTTGTAGAGCAGCTAGAGAAAGTCATGTGAGTGTAACACATAAGATTTTTAAGCATATGTTAGTTACTGCTTTGAGGTACAGTATAAAATTAGTGTACTTCTTTCGATGTACAGCTCGAATCCATAGATGTCTTCTTTGCGTTTCAGTTTTCCACGTGGGAAAGGAATTAAAGGCAATATTATTGTAGGTATTATTACATCCTACAACACAGCAGTTATTCTTTCCTTTCCGCCTTCTTGTAGTGTTTACATTTTCAAGAGGTTCTTTCGGATTCTGACACCTTAGCACAAGCTGATATTCTTACTCCACTTTCTCTGTTATCCTCTTGTTAGTAACCTAACTTGCCGCCAGAGTAGTGTGCACGGTGGATGAATTTTACGAATTTTACGAAATTTTGCATAATTGCTAAACCGTAAGAAATGGACAAAAACTTACCTCACAAAAAATGCAGAGCACATTAAAACACACAGTTTATGTTATATAATTTTTTTTCAAGGAGTTGATCGTTTTTTAGATATTCCTTATTTTTTGTTTCAGCATTGAAAAACTTGTACTTTTCTCATACAGGAATTTGTCAACTCGTGTCCAAACAAAGAAAGGAACTTCAGTCACCAAGTAACCAGCTTTTGACTTCATTCTAACCTAAGATACTCTCATACTTCGCTTCATCTTACAAGGAAGTAAGTAATAAGACTATTTGTGCTAATTTTTTCTCGATTAGCATAAAGTAAATAGAAGAATAAGCTTATCAACAATAATTTGTTACACAGAAGTAGAGAAAGTCATATGAATGGAACACAGATTTTTATTGCATTCTCGTAAAGAGAATAGAATTTTAAAGCCGTCACATCCTTTGTTCTTTTTCTTTAACGTACTATGTACATGTTGTATAGAGAAGATATTGTATTGCACCCAAAAATTTTATACCGAGATTTCACGGAAATACATGCTTTGGGTCCCCCTGAATCCAAAAAGAAAAAAAGCATGTTTAGAAAAAGGTCCGTATGTGTGCATGTGTATGTGTTTGTGTCTATGGACAGCATATCTAAAAAACGAAAAGACGTTACTTGGTATTTAACTAAATTGTCTTCCAAAGATGCGACACGAAGATTTCCAAGAAAATCCCCTCACACCAAACTACCCTTTATATGGAAAAAATTTCGAAAATTTTGATTTTCTCAAAAATGGCTCTAACGATTTTGATTAAAATACCGCAAATTAAAAACATGTATGTGCCAAATAAAATAATTATCTTGAATTTTCTGGGAATGGCTTTTAAAGACCACTTTGTTCTGAATGACTTTTCCTGAATTTTGCCTAACCGATAAACCGTAAGAGATAGACAAAAACGTACTTCACAAAAATGTAGATCACGTTAAAACATACAATTTATGTTATATACATTCTTTGCGTGTAGTTGGCCGTTTTCGAGATATTCCTTGTTATTGATTCAGTTATAAAATAATTTTCTTGAGAACGCTTGGCACGCAAAGAAAGGGATTTCAATCCCATAGCAACCACATTTTAAAACATTTGACTGTCGGTTTAGCCTAGTGCATTCCCTTATTTCCGTTCTACTTATAAAGGAACTAAGTCATAAGACCGTTTCTGGTAATGTTTTAGCATTAAATAGATAGAAGAATAAGCTTATTAACAATAATTTGTTACAGAGAATTTTGTAAGAATAGCTTGTAGAAGAATAAGTAGAGGAAGTAATGTAAATCTAGCACTTCAGTTTGTTTTCCTTGACTTGTTTCATTTCTTGAATTGACTCCAATGAAGCGCAGTAAGGCATTTTCTAGAAGCCAGTTTAAACCCACCAGGGCGACGCTTTACTTGCACATGTAACGAAATCCCTTCTTTCGCTACAGACGGAGATATGCAAATGTCATAGGATAACGCCTTCTGTGTTAAGAAGCTGTTGCAGAAGTCATTGACCTTACCTTTAACGGAATGTAGCATATTTATTACCTTCACTCCTGCTTCCTATACCTGAAGACTTACACCATGTTTTTATATTTCCAGCAAACTGTTTATTTAAAATTTAGCATTTTTTTACTTTCTCTACACGTACTATATATAATGTATAGAAAAAGCGTTGCACTCCACCCAAAAATTAGATACCGATATTTCACCGGAAAGCATTTTTAGAAAAAAACTTGGTATTTAAGTTTAGCAGCTTCCAAGGATGCGACACGAAGATTTTGAAAAAAATCTCCGCATCCCAAACTTCCCTTTACATTGAACTTGTTTTTCCAAAAATTTTGATTTTCTCAAAAATGGCTCTATCGATTTTAATTAAAATATCGTATATTAAAAATATACAGTTAATAATGTGATGGCTATTATGGTGCTTCTTTAAGAATTTATTCTAACGAACAGCAATATGCTACACACGAAAGCATGTGATGCGTAAAATGGTGCGCAAACGCTCAGGCACAAAGAGTTCTCTTTGAATTAAAAAAAAAATGGAATCTGTTTAATATGAAAAAAAAAAACAAAAAAAAACAAAAAAACGAAAGTATTATTAAGAAAATCAATGTTTTGAAATATTTTTAAGGCATTCGTTTTAGGACAAAGAAGGTGCAGACCCTTTTCAAATCAATCCAACAGGGAAATGTCAACTGCAGCTGAAATAATGTGATATTCTCAGACGAGGTGACATTTCTTTTACACATAAGGGAAAAGTGATTGTCTATCGTCCCAGAAAATTCAGGATATACATTTTATTTGTGACGTAAATAACTTTAACATACAAGACTAATAATCAATAACCTTAGAGCCATTTTTAAGAAAATAAAAATTCTCGAAAAATTTCCATGTAAATGGTAGTTTGTGGTAGAGGAATTTTCTTGAAAATCCTCGTGTCGATGACTTGGAAGAAGGCAAATCTAAACACAAGGTTTGGTATTTAACGGTCTTTTATGTTTTTGAGCTATACTGTTCTCAGACACACACATGGACCTTTTTCTAAAGACGCTTTTTTTCGGACTCAGGGAATCCCAAAACATATATTTCCGGTGAAATCTTGACATCGAATTTTTGGGTGGAATACCATACCTTCTCTATCCACAAGATTTTCAAGAAAATCCCCCCCATTCCTCTTTACATGGAACATTTTTATAAAATTTTCTCAAAAATGGCTCTAACGATGTTTATTAATACCATATTTTTACTTTCTCTACACGTACTATGTACATAGTGTATAGAGAAGGTATTGTATTGTACTAAAAATTCGATACCGAGATTTCACCGGAAATACATGTTTCGGGTCCCCCTGAATCCAAAATAAGCATTTTTGGAAAAAGGTCCGTGTGTGTCTGTGTGTCTGTGGACAGCATAGCTCAAAAACGAAAAGACTGATGAATACCAAACTTGGTATTTCAGTTTGGTATCTTCCAAGGATGCTACACGAAGATTTTCAAAAAAAATCCCCACCCCCAACTACCCTTTACATGGAACTTTTTTTCGAAAAATTTGATTTGCTTAAAAATGGCTGTAATGATTTTAATTAAAGTATCGTATATTAAAGATATTTACCTGAAAAATAAAATGTATGTCTTGAATTTTCTGGGAATAGCCTCTGAACACTACTTTATTCTTGATCAATTTTACGGAATTTTGCATAACTGCTAAACCGTAAGAGATCGACAAAAATTTACCACACAGACAACGTAGAGCAGATTAAAATACACAATTTATGTTATATAAATATTTTTCGAGGAGTTGATCGTTTTTTAGATATTCCCTGTTTTTGGTTTCAGGTTTAAAAAACTTGTACTTTTCTCATACAGGAATTTGTCAACTCGTGTCCATACAAACAAAAGAACTTCAGTCACCTAGTAACCAGCTTTTGACTTCACTTTACCTATGATACTCCCATATTTCGCGTCTACTTACAAAGAAGCAAGTAATGAGGCTATTTCTGCTAATTTTTTTCTCGATTTACATGAAGTAAATAGAAGAATAAGCTTATTAACAATAATTTGTTACACAGAAGTAGAGAAAGTCATGTGAATGGAACACATAAGATTTTTTAGATATATTTTTATACGAAATGTACTCGTATATCTTAAATTTTCTGGATGGTTTTTGTTTCACATAGCGACCGTTTTACAAAATTTGACTATCGCTTATTCCCTTATCGTCTTTCAACTTAAAGGAGTCAATAAGAAACATTTTGATAATATTTATCTTGTAAAGTAAAGAATAATCTTTTGTAAGAATGCTTGTTTGTGAAACAGCTAGAGAAGGTAATGTGAATGGAACACACGTTTTCTATGGGTATTGCCTTGTATGTATCTACTTTTTACTGCCTCTACACCTACTATGCACATAGTGTATAGAGAGGGTATTGCACTCCACCAACATTTTGATACCGAGGTTTCACCGGAAATGTATGTTTTGCGATTCCCGCGTATCTAAAAAAAGCATTTTCAGAAAATGGTTCACGTGTGTGCTGTGTGTCCGTGTGACTGTGAGCACGATACCTCAAAAACGAAAAGTGGGTAACATACCAAACTAGGTATTTAAGTTCAGTACCTTCTAAGGATGCGACACGAAAATTTTGAGAAAAATCCCCCCACCCTTTATTCGAACATTTTGAATTTCTCAAAAATGGCTCTAGGGTTTTGATTAAAATATCGTATATTAAAGATATTTATCTGACAAATAAAATGTACATCTTGAATTTTCTGGCAATGACCTCTTAAGACTACTTTATTCTGGATGAATACTACAGAATTTTTCATAACTGCTAAATCTTCAGAGATGGACAAAAGCTTACTACACAAAAAATGTAGAGCACGTTAAAACAGTCAATTTATGCCATATGCATTTTTTTCTTAGAGTTGTTCGTTTTTGTGATATTCCTTGTTTTTGGTTGCAGCTTTAAAAACGTATACTTTTCTCATACAGGAATTTGTCAACTCCTGTCTATACAAACAAAGGAACTTCAGTCACATGGCAACCAGTTTTTGAATATCATTTTAACTTATGGTACTGCTTTATTTCACTTCTACTTACAAGGAAGCAAGTAATAAGACTAATTCTGCTAATTTTTTCTCGATTAGCATGAAGTAAATCTGTAGAAGCATAAGCTTTCAAACTTGCAGAGTTGCAACACTCATTGATGCATTAATTTATTACTTTTGAGACGCTAATTTTATTAAATTAAGTCGTATTTAAATGAATATTGTAGTTTTATCTAAGTATAGTTCATTCTTCAAAGATCAAAACCGTGCCCATTATTTACAAGGAGAGCAGGCACTGCTTAACATTTTGTCAGATTTTAACAGTGATTTTATCATTGAGATATGTCATATCGAAACAATCGAAATGCTTCCTTCAAGTAACCTATTGTTTGCCATGCATGGCTTCATTAACTGTACATAACAAGTCATGAGTTAACGGTTCATACGCGCTCAATGAAACATTAATAAAAAGCTTCGTCATTGAATATGGAAATGAAGCCAACTTGAATTGTGTCCAAAAAGTTTTACTTTCTCTAGACGTAGTATGTACAGAGTGTATAAAGAAAATATTGCACTCCACCCAAAAATTCGATACAGAGATTTCACCGGAAATACACGTTTTAGGGTTCCTATATAAAAAAAAATCTGATGTATACCATTCACATGACGTTCTCCATATGCCTGCAACAAATAATTCTTAAAAAGCTTAAACTTCTATTTACTTTATGCTAATCAGAAAAAATTAGCAGAAATAGTCTTATTACTCCCATCCTTGTAAGTAGAAGCGAAATAAGGGACAGCCGTAGGTTAAAGTGATAGTCAAAAGCTGGTTGCTATGTCAATGAAGTTCCTTTGTTTATATGGGTAGGAGTTGACAAGTTCCAGTATGAGAAAAGTATAAGTTTTTCATAGGCAGAAACCAAAAATAAGGAATGTCACAAAAACGACGAACTCCACGAAAAAAATGTATATAACATAAATTGTGTGTTTTAATGTGCTCTACATTTTTTGTGTAGTAAGTTTTTGTCCATCTCTTACGGTTTAGCAGTTATTCAAAATTTAGTAAAATTCATCCAGAATAAACTACTCTTCAGAGGCTATTCCCAGAAAATTCAAGATATACATTTCATTTGTCAGGTAAATATGTTTAATATCCGAAATTTTAATCAAAATCGTTAGAGCCATTTTTGAGAAAGTCAAAATTTACGAAAATGAGAAAAGTATACGTTTTTCATAGCAGAAACCAAAAATAAGGAATGTCACAAAAACGACGAACTCCAGGAAAAAAATGTATATAACATAAATTGTGTGTTTTAATGTGCTCTACATTTTTTGTGTAATAAGTTTTTGTCCATCTCTTACCGTTTAGCAGTTATTCAAAATGTAGTAAAATTCATCCAGAATAAACTACTCTTCAGAGGCTATTCCCAGAAAATTCAAGATATACATTTCATTTGTCAGGTTAGTATGTTTAATATCCGAAATTTTAATCAAAATCGTTAGAGCCATTTTTGAGAAAATCAAAATTTTCGAAAAAAGCTCTATGTAAAGGGTAGTTGGGGGTGGGGGATTATTCTCAAAATTTTCGTGTCGCATCCCTGGAATATACTAAACTTAAATACCAAGTTTGGTATTTTACTGACTTTTCATTTTTGAGTTATCGTGTTCACAGACACACGGACACACACACACACGGACCTTTTTGTGAAAATGCTTTTTTTGGATATTGGGGACCCTAAAACATATGTTTCCGGTGAAATCTCGGTATCGAATTTTTGGTGGAGTGCAATACTTTCTCTATACACTATGTACATAGTGCGTATGGAGAAAGTAAAAATTGGAAAAAAGGTCCGTGGTGTGTGTCGGTAAATGTCGGTAAAATACCAAACTTTATATTTAAGTTCAGTATCTTACAAGCATGCTACACGAAGATTTTCAAGAAAATCCTGCCACCCCCAACTATCCTTTACATGGAAAAAATTTCGAAAATTTTGAGTTTCTCAAAAATTGCTGTAACGGTTTTGATTAAAATATCATATATTAAAGATATTTACCTGACAAATAGAATGTATATCTTGAATTTTCTGGGAATAGCTTCTGAAGACTACTTTATTCTGGATGAATTTAACGGAATTTTGCATAACTGCTAAACCGTAACAGATGGACAAAAATGTAGAACACGTTGAAACATATAATTTATGTTATAATTTTTTTTCGTGCAGTTGCTCGTTTTTGAGATATTCCTTATTATTGGTTTCAGCTTTAAAAACGCATACTCTTCTCTTGTCCATACAAACAAAACAACTTCAGTCTCATAGCAATCAGCTTTTGACTATCACTTTGACCTATGGTACTCCCTTATTTCGCTTCTACTTACAAGGAAGCAAGCAATAAGACTATTTCTGCTAATTTTTTCTCGATTAGCATGAAGTAAAAAGAAGCATAAACTTTATTAAGACAATTTGTTGCAGAGATGTAGAGAAAGTCATGTGAATGGAACATACCAGCTTTTAGGAAAAAGGTCCGTGTGTGTCTGTGTATCTGTGAACACGATAACTCAAAAACAAAATACCAAACTTTATATTTAAGTTTAGTATCTTCTAGGGATGCGACACGAAGATTAAGAGAAAAATCGCTCCACCCCAAACTACCTTTTACATGGAAAAAAATGTCGGAAATTTTGATTTTCTGAAAAATGGTTCTAACGTTTTTGATTAAAATAGCATATATTAATGATATTCATAGGACAAATAAAATTTATAGCTTGAATTTTCTGGGAATAGCCCCTAAAGACCTCTTTATTTTAAATGAACTTTGCGTAACTGGTAAACAGTAAGGGATAAACAAAAACGTATTACACCAGAAATTCAGATCATGTTAAAAACACGTTTTTTTTTTTCCTCGAGGAATTAACCATTTCTAAGATATTCCTTGTTATTTTTATCAGATAAATTTTGCTGACACGGAAAGTTGTAAACTCCTGGCCCTGCATACAAACGGGTTTCAACCACATGGCAACCAGCTTTTAAAGGATTTGACTATCGTTTTAGCTTAGTGTATTCCATTATTTTCCTTCTACTTACAAGGAAGCAAGCAATTAAGACAATTTCTGATTATGTTTATCTCGATTATCATAAAGTAGGCAGAAGAATATGGTTTTTAGCAATTTCTTGTTACAGCGATGTAGGGAAAGTCATGTGAATGGAACACATCCGATTTTTCTATAACTAACCTGAATCCAAACCGAGGATTCCTGAAAGAGTGTTTCTGTAAAAATGTTTGCTGTGTTAGTATGAAACCCGTGCGTCATAGCCCACTACCCGAAAAAGCTTTCATGGCCACAATGGAAGAAATAATATTTTCACTGCGGAGCTGAAATGTGATCGATAGAAAAGGCCAAACCCAGCCACGAGAGCTGTGCTAGTTCGCAAAGTTTGCAAGGAAGGCTGATTGCGTTTCTTTTAAAAACAAATGTGAATCGTGAGGCCAAACCTTATAAAATGTGCAAATCTAAGATGAAACTGGGAACAAAAATAGTTCCAGTTCCGAAATCAGGAGAGAAGCAAGAACATCAATATCAGAATATATACAGGGTGTTAATGAACTACACCGAAATAATTTGCGAGATTGTGCACGTGACTGGTATAAGTAATTTGAGATCGGCGATGCATGGTCCCCGGATAAACATAACGCAGCTACATAGCGTTAAACGTGTGAGTATCAGGTGCTGATAAGTCGGTGTTAAAGCAAAGCAGGCTGAAAAAATGGTTTAGAATGTCTTTAAAACTGCTGCCCGAGTATAGGAACATCGATGTTTAGCAGCTCGTTACTAGCATTCTCAAGATTTAATTTCGCAAAAATCTGTAAAATCTCGAACTAATCACTTGACAGTGCGACATTGAGCATTCATTAACTGCGTTCTTAAGTTATGTAGACTACTCTGGTGGCTTAATATGTAACGTAGGAAGCTGCTGTCCCAAAGGTCATGAGTTCGTTTCCTGTCACAGAGTAAATACTTTTTATTATTATTTTTTTTTATTCCAGACGAAGTGCCGCGATACGTGGCATACTGGAACTTCAGAAACGTGTAACCGTTACTTCGAAATTTCAATAAACAGGCCACAAGTCTCCTATCACAAACTACTTATCTAAGTAATCTACATATTCTGTGAAAATATTTCGGTATAGTTTATTATCACCCTGTATATATAAACATATGTACACACATTATATAATATCTGAAATAGCTGAGGATTCAGTGACTTTCTCTACTACTTTTCTACAAATTATTCTAATATCTACTTCTTGTTAATTCAGATAAAACCTTTGCCGATTTCGTTATAGTTACAGGAAGTATAGGAAGCTAAAGCGATAGCCCCTATATATCATGGGTTTAAAATACTGTTTTGTTTGTATAAACGCATAAAGAAAGAGTTCGCCTCTGTTGTATAGTGTAGCGTGTAGTCTCATATTCAACAAACACCGAGTTCAAATCTCGGTAAGGGTGGTTAACACGGTTAAGGATTTTTTCGGGGCTTTCTCTTATCCTAACAAAACAAATGGCGAATACTTTAAGCTCCATTGGCCCCGGGCTCATTTGAGTGTCATTTCACCAATTTCATCCATTGTCCGACATGACCCAACAAGAATGATGAGACGCTATAAAAGATTAAGAAGAAAATAATATATTTATTTGCAGATGAGGGTTAATAATACGTGCTTGAAAATTCAAATCAATAAAAAAGAAAAATCTCATGTGTTCCATTCACATGAATTTTTCTACATCTCTGCAACAAATTATATCTAAAAAGCTGGTGCTTCTATTTATTTCATGCTAATCGAGAAAAAATTAGCAGAAATAGTCTTATTTTGCTTCCTTTTCAGTAGAAGTAAAATAAGGGAGTACCTTAGGTTAAAGTGTAGTCAAATGCTGGTTGCTATATGAGTAAAGTCCTTTTGTTTGTATGGACAGGAGTTTACAAATTCCTGTATGAGAATTGTATACTTTTTTTAAAGCTACCAATACTAAAGAATATCTCAAAAACGATCAACACCTCGAAAAAAATGTATATAAGATAAATTGTGTGTTTTAATGTGCTCTACATTTTTTGTGGTAAGTTTTAGTCCATCTCCTATGGTTTAGCAGTTATGCAAAATTCCGTTAAATTCTTCCAGAATAAAGTAGTCTTCAGAGGTTATTCTCAGAAAATTCAAGATATACATTTTATTTTGGCATGTAAATATCTTAAATATAAGAGGTTTTAATCAAAATTATTAGATCCATTTTTAAGAAAATCAAAATTTTCGAAAAAAGTTCCATTAAAAGGGTAGTTGGGAGTGGTGGGATTTTCTTGAAAATCTTCGTGTCACATCCTTGTTCGGTTTTCAACGGTCTTTTCGTTTTTGAGCTATGTTGCACACGCACACACACACACACGCACTCATACACGGAGCTGCCCTCCGTTGTGTAATGGTTATCATGCTAACTTAATATACTCAAGGTCGCGGGTTCAAACCCGACGGAGGAGGATGGATTTTTTCGGAAGTAAAAATCCTTAGCATGGCTTCCTTCGGAAGGGAAGTAATGCCTTTGTCCCGTGTCGTATATTTACGGCACGTAAAAGAACCTCAAGCCTGATAGAAGTCTCTGAGCAAAATTAAGCGGTCTTTCACGCCAAATTAGAATGGGACGCTCAGAACCACAGTTGTTAAGAAGCGTCCATAAATAACACTCCATTTACTTTTTTACACACACGGACCCTTTCCTAAAAATGTTTTTTCTTTAATTTATTCGCGGGGACCCAAAACTTGTACTTCTGGTGAAATCTCGGTTTCGACACAGAGTACGTGTAGTTAAAGCAAAAATAGCGTATGTAAAAATGGATGTTAACGCCTCTTCGGCGCCATTTATTCACAGATAGTTAAAGCAGCTGAAGTGGCACCCTAACGCTATCTGCTTGTCAAGGAGCACAGTAACGTGGGGATGTGGTCTCGAGGGAACTGGCTGAACTCGGTCATCTGACTACGGATGATAGAGGCCGTTAGACCAGAGGTCATCATGTCTAGCCGTATGCCCATACTGACTACAGATGGTGAAAACACGCAGTCTGTATCACCCTATCCTCATCTGCTGGCACTAAATGAAAATGTTATGTGCAAAGCTACTGTCCACCACACACCGTCAACGAGGTTTCTTATAGAACAGTTCCGTCGTGATGTAACCTAGAAGTTAAAGTGATGTAAAATAAAATGGGTGTTGAACGAATGAATACGTGTATTTATTGACATAACAATAATATACATTGAGCTTCAACAATCACACGGGTCCACAGACCTTACATGCTTTTGTAATACACAAAATAATAAGCAATATTAAAACAACAAGGAATTAAAACAGTAAACACGAAAATAAAAAGACAAAGATATTCAAATACAGCAATTTAACCTTACAACACAGAGTACACCTTATTCATATGCATTATTGTACCCTATTATAAAACATAAATACGCTTAATAGAAATATATACACAATATATAAACCCACAACTCAACAATAACGTAAGTATACATAAAATATAACTATGTAAAACATTATAATCACTTTTGTTTAGCTATTCTTATCACCGCCCCTCTTCACTATGGTCAGCCTTCTCAGATGTCTTGCCTTAAGAATACATTTACCTAACCTGTCCACTTCTTCCATGCCTGCCAGTAGCGTCCAACATGCTCCTAGCTCTACATTCGCGGTGGTTAAAGTTCGCGGTAAATATTTTTCCCTCCATTCCTCCGTACCCCTACATCTTGCCAAGATATGGGTCCACGACTCTTCCTCCTCGCAAATGGGGCAGATTCTCATACCATTCTCATCAGCAATTTTTATGCTGCGCCAATCTCCTAGTCTAATCCACGCGAGCCCCCTCTCTAATAAGTTTCGTAACTGTTTTCATGTATTGCTCCATACCCCACTCCGATTTTTAGCACAGACTGTACTTCTAATGAAAGCTTCTCCGTGCATTGCGCAATTATTTTCATTCTGTCAGTATCACAGAGACGGATCTTAATTATAGATGTTAGATAACACTTGATGTGAGCTCGTTAATACTAAAATCTGCTTGAGATATAAACAAAGAATTTGTTCCATATTAGTATACATATCTATATCTACATATGTAGCCCAATTTGAAATATTTTAGGAAAACATTTATAACTATTAACGAAAGCTTCTGAGTCAACCCTCTCGATTTCATAGAACCTTTTTCACAATCATATGTTTTTATAGCGACCGATATAAACGCTCAGAAACAGCATAGCTTCATTACATATTTTGTTGAAGGTGCAAGAGCGAAAAATGTGATGGCCTCCATTCACATGACATCGTCTTCTATAAACGATTATCTAATAGATTATTCATTTAGCTACAGAATGTTAATCGAGATAAACATTATCAAAAAATGTCTTATTACTGGCTTCCTTGTAAAAAAAGTTTGATGTGTTCCATCACATGACTTTCTCTACATCTCTACAACAAATTATTGTTAAAAAGCTTATACATCTATTTACTTCAAGCTAATCGAGAAAAAAATTAGCAGAAATATTCTTATTACTTGCTTCCTTGTAAGTAGAAGCAAAATAAGGGAGTACCGTAAGTTAAAGTGATAGTCAAAAGTTGGTTGCTATGTGACTGTTAGTTCCTTTGTTTGTATGGACACGAGTTGACAACTTTCTGTATGAGAAAAGTATGTTTTTCAAAGCGGAAGCTAATAACAAGGAATATCTTAAAAAGACTAACTCCGCGAAAAAAATGTATCTACCATAAAATGTGTGTTTAAATGTGCTCTACATTTTCTGTGTGGCAAGTTTATGGCCATCTCTTACAGTTTAGCAGTTATGCAAAATTCGGCAAAATTCATCCAGAATAAAGTAGTCTTCAGAGGCTATTACCAGAAGATTCAAGATATACATTTTATTCGGGGTACAAATAACTTTAATATACGTGATTTTAATCAAAATCGTTAGAGCCATTTTTTTTAAGAAAATTTGTCCATGTAAAGAGTAGTGTGTGGTGGGGATTTTCTTGAAAATCTTCGTGTTGCATCCTTAGAAGATGCTATTTTGGTATTTAACGGTCTTTTCGTTTTTGAGCTATGTTGTCCACAGACACTTACACGCACACACACACGAACAGACAGACAGACACACACACACACACACACACACACACACACACGGAGCTTTCTCTAAAAATGCTTTTTTTTTATTCAGAGGATTCTAAAACATGTATTTCCGGCGAAATCTCGGTAGCGAATTCTTATTTCCCTTGCGCTTATAATAAATTAATTAATAAGACCAATCTGCTAATGTAGAGGTAGATTTAATAATAGGCTTTTGTAAGAATATTTTGTTACAGAATAGGCAGAGAAAGTCATGTGAATGGAGCGCATCAGATTCTTATACACCTTTACGATCTATTCCTGCAAATATAAGCCGCTTGAAATTAGCTACCATGATGGTTTGCATAGAAGGGTTCATCACACAGGTTATGGGAATAGGGGTAATCAAACGTTACTGCTGAAGGTTGGCAGTACTTAATAATTACAGAAGTAATTGAAAAAAGCGGCCGAGCTCTCTGACTCATGGGTCTTTCCAGGTTTGTTTTCCAGGTCACTAGGCAAATTCTAGGGAGGTTTCTTCATTTCCCCGCACTTCCTGACTCTTCAGGTCCATTTCATCCAATCAGGGTTGTAAGTGTCGGCGAGGCCTGCTGTGGCGGCGCCCTTCCATGGTGGTGACTGGAAATACAGCTCTCGGCAGCAGAAAAGCGTTGGGAAGTAGTCTGTAGACCCAGGAGTTTGGTCAGAGCTGGGGCATGGACTACTAGTGCTCCCCGCGTCGGGACGAGGGACTGCTCCAAAGGTGGCTCTTCCTCCGCCGTCCGGTTTCGGCCGCCTTCTCATCTCATCCTATCCCTCTGGGATCTTACGTACAAAAAGTCACTGGCTGCAATATGGAATCCTTTCCGAAATTACACACACATGAAATTCTCCACCCTCTATTTTTACTTTCTCTAGCCCGCATTTACAATGTACATAAGGATAGGGAAGGCATGGTATTCTACCCAAAAATTCGATGTCGAGATTTCATCGGAAATACATGATTCCCGTCTGGGACGGCGATTTTTTCTTTAACCAGAATTATTCCCTATCTCCCACAGAGTCTGGAAGTATGTATGTGAGAGTGAATGTGCGTGTGTTTGAGTAAAATAAAATTATTTAAACTCAATGTAAAGAACCTACAGACAACGAGTTGTTTCTAACACAAAAGCCCCCGACATGACCTTAGATGTTAAAAGGGTTTATATAAATTAAACAATTAAAAAAAAAAGCGATTTGCTATGACAATCTCATAACGACAGCTTTTAAAACATTTGACTATCACTTTAGCCTAGTGCATTCCCTTAATTCCCTCCTACTTATAAGGAACCAAGTAGTAAAAGCATTCTGGTAATGTTTATCTCGATTAACATTGTGTAGAAAGAAGAATAATCTTTTGTAAGAAGTTTTAGAGTGCTAGAAAGCGTTATTTGAGTGTAACACACCAGATTTTTACTTTCTCTATACATACTATGTACAAGGTATTGTATTGCACTCAAAATTCGATACCGGAAATATATGTTTTGAGACCCCCTGAATCCAAAATAAAAACATTTTTAGAAAAATGTCCGTGTGTGTGTCTGTCTGTGTATGTGTGTGTCTGTGGGCAGCATAGCTCAAAAATGAAAAGACCGTTAAAAACCAAACTTGGTATTTAAGTATGGTCTTCTAAGGATGGGACACGAAGATTTTCAAGAACATCCCCCACCCCAAACTACCCTTTATATGGAAAAAATTCGAAAATTTTGATTTTATTAAAAAGGCTCTAACGATTTTGATTATAATCTCGTAAATTTAAGATATTTACTTGACAAATAAAATGTATATCTTGATTTTCTGAGAATAGCCTCTGAAGACTACTTTAATCTCGATGCATTTTACGTTTTTTTTTGCATAACTGCTAAACCGTAAGAAATGGACAAAATCTTACCACACAGAAAATGTAGAGCACATTAAAACACACAATTTATGTTATACACATTTTTTCGTGGAGTTGATCGTTTTTAAGATATCCCTTGTTTTTGTTTTCAGCTATGAAAAATTTATACTTTTCTCATACAGGAATTTGTTAACTCCTGTCCATACAAATAAAGGAGCTTCAATCACATAGCAACCAGCTTTTGACTGTCACTCAAACCAATGGTACTCCCTTATTTCGCTTCTGCTTACAAGGAAACAAGTAATAAGACTTTCTGCTATTTTTTTTTTCCTCGATTAGCATGAAGTAAATAGAAGTAAGGAATGGAACACATCAGATTTTTTTTTTTTTTTATTTTGAGCACGCATTACCAAATTTTATATTTCTATCTACTTCACTTCATTTGAGACAAATCTTTACAGAAATAATTACAGCAGGTACACATTTCGTATTAGGTTAGAAGAGAATAAATCTAGTCAAATAGCCTTTCTATGAAATCTGAGAAACAACTGAACGTCGAAAGAGCTTTGAAATAATGACAGAAGTATTGGACAATTGGAACCATTAATAACGGATAGATCGGTAATGGTCAACAGTACTAAAACATTATCTGTAATAAATTGTGTGTTTTAAGGAGATCTACAGCTCTGTCTGGCACGTGTTCATTTATCGCTTATTTACCAGCTATTCAAGATTAAATAAAATCACATCATTCCAAATGAAGATGACTTTGGAGGTTGATTTCCAGAAAATGAAAGATTTACATTTTATTTGCCATGTAAATATCCTTAATACGTGTCGTCCTCCGTGATGTAATGGTTACCATGTTAACTTCATGTACATAAGGTCGCGTGTTCAAACCCTGCGGAGGACGATGGATTTTTTCCGGGTATAAAAATCCTTAGCATGGCTTTCTTCGGAAGGGAAATGAAACCGTGGGTCCCGTGTCGTAGATTTACGGCACGTAAAAGAACCTCAAACCTAATAGAAAGGCCTCTGAGCAAAATGAATCGGTCTTAACACACCCAGTATAGGATGGGACGCTGAGAACCACAGCAGTTAAAGAGCGTCTATAAATAACGCATTTTTCCATTTTCCTTAATATGCGATATTTCAATCTAAGTCGTTAGTGTCTTTTTTTTTTAAAAGAAAATTAAAGGGTAAGGGGTAGTAAGGGGTAGGGTGGGAGGATTTTCTTGAAAATCTGCATATTCGATGCACAAATCATGTCAGTAATCTGTTGTACTTATGTATCCTGTATGTACAATACTCGTGGTAAGTAGAGAATGTATTGTATTCAATCCAAAAATTCGATACCGAGATTTCATTATAAATACAGGTTTTGATGGCCCTCAATCCAATGAAAGCATTTTTAGAAAGAACCAGTGTGTGTATGAGTGTGTGAGTGTGTGTGTGTGTGTGTTAGTGTGTCTGTAGACAGCATAATAAAAAATCGGATGTGTTCCATTCACATGACTTTCTCTATATCTCTACAACAAATTATTGTTAAAAAGCCTATGCTTCTACTTACTTCATGCTAATCGAGAAAAAATTAGCAGAAATAGTCTTATTACTTGCTTCCTTGTAAGCAGAAGCGAAATAAGGGAGTACCATAGGTTAAAGTGAGAGCCAAAAGCTGGTTGCTATGTGACTGAAGTTCCTTTGTTTGTATGGACAGGGATTGTTAAATTCCTGTATGTGAAAAGTATGTTTTTGAAATCTGAAACCAAAATAAGGTATATCTCAAAAACAATCAACTCTACGAAAAAAATGTATATAACATAAATTGTGTGTTTTAAAGTTGCAACGGTTTAGTAGTTATGCAAAATTCCGTAAAATTGACCCAGAATAAAGTAGTCTTCAGAGGCTATTCCCAGAAAATTCAAAATATAAATTTTATTTGTCAGGTAAATATCTTTAATATACGAAATTTTAATCAAAATCGTTACAGCCATTTTTTAAAAAATCAAACTTTTCGAAAAAAAGTTCCATGTAAAGGGTAGTTTGGTGTGGGGGGATTTTTCTCAAAATCTTCGTGTCGCATCCCTGGAAGATACTAAACTTAAATACCAAGTTTGGTATTTTACCGACTTTTCTTTTTGAGTTATCGTGTTCACCGACACACGGACACACGGACACACACACACACACACACACACACACACACACACACACACACACGGGCCTTATTCTAAAAATACTGTTTTTGGATTTAGGGGACCCTAAAACATATATTTCCGGTGAAATCTCGGTATCGAATTTTTGGGTGGAGTGCAATAACTTCTCTATACACTATGTATATAGTACGTATAGAGAAAGTAAAAACGAACAATTAAATACTATATTTCGCCTTTAAGTTTAGCATCTTCCAGGGATACGATAGGAAGATTTTCAGAAAAATCCCCGCACCCCAAATTACCCTTGGAACATTTTGATATTTTCGATTTTCTAAAAAAAGGTTCTAGGGCTTATTATTAAATTCTGTATCTTAAAGATATTTACGTGGCAAATGAAATGTATATTTTGAATTTCTTGGGAAGAGCCCCTATGTCCTCTTCATTTTGAATGGCTTTCGCATAACTGGAAAACCATAAGGTATACACAAATGCTGACTATCACTTTAACCTATGGTACTCTCTTATTTCGCTTCTGCTTACAAGGAAGCAAGTAATTAGACTATTTCTGCCAATTTGTTCTCGATTAGCATGAAGTAAAGAGAAGTATGAGCTTTTTAACAATAATTTGTTGCAGAGATGTGAATGGAATACATTAGTTTTGTATTTCTATGATTATTATTATTGTTATTATTATTATCATCATCATCATCATCTTTTTCTTGGAAAATGTTAATGAAAGCGACTTATGTTTTTAGAATGTCTAAAGTTCGAATCACGTATGGCGCTACCTTTGGTAACTTGGCAGTTTTAAGCAAATGAGAAGCGATACAGTGTTGTAACAGCTATGATAAAAGAAACAACTATGCGGTGAACGCTTTGAGCACTGGAAAATGTACCACGCTAGTCAAATATGCCTACCTGTCTATTTTTCTTATGTGTTCACAGTTTAAACGCCAAGAATTGAAACGTGCTCTGCGGTGTCTGTGTGTCAGAAGCACCGCTTCTGTTATATATAGCACGTTGACAGTATGCAATACAATAGCAGTGTGATGCACACGTACAAGCCGACATGCTCGCGTGTCCTCTCCGCATTGTAATGCCTTCAGTTACCTACAGAGCTTCCGCTTCCGCTCGTTATACACTCCATGAAAACCAGTAAACTTTTTGTTATAATAGATGCAAAACACAGACTTAAAAATCTCTATATCTCTGTAACAAATTATTGTTAATAAGTTTATTCTTCTATCCATTTTATGCTAAAACATTAGCAGAAACGGCTTATTACTTAGTTCCTTTATAAGTAAAAGGGAAATAAAGGAATACACTAGGATAAACTGACAGTCAAATGTTTTAAAATGTGGTTGCTATGGGATTGACATCCGTTTCTTTGCGTGGCCAAGCATAGGCAAGTCCCCCGATGAGAAAATATTTTTAATACTAAAAGCAATAACAAAGAAACGATGCCTCCGTGGTCGAGTGGTCAGCGAGCTGACTTCTCACCCGGACGTCCCGGTTCAGTTCCCTGCTGGGCTGGGAATTTTTCTTTAGCCAGAATTATCTCCTATACCCCACAGAGTCTGGAAGTGTGTGTTAGCGTAAGATACCATTTAAACTAACGTAAAAAAACCTACAGTCAACGAGTTGTTTCAAGTGCAAAGCCCCCGATATGACCTTAGATGTTAAAGTGGGCTATATAAATGAAAAAAAAAAAAAAAAAAAAGGAATATCTTGAAAACGGCTAACTCTACACAAAAAGGGCATGACATAAATTGTGTGTTTTAACGTGATCTACATATTTTGTAAGTTATTGTCTATCTCTTAAAGTTTACCAGTTACGCAAAAGCCAGCAAAATTCATTCAGAATAAAGAGCTCTACAGAAGATATTCCCAGAACATTCAAGATATACATTTTATTTGACATGTAAAATATATTACATATGAGAGAATTTAATCAAAATCGATAGCGCCATTCTTGAGAAAATCAGGATTTTCAAAATTTCTTCCATGTAAAGGGTAGTTTGGAGTAGGGGGATTTTACTGAAAATCTTCGTGTCATATACTTCGATACCAAACATAAATACCAAGTCTGGTATTTAACGTATATTCACACACACCCGCACGCTAATCTTTTTCTGAAAATGTTTTTTTTTTTATTCAGGTGGTCTTAAAATACGTATTTACGGTGAAATCTCGGTATCGAATTTTTGAGTGGAATACAACACTTTCTCTATACACTATGTACTACATAGTACGTGTAGAGAAGTAAAAATCTAATGTGTTCATTCACAAAAAAAAAAAAAAAAAATCTGTTGTGTTCCATTCACATGGCTTTCTGTATTTCTTTTTCAACTTATTGTTAATAAGCTTATTCTTCTATTTACTTCATGCTAATCGAGAAAAGATTAGCAGAAATAGTCTTATTACTTACTTCTTTGTAAGTAGAAACGAAATATCGGAGTAGCATAGGTTAAAGTGAAGTCAAAAGCTGGTTGCTATGTGACTGAAGTTCCTTTGTTTGTATGGACACGAGTTGACAAATTCCTATATGAGAAAAGTACAAGTTTTTCAAAACTGAAACCAAAAACAAGGAATATCTCAAAAACGATCAACTCCTCGAAAAAAATGTATGTAACATAAATTGTGTGTTTTAATGTGCTCTACATTTTCTGTGTGGTACATTTTTGTCCATTTCTTAAGCTTTAGCAGTTATGCAAAATTCATCCAGAATAAAGTAGTCTTCAGAGGCTATTCCCAGAAAATTCAAGACATTCATTTTATTTATTTGTCAGGTAAATATCTTTAATATACGATATTTTAATCAAAATCGTTAGAGCCATTTTTGAGAAAATCAAAATTTTTGAAAAAGGTTACATGTAAAGGGTAGTTGCGGGTGGGGAGATTTTCTTGAAAATCTTCGTGTCGCATCCTTGGAAGTTACGAAACTTAAATACCAAGTTTGATATTTAACGGTATTTTCATTTTTGAGCTATGCTGTCCACAGACACACAGAGACGCACACACACACTCACACGCACGGACCTTTTTCCAAAAATGTTTTTTTTTTATTCAGGGGACCCAAAACGTGTATTTCCGATAAAATCTTGGTATCGAATTTTTGGGTGCAATACAATACCTTCTCTATATATTATGTACATAGTACGTGTAGAGAAAGTAAAAAAATAATATTTTTTTATCGATATAATGTTATAAACTTACCAAAAATGGTCATTACTTAGTTGCTTATAAGTAGAAAGAAAATAAGGTAACACAGAGCCTAGAGCACACTCAAGTCTTTAAAAAGCTGTCGTTATTGAAATTCAGTTCTCTCTCCCTAGTCAGGAGTAAAACAAAAGAGAATGAAATGGGCGAGTACTTACCGTTTGAGAAAAGTTTTAATTACTTTAAAATTGAAACCAATAACTGGGAATAGCTCGGAAGTGGTTAGCTCTACAAAAAAGTATATATGAGAAATTTTATGTTTTAACGAGATTCTGTATTTTTACTTTATCAAGCCCCGTGTGTACAATGTACATAGGGATAGAGATGTATTGTATTCCACCCAAAATTTCGATGTTGAGATTTCACCGGAAATACATGCTTTAGGGCCCCATGAATCCAAAAAAAGCATTTTCAGAAACAGTCCACGCGCGCGTCCTTTTGTGTGTGTGTGTGTGTGTGTCTGTGTGTGTGTGCGTGTGTGTGAGCCTGTGGACAGCATAGCTCAAAAACGAAAAGACGGTTAAATACCTTCCAAGGGTGCGACACGAAGATTTTCAAGAAAATACCCCCCAACCCTAATTCTCCTTTAAATGGTAAAATTTTCGAAAATTTCGTTTTTCTTAAAAATGCCTCTAACGATTTTGATTAAAATACCACACATTAAAGCCGTATCTATCACAATAAAACGTATATATTGAATTTTTCTGGGAATAGCATCTAAAGATCTGTTTATTCTGGATGAATTTTGCTTAATTTGGTATAACTACTAAACCGTAAGAGTTAGACAAAAACTTACTTTAAAAAATGTAGATCTTATTAAAATACACAAGTTATGTCATAAACAATTTTTTTTCGTGGAGCTTACCGTTTTCGAGGTATTCCTTGTTATTAGTTTGAATTGTGAAGTGCCTATACTTTTCTCAGAAGGTAGTGTCCATTTTTCTTTTGTTCTACTGCTGGCCAAGCAAAGAGGCGATTTGCAATGACAATCACATAAATACAGCTTTAAAAATATTTGACTATCACTTTGGCTTAGTGCATTCCTTGGTTCCAATCTACTTATAAGGAACTAAGTAATAAAATTCCGTTGTTTATCTCGATTAGCATTCTGTTGAAAGAAGAAGAATCTTTCGTAAGAAGTTTGTTTGCAGAGTACCTAGAAAAAGTCATGTGAGTGTAACACATCATATTTTTTTAGGTTATTTTATGGCATTGTATTTGACAACTACACATGTACCCATATTTTCTGGCGCAAACGATACCATGTTATCACGCAACAAATGTTTGTATGCAGAAGAAGTTGATGCGCTCCTTGCACAATAAATTGCTCTTACAAACGGTTGTTTTCTATGTACTTCATGGCAATTCAGACACATATTGGTAGACATGGCTTCCTATAAGCACAAGGAAATGGTTAACTCCAAAATATGTATTTGACAAATTATGTGATTTTACAAAATTTACAATTTTTACTTTCTCTATAAGAACTATGTATATAGTGTATAGAAAAGGTATTGTAATGCACAGAAAAATTCGTTACCGGGATTTCTCCGGAAATATGTGTTTTAGGGTCCCCTATATCCAAAAAAGCATTTTCAGAAAACAGTCCGTGTATGTGTGTGTGTGTGTATGTGTATCCGAGTGTCTGCGAACACGATAACTCAAAAACAAAAAGTCGGTAAAATACCAAGCTTGGTATTTAAGTTTAGTTTCTTCCGGGAACGCGGCACGAAGATTTTCAACAAAATTCCCCCACCTCCAACTACCCTTTACATGGAACATTTTTCAAAAATTTTGATTTTCTTAAAAATGGCTATAACGATTTTGATTAAAATGTCAAATATTAAATATGTTTACCTGACAAATAAAATGTATATCTTGAATTTTCTGGGAATATCCTCTGAAGACTACTTTATTCTGGATCAATTTCACGAAATTTTGCATAACTGCTAAACCGTAAGAAATGGACAAAAATTTAACACACAACAAATGTAGAGCACATTAAAGCACACATTTTATGTCATATATATATTTTTTTCGTTTTTTATATATTCCTTGTTTTTGGTTTCAGCTTTGAAAAACATAATTTTCTCATACTGAATTTGTCAACTCCTGTCAATACAAACAAAAGAACTTCAGTCACATAGTAACCAGCTTTTGACTATCACTTTAGCCTATGGTACTCCCTTATTTGCCTTCTACTTGCAAGGAAGCAAGTAATAAGACCATTTCTGCTAATTTTTCTAAATTAGCAAGAAGTAAATAGAAGAATAAGCTTTTTAACTATAATTTGTCTGAGAGATGTAGAGAAAGTCATGTGAATGGAACACATAAGTTTTTTTTTAGTATTTATTGTATAATTTATTTTATTGAATGGGAATTAGATTAAGATCTTCATCTATTGCTATAACTTTATGTGTATATGTTTTAGGAGCAAATGTTTTAATAGAGAACGACTTGATCCTGATGGCACGGCAATATCGTGTGAGAAAAGTAGTACTTCGTACGAATTATACTGATTTTCTGGTCTTTATTACTCGCGGTTTCAATTGCGCATATATGTACATGACCTTTGGAAATTCTCGAGGGGGAGAGACTATATAGTGACTTTTCGGTATATCTGCCATTGTTAAGCGATTTCAAGTTGCTAAGTGCAGCTGTCGTGTACATGTAGAGAATGGATTTTTGTTACTCAGTGTAACAGGGTGCAGTTCGGCAGATATTTCGTAGTCGCAAGTGTCCACCTAAAAATTCGATGTCGAGATTTCAACGGAAATATGTTTTCGGAACCCCTTAATCAAAAAAAAAAAAAAAAAGAAAAAGCATATTCAGAAACAGATCTCTGTGTGTATCTGTGTGTGTGTATGTTGGTGTGTGTGTGTTTGTGTGAGAGAGAACCGTCTCAAAAGACGGTTAAATATCAAACTTTTATTTAAGTTTGGTATCTTCTAAGGATGCGACATGAAGATTTTCAAGAAAATCCCCCCCACCCCTAACTAACCTTTACATGGAAACATTTTTGGAGCAGTTTGTTTTTCTTGAAAATGGCTCTAACGATTTTGATTAAAATGCCACATATTAAAGCCATATCTATCACAAATAAAATGTATATCTTGAATGTCCTGGGAATAGCTTTTAAAGACCTGTTTATTCTGGATGAATTTTGTTTAGTTTGGTATAACTAGTAAACCGTAAGAGATAGACAAATTCTTACTAAACAAAAAGTGCAGATCTTGTTAAAATACACAAGTTATATCATAGACATTTTTTTCGTGGAACTTACTGTTTTCGAGGTATTCCTTGTTATTAGTTTCAATTGTGAAGTACTTATACTTTTCTCAGACGGAAGTGTCCGTTTTTCTTTTGTTCTACTCCTGGCCAAAAAGAGAAGCAATTTGCAATGACAATCGCATGTAGACAGGTTTTAAAACTTTTGACTATCACTTTAGCATAGTGCGCTCCCTTAGTTCCATCTACTTATAACGAACTAGGTAATAACATGCTGCTAATGTTTATCTGGAGTAGGCTGTTTTATTGATATTCCTTTTTATTGATTTCAGCTTTCAAATACTTAAACTTTTCTCATACGGGAGCTTGTCAACGCAAAGAAACGGATTTCAATCCCATAACAACCACTTTTTAAAACATTTGACTGTAGGTTTTGTGTAGTGTGTTCCCTTATTTCCCTTCTACTTATAAAGGAGCTAAGTAATAAGACTTTTTCTGCTATATTAAACAGATAGAAGAATAAGTTTATTAATAATAATTTGTTACAGAGTTGTAGAGAAAGCCATGTGAATGGAGCACATCATATTTTTTTTTGTAGCTGCTCTAACTGGAACATAAAGGCTGGAAGGTGAATAAGTGCAAATAATTTGATTTTTAGTGGAGCACAATGTGTGCTACATATAAGTGTATCTCATTTTGTCCACTTACTAATAGCTTTTTCATAAATGAAGCCAAATTTCAGGATTTAATGTGTTTTGAACGGCCCTGCGTTATTTCTCCTGTGTATATATACACCTCACGCAATGGCTAACCCCTCTGTTTAGTACAACTCGCACACCACCGAGCCATTCATATTACTCACAGCGAGGAAACGAGGGACCACTTCAGTCGCAATCTTTCCTTTACACAATGAATGACTTTACATATGCTGAGTTAGCAGATACCCATTTAATTTTCGCCGCAACCGGAGAATCTGCCAATGCTGTAAGGGGCTATATAATCACCGAACTCTAAATCGCCATCTTCCCAAAAGGCGACGTTAACTGCAGTGTATCAAAGGATCTGCGACAGAGGTTTCTCTTAATTTCCGATTTGAAGGTTTTTAAGGTTGCCGTTTAGTTTTAATTTCTCGGCTGGTTTTTCCATTTAAAGAACGGAAGTGCAAATGCTTGCATGTGGGTTTGAGTTATGTATATACTCAATAAAACCAAATTTAAATAAAGTATAATATCCATATTTTAAGTTGAACATGAATACTTTGTGAATCCTAATCGAATAATGTTATATGAAAAGTATGGTTATGTAGGTTGAAGTTTTAACGCCATCGATATTCTTCCCTAACATCACACAACACTATAGTCGGGCGGGGCAAGATCAGCCATGTTTTCTGTTACTATACAATCATTTGAGGTTGGGAATAATATTCATCTTAAAAACATCGTGAAATTTTCTTCAATTTTTATAAATTGGCGAAAGAAAAACAGCAAATGCTGGGTCATCGCTGGTACAAATATTAGCACTTATTCACCTCCCACTCTACATAATGTCAGACGTCATTAAACAAGTCAGAAAAAGAACAAAGAAAAACAACATTTGTTAAAAATTAAAGTATGTTACTGCAAAATTGAAATTTATTTTTATATACGGAGGTCTTTGATGCTGCGGTTCTTAACGTCCCATTCTATATTGGGTGTAAAAAGCTTATTTTGCTCAGAGGCCAGCTTATTAGACTTGAGTTCTTTTACTATGACACGGGACCAACGGCTTTACTTCCCTTCCGAAGGCAGCCATACTAAGGATTTCTTCTGCCCATAAAAACCCACTGTCCTCCGCCGAGTGTGAACTAGCGGAACCAGAGGCTATCAAGTTACCTACCCCCTAGACCACGGAGAACAACATTATACTGCAGCAGGACTTTACCCCCTGTTTAGAATTCCTAATGGCAGTTTCATTTAAGTTTCTATTAGTGTGGAGGTTGAACGCTTATCTTTCACTATAGTACCATTCTCATGAGTTTCTCTGCATCTCTGCAACAACCTACTGTTAAAAAGCTTATATTTCTGTTTAGTTCAAGCTAATCAAGAAACAATTAGCAGAAATAGTCTTATTACTTACTTCCTTGTAAGTAGAAGCGAAATAAAGGAGTACCATAGGTTAACGTGATAGTCAAAAGCTAGCTAGTATGTGACTGAAGTTTCTTTGTTTGTATGGAAAGGAGTTGACACATTTCTGTATGAGAAAAGTATGTTTTTTAAAACTGAAACCAGAAATATGGAATATCTCAAAAACGACCAACTCCACGAAAAAATGCATACAAAATAAATTGTGTGTTTTAACGTGCTCTACATTTTCTGTGCATTAAGGTTTTGTCCATCTCTTACAGTTTAGCAGTTATGCAAAATTCAATAAAATTCATGCACAATAAAGTGGTCTTCAGAGGCTATTCCCAGAAAATTCAAGATACACATGTTGTTTTTAGGTAAATAACTTTAATATACGATATTTTAATCAAAATTGTCAGATCTATTTTTGAGAAAATCAAAAATTTCGAAAAAAGTTCCATATAAAGGGTAGTTGGGGGTGGGGGATTTTCTTGAAAATCTTCGTGTCGCATCCTTGGAAGATACGAAATATGAATACCAAGTTTGGTATAGTACGCGTAGAAAAAGTAATTATACACCATAATCATTGGTATTAAATGCTTACACATCATTACATGCAGTCTTAAATGTGTAAAATGGGAAGGAAGTACTGTTTAAGTGTAGCAAAATGAAAATATTTTTGGGCCGCACTTTGACGATTACTTCAAAATTCCAGGACGCGCTTCTACTGTAGTGAAGCCCCAGGGCCCCGGTGAAAAAATGTCTTAGTTTGTTAATGAGAAACCGTTATAATAATGTAATCTTTACAAAGTAATCATTTCGTTACTTTTGTTTCAACGAGCAAAAGTAGTTCTCATTCTATTAAAAGAATAAACCATTTTAGGACCGGCACTAATTTGAAGCTTCAGCAACTGTCAGGTCCTTTTCTGAACTTGCTCTGTGGTCAACGCTTTATTCGGTTTATGTTCTTTGCTTCCTCCTTTGTGTCAGTAAAACTTTACAAGACCAGCCAGTTCGGAGAAATGCGGCAGCTGTTAATGACTTACTCGTAAAACGGGTGGCTGGCTATCTCCTCATTGTCTAACTACTTTTTCCGTTCTTCGTTCTAGCAAGCAGTTCTTAATTTTTTACTTTCTCTACACGTACTATGTATATAGTGTATAGAAAAGGTAGTCTAATGCACCCAATAGTTTGATACCGAGATTTCACCGGAAATACATGTTTTGGATCCCCCCGAACCCCCAAAAAATCAACTTTGGAAAAATGTCCATGCGTATGTGTGTGTATGTGTGTGTGTATGTGTGGATAGCATAGCTCTATTAAATACCAAACTAGGTATTTAAGTTCCAAGGATGCGACACGAAGATTTTCAAGAAAATTCCCCCACCCCAAACTACCCTTTACATGAAAAAAAATCGATAATTATGATTTTTTCAAAAATGGCTCTAACGATTTTGATGAAAATGTCGTGTATTAAAGGTATTTACCTGGCAAATCTAGAATCTGGAAGTAGCCTCTGAAGACTACTTTATTCTGGATGAATTTTATGGATTTTTGTATAACTGGCAAACCGAAAGAGATGGACAAAAACTTACTTAGCAGAAAATGTAGAGCTGTTAAAACACACAATTTATGATATATACATTTTACTTTCTCTATACGTACTATACACATAGTGTATAGAGAAGGTATTGTATTGCACCCAAAAATTCGATACTGAGATTTCACCGGAAATATATGTTTTGAGACCCTCTGAGTCCAAAAAAAGCATTTTCACAAAAATGTCCGTGTGTGTGTGTGTCCCTGTGGGCAGCATAGCTCAAAAAGGAAAAGACCGTTAAAAACCAAACTTGGCACGAAGATTTTCAAGAAAATTCCCCCCACCCCAAACTACCGTTTACATGGAAAACATTTCAAAAACTTTGATTTTCTTAAAAATAGTTCTAACAATTTTGATTGAAAACTCGTATATTTAAGATATTTACTTGACAAATAAAATTTAACTATATCTTGAATTTTCTGAGAATAGCCTGTGAAGACTACTTTATTCTGGATGAATTTTACTGATTTTTGCATAACTGCTAAACCATAAGAGATGGACAAACACTTACGCTACAGAAAATGTAGAGCATATTAAAATACACAAATTATGTTACACACATTTTTTTTCGTGGAGTTGATCGTTTTTAAGATATTCCTTGTTTTTAGTTTCAGCTTTGAAAAACTTATACTTTTCTCATACAGGAATTTGTCCACTCCTGTCCATACAAACAAAGGAACTTCAGTCACATAGCAACCTGCTTTTGACTATCACTTTAACCTATGGTACTCCCTTATTTCGCTTCTACTTACAAGGTAGCAAGTAATGAGACTATTTCTGCTATTTTTTTCTCGATTAGCATGAAGTAAATAGAAGCATAAGCTTTTTAAAAATGTATTTTGCAGAGATAGAGAAAGTGATGTGAATGGAACATATCAGATTTTTCTATTCATTCTTCAACAACCTATTCTTACAAATACTTATATCTCTATCTCATTTTAGCTCAGAGGAACATCTGTGGAAGTAATTTAATGTTTTTAGGTAAATATAATTGTGATAGAAATACCTTAGGCATAAGTGTTTGCCAAATATATTAAGACGATATTGAAATTCCATTTCCTACCGGAAAAGTCACATCAATAAGAGAAATTTACATTTATTTATGGACGCTCTTTAACTGCTGTGGTTCTCAGTGTCCCAGTATATATTGGGCGTGAAATTTTGCTCAGAAGCCTCTTTATCTGGCTTTAGGTTCTTTTACGTGCCGTAAATCTACGACACAAGACCAACGGCTTGACGTATCTTCCGAAGGAAGCCAGGCTAAGGAGTTTTACGTCCGAAAAAATCCATCGTCCTCGCCGGCTTTGAATCCGCGACCTTGGATATAAGAAACTAGCAAGCATGGTAACCATTACACCACGGAGGACGACTCACATTAATAAGAACAATTAACTCGGATTTTGTCTGTTTCTTAAGATTTACTAGTTATATACATGTCATTCACAATGAAAAGGACTTCAGAGTTATTCCCAGAAAATTCTATCTTAAACATAATATAGTATTTTAATCAAATTTACTGTCGAAATTATTCAGAAAATTACAATTTCCGCAAAAGAATGCATTTAAAAGGTAGTTTAGGGGGTGTGATTTTCTTGATCTTCGTGTTACACCCTTGGATGATATTGAACTTAAATAGCAGATTTGATTTTAATGGACTTTTGGGTTTTGAGTTGTGCCATTTACAGATCCCTCCTCACCTCACACCACACATACATGACCCTTTTTCTTAAAAAGTTGTATTTGGGGGCCTCAAAACAAATAGTTCTGATGAAAAGTCGACATCGAAATTTTCGGTAGAATAGAATACTTCCCGCGCTTACTGTACGTTAAAAAGAACGTAATAAATACAATAAAAGATAAATATTTTCGTATTGTTCCTGATTCCCAGGAGTGTAGTTATGTTATCTTGATAAGAACGTCCTTATCTTTGAGGGTGATTAACTCCGGTTTTAACACGATCCTCCGCAGGTGACTGTTCATGTGTTAAACATAGAAATTACACAATAGTGACGTAAGTCATAAGAATCTATTAATAGACACTTGTGGGTGGCGATAATCAATTGTTGGACTTTGTACAGCATTTTATGATCCTTGAAGATTAGTATTTTCGGAAATTTATTTGGTGTTAACTCAAGGAACACATTGTTATTGTGCTGAATATTTTAAAAGTAGGAGTTAGATAGTCAGACTGAAAAATTCAATGCCATAGACGGGATTTGAACCACAGATCTCCCAATCTCTAGTCGGTTGCTCTTCCACTAGAGCTACCATGGCAACATGCCGGCATAGCATTGCATTTCTCAACTGACTTGCATGTTTCACGGTAAACCACAGAGTGATCCCAGATTATTTTGAGATGACAACCCCAAAGGCGTCTTACAATATTGTAAGTAATTTAAGACCAAGGATTCATAGTATAGCCAATTATTATGGTCATATGGTATTGATTTTAATTGTTTTTCACACAAGCCATGTGTCGGAGAGGACTTGGATAGGTAGAGTCAGACTGAAAAATTCATTGCCATAGCTAGAGATCGGGAGATCCGTGGTTCAAATCCCGGCTAAGGCATTGAATTTTTCAGTCTGACCCTACCTATCCAACCCTTGTAAGAATACTTTGCTTGTAAAACATATAAAGTCATGTGAATGGGAGACATCAGATTCTTTTACCTGTAAGTTTATAAGTATATATTCTATTTCAAAGAGAAGTTTGACAATCAAATGTGAATTGGGAATATAACCTAGAATTCATGTTTCTTTTGTGGCCAACATTTAGACTGAGAGTTTTGCAAATGGAGTCATTTCTCAAACGCCAAAGTTTGATCCCTATTCTATACCTCATCGATGTCTCCGACATCTGATGAAGTGACAGCTGCCCAATTTGCCCCAATTCTCAGCAAGGGAGATGCTAATGAACCTTCACTTAAATTACAGATGTACGTCAGACAAGTTGACGAGTGGTGTAAACAATGGAGAACAATAATGAATGCAAAAAAATCAAAATTTGTAAAATTTACATACAAAATCAATGTACCAAACCACTGCATAAATATTTGTGGCGAGAATGTCCCACAAACCGAAACAGTAAAGTATCTTGCGCCAACGTTAGATAAGATATTAAGTGGAAACCACACATCACTGATGTAGTACGTAAAATTAGAAACAGAATGCGCCAGATACATTATTTAATACGAGAAAAATCACCTCTCCGACTACAGTACAAAAGAACGATCTACCTCTCCTTGGTTCGGCCTATATGGACATACAGGTGTGGCATTTGTGGTTCTGCATCTGATTCACAGATAAAAAGAGTACAGACCCTTCAAAATCGTTTCTTTCGGCTTATAGTAAATGCACCATGGTATGTCCACAACACAACCAGGATCTGCAGATACCACTAGTAGCAAATGTCCTGCAAGACTGCCATACGAAGCTCTACAACAAGTTCGCCAACCATTCTAATCCATTACAGAGCACAATTCCTCAACACCTGCCAGCAGCCCGAAGAGACAGAAGATTAAAAAGAAAGCATCATCCAGACCTGACAATGCAAATTAATTATAAGGCCTGTCATTGGATAGGGTCCTTGCCATGTTTCAACTTGTGTTATTGCCATGTAATGAGCATAACTGTAATATTAAGTGTACAATAAAGTTATCATTATTAAAAAAATCTGATGTGTTCCATTCATATTTGTTAAAAAGCTTATGCTTCTGTTTACTAATCGAGAAAAAATCAGCAGAAATAGTCTTATTACTTGCTTCCTTGTAACTAGAAGCGAAATAAGGGACTACCATAGGTTAAAGTGATAGTTAAAAGCTGGTTGCTATGTGACTGAAGTTCCTTTGTTTGTATGGACAGGAGTTGATGAAGTCCTGTGTGAGAAAAGTATGTTTTTAAAGCTGAAACCAAAAACAAGGAATATCTCAAAAACGATCAACTCCATGAAAAAAATGTACATAACATAAATTGTGTATTTTAAAGTGCTCTAGATTTTTTGTGTGGTAAGTTTTTGTCCATCTTTTACCGTTTAGAAGTTATGCAAAATTCCGTAAAATTGATCCAAAATAGTCTTCAGAGGCTATTCCCAGAAAATTCAAGATATACATTTTATTAGTCAGGTCTTTAATATCTTTAATATATGATATTTTAATCAAAATCGTTAGTCATTTTTATCAACATTTTCGAAAAAATGTTCCATGTAAAGAGTAGTTTAGGTTGGGAGGATTTTTCTCAAAATCTTCGTGTCGCACCCCTTGAAGATACTAAACTTAAATACCAAGTTTGGTATTTTACCGACTTTTCGTTTTTGAGTTATCGTGTTCACAGACACACCTTTTTTTTAATTCAGGGGACCTTAAAACATTTATTTCCGGTGAAATCTCGGTATCGAATTTTTGGGTGGAGTGCAATACCTTCTCTACATACTATGTACATAGTATGTACATAGTATGTATAGAGAAAGTAATAAAACAGTTTGATCCCATGTTTTGATTCAATCATCAACTTTCATTTTCAAAATAGCAAAGTGGTATTCGCCAATCTTTTGTTAAAAGCTCTGAATGCGACGAAAACTTTGTGGAAGATAATTTAATGACTAATCACTAGGGAAGCAGGAACCTGACATGATCACGGCAAGCAGTATCGACGGACAAGTTGGAGAAGGGAAGCGAAGTAATCAGAGAAGCCTTGCTGACCTCTGGCGGCGCACTGCTCGCAATTTCCTGTTGATAACGCCGCGGGCAAGTCTTTTGTCATGGAGGGTGTGACATATATCTTGTCAATTCCCTGCAGTAAATGAATCAGCCGCCCTGGACAGACAGCTGCGGTCGCTGGGGCGTGAGTGAGTTGAGCCCCGCCTCGGGCCCTACACTAGTAAATGTGTTGCATGTTTGTGGGCCGCTGGTCCCCAGGCCCAGGAGCACAATGAAAAAGTGACATTTGCAAGCAAGCAGGGGGTGTCGTTGAAAAGTTCAGGCTCTAGTCACTTCTTGGAATTAATAACAAGGCTTCTCCAAGCATGCGCTCAACAATTTTGCTCATAACCGACTCCTGAAATTAATATTTTGAGTTTTAAGGCCAGTTAGAGCAATTGAGCAACTTAAACACTCTTGAAGGCTTCTGGCTTCCTCGAATAATATTCCAGAGCCAAATAGGGAATCATCCTTCCCTTGGATTAATTGTTTTTTTACACAAGCCGTGTGTAGGACAGGCATTGGATAGGTAGAGTCAGGCTGAAAAATTCAATGCTATGGCTGGAATTTGAACCAGGGATCTCCCGATCTCTAGCTACCATGGCAATCCAATACCAATTGACCATAATAGTTGGCTATACTATGAATTCTGGGACTTAAAGTACTTACAACATTGTAAGTCGCCATTTTACGGTTGTCATGTCAAAATAATTTGAGAACACCTTGTGGTTCGCCGGGAAACATGCGAATCAGTGGAGAAATTCAATGTTATCCCGGTATGTTGCCATGTTAGCTCAGTGGCAGAGCAACCGTCTAGAGATCGGGAGATCCGTGGCTCAAATCCCGGCTAAGGCATGTACTTCTTAGTCTGACTCCACCTATCCAACTTTGAGATTGATGACAAGTATTCGACAGCCATAAGAGTGAGCAAATATATCCCTTTATTCAAATTCTAAGTCTAATAACAAAATTCTAGAGTAGCACTGTTAAAAGTGGCACCCAAAATTTGATTTCCCGGCACCCTTCATCAGCCAAATTTTTATTCTGAAGAATTTCTAATTTTAAATCAACCTTCAAAACAAAACAAAAAATTCATATGTTCCAATCGCATGACTTGCTCTACATCTCTGCAACAAATTATTATTAAAAAGCTTATGCTTCTATTTACTTTCATGCTAATCGAGAAAAAATTAGCAGAATTAGTCTTATTACTTGCTTCCTTGTAAGTAGAAGCGAAATAAGGGAGTATCATAGGTTAAAGTGATAGTCCAAAGCTGGTTGCTATGTGACTGAAGTTCCGTTGTTTGTGTGGACAGAAGTTGACAAATTCCTGTATGAGAAAAGTATGTTTCCAGAGCTGAAACCAAAAATAAGGAATATCTCAAAAACGGCCAACTGCATGAACAAACTGTGTATAACATAAATTGTGTGTTTCAATATGCTTTACATTTTTTATGTGGTAAGTTTTTGTCTATCTCTTACGGTTTAGGAGTTATGCACAATTCCACAAAATTCATCCAGAATAAAGTAATCTTCAGAGGCTATTCCCAGAAATTTCAAGATACGCATTTTGTTTGCCAGGTAAATATCTTTAATATAGGATATTTAAATCAAACTCGTTAGAGCCATTTTTAAGAAAATCTAAATTTTCTCAAAAAAGTTCCATGTAAAGAGTAGTTTGGGGTGGGGGGATTTTCCTGGAAATCTTCGTGTTGGATCCTTGGAAGATACCAAACTTAAATACTAAGTTTAGTATTTAACGGTCTTTTCGTTTTTGAGCTCTGCTGCCCACAGACACACACACACACACGGAAAATTTTCTAAAAATGCTTTTTTTTTGTATCAGGGGGACGCAAAACATGTATTTCCGGTATCGAATTTTTGGGTGTATTACAATACCTTCTCTATGCACTATGTAGATAGTACGTGCAGAGAAAGTAAAACTTCCTACCTAACATCTTTCTAGTATACACCCATGACCACAAAACTTGTTTTTGTACTCAAATCCGTTCTAATTATTTTCCTCAACAAGTAGTAAACCTCAATTTTTGGCAATTAGTTAAACCCAACAAAGCTTTAGCGCAAACAGCAAGTTCAATTCTTTAAAGATTGTTGTTTGTAGCGATTGCGAGAGGGTCGGTTTGTTTATAATCATACTTTTACTGACACTAAACGAGTTTTTCAATAAACGTTCAGTATAACTTGGGAGATTGTCGATGTGAGTTCAGTTATGCTGTATTCACAATGAGATGCAAGCGCAGAGGTAACGTAGCATAAGCGCAGACGCAGGAAACACCATTCACAAAGCAATTGTAAGCGCAACGCAAGAAGTTGTCACGGGTTTCTAGATCCGCAAGTTACATGCGAATGTCTTCCAAGCGCTCCGCAAGTTACAAGCTGAATAACATAACCATCAATATCACATAAGGAAATTCACTCAATCTTTTACAAAATAAATACATTACATACTAACAACTGACGTCACATAATTGCTCATTCAAAATTATTGAAAATAGTACAAGCATAGAGACTGCAGAAAGTGATAAAGCTACACATTTAATGAACTAATTATCACTCTGCGTCTTCGATTTATGAGAACCAAGAAATCTACACAAAGATGATGATTACATCCATTAAATCAAAGAAGGATTCACAAGGAGACGGTCATAACCTCTTGAGGGAGATTAGAGATGGCGCGGCACGGCCAAATAGAAGAGCATGCATGTACAGCAGGCCCTGTAAAAGCTTGCAGTGCGATCGTTTGCTATTGAATTCATAGGAGAAATTCATGGAGAAAAGAAGCAGAATGCCTCCTCTTTGCATGCAACACAAGAATAAAGTTTGCAAACTCTTGCGTTGCATTGCATTGCATTGCATTGCGATACGTCTTGCGTGTTTCTATGTGAATGCTTACATTAAATAATATGAGTCCAAACTCTTGCGTCTGCGCTTGCATTTCATTGTGAATGCAGCATTATGTGTCTTATGTTGGATAGATGTTCTTAATATAATATGGCTAAGAGACAAAGAGTTTTCAGTTTGAACGGTCATTAGCAGGAGCAGTGCTGTTTTGGGAATTCAGAGGAAAGTCCGTGAGTATAATTTTTCGACTAATCACACAAGCTTTAATAGTGGATTTCCTGTTAATTCTGAATTACGAAAACAAAAAATTGGAGACTTAAAATGTAAATTAACACTACATCAAACTGTATTTACAACGCCAGTTCAGCAAAATTGTAATGTGTCAATGGCTTCTTACAAAGTCTGTTATGCTTCAGCAAAAAGGGAAAAAAAACTCTGAGTGACAGGGAAGTAGTAAGGAAGCAATGATCAGTGCCACGGAATCTCCTTTCGATGGTCACAAAGATAAATCTGCACTAATGTCTTCTATAAAAGGACTTCATTTGTCTTAACAAACTGGTGCTGGGCGTGTTGAACAGATTTCAGCGTGTTCATCAGATTTAGAATCTCAATTATATCAGTACCTCTAATCCTATGAATATGTTTCGCCTCAATTTGATCAAAGCACTGATTTGTGCTTTTATTTGTTTGTCCTTTGTGTTTTTTTATTAAAATGTTCTTTCATGACTACAGTTAGAGGAATTTGTAAATGTGCTGCCACCTCATGAGTGTACTAGGGGAGAGGATATATTTAATGTATTCCTGAAACTTACGAAAAGTAATACGTAACATTCCACTCTCTAAACTTGTTGCTATTACAACTACCCGCCTTCAATAACTGAAAGGAATAAGGTTTTCTTGCTAAAGATTATTCATTTCCAAAATTTCCTTCTCATCACTGTATATATTCTACCGGGAAACCGTTTGCGCAAAGGCTTAGAAATTCAGCCATGTCATGAATAACTCTACACATCACCGATTAATCAAAAATCCCTTTGAATATAACAACAGTTCTGAGCATGGTGTCATAATTTTTCATTAGACGTAAGGTGGCATAGTAGGAGGAAAACTCTGGAACGGTCTTGCAGTCTTCTGGATGAGATAAGAGATTTTTAAAATCATCGCCCGGGCAATATTGTCAAAAATTTGATAAGATATCATGCTTCCTAGAATTAGATTTCTTGGCAGATATCACCTCAAAATTAAATGAGCTAAATCTCGAATTACAAGCAAAAAATCGCAACATTTCAGCCATGAAAAATACTGGAAATGCTTTTCTTAGGAAACTAAACTTATGGAATGCACATTTAAAAAGAAATTCCTTATCACACTTTCCAACATTGAAACCAGTTACGAAAATCGTAAATATCGGTGAAAGTGATATTCTACTTTTTGCCCAGCATCTTGAAATTCTAGATCACAGAATTTAGTAATATATTTGGTAATTCTGCACGAGGGCTCTATTAATTCTACCGTCTGATAAACGGAGATACGTCGGGGTTTTTACAGTAGGAGTGAAAGTGAAATGTGCGGATTGTGGTGAGAACATGAAAGTAATTTAAAATCGGTTAATAAATAGAGAACCTACGATTCAGATTCAGCAACGACCGTGAATTCGATTCCGGCCAAATTAATCATAATCACATCAGCTCGAGGATTCTGCCGTCTGCTAAACGGAAAATACGTCGAGGTATCTATAGCAGCAAATAAAGTGAAATGTGTAGATTGTGGTCAAAACACAGAAATTTCTTTAAAATCGGTTAATGAATAGAAAGTAAATTTTCAGATCCAGCAAAGGCCGTGAATTCAATACAATAAATAGAAATTTTGCAATTCAGATCCAGCAAAGATCGTGAATTCAATACCTGCTAAATTATACATAAATCAGGATAATTCTGTACCTTCTATATATTAACCGATTTTAATTTACTTGTGTTTTCAACAGAATCAGCGTTTTTCATTTTTATTACCTACTATACTACTGTGTCAAGAAAGTTCCGAGAATTTGCCAATAAAACACAAAAAATGAATTATTCATCCAATTTTATTTTATCACCTTCAAAGTAGGCCCCTTCTGAAATTATACATTTATGCCAACGAATAATCCAATCATCAAAACACTTTTTGTAGGCACTTTTAGGAATCGATGTCAATTGTCGCCGCGAATTTCCCTTTGTCTTCTATCGACTGAAAACGGGTGCCTCGAAGTGGTAACTTGAGTTTTGGAAAGAGAAAGAAATCAGCAGGAGTCAGATCAGGTGAATACGGTGGTTGTTCGATAAAATGTGTTGAGTTTTTGGCCAGAAATTCGTTCACAATAATAGCCTTGTGAGCTGCTGCGTTATCTTGGTGCAGAATCCATGAGTTGTCGTTCCACAAATCTGGCCCTTTTTCACCGTATTTGTTCTCTCAAACGCCGCATAACGCTCAGATAATAGTCTTTATTTACCATCTGACCTTCTGGCAAGAACTCTGAGTGCACGACACCGCGATAATCGAAAAAAACGTCAACATGACCTTCAGTTTTTGATCGAATTTGACGTGCCCTTTTAGGTTTCGGTTCAGTTGCAAGGCGCCATACGGAAGCTTTATGACTGGTTTGAGTGTCAAACTCGTAAACCCACGTTTCATCACCAGTTACAATGCGTTTCATGAATGTGGAGTCGGAACTGGCTCGTTCTAGCATGTCTTCAGCTATCCTTACGCGATTAAGTTTTTGTAGAAAATTCAAGTTTTTCGGAACTAACCGAGCTGCAACGCGTAGCATGCCCAAACAATCGTTTAAAATGGTATGAATCGATTCGTGAGACACAGAAAGTTCAGCGGCAATCTCTCTCAGACCAAAATGGCGATTTTCAGACACCATTTTCTTCACTTTAACGATGTTCAGTTCTGTTGAAACCGTTGATGGCCGGCCAGAGCGAGGCAAATCTTCCACCACATCTCGACCACTTTTGAATGCACTGAACTACTCATATGCACGTGTTTTTGATAAAGTCGATTCACCGTAAGCCCTCTGTAACATTTTCAACGATTTGACACACGAAATACCATTTGCATTGCAAAATTTGAGACAGATTCTTTGTTCAATATTTGTATCCATCGTAAAATCGCAAATCACCTTTGAGATGAAGTAACAAAATGGTGTACAGTAAACAAACTAAATGACAGATGACGAACAAACCCCGCGTGGGTTTAGAGGAAAGTTGTACTAACTTAGCGACAACAATAATTTCGAATCCCCTATTAAACAGGATTTTTAAATGATCAATTCGCGGTACTTTCTTGACAGAATGTAGATACCATCATGGACGTTTCCGTTTTGCAGACGGCAGAATTACCACATATTAAACCAGTTCTCAGTACTTGATCCAGTAATTATGTTTATCAATAACCCATTGATACAGTTAGCATTACTGAACTTGGAAGTAGGAGAATATGTAAGATCTTTGAAAATTGTAATCTTGAAGAATTAGAAATGGAAATTTTAAATTTTCAAGAAGATTTATCTTTAAAATCACGTTTATCAAGTTCCAGCAATTTCTGGACTCTGGTGGAGAACAATAAATATCCCATATTGGTAATGTTGCTTTGAAAACTTATTCTTTTTTTGGCTGGACACATTTTTGCGAAGTCAGCTTTTCGCCTATGAGCATCATCAAGAATAAGTCCCGAGCAGTTTGACAGACTGATGACGCATTAAGATAGCTTGTTCAGCTCCATACCTGATTCTTCCGCACTTAGAGCCAACAGACGCTGCCAAACTGCACATAATTATGTAAGCTGTAAACCTATGTCATTTTAATTGTAATTCTTTGAAATATTTTACACCGATGCATTTTTGTTGTTGTATTAATGGTAGTGGTAGCAGTGGTTGTAGTAGTGGTAGTGGTAGTGGTGGTACAGGTGGTAGTGGTAGTAGTAGTAGTGGTATAGGTGGTGGTGGTAGCTGTGGAAGTAGTAAGTTTAAAATCTTCCAGGAATGCGACACGAAGATTTTGAGAAAAATACCCCACCCCCAACTACCCTTTACATGGATTTTTTATCGAAAATTTTGATTTTCTCAAAAATGGCTCTAACGATTTTGATTAAAATAACGTGTATTAAAGGTATTTATATGGCAAATAAAATGTATATCATGAATTTTCTGGGAATAGCCTCTAAAGACCTCTTTATTCTGAATGAATTTTGCGTAACTTACCTCACAAAATATGTAGATCACGCTAAAACACACAATTTATGTAATATAGGTTTTTTCGTTGAATTACCAATTTCTAAGATATTCATTGTTATTTGTTTCAGATTTAAAATATTTAAACTGTTTTTTCACACGGGAAGTTGTAAATTCCTGGCCCTGCATAGAAACGAATTTCAACCACATGGCAACCGGCTTTTAAAAGATTCGACTATCGTTTTAGCCTTGTGTATTCCCTTATTTTCCTTCCACTTACAAGTAATTAAGACAATTTCTGCTAATGTTTGTCTTGATTATCATAAAGTAGATAGAAGAATACCTTTTTAACAATATGTGTTACAACGATGTAGAGAAAGTCATGTGAATGGAAAAAATCAGATTTTTCTTAAGTAAAGAACAAAAGACAGTGGGAGGGGAGAGATCTCTAGTTGAAGGAATATTTAATATAATCACATTTTTCGGTCTGTTGATAAATTGGTATTATTGAGTAAACATGGCTGCAAGGTCACACTTAATTTTCTTCAAATTTCTTGGTCTGAAATTACTGTTAATGTAACAAAAAGCTGTAGCATAAATTACAGCATTGGTTTAAAGCTTTAATAGATGTCAATTAATTCTTTTTTACTTTCTCTATATTACTATGTACATAATGTATAAAGAAGGTATTGTATTGCACCAAAAATTCCATACGGAGATTTCACTGGAAATGTATGTTTTGAGACCTCCTGAATCCAAAAAAATTAGAAAAATGTCCGTGTGTGTGTGCCTTGGGCAGCATAGCTCAAAAACGAAAAGACCGATAAAAACCAAACTTGGTATTTAGGTTTGGTATCTTCCAAGGATGCGATACGAAGATTTTCAAAAAAAATCCTCCATCCCAAACTACCCTTTACATGGAAAAAATTTCGAACATTTTTATTTTCTTAAAAATGGTTCTAATGATTTTGATTAAAATGTCTTATATTTAAGATATTTACTTGGCAAATAAAATGTATTTCTTGAATTTACATTACTGATAAACCGTAAGGGATAGACAAAAACTTAACACACAAAAAATGTAGATCACGTTAAAACACACAATTTATGTTACATACATTTTTTTCGTGGAGTTGATCGTTTTTAAGATATTCCTTATTTTTAGTTTCACATTTGAAAAACTTATACTTTTCTCATACAGGAATTTGTCAACTCATGTCCATACAAACAAAGGAACATCAGTCACATAGCAACCAGCTTTTGACTGTCACTTTAACCTTTGGTACTCCCTTACTTCGCTTTACTTACAAAAGCAAGTAATAAGACTATTTCTGGTAATGTTTTCCCAATTAGCATGAAGTAAATAGAAGCCTAAGCTTTTAACAGTATTTTTTTGCAGAAATGTAGAGAAAGTCATGTGAATGGAACACATCAGATTTTTTTTTTTTACTAAAAAAGCAATTACATTCCTATCACTACAAATATATCTTTCCTGGCTCCTAACCCTCTTCTGTAGCAATTTTATTCTTTTGCTTGCTTTATTCTTCAGCTTCAACATTAATTTTCTCTTTCTTGGGCTTTGCAGTACAACACTATTGTCAGTATCAGTTTGCTCAGCGGCCTTTTTAGTTGGTTTCACCAACAATTGGGGTACTTCCACTATTTGGCGGTCTACGTCGATTTCTGCAAGTAAGAGGGATAAGCAGGAAACAAAGAAGGAATAGCTAGTTCTCTTATTCTCCTGGTTTGCCCTGTTAAGTCCAAATCGTGGGATGTAAAGTGCTGTGAGCACACACCAGAAGCCGGAGTAGGCCGCCAATTTCGCCTGCGAATTGCCTTAACCCACGCTTCTCTAAACTCTTTCGGAGTTGCAAATCTACAATTCACAAACAATACAGAATCGTTCTGTTGATATGTATAACATATTTCACTAAGTATACCGCCAAAAAATAACTTAAATAAGTACACTAACCTGTGTATTGAAACATTTCCTTTTTCTCGTTTTTTTCTTGTTTTCCTTGTTTTTAGAAAAAGGTCCCTGTGTCAGTGTGTCCGGTGTCTGGGAACACGATAGCTTAAGAGCGAAAAGTTGCTAAAATACCATTCTTGGTATAAGAGTTGAGTATCTTCCAAGGATGCGACACGAAGATTTTGAGGAAAATCTCCCTACCCCAAACTTCCCTTTACATGGACAAAGTTTCGAAATTCTTTATTAAAATGCCTTATTTACGACATTTACCTGACAAACAAAATATGTATTTCCTGGGAATAGCCCCTGAAGACTACTTTATTCTGGATCAAGTTTACTGGATTTTGCATAACTAGTAAACTGTAAGAGAGAGAGAGAGAGAGAGAGAGAGAGAGAGAGAGAGAGAGAGAGAGAGAGAGAGAGAGAGAGAGAAACTTATCGCTTTATCCTAACGTATTGTCTTAGTTCTCGTCCACTTACAAAGAAGCACTAATATGACCATTTATTGCGATTAGCATGAAATGGATAAATAGAAAAATAAGCTTTTTAAGAATAATTTGTTACAGTAAGTCATGTGGATAGAACACATCAGTTTTTACTTTTTCTACACGCACTATGTACATTGTATTGCACTCAAAAATGACATACCGAGATTTCACCGGAAATGTATGTTTTAAGACCTCCTGAATCCAAAAAAGACAGTTTTAGAAAAATGTCCGTATGTGTGTATGTGTGCCTGTGGGCAGCATATCTCAAAACCGAAAAAACCGTTAAAAACCAAACTTGATATTTAAGTTTGGTATCTTCCAAGGATGCGACACGAAGATTTTCAAGAAAATCCCCCACCCCCAACTACCCGTTACATGGAAAAAATTTCGAAAATTTTGATTTTCTTAAAAATGGCTCTAACGATTTTGATTAAAATCCCTTATATTTAAGATATTTACTTTCCGAATAAAATGTATATCTTGAATTTTCTGGGAATAGTCTCAAAAGACCTCTTTATTCTGGATGAACTTTATTGAATTTTGTATTACTGGTAAACCGTAAGAAATAGGCAAAAACTTACTACACAAAAATGTAGACCACGATAAAACACACAATTTATGTCATATATAATTTTTTCATAGAGTTGATCGTTTTTGAGATATTCCTTGTTATTGGTTTCAGCTTTGAAAAACTTTATAGTTTTCTCATACAGGAATTTGTCAACTCCTGACCATACGAACAAAGGAACTTCAATCACATAGCAACTAGCTTTTGACTATCACTTTAAACTATAGTACTCTGTTATTTCGCTTCTACTTACAAGGAATCACAATTTCTGCTAATTTTTCTCAATTAGCATGAAGCAACTAGAAGCATATCCTTCTTAACAATAATCTGTTGCAGAGATGTAGAGAATGTCATGTGAATGGATCACATAAGATCCATGTGCCTCACAGATGCCTCACGCAACAGATGTTTAAAATAACGTACTACTGTTTAGTATCTGTTACTTTTGTGACCTAACTTAGGCCTGCAGCCATCTGGTGGACCATTTTGACAGGTCTTGGTGGTCGATGGTCCTCTAGAAACAAAAAATGGTGAAGTTAGCACCACTTTGCAACGAGGGGAAGAGCTGTCACTAGATGAGAAAGAAAAACGATGCAAGGAAGGGTGTGTCCGACCTGCATGACAGCTCGACCTTGGTTCCCAGGTAGGGTGTGGGATGGACGCTCAGCAAGCATTACTAAGCAGAATGTTCCTGCGTCTCCCACCAACAACTTTAACTTCCTTCTTTCATATTAAATTCCTTCTATTCTTCCTTTCCTTTTGAAGCCTTAAGCATTTACCTTTGTCTTGGCCATCCTCTTCAACCTATATTCTTTCTGTTATTTCACTTTCTATGTTCAAGTCGCCCTCCGTGTAATGGTTACCATTCTAACTTCATATGTATACATAAGGTCGCAGGTTCAAACCCGGCGGAGGACGATGGATTTTTTCGGGTGTAAAAATCCTTAGCATGGCTTCCTTTGGAAGGGAAGTAAAGCCGTTGGTCCCGTGTCGTAGATTTACGGCACGTTAAAGAACCTCAAGCCTGATAGAGAGGCCTCTGAGTAAATTAAGCGGTCTTTCACACCCAATTTAGAATAGGACGCTGAGAACAACAGCAGTTAAAGAGCGTCCATAAATAACACGCCGTTCCATTCTCTCAAAACGACACATGATCAATGTGTCCCCCAACCCCCTTACGTTATTGTCTTTCAGGTGTAAATTAATTCTCCATCAGGAGAGAGAAGTATATGAGGAAGGTTAAATGTTTAAATTGATTAGATTAGAAAGCAATCTGTAGGTTCGTTTAGGTCAGGAAGCCACTGAACATAGAACTTGTCAAGGGATATACATGTATACATATGTTTATATACTATGGAAAACAATGTACAAAGCTCTAGTGCTAAAAGCATGGGTTACAAAAACAACAGAATAGACATATAAATACACCATTTGCTTTTGAGGCCTGTACGCCACTGTACTATACTTAATGTGTTCTATAAAAGTATATGTACTTCCTTTTTTGCATGCACATAAAAACAAAGAGTATCAAAAATTAATGTTAAAATGTATAAATAAATATAATTTCATTATATATAACACTGATGTAATGTCAGATGTTAGTTTTCTAATTATTGTCGTAATAGTTACTACTAGTAATTATGAGGAACTTTAATGCATAATAAACTTGTTTTTGACATAGTTATGGTATTGATGCTGGCGGGAAGAGGGACGAAAAGGTGATGAAGACTTTGGAACAGGAAAAAACGTTGGGAATTGTAACGGGAACAACGGACAGGAATATGAATCAGTTCGGCGCTTTCCCCTGGGTTGGAAGGGCATGCTGGGATGTCGATGAAGACGATGAAGATGTTGAGGGTTGCACCCATGACGAAGTCGCTTCCGGATTAATGTGGTGAGATGTCGCATGTACCTGCATGACCTTTAATCCAGAGGAAACGACTTTCTGCCCCGCTTCAGCGGCTGAATGTAAAAGGTGCAGAATATGATGTATTTCTCTGCTCCTCAGCGGTTATTCTTACATTTGTATCACACTTTTGGCGTCGTTAATATAAGCAACGTCGGAAAGTGGCCTGACGGCTAGAACCTCGGCAGGTAGTTCAAGCCTCATAGGAAGTTGGCATTGAGAAAAGTCTTGAGCACTAGGACAGTAGTAGGCGTAACCTGCTCCCTGAGTGGATTTGGAGCCATCGTTGTATATCTTAACATAATCTGGGATGTGGACGTGTGACTCAGATCCTGTGTGATACGAAAATATACTTTTCAACGTCCCTATAGAGGTAGTGTTACAGGATTGGGCAAAAAGTCGCCGATTGGGCGACTAAAATCCGCTTTTTACGACCAAATTTTGATGAAGGCGATTTGCAAATTTTTGGGCTACTAAAATATTTCTGCAAAATATAACTGTTAAATATAAATATTCTGTTTTTAACTTTATGCGCCGTTTGGTAGGGAAGAGAGTTCTAAATCTAAATTGACGAAAGATAAATACTAAATCCTCTCTGACGTGAGAAACTTATTTATACAATGTTATTTTAAGCCTGCCAATAATTTTTTTTTTTTTTTTTTTTTTTTTTTTTTTGCGCGCGACATAGTTAATTTGCGGTACTCATTAATATTGTTGCTATGGATGGATCATAAGTTGATATTCTCACTTGCAATGTGGTTTCAATGAAAGCAAAAGAAATTTCAGTGCTGATAGTTAATGTTTCATTATACTTCTTATATATTAGAATTGTTGATTTGGTTTTATCGATATTTTAACAATTAAATTTAATCATGATCAAAAGCATTAGTGCGGGAAGTAAAACCATACGAATAAAAAGTACGTGCCCATAAGAACACATCGGAGAATCGGCTCCTGAAATGTAACATTTATCGTTATGTTAATAAGATTGTATGGTTATAAGTCTGTATGTCTATAAGGCAGCCCTCAACTGAGGGAAGTAATTAATAACATAAATACTTCAGGTAATATTTCAATATAATTTTCGGCGCAAACGCCTCGTATTTTCATACTCCCCTGAATCTGTGTCAGCGCAGCTCATAGTATTCCAATATTATGCCATTTATTATGATTGTGCTATACTTAACAGAGATACCGGCTATAAGAATCTTTTGAAAATATTCCAAGTGTGTGTTTGTGTATCTAAAATAGTAAAATAAATTGCATATTTTAATAAAAAAAATCTGATGTGTTCCATTCACATGACTTTCTCTCATCTCTGTAACAAAATGTAGTTGAAAGCTTATGCTTTTGTTTACTTCATGCTAATCGAGAAAAATTAGTAGAAATAGTCTTATTATTTGCTTCCTTGTAAGTAGAAGCGAAATGAGGGACTACCATAGGTTAAAATGATAGCCAGAAGCTGGTTGCTATGTAACTAAAGTTCCTTTGTTTGTATGGACAGGAGTTAGCAAATGCCTGTATGAGAAAAGTATGTTTTTCAAAGCTGAAACAAAAATCAGGAATATTTTAAAAATGATCAACTCCACGAAAAAAATGTATGTGACATAAATTGTGTGTTTTAACGTGAGCTACATTTTCTGTGCAGTAAGTTTTTTTTCCATCTTTTATGGTTTAGCAGTTATGCACAATTCCGTAAAATTCATCCAGAATAAAGTAGTCTTCAGAGGCTATTCACAGAGAATTCAAGATATACTTTTTAATTGTCAGGTAAATATCTTTAATATGCGATATTTTAATCAAAATCGTTAGAGCCATTTTTTAGAAAATCAAAATTTTCGAAAAAAGTTCCAAGTAAAGGGTAGTTTGGGATGAGACGATTTTCTTGAAAATCTTCGTGTCGCATCCTTGGAGGATACCAAACTTAAATACCAAGTTTGAGCTTTAACGGTCCTTTCGTTTTTGAGCTATGCACACACACACACATACACACACACATACACAGACAGACACACACGGACATTTTTCTAAAAAATACTTTTTTTGGATTAAGGGGGTCTCAAAACATGTATTTCCGTTGAAATCTCGGTTTCGAATTTTTGGATGCACCTTCTCTATGCACTATGTACATAGTTCGTATAGAGAAAGTAATATTGGGCGACTTCAACTGAATCTTTGCGATTTTTTTTAATAATTCGGGCGAAATTTTGAGAAATGTTTCTGGCAACACTGTATAGAGGTACATCAACAAAACACTGACGCAGAATTTAAGCTTGAAGCAATTTAGGCAACTAAAAATAATATTATACTACCCTAAAACAGTACTAAAAATCATAAAATAATATTTTTGGCACGAGAAAGCCAAGGAAAATGTATGTGAAGGAATTAAAACGTGACGTCATCGCTCCACGATATGCACGAAAACTTAACATGGCGTGTTTAACGAAAGTGACATAGCCAAGGATATGTAATAAATTTAACTCGTCATTGTTATGTATAAAATAACTAAGAATTGGTGTTTATGAAGGTATATGAAGCAAATAAAACCTAAATAAACATGTAATATGGAGGAGTAGGAGAACAAAAGACGGATGCTGCAATTTTTTAACAATGTAACAAAGGAGGAGCACTAAACTTAACAAATAACTAATTTAGAAAAGTTCATAATTGTACGAATTGTATGTAAGTTATTTAAATTCATTGGTTTTAATTACTATGAGCATATAAAATGTATATTGAATGTGTATTTCACGAAAAGTGGGATCACGGAAATCTGCCATCCCCATGTTGATTACAATGTTTAAAAACAATGATGTTCAACTGTATGATAGGAGTGTAAATTGTATAAAGTTCCGGTGTACAGCGCTGAGTAGTGAAAACGTATGAGCTCATCTGAATAATCAAGACTGATGTTATAGTAATTGTATATAAATTCATGTACTATAACAATTTCTGTAAAGGAAGTCAGATCAAGTTACGTGTCTTGGTACGCCGCGTTATTTTAACGTTGCTAAACCTACCAAATTACTTGTAACTTCACTCTCGCCTACAACCAAGCAAGGGGATTGAGATTCTTATACTCACTACGATGATGCAGCTAATATTTACAAGGCTAGTGATGGGACAAAAATAACACAACAACTATTTGAAACTGTTTCATAAAACACTTCTGGAAACTGTGTTATTCATGTATCGCTTCCCCGTAACAGACCCGTGTAACAGTATCAGCAACGCCTGAATAGTTGTTTTACTTATTGAAACAGTTAGTAAGTGCGGTTGTTATGTTCCATATGGTAAACATTTTGTCACTGCTTACCGCAAGGTGCGCCTTTGTACCTTATAGCGCGCGGTCTGATATAATCCGCGAAATTCCAATATACTAATCAAACTCATTCCCTCTCCTTTAACGCGCAACAATGCTTTGTTTCCGTTATGTGATAATTTCCTCTTCAGTGTACCTAGTGAGTGGTTGCATTTGGCGCATTGTGATTTTATCGATGGATGGTTTATCTGAATAGTATTTGAGGGTAGACAACAGATCTGCAACAGTTTGGGGAATTTCTGTTGCAGGAAACTGTTATTTCGAAACTGTTTCGACGTTGCAACAGAAACAGATTAAACTGTTTCGCAAAAAGAACAACTTTTCCCACCTATAGCCATGGCGAACGCTAAATAACAAATTCTGCAACAGAGAAGAAAGGTTAAAACCGTCTCAACAATTGGTTCGGCGATGAACAGAATTTCCAGTTCCGCCAACTGTAACCGCTCCAGCGGCAAATTCAAACATACAAAACACGTTTCAACACATGACAAGGACAAGGCGGAGTTCCAGAGACGCACAGCAGCCCAGCCAACTCCGAGACTACAAGTGTGCCGAAATAAATTTCCGCATCAACTGACCCAGGCTAGGTAGCTTGGAAAGCTCTGAATATATGGTTTCCCAGTATTTTCGTAAACATACTGATATACAGCATAGTGGTTTGTTAACATTAACGGACTCATCTTTCGAATCCCGCTAAAAATCTGTCCCTTTAGTTATTTGTTTATTCTTCTAACATATTTCATCATAACAGACAATGTATAACAGGAAAGAACTAGTAAAATACGCAGCTACAGTTAAGCCGCCAATACTATCTTTTGAGTCAGTTTAACATTAGTGATCTTGAGGAAGGAAGTAAGAAACTGATAAAGCAACAGAGGCAAGAATACTATTAGAAGACTATCAAAGGATTGTAAATAAAGTTAATCAACGAGACAATAAATTTAACTGTACCTATGTTACTCGTAATATAAATTAAACATTTTACAGCAAGTTCTTTTTGCTATTTTCAGTAAATTGTGCGAGATTAATATTAGGAAAACAAAAATCGATTAGGATAATAAATACAAGATATTCGTTGATAGGGCAAAATAACTATGATTCGCATTCAAAAGCAATCTCAAAACTTCCGAGCGTTTTAATAGTTACTGTCCTTTGTCCCTTTACCTGAAAGCTAGGACAGGTTTGCTGATAATGGATTAGTAGAAACCGTTTGTTTTCATGGTACGTGCTTGCGGATAGCACCCTCTGAGTTGTGTGTATGTGAATACAACATACCATAGCCTCGTGTGCTGCCTAATCCGCGAATGCCCAATTTTCAATTTTACACAAAAACATATGCAAAAGAGGTTCGAAGCTGCGACATTAAACGATAGGGTGGCTCAGTTATAAGTTATGAATTGTTATATTAGTTCGGTTATATTCGTTTTGGCTTGTCTACCACCAGTGGAGTCACCAGTCTCCAGGACGAAATTATATAGTAATAAAAACAGTAATATTTTACTTTCAGAATTGTGATTACTTTAATAGCAGAGTTGAATGTTAATTTTATAAATTCTTAATTAGTTCTTTAATTATTTGCTTGCGATGGAGCTGACTAGTAGTTCCACGGAATTTACTAATGGCATGCAATTTCAAAAAAATTATCCCTATTAAAAGACAAGCATTGTTGTTATAAACATAATTTAATTGCTGATGATATTTCGTTTTATTGATTAAAGGAAGAACTTTCACGTTTGTTTATTGCCTTTATAGACAAGGTGAAACGTAAAAAAAAAAAAAAAAAAAATGTAAACATGGAGAAGCTCCAAAGTGAAATTCTTGGATCTCCTCTGAATATTTTGAGACCGTTAGTTTACCTCATCATTATTATTATTATTATTATTATTATTTAACGTACAAATGTAACATCTCCCAATATGCGTAGAAAGTTAGCTGTAGGCAAGCTCAGATTAGGTTGTTCATGAAACTTGGTCGTTGCATAAGGGGAAAATTCTCTGTTAAGGTAGAAAGTTGATAAAAGTCACGTATTCCTTTATATATGTCTGTGCAATAGAGTAACAAATGAAAGTGAGCTGGGGAAAGTCTCTAATGTACAAGAAATGGGTGTTTTTCCCATTGTATAAACGTAGTCACGATGTATTTATAGTGCATTATGGGACGCATAGACGCCAAGTTCGCGGACGTTTTAACCAATAGGAATAAAGCCGCTATGATATCATAGTGTTCTATATAAGCAGCAGTTCTCTTGTAATTAGACACACAGTTTGTCACACAGTCTGTCATGTTCTTGTCGGGGTGATCAGCGACTCCTGTCACCAGAAGGGATTAAAACGACGCGAAGTACTCTGAATAATGTTGTGAGGTGATGTAAATTACAGGAAGGGTCAAGAAACAAAGTAGATATCTCTAGTTTTCGCCACAAATAAATATAGTTCAAGTTAAAAGAGTGTTGTGACATTTACAAGTATATCTCCTACCTCCCCGTTGTTATAACATCCTGAGCGAGTCAACTTAGTGCACACTAGTGGTGAGACAAAAATAGCACAACAGATATCTTGAAACAGTTTCACCAACACAACAACTATTTCAAACAGTTTCACCACTAAAACTGTTTCATAAAACACTTCTGGAAATTGTGTTGTTCTTTCGTGTAACGCTTCCCCGCAACAGACCCATGCAACAATAACAGCAACGCCTGAAGAGTTGTTTCACTTGCTGCAACAGTTTCTACGTGCGGTTGTTGTGTTATATCGTAAATATTTTGTCATTGCTTACCGCAAGGTGCACCTTTATACCTTAGAGTGCGCGGTCTGATATAATCCGCGAAATTTCAATGTACTAATCAAACTCATTCCCTCTCCTTAACACGCACCAATGCTTAACTTCCGAAATTTGATAATTTCCTCTTCAGTGTACCTGGTGAGCGGTTGTATTTGGCGCATTGTGATTTTATCGATGGACTGTATTTATCTCAATAGTGTTTGGTGGCACACAACAGGTCTGCAACAGTTTAGGGAATTTCTGTTGCACGAAACTGTTTCGTGATTTCAACAGAACAGATTAAACTGTTTCGCAAAAAGAACAAAATTTCCTACCACTAGTGCACACCGACCGATTTTGAGCTGAGCCGAGGCACCATACGTAGTAGGGTGACATGCTAAACAATTAGGTAGGGGAGTACACACACTCGCCCATCTATACACACAGAGGAGAACGGCACAACTTGCACGAATCATTTATTGAAAATTCCAATGAAAACATCTTTTAAACACATATTTTTCAACAATTTACTATTTTTTTATGCTGATGTACATTGCTACGAGCGTGAGACAACAATTGTGGTATATGATTTACTTATTCACTCATTAATTCTCTTACATTAACTTATTTTATACTTTCGCTACACTATAATCATTTTAACAATGTTCATTAAATTACAATTACATCCACACCCAAATTATATTTGAATAACAATCCACTATAAATAAATCATACATAGACAGAGAAAGTATTGCATTGCACCCGAAATTCGATACCGAGATTAAATACCAAACTTCGTATTTAAATTTAGTATCTTCTAAGGATGCGTCATGAAGATTTTTCAAGAAAATCCCTCCTGCACAGACCATTCTTTACATGGAAAGTTTTATACAAATTTTGTTTCACTGAAAAATGACTATAACGATTTTGATAAAAATACTGTACATTACGTATATTCAAATAACATGTATACCTTGAATTTTCTGGGTATAGCTTCTCAAGACCTATTCATTCTGGATGAATTTTGCTAAATTTGGTAAGCCGTAAGTAGACTAAATCACTTCACAATAAATGTAGATTTCCTTAAATTTTACAATTCATGTATATACATTTTTGTTGTAGAGCTGGCTGTTTCCGAGATATTACTTGTTACTGGTTTCAGTTTTAAACTACGTGGCATTTCTCAAACAGGATCACTAGGCTTCCAGCCTGTTAAAGGTTCTTTCAATCGTTTCTTTGGCCTTCCAAGTGATATGCTTGCATCCTATCTTTTCGTACCTAAACCTATTTGGGACTGTTCGAAATATGTCTTCTGCTTTTCATAGTTATGATGATGATGATTGGGGGTTAAGGGCACTCAAAAGCATTGGTTATTAGCGCCCTCAAAAACCAAATGGTGACATAGGCCAGGCATATACATATATAAATTAAATCATGAATGAAATATGGCGAACGTCAGCTATAAACCGCAGTGTCAATAAAGCAAGCTATGGCAATGGCCATAGAGATATCTAAAATCAGGTGGAACAAAGAAACGAAAAAAATAGTGGTGACGATAAGAGCTTAAAAATCGAGTTTTCCAACTCATCCGATAGGAGAAATGAATTAAAACAAAATCTTACTGGAAAAGTCACGTGGAATAAAAATTAAAAAATCTTATGTGTTCCAATCACAAGGCTTTCTCTACAAATCTGCAACAAATTACATATTGTTAAAAAGCTTATGCTTCTTTTTACTTCATGCTAATCGAGAAAAAATTAACACAAATAGTCAAGGGAGTAGCTTAGGCTAAAGCGATAGTTAAAAGCTAGTTGCTATGTGACTGAAGTTCCTTTGTTTCTATGGACAGGAGTTGACAAATTCCCATATGAGAAAAGCACGTTTTTTAAACTGAAACCAACATCAAGGAATATCAAAAAATCTGATGTGTTCCATTCACATGACTTTCTCTACATATCTGCAACAAATTATTGTTAAAAAGCTCCTACTTCTATTTATTTCATGCTAATCGAAAAAAAATTAACAGAAACAGTCTTATTACTTGTTTCTTTGTAAGTAGAAGCGAAATAAGGGAGTACTATAGGTTAAAGTGACTGTCAAAAACTGGTTGCTATGTGACTGAAGTTCCTTTGTTTGTATGGACAGGAGTGACAAATTCCTGTATGAGAAAAATATAAGTTTTTCATAGCTGAAATCAAAAACAAGGGATATCTTAAAAACGATCAACTCCCCGAAAAAATGTATGTAACATAAATGGTGTGTTTTAATGTGCTCTACATTTTTTTTGTGGTAAGTTTTTGTCCATGTCTTACGGTTTAGCAGTTATGCAAAATTCCGTAAAATTCGTCCATAATAGTCTTCAGAGTTTATTTCCAGAAAATTTAAGATATACATTTTATTTGTCAAGTAAATATCTTAAATTTACGAGATTTTAATCAAAATGGTTAGAAAGATTTTTTAGAAGATCAAAATTTTCGATTTTTTTTCCATGTAAAGGGTAGTTTGGGGTGGGGGGATTTTCTTGAAAATCTTCGTGTCGCATCCTTGGAAGATACAAACCTAAATACCAAGTTTGATTTTTAACGATCTTTTCATTTTTCAGCTATGCTGCCCACAAACGCAACCACAACCACAGACAGACAGACAGACATACACACAGACATTTTTCTAAAAATGCTTTTTTTGGGTTTAGGGGAGCCTCAAAACATATATTTACGGTGAAATCTTGGTATCGAATTTTTGGGTGCAATACAATACCTTCTCTATACACTATATATGTTTTAAGGAGCTATACATTTTCAGTTAAGTAAGGTTTTTGTCTATCTCTTACAGTTTGCCATATGTACAAAATTTCGTAAAATTCGTCCAGAATAAAGTAGTCTACAGAGGCTATTCCCAGGAAATTCAAGATTTACATTTTATTTGTGAGTCTTTAATATACGATATTTGAATCAAAATCGTTAGAGCCATTTTTGGGAAAATCAACATTTAGGAAACATTTTTCCATGTAAGGGGTAGTTGGGATGGGGCAATTTGTTGAAAATCTTGGCGTTGCATCCTTGGAAGATATCAAAATTAAATACCAATTTTGGTATTTTCATTTTTGAGCTATGCTGTTCACACACACCCATGCACGCACACACACACACTCACACGGACCCTACTTCAAAAATGTATTTTTTGGGGGGGATTTTTTGACACGTATTTCCGATAAAATCTCGGTATGGTATTTTTGGGTGCTTTATAATACCTTCTCTATACACTATGTACGTGTAGAGAAAATAAAGAGCTCTAGCTACCATTTAGTTGTCCTCTGCGAGTAACTCCTAAAGAATAACTGCTCTGGTGGTAACGCGGGAAGCTGCTATCCCAAAGGTCATGAGTTCGATTCCTGTCATAGATTAAATGCAATGCCGGTCCCGGTGGCCGCGTACGCTAAATTACCTCGCTTTAGTGCTTCGTGGCGCACGGGATCGTGGGTTCGAGTCCCGCCTTGGGCATGTGTGTTTGTAACTGTGTATATGTCTGTGTATGTGTATGTAAAAGAAAAAAACGTTAAAAAAAATCTGATGTGCTCCATTCACATGACTTTCTCTACATCTCTGCAACAAATTATTGTTAAAAAGTTTATGCCTTTATTTACTTCAAGCTAATCGAGAATAAAATGGCAGAAATAGTCTTATTACTTACTTCCTTGTAAGCAGAAAGAAATAAGGGAGTACCAGAGGCTAAAGTGATAGTCAAAAGTTGGTTGCTATGTGACTGAAGTTCCTTTGTATGCACACGAGTTCACAAATTCCTGTATGAGAAAGGTATGTTTTTTAAAGGTGAAACCAAAAACAAAGAATGTCACAAAAACGATCAACTCCAGGAAAAAAATGTATATAAGGAAAATTGTGTGTTTTAACGTGCTCTACATTTTTTGTGGGGTAAGTTTTTATCCATCTCTTACGGTTTAGCAGTAATGCAAAATTCCGTAAAATTCATTCAGAATAAAGTAGTCATCAAAGGCTATTCACAGAAAATTGGAGATACACATTTTATTTGTCGTGTAAACATCTTTAACATACGATGTTGTAATTAAAATTGTTAGAGCCATTTTTGAGAAAATCAAAATTTTGGAAATTTATTACATGTAAAGGATAGTTGGGGGTGGGGGAAATTTCTTGAAAAATCTTCGTGTCGCATCCTTGAAAGATACTGAACTTGAATACCAAGTTTGGTATTTTACCGACTTTTTGTTCTTGAGTTATCGTGTTCATAAGCACACGGACACACTCGAACCTTTTTCTGAAAATGCTTTTTTACTTTCTCTACACGCACTATGTACATAGTGTATAGAAAAGGTATTGCATTCGACCCAAAAAATCATACTGAGATTTCACCGAAAATACATGTTTTGGGTTCCCCTGAATCCAAAAAAGCATTTTTAGAAAAAGTCCGGGCGCGCGGACCTGTGCGTGTGTGTGTGTGTGTGTGTGTACGGCATAGCTCAAAAAACAATAAGACCGTTGAATACCAAACTTGGTAATAAAGTTTGGTATCTTCTAAGGATGCGACCCGAAGATTTCCAAGAAAATCCCCCCCCCTCCACGCCAAACTATCCTTTACATGGAAAAAAATTCGAAAATTGTGATTTTCTTACTAATGGATCTAACGGTTTTGATTAAAATACCACACATTAAAGCCATTTTCATCACAAATAAAATGTATATCTCGAATTTTCTGGGAAAAGCTTCTGAAGACCTATTTATTCTGGACGAATTTTGCTGTATTTTGCATAACTAGTAAACCGTAACAGATAGTCAAAAGCTTAGTACACTAAACATGTACATCTCTTTAAAATACAAAATTTATGTCATACACATTTTTTTCGTGGTGTTTACCGTTTTAGAGATATTTCTTATTATTAGTTTCAGTTGTGAAGTACTTACACTTCTTTCATACTGGTAGTGTCCGTGTTTCTTTTGTTCTACTCCTGGCCAAGCACAGAAGCGAGTTGCAATGCTAATCGCATAACGACAGCTTTTTAAACATTTGACTATCACTTTAGCATAGCACATTCCTTTAGTTGCCTTCTACTTATAAGGAACTAAGTAATAAGAACATTCTGCTAATGGTTATCTCGATTTGCATTGTGCAGAAAGAAGAATAATCTTTTGTAAGGAGTTAGTTTGTAGAGCAGCTTGAGATAATCATGGGAGTGCAACACATCAAATTTTCTTGTTAAGCCAAATAAGATGCTTCAACAACAGCTGGATTTCATTCGCCTAGTTCGGTGGATAAACGAAATTACCTTTACGAATACTGTGCTTGGTGTGTTTAACGGTTCCCTGGGCTTTATAGCAACTTCGGTGGAAGTTAAACGTTTGTTGTAGTTTAGGATAGCATAGCACTGGACTAGTTAACCTCTAAGGCAATCTCGATGGAGAACCTTTTGTGAACTTCTTGTAGACTCCTCTAACGGCACATTCTAATGATGTCCCGCGGATGTTTGTAACACATCATTGCTATAGGTTGGCACATCATGCCTTCATCGTGCAGGCTTTTTTACTTTCTCTACACGTACTCACTATGTACATAGTGTATAGAGAAATTATTGTATTCCACCCAAAGATTCGTTCCCGAATTTCACCTGAAATACAAGTTTTCGGTCCCTCTGAATCCGGAAACATTTTTTTTTTGTTGAAAAAAAGTCCGTGTGTGTGTGTCTGTGGATAGCATAGCTTGGTATTTAAGTTTGATATCTTCCAAGGATGCGACTCAAAGGTTTTCAAGAAAATCCCTCCATCCCAAACTACACTTTACATGGAAAAAAGTTTGAAAATACTTATTTTATCAAAAATGGCTCTAAATATTTTGATTAAAATCTCTTATATTTAAGGTATTTACAAGCCAAATAAAATGTATATCTTGAATTTTATGGCTGCAGCCTCTGAACACCATTATTCTGGATGAATTTTACGAAAATGTTCATAACTGGTAAACCGTAAGGGATAGACAAAACTTTCCGTACAGAAAATGTAAAGCTCGTTAAAACACACAATATATGTTATATATACATTTTTTCGTAGAGTTGATCGTCTTTTAATTATTCCTGCTTTTGGTTTCAGATTTGAAACACTTACTTTTCTCATAGGGGAATTTGTCAACTCTGTCCATACAAACAAAGGAACTTCAGTCACATAGCAACCAGCTATGGCACTCCCTTATTGCCCTTCTACTTACAAGGAAGCAAGTAATAAGTCTATTTCTGCTATTTTTACTTTCTCTATAGGCACTATGTACATAGTGTATAGAGAATGTATTGCACTCCACCAAAAAATTCGATACCGAGATTTCACCGGAAATACATGTTTTAGGACCCCCTGTATCCATAAAAAGCATTTTCAGAAAAAGGTCCGTGTGTGTGTCCGTGTGTCTGTGAACACGATAACTCAAAAACGAATAGTCGGTAAAATACCAAACTTGGTATTTAAGTTTAGTATCTTCCAGGGATGCGACACGAAGATTTTGAGAAAAATCCCCCCACCCTAAACTACCCTTTACAATTTTGATTTTCTAAAAAATGCCTCTAACGATTTTGATTAAAATATCATATATTAAAGATATTTACCAGACAAATAAAATGCATATTTTGAATTTTCTGGGAATAGCCTCTGAAGACTACTTTGTTCTGGATGAATTTTGCATAACTACTAAACCGTAAGAGATGGACAAAAACCTAACACAAAAAATGTAGAGCACGTTAAAACATACAATTTATGTTACATATATTTTTTTCGTGGAGTTGATCGTTTTTGAGATATTCCTTTTTCTTGGTTTCAGCTTTGAAAAACTTATATTTTTCTCATACAGGAATTTGTCAACTCCTGTCCACACAAACAAAGGAACATCACTCACATAGCAACCAGCTTTTGGCTGTCACTTTAACCTATGGTGCTCCCTCATTTCGCTTGTATTTACAATAAAGCAAGGAATAAGACTATTTCTGCTAATTTTCCTCGATTAACATGAAATAAATAAAAGATAACTTTATTAACAATAATTTGTTGCAGAGATGTAGAGTTTTTTTTTGAAAGTAGGTTAGAGTTACCACAATAGAAACTTTATGACTAAACAATAAGGTAAAATGCGTATTTTTCTTCTTCTTTCTGTGTTTACCTTCCTCGTATTAAGGACTTACACCCCCAGGACTTAGAAGCCAGGGCCTCGGGTCAGAATCTGGGAGAAGCAGAGAGAAGCCAGAATGGGTGATTGCTCGAGGCCTAGTATGAAAATGAGGAGGTGAATGATATGTAACGAGATGGCGAAATGGATGAAAGGAAAGCTATATGCTGCTTCTACACGCGTTCCCCTCGGATCAACCACCGTGGTGGGAGGCGAGCATGGAATCTCATTCCAGCTCTGCTAATGTCCAGTTTCTCTATGACCTGCCTAAGAGAGAATATTGTATTCCACCCGAAACTTCACCTAAAATACATGGTTTCAAATCCATTAAAAAAAATCTGATGTGTTCTATTCACATGACTTACCCTACATCTCTGCAAAAATTTATTGTTAAGAAAATTATGCATCTACTTACCTCATGCAAATCGAGAAAACATTATCAGAAATAGTCATATTACTTGCGTCCTTGTAAGTAGAAGGGAATTAAGAGAGTACCATAGGTTAAAGTGATAGTCAAAAGCTGGTTGCTATGTGACTGAAGTTGCTTTGTTTGTATGGATAGGAGTTGACAAATTCGTGTATGAGAAAAGTATAAGTTTTTTAAAGCTGAAACGAAAAACAAGGAATATCTAAAAAAAAAAAAAAACAAAAAAAAACGATAAACTCCACGATAAAATGTATATTGCATAAACGGCGTGTTTTAACGTGCTCTACGTTTTTTTGTGTAGTAAGTTTTTGTCCATCACTTACTGTTTACTAGTTATGCGAAATTCCGTAAAATTGATCCACAATAAAGCGGTCTTCAGAGGCTATTCACAAAAAAATCAAGATATACATTTTATTTGTAAGGTAAATATCTTTAAAATACGATATTGTAATCAAGATCGTTAGCCATTTTTGAGAAAATAAAATTTTTCAAAAAATGTTCCATATAAAGGGTAGTTTGGGTTGAGGGGATTTTTCTCAAAATCTTTGTGTCGCATCCCTGGAAGATACTAAACTTAAATACCAAATTTGGTATTTTACTAACTTTTCGTTTTTGAGTTATCGTGTTCAGGGACACACACACCTACGACTTTTCTCTGAAAATGCTTTTTTTGGATACAGGGGGCCCTAAAACATATATTTCCGGTGAAATCTCGGTATCGAATTTTTGGGTGGAGTACATAGTACATGTAGAGAAAGTAAAAAACCTATTTTTAGAAAAACTCTCGTGTGCGCAACCCGTGAACATCTTAATTTAAAAACAAAATGCCGAAAATTATTGGATTGGGTTCGGTATTTATTTTCAGTATTTTCCAAAGATGCGAAATGATCCCCCCCCCTTCCCTCCAATAAAAACACATGGAATCATTTTTGCCAATTTTCTCAAAAATGGTTCTAACGATTGTTTTACAGTGTGAAGTATCTTATGTATTTAACTCAATGGCACAACAGCTCACGGGGAACCTTGGCCTACCGCCCGGCCGCTGCGTCCCCCATCTCGGTCCACTACAGACGTCATGGATGGGGGGCAGTATTGGAGGGTGAGACGTCAGCGCCTCGAGCCCCTCCCGGTCGGTTAATGCGGTCCTCGTGACCTGGAGCCGCTACTTCTCAATCAAGTAGCTCCTCAATTGGCCCCCCAGGGACCTTACGAGGCTGAGTGCACCCCGGTCCAGGTCTCCCAGCGGGGGAAAAATCCCCACGCCGGTACTGGGGATTGAACCCAGGTCTTCCGCTTGGTAAGCAGCTGCGCTACCACCGCGCTAAGGAGACGACCTATCTTATGTATTACATACATAAAAATAATTTTAGTTGGGTTTATCTTAAATATCTGGGAATAGCCTGTGAAGATATGACAAAAGCTTACTGCTCAAATGTGAGAAGTATTTAAATCATGCAATTTATCCAAATAATTTACACTCAACGAAATGTGTAACGACTCTATTTCTTCTACAACGAAATATGTAGAAAAATAGGTTTTCGTAGCGATAATTTATAGTTCCTATAAAATAAACGAAAGTGGGAAGAGAAAGCCCTATGAATGAGCACATAGATGTTTCAAGAAGTACTACGAGTATTATATTCAGAGAAGCCGGGTGAAACCTCGCACCTCGGCCCAATGCGAATAATCTGTGCGTACCTATCACCTTCAGGAGGAACAGAAGATGGTGGTCGTGGTGGTTGGTGTTTAAGGTCAGTAGCGCCCTAATAAAACAAGGTTAAACAAAAGCACAAAAGGTAAAATAACAATATAAAACAAATGTCACTTAAAATGTCTGATGTGTCCCATTCACATGACTTTCTCTACATCTCCACAGCAAATTATTGTTTGAAAAGCTTATTCTTCTATTTACTTCATCCTAATCGAGAAAAAATTAGCAGAAATTGTCTTTTTACTTGTTTCCATGTAAGTAGAAGGGAAATAAGGGAGTACCATAGGCTGAAGTGACAGTCAAAAGCTGGTTGCTATGTGACTGAAGTTCCTTTGTTTGTATGGACAGGAGTTGACAAATTTCCTTATGAGAAAAGTGTAAGTATTTTATAGCTGAAATTAATAACAAGAAATATCTCAAAAACAATCAACTCTACGGAAAAAATGTATATAACATAAATTGTGTGTTTTAACAAGCTCTACATTTTATATTCAGTAAATTTTTGGGTGCCTCTTACGGTTTACCAGTTATGGAAAATTCCGCAAAATTCATCCAGGATAAAGATGTCTTCAGAGGCTATTCTCAAGAAATTCAAGATGTACATTTTATTTGTCACCCAAATATCTTTAATAAACGATATTTTAATAAAAATCATTAAAGCCATTTTTGAGAAAAACAAAACTTTCGAAAATGTTTCCATATAAAGAGTAGTTGGGGTGGGGAGGTTTTCGTTAAACTCTTTGTGTCACATCCTTGGAAGATACTGAACTTAAATACCAATTTTGGTATTTAGCGGAATTTTAGTTTTTGATCTTGCTGCCCACAGATACACACCCATATAGACAGACAGACAGAGACACACACACACTCACATGGACATGTTTGTAAAAAGGCTTTTTTTGGATACAGGGGACCCTAAAACATATTTCCGGTGAAATCTCGGTATCGAATTTTTGGGTGGAGTGCAATACCTTCTCTATACACTATGTACATAGTACGTGTAATTTTAATAATAGTTTGATGTTTATCTCACATTATGTAACTATAGTAATACAGTAACAAGAATGTGTGATAAAGTAATAAAATATTTAAAAACAACAATTATAATAAATATAAATAAATAGCAATAGTATAATTAGAATATATATTAAAAATTTTGTATATAATTATAATAAATAATAAAATAAATTATAATAAATGGTGATTAAAATAATAATAAATTGAAATTAAATAAATTGATAAAAGGATAATAATAAATAATTAAATATATTAATTATAGAATAATAATAAATAAATAATAAGTTAAAATTAAATAAATTGATAAAAGGATAATAATAAGCAATTAAATATATTAATTATAGTACACAAAATGATAATGGATATTAATTAATAATAGTTTAAAATAATAACCTAAATTTTAAATATATACATATATATAAATTTTAGGTAATTAATAATTAGTATAATACATAAACATTTAAATATTAAATGTAATTTTGATAAATATATAGATTCAGATGCATAATTTAATTTAAGTTATTTAGGTTAAGTTATTAATCTTACAATTGTATATTTATTTTATTTTGTAAAATAAAAAAAAAAAATATGTTTGTTAATAAATGAAATAAGATCTGATATATTTGGCCCTATAATTAGATATCGGGGTATAGTATACAGATGTTAATTTTTATTTTAGTTCGTGTAGAGAAAGTAAAATCAGAGATTAAAACAACTGGCGGCTAAAAGACACACATGAATCTAAAATATTTAAAAACGGAGCGAAAAGGATGCAAAATAACTAAAACTCAGAAGGAACAGACTAGTTGAAGAACCGCAGGAGATTAAGGGCACAGGCAGAAGTGCTTAACGATTTCAAGCTTAATGTCCAGTCACACCTGAGGCGACACAGAGACGCTACCATTTGGCAAAATAGAGAAGAACTCTCCAGCCTGCCTGGGTAGTGTGGTGGTAGCGTATCTGCCTCATATTCAACAGGTCGTGAGTTCTAATCTCGTTTTCCCTTATTCTGAGAAGACGAATGTCGAGTAACTTTAAGCTCCATGGACCCCGAGATCATTTGAGCATCATTTCATTCATCATCCGATATGATCAACCAGGTTAAAGGACGTTAAAAAAGAACTTTCCAAAGCGCAACACAGCGCCATCTATATATCACCGGCCGACGTTGTAGAACCGCTAAGCCCAACTAAAGCATGAAATGAGAAAAAAAAATTCTGATGTGTTACACTCATATGACTTTCTCTAGCTACTCTACAACCAAACTTCTTACAAAAGATAATTTTTTTTTCAACCACGCTCATCAAGATAAACATTAGCAGACTTTTATTACTTAATTCCTTATAAGTATACTGGAACTAAGGGAATGCACTAGGCTAAAGTGATAGTCAAATGTTTTAAAAGCTGTCGTTATGCGATTGTCATTGCAAAACGCTTCTTGCTTGGCCAGGAGTAGAACAAAAGAAAAACGGACACTCCCATTTGAGAAAAGATAAGTACTTCACAACTGAAACTAATAACAAGGAATACCTCAAAAACAGTAAGCTCCACGAAAAAAAGGTATATGGCATAACTTGAGTATTTTAACAAGATCTATATTTTCTGTATAGTAGGTTTTCGTCTATCTCTTACGGTTTACTAGTTATACCAAATAAAGCAAAATTCGTCCAGAATAAACAGGTCTTTAGAAGCTATTCCCAGAAAATTCAAGATATACATTTTATTTGAGATAGAAATGGCTTTAATATGTGGTATTTTAATCAAAATCGTTAGAGCCATTTTTAAGAAAAACAAAATTTTCGAACATTTTTCCATCTAAAGAGTAGTTAGAGGTGGGGGGATTTCCTTTTTTTTTTTTTTTTTTTTTTTTTTTTTTTGGTAGTGTTTAACGCCCGCTTTAACTACTAATGGCACCGCAGGCGGTGACACTACTGATACATGAACGATGATGGAGCACCGGTGGAATGCGATGGCGGGGGAAACCGGAGTACCCGGAGAAAATCCACCCCAGCGCCATTTTGTCCACCACAAATCTCACATGCGGTCGCTTGGGATCGAACCCCGGCCGTCTAGGTGAGTGTGGAGTGGTCTAACCACTCCGAAACGGCGCGGCCGCTGGGTGGGGGGGGATTTCCTTGAAAATCTTCGTGTCGCATCCTTGGAAGATGCCAAACTTAAATACCAAGTTTGGTATTTAATCGTCTTTTAGCTTTTGAGCTGTGCTTTCCACAGACACACACACGCGCACACACACACACATACACACATACGAACCTGTTTCTGAAAATGCATTTTTTGGACTCAGGAGGTCCTAAAACCTGCATTTCCGATGAAATTTTGACATCGAATTTTTGGGTGGAATACAATACTTCTCTGTACATTGTACCCCACTAGCCGATTGCTGAAATTAAAACCAGGACCATCCAATTGTGAGAATAGCACCTTACCGCAAAACTATCGAGATAGTCAATCGGAACTAGTGAGATATATCGAGGTCCTAGCATGAAGGAAGCAGTGAATTCATCAAACCTCTGGACCTCTTACATTGTGATCATAAGTGTATGTGCCCATTCGACAGACAGGCGAAGCCTTGCATTCCGACGCAGATTAATATGGTAGAAGGAAAGCCTGCTCAACTCCAAACTCATGCTGTTTTTGCCATACTATCAGCACGGTTGAGTTGAAACTGTGATTCATCACGCGAGAGATCCCATTTCTACATGTCAGTGATCCATGTTGGAGTCTATACACACAAGGCGTGCCTGTCAATGCGTGCCATAAACGGGATGCGGATATTGGCCTTGATTCAGTAGCCACGCAATGTTTGATTAATTAGGCTGTGGTAATGAAAAACTCTTGGCTTAAAAGGCAAACTTTTCCTCTTTCAACATGGACAAGGCCTTCTCACTCGTTCCCACCAATTACCATCTCTGCATTAATCTTTGGTTCTAATCTTTTCATCAGAGAATAATTTAATTACGTTTCAGATTAGATTCCATAAGCAAACATAAATTTGGCATATAGCGATTCCAGAAAACTTTGTCTTTAATTGAGAATTCTGGGCGCACAAGTAACAACGGAGGGAAAACTCTCATCTCCACCTAATATCATACAGAGAGCACAAATATAGGCATACATGCAACTGCAAGAAATTTCAAAAATCACTAATCATTTTCTAATTTAAATTCAAAACTACTAAAACCTTTAATTGATCATAAAGATAAGGTAAATATACTAATGTTTACAGATCACGTACTCTTGGCAGAATCTGAAAGATTTCTTCAAATATTAACATATAGGTTCCAAATTATTGCCAATAGATATAATTAAATAAAAAAAATCTGATGTGTTCCATTCACATGACTTTCTCTACATCTCTGCAACAAGTTATTGTTAAAAAGCTTATGCTTCTATTCACTTCATTGTAATCTTCCTTGTTTCCTTGTAAGCAGAAGCGAAATAAGAGAGTACCATAGGTTATAGTGATAGTCAAAAGCTGGTTGCTATGTGACTGAAGTTCCTTTGTTTGTATGCACAGGAGTTGACACATTCCTGTATGAGAAAAGTAATAGTTTTTTAAAGCTGAAACCAAGAACAAAGAATATTTCAAAAACGATGAACTCCACAAAAAATGTATATAACATAAATTGTGTGTTTTAAAGTGCTCTACATTTTTTTTGGTCCATTTCTCACGGTTAGGCAATTGTGCAAAATTCCGCAAAATTCATCCAGAATAAAGTAGTCCTCAGAGGCTATTCCCAGAAAATTCAAGATATGTTTTATTTGTCAGGTAAATATCTTTAATATACGATATTTTAATTAAAATCGTTGGCCATTTTTGAGAAAATCAAAATTATCGAAAAAAGTCCATGTAAAGGGCAGTTTGGGGTGGGGATTTTTCTCAAAATCTTCGTGTCGCATCCCTGGAAGATAGTAAACTTAAATACCAAATTTTGTATTTTACTGACTTTTCCTTTTTGAGTTATCGTGTTCACGGTCACACGCACACACGTACCTTTTTCTGAAAATGCTTTTTTTGGATACAGGGGACCCTAAAACATATATTTCCGCCGAAATCTCGGTATCGAATTTTTGGTTGGAGTGCAATACCTTCTCTATACACTATGTAAGTAAATAGTACGTGTAGATAAAGTACTAATGGCATTTAGGGCTAATATGTATCAGATAAATAATTTCCATATAAAATAAAATAGAATACGTTCAGCATCTGAGATGTGACATAACCTACTAAGAAAATAAAGATAGGATATAAAATAGCAGAGTTCCGCACTATAGGAGAGGGTTACCTAAGTTGGTCCAGTTTTTACTTTCTCCATACGCACTATGTACATAGTGTATAGAGAAAGTATTGCACTCCACCAAAAAATTCGATACCGAGATTTCACCGGAAATATGTTTTAGGGTCCCCAATATCCAAAAAAAGCATTTTCACAAAAAGGTCCGTGTGTGTGTGTGTGTGTGTGTGTGTGTGTGTCCGTGTGTCCGTGTGTCTGTGAACACGATAACTCAAAAACGAAAAGTCGGTAAAATATCAAACTTGGTATTTAAGTTTAGTATCTTCCAGGGATGCGACACGAAGATTTTGAGAACAATCCCCCCACCCCCAATTACCCTTTACATGGAACTTTTTTCGAAAATTTTGATTTTCTCAAAAATGGCTCTAATGATTTTGATTAAAATTTTGTATATTAAACACATTTACCTGACAAATAAAATGTATATCCTGAATTTTCTGGGAATAGCCTCTGAATAGTAGTTTATTCTGAATGAATTTTACTAAATTTTGAATAACTGCTAAACCGTAAGAGATGAACAAAAACTTACTGCACAAAAAATGTAGAGCACATTAAAGCACACAATTTATGTTATATATATTTTTTTCGTGGAGTTCGTCGTTTTTGTGACATTCTTTATTTTTGGTTTCTGCTATGAAAAACGTATACTTTTCTCATACTGGAACTTGTCAACTCCTATCCATATAAACAAAGAAGCTTCTTTGACATAGCAACCAGCTTTTGACAATCACTTTAACCTACGGTTGTCCCTTATTTCGCTTCTACTTACAAGGATGCGAGTAATAAGACTATTTCTGCTAATTTTTTCTGATTAGCATAAAGTAAATAGAAGTATAAGCTTTTTAAGAATTATTTGTTGCAGGGATATGGAGAAAGTCATGTGAATGGTACACATCATATTTTTATATTTTGTCATCGCAAGCCTTTATTATATATTTAGTCGAAAGAAAATATACTGTACGATAATCTACATGTTATAAACTTTCATCATGTGATATTATATTTTGAATAAATACACAGCTTAAAGGAGTATAATTTAAAATTTAGAAGTATGTAAATGGTTTAATAGGAAACCGGTTGCTTAAGTTGGACCTTCAGTTGCTTAAGTTGGACCAGGTGGCAAAACTATGAGAAATACTATTATTTTAAAAAAAGTGACAGACATGATTCTTATGAGTTATTCCTTATTTCACAAAACAAATATGTTTTAAGTATTCATCACTGTAAGATATTTACGTTTGTAAATTAGCACATTTTTTCCTCCTCAATGCGTTTTAAATTGAAATAAGGGATAAACTAAGAAACTTGTTAATATAAAAATGTGAGAACACTTAACACGAAATATATTATAGACTGGCATTCAGTACGATGCGGTGACGTCTAATTGCATTCTGTAATGAAATAATTCTTTCTTCAAATAAGAGGATGTGATTTGCGAGAGGTTTTTGCATCTCATAGGTAAAAATATGATGTGTACCATTCACATGACTTTCTCCATATCCCTGCAACAAATAATTCTTAAAAAGCTTATACTTCTATTTACTTTATGCTAATCAGAAAAAATTAGTAGAAATATTCTTATTACTCGCTTCCTTGTAAGTAGAAGCGAATAAGGGACAACCGTAGGTTAAAGTGATAGTCAAAAGCTGGTAGCTATGTCAATGAAGTTCCTTTGTTTATATGGATAGGAGTTGACAAGTTCCTGTATGAGAAAAGTATACGTTTTTCATAGCAGAAACCAAAAATAAGGAATGTCACAAAAACGACGAACTCCACGAAAAAAATGTATATAACATAAATTGTGTGTTTTAAAGTGCTCTACATTTTTGTGAAGTAAGTTTTTGTCCATCTCTTACGGTTTAGCAGTCATTCAAAATTTAGTAAAATTCATTCTGAATAAACTACTCTTCAGAGGCTATTCCCAGAAAATTCAAGATGCACATTTCATTTTTCAGGTAAATATGTTTAATATCCGAAATTTTAATCAAAATCGTTAGAGCCATTTTTGAAAAAATCAAAATTTTCGAAAAAAGTTCCATGTAAAGGGTAGTTGGGGATGTGGGGATTTTTCTCAAAATCTTCGTGTCGCATCCCGGGAAGATACTAAACTTAAATACCAAGTTTGGTATTTTACCGACTTTTCGTTTTTGAGTTATCGTGTTCACAGACACACGGACACACACACACACACACGGAACTTTTTGTGAAAATGCTTTTTTTTGGATATTGGGGACCCTAAAACATATATTTCCGGTGAAATCTCGGTATCGAATTTTTGGTGGAGTGCAATACTTTCTCTATACACTATGTACATAGTGCGTATGGAGAAAGTAAAAAGTGACGTAATCCTGAGTTCCGTGCGAGATCTTTAAAACCACTTGAATTCCGTATAGCTACCTGCTACCTGTCCCTTTTTCTTTGCAGCCTATTAGCCTTACCCAGGAGTCACCACGAGGAGGTTTTCTGCTTAGCCTCCCATTAAATGTATATATTCATAATTTTAATTTATTTATTTTTATTCATGTTATTATTTGCTTTTATTTAATGTATTTATTTTATTTTAATTTTTCTCTCTTTGATACTTAATATTAAAATGCTTATGACAATTAAAGCAGCTTTAAACCTTATCACAGCGTTTGTAACGGCAGTTTTTGTGTTTTGTCAGCTTGGTATTAGTATTTACATTTTTGGGAGAAACTTCAATTACACAGATTTTATGAAACCCATCCTCGTTTTATTACCACTTTGGTAAAGCAACACCTGCTCTCTCAAGAAAGTTTTCCTTAATAACAGATCCTCTCTTCGTTTGATGATCTGTTAATCGAAATATACATATACACACACATATATACATACAATATATACGTACTTCAGACCGGATGTCCTTGAAAACATCTGCAAATATAAATATATTTGGATATGCTGTGGAAAACATCTTGTTTTGTTTTGAATCGAACGCTTCGCATCTGTTTGTTGTTCTATTAATTCAGGCATCAAATCTTGGGTGGAAAAAGGTTTCTTCGGTGATGAAAGTTTCCAGTATGTGGTCAGTGAGACTCTGAACATTTGCTTCTTGTGGTAGTATTGCCATAAGATCCGCAGCGAAACACTCCTCTACTTTTTCTGGACTTAAAAACGGTAGACCAAAAAACGCTTCAAAAATGTGCTAAATTCTTGTCTTCATTGAATTTTCTAGTGAGGTCCATTACTTGTGTTTTTCGCCACCAACTCTGACCAAGATGAAAGCGGCATCTACGAATTTCAGACTCGGCAACATCTCTTGCACAGCATTGTGAATGACCATTTCGAAATCTACAAATACTTCCTTTGGCATGAAGCTTAGGTCAAGAAGTGCATTTGTTAATTATATTTGTCAACATTTGTTTCTAAGACTCCTTACCTTTATTTGGCAATAAGCATAAATAACAAGAATGCCTCACCTGTGTTTGACATTATTTGCATCTCTTCAACTGCTGTTTGGGTTTTATAAAAGTCGTAGGTTGCTCAGGGTACTGTCGAAGTCTCTCTGCAGAGATGTTATTTCTAATCAATTTTAAACCTCCAATTCTCAGTTCCTGGTGTATAATTTTGGTTGACCTAAGGGACAAATCCTCAGCTACTTGCCATTTCAAAGAATTTGAAATCTTCAGCCTGTTTAAAATTCTCTCAGGAATTAACAGAGAAATAAATTTCCACTCGGGTACCAACGGCACGGAATTCAGGTAATTAAAAGGGTCATCCAGGTAATTCGCACGGAATTAATGACGAGCCAAAATTTACTGTCTTCCAAACGCCTTAACTTCGTTTGAGAACGCGTTTTTACTATCTCTTAATTGCAGCATTCTCTTTATTGTAGATTTGGGTACTACATATACCTACACGAGCACACTCATAAGTTGATAGTCACCATTTCTGTAAGCTGACACGACGACCATCGGGGCATCTACTGGCCATTTTCCTTACATTCTCCTTTTGGCAATCTTGAATTTCTTACCCCAGATTATTATTTATTTACCCCTAATTATATATTTAAATATATGTCACATTGACGTTTTATCTGTTAAGAGTTTTTTCCTAAAATGTACTGGTCCAAATCAGAAAACACCTTGAGGTCTAGCTTCGGCAACTGGACGTCATGTAAGAAAACATAATGCTATAGGAATGCAAAAATTAAACTCTACTTTTGCGATATGTAGTTATTAACTAATGAAACGTTTTTATGAGCTGTACTAATTAATATACTTATTGTACTGTATGAAGAAACTTATGGTTTGCAGCATAACAAATATTATTCAAACGAACAGAACACAAAAACGGCAACTATTCTTGTTCAATGGCAATAAACGATGGCCTTTGGGATACGCGACTTTGACCACATTTCTCATCAGTAGAGCCAACGTTAACGTTTAAATTACCAACACAGAGCGAAATACGAAGGGGTCCAACCTAGCCAACAGTCCAACTTCACGAACTCTCTATGTGGAACCATCAAAAAAAGTTACTACTGAAAAAATTGATGTGTTCCATTCACATGACTTTCTCCACATCTCTGCAACAAATTATTGTTAAAAAGCTTATGCATCTATTTACTTCATGCTAATCGAGAAAAAAATAGCAGAAATACTCTTATTACTTGCGTCCTTGTAAGCAGAAGCGAAATAAGGGAGTACCATAGGTTAAAGTGATAGTCAAAAGCTGGTTGCTATGTGACTGAAGTTCCTTTGTTTGTATGGACAGGAGTTCACAAATTCCTGTGTGAAAAAAGTATAATTTTTTAAAGCTGAAACAAAAAACAAGGAATATCTAAAAAACAATCAACTCCAGGTAAATAATGCATATAACATAAATTGTGTGTTTTAAAGTGCTCTACATTTTTTGTGGAGTAAGTTTTTTTCCATCTCTTACGGTTTAGCAGTTATGCAAAATTCCGTAAAATTCGTCCAGAATAAAGTAGTCTTCAGAGGCTATTTCCAGAAAATTCAAGATATACATTTTATTCTTCATGTAAATGTCTTTAATATATTATATTTTAATCAAACTCGTAGAGCCATTTTAGAGAAAATCAAAATTTTCGATAAAAGTTCCATGTAAAGGGTAGTTTGGGGTGGGGGATTTTTCTCAAAATCTTGGTGTCGCATCCCTGGAAAATACTAAAGTTTAATACCAAGTTTGGTGTTTTACCGACCTCTCGTTTTTGAATTATCGTGTTCACAGACACACGGACACACACACACACACACACACACATACACACACACGCGCGCGCGCGCAGACCTTTTTGTGAAAATGCTTTTTTTGGATATTGGGGACCCTAAAACATATATTTCCGGTGAAATCTCGCTATCGAATTTTTGGGTGGAGTGCAATACCTTCTCTATACACTATGTACATAGTACATGTAGAGAAAGTAAAAAATCGTAATTGTTCCATTCACATTACTTTCTCTACATCTCTGCAACAAATTATTGTTAAAAAGCTTATGCATCTATTTACTTCATGCTAATCGAGAACAAATTAGCAGAAATAGTCTTATTACTTGCTTCCTTGTAAGTAGAAGCGAAATAAGGGAGTACCATAGGTTAAAGTGATAGTCAAAAGCTGGCTGCTATGTTTCTGAAGTTCCTTTGTTTGTATGGATAGGGGTTCACAAATTCACATATGAGAAAAGTATAAGTTTTTTTAAAGGTGAAACCAAAAACAAGGAATATCTAAAAAACGATCAACTCTAAGAAAAAAAGGTATGTAACATAAATTGTGTGTTTTAACGTGCTCTACATTTTTTGTGGTGTAAGTTTTTTTCCATCTCTTACGGTTTAGCAGTTATGCAAAATTCCGTAAAATTCATCGAGAATAAAGTAGTCTACAGAGGCTATTCCCAGAAAATTCAAGATTTACATTTTATTTGTCAGGTAAACATCTTAATATACGGTATTTTAATCAAAATCGTAGAGCCATTTTTAAGAGAAAAAAAATCGAAAAAATTTCCATGTGAGGATAGTTTGGGGTGGGGAGATTTTTCTCAAAATCCTACTTTACTCTGGATGAATTTTACGGAATTTTGCATAACTGCTAAACCGTAAGAGATGGATAGAAACTTACCACAAAACATGTAGAGCACGTTAAAGCACACCATTTATGTCATATACATTTTTTTCTTTGATTGTGTTTAAGATATTCCTTGTTATTGGTTTCAGCTTTGGAAAACTTTTACCTTTCTCTTACAGGAATTTGTCAACTCCGGTCCATACAAACAAAGAACTTCAGTCACATAGCAACCAGCTTTTCACTATCACTTGAACCTATGGTACTCCCTTATTTCGCTTCTACTTACAAGGAAGCAAGTAATAAGACTATTTCTGCTAATTTTTTCTCGATTAACATAAAGTAAATAAAAGCATAAGCTTTTTAATATTTTTTTGCTGGGATGTAGAGAAAGTCATGTGAATGGATCACATCATATTTTTTAATCTAATAATACATGATCAAACTGAAGAAAAAGTTTAGGCTGAAATGTGGTAAAACGGTTTAAATGTTCTAAGCGATCTCTGAAAAACCTTAGTGTGATGGATTTGATGATCAGTTTATGCAATGTCTGATGTAGTTTTAGTTAATAAGAACCTCTAATCTCAAAGTTGAGTTATCTGGAGTGTATTTCTTTGTTTTCATATAAGTTGCATCACCACGCTAAAACCGGTTCAACCAAATAAGATGTTAGAAATGCAACAAGAATGCTTAATCCTCTCCGCACTGCAGATTATCGTATACTGAATATCTGAAAATGGATTTATCTCCCAATCTGGAATTCCCATCGAAAGCAGATCCTTAAATCATCCAGGCATATCTTCATGTAGCACATTCCAAAGATCTCAGTCAACTTGTAGATCACTAGGATGAAATTCGTTCTTTTCATCTAATTTGGAATAGCAGTTCAACCAACGACAGCAACACAAAATGGAAATAGTACTTCGTTTTCTCTAAAGGACTTGCCAGGGCACCTCTCAATCGCCCTACCCCAACAGCACAAAATACCGTGAGCACCCACAGTGGTGAACAATATTGCTACAGCATAGAAGAATAATTAGAATGGTATTAATAAAATGTTCATTCGGTTGTGGAAACCTGGCATGCTTCATCGAATAAGCCAGCTAGCTTATAATTTAGCTTACAATGCTTTGTATAACTTGATAATACTATGCATAAGAATTGACACAGATATTTACCTCTTTCCCAAGGTTTTCATTTTTACTTTCTCTACACGTAATATGTACTTAGTGTATAGAGAAGGTATTGTAATGCACAAAAAAAATCAATACCGAAATTTCTGCACAAAAATACATGTTTTGAGACCCCCTGAATAAAAAAAACATTTTTAGAAAAATGTCCGTGTGTGTGTATGTGTGTGTGTGAGCAGCATAGCTCAAAAACGAAAAGTCCGTTATAATCTAAATTTAGTATTTAAGTTTGGTATCTTCCTATGATGCGACATGAAGATTTTCAAGAAAATCCCCCCACCCCCAACTACCCTTTACATGGAACTTTTCAAAAATGTTGATTTTCTCAAAAATGACTAACGATTTTGATTAAAATAGTGTATAATAAAGATATTTTCCTAACAAATAAAATGAATATCTTGGATATTCTGGGAATAGCCTCTGAAGACTACTTTATTCTGGATGCATTTTACGGAATTTTGCATACTTGCTAAACCGTAAGAGATGTACAAAAACTTTTAATACAAAAAATGTAGAGCACGTTAAAGTACACAATTCATGTTATATACATTTTTGCGTAGAATTGATCGTTTTTGAGATATTTCTTGTTTTTGGTTTCAGCTTTAAAAAACACACTTTTCTCATATAGGAATTTGTCAACTCCTGTCCATACAAAAATAGGAACTTCTCATACAGCAACCAGATTTTGACTATCACTTTAACCTATGGTACTCCCTAATTTCGCTTCTACTTACAAGGAAGCAAATAATAAAACTATTTGTGCTAATTTTTTCTCGATTAGCATGAAGTAAATAGAAGCATAGGCTTTTTAACAACCGTTTGTTGAAGAGATATAGAGAAAGTCATGTGAATGGAACACATCAGATTTTATTTTATTTTATATTTTTGAAAATTGCAATGAGTATTCAACAATGGTTACCGTTCTACTAATGTACAATACACATGGTAAATGGAGAAAGTATTACCTTCTACCCAAATTCATACCAGATTTCACCGCAAATGCAGGTTTTGTGGTTCCCTGAATAAAACATTTTTAGAAAAACGTGTGTGGTATATGAGTGCATCTGTAAACAACATAACTAAAGAAAAGCCATAACTAAAAAACAAAAAGTCCATTAAATATCAAACTTGATATTTAAATTCAGCCTCTTCCAAGGCAATAAAAACTCCCACCTTAAACTATGGCCTTTATATGGAGCATTTTTTGAAAATTTTTATTTTCTCAAAAACGGCTCTAAGGATTTTAATTTTAATATCGTATTTTAAAGATATTTTCATGATAATTTAAATGTATATCTCAAATTTTCTGATAATAGCCTCTGAAACCTTTTCACTCTGAATGACTTTTGCATTACTGGTAAACCGCAAGAGTCTTATTCGTACTACACAAAAATGTATATCTCGTTAAACCACAGAACTTGTTGATACCTATTTTTTTGTTTTCGTAGAGCTAACGATTTCTGAGATATTTCTTGTTAATGGCTTACATTTTATAATACTTATACTGGTCATGCAAAGCAAAGCAAATTTCAAATGTAGCAATCAGCTTTTAAAAGAGTTGATAATCGTCTTAGCCAATGCATTTCCTTATTTCCCTTCTACTTATAAGGAAGTAAGTAATAAGGGCATTTCTGCTAATGTTTATCTTGATTAGCATAATGTAGATAAAAGAATGATATCTTGTTAAATTGCTTGTTTGCAGAACAAGTGGAGAAATGTGAATGGAGCACATCAGACTTTTGCTGAAAAACAGTTTACTGGTTAGGGCTTCACATCCCCAGAGCTGGTCGGGAAAGTGAGTGACATGAAGGCCACACCCGATCATCATCCGGCAGTTCCGGAGTGCCTCCAGGTTGAGGTACTTCTCTCTGCTACTAGAGACAGGACTTGTCACGTGTGCATCCTTCCTGGTGTACCCTCTGAGATTGTTGGTGCTGTCACTTTGCAACCATCTACCATCCTGAGGACCACTCTACGACTGCCGGCCACACTTTCGATGGTCCCGGAGCGGTGGAGAAGGTTTTTAAATTTGTATCCAAAGTGCCATATGCTTTAAGCATCTAGTTTTATTTTTATTTTATCGACTTTGTTGCAGATATTTGACTGATATTTGAGGATTTTTAAACCTTTTATCGCCTTTGAAACTTTTAGAGTTATTGTTTTATGTTCCCTCTTGTTTTAGCTATTTTAGTGCAATGGTTTTATCCCCAGCTCTGGGATCAGAGCTGGACATTTTATCATGGTTTTAGTTTTTTATACTGTTGTTTCTCTCTTGTTTTAACCCTTTTGATTGAGATCTTTTTAGCATACTTTTATCTCAGGTGTTTTAACTCCCCAGTATTATGTTGAGGGCGCTGATAACCTAGAAGTTGAGCGCCCTTAAACCCCATTCATCATCATCATCATCATCATCATCCTGAGGACTCTACAACTGTCCACATAATGGACACACGGTGATACTTAAGATGAGGATGTTTCTCCGATGTTGGTCACTGAACTTTCTGCAGAGGCCAAAGGCCTATTTGAGTTAATTAAAGTTAATATACCTAAATAAAAAATTAGAAATCAAAACTAATAAACACTGACAAAGTTATTGCTCATTCTTTGGGCATTTGGCTTCAGATGGCGCTTACTTCTCTGCTGAAATCTATACTCAAAACTTGCCTCACAGTTTATTGCTTTGTAAGCACCCAAACATGGCAGCTAGAATCAGTTGATCCCACAGTACTTTTGGAATCGCGCATGCTACGAAAATTTGAGCCAAATTGAAAACATTAATAAATATGCCCTTCTGGCGGGCAAAGGTGGTGATCTGGCACTTTTCACCGATGATCCTGATATAAATACCGGCATTGCTAAGCTCTTCACAGGTCGTTTCCGAAAATTTGAGCGCTTGATGGCTTTGATGTGGAGTACGCTGGCGTGGTATATCTTACCTCTATTACGTGAATCCTTATGTGTGAAGTTTTAGAACGTCCGAGCGCTTCACCTTCTAAATTACCTCATGGCCAATCTCCAGAGAATATTAGTTGACAGACTATCCAATTTGAAATATCCAACTCGGAATCACGGAAGATGGAAGATTCACCTTCTGTTACCTTTAGGATGCAATTATATATGGTTAAAATACCCTTGAATATGTGTTTCTGAACTCTGGAGTTATTGTGCTACAACATGATCTTTGAAAACTGCATGATGGGCCAGGTGGGTCTCGAACAGGCTGTTTTCTTGCGTAAAAACATTTGAGCTATAATTGAATATCCTGGAGAAAGAACATACTGATGTGCAGAAAGGAGTCAAACAAGCGAAGTAGGAGTCTTGGAGGAAGACTCCATTAAGAAGATTCGCAGTGATGAGATGCTTCTGACCATTAAAGGCGGAATCTTATCGTAAGTTACTGTCGAAAAAGTTCTTAACAAGACACAGTGTTGTCTGCGATGCAATGAGGAGCTTTTCCACATTCACGAAATTGACGCTATCACTATTTTCTTGGAGGCGCATGTGGCAATTTTCCGTGCTGCAGTCATGGTCGTTACGTCTGACCAAGTCATGCCCATGCGACCTATGAAGATTGAAGGATAGGGAAAATGATGTTTCCCACGATCTTGAATATGTACATATTTATTGGTGCTCTTGTAAAAGACAGGAACGTGTTTCGAAATTGCGCTGATTCCAGTGTCACAAGTTTGGCCGCTGTGCCAACATGTGTAGTGGACCTAACCGAGGCAATGCTTGCCTGAGATGTAACCTGCATCACCTGGCTGTAACCTGTATCAATGATCCTTATTGCCTAACATGTGCTCAGCCAGGCCATAGCTTACGCATGTATAATTGCCCCAAATACGCAAGAAGGTCAATGATACAGCTCCCCGTGCGCCGCGGCGTTTAAAGGAATATAATGATGGACTCCATTAAGAATGATAGCCGAACATCGCAAATATGCTCTGTCCTTACGGGTGGGCTCTCCTTTCTTTTGCTCTCCTACCTCTTATTCTTCTTTTCCGTTTTCCTTCCTTTATTCTTCCTTCTGATATTTGCTGCCGACCGGTGTTTCCTTGGTCTTGGTAATATATATATAAAATTGTGCGCCTTACACCAAAATGTAGAAATGTAAGGTAAATTTAAGCTAAAGGATTCCTACCCAATCTATAGAGTGAATCTCTCTGTTCTAATGCCCAATAATTAGCAGTATGGGTAGTTTTTACATGGCAATTTATTACGGGAGAGGGCTATGAACCTCAGAACCGGTCGGTGATATAGTTGGCAGCCATACTCCACCGATCGCTAGCAAGCGAATTCCTGGATTGAAAGGTGTTGTTCCAGGACTTGGACACCTCTTACTGTATTGAAAATGTCGGAGATTTTTACCGGGTCGCCAGAATCGGTCCTGGGGTGCGAATATTAAAATACGAGCTGCAGGCAATAGTAAATCTGATTCTCCAAGGCTGTCGGATCTATTAGAATCACTGTAACCTGATGGTTCCAACGGCGTGTCTGCTGTTCGAAAAGCTCGTAGCACAGTTAAATGGCCTATTGCTGCTCTTACTGTGGATGAGGCAGAAGAAAGTTTTTCTGAACTGATTAATCAGTGTTCAGGCGTTGCTTCAGGGCTCATGGACCTCATTGGAACAAATGTTTACACGAAGATGGAGATTAAACTGTCTCATCAGAAAGTTAAGGGATGCAAACTGATCCGGCTCCCTTAGTAGGTATTTTGTTGGAACCGAAAACGACGATTGCTGAGGAAACACTTACGAGGTTTGATCAAAAAGTTTCCGGAATGTTTTCACAACAACGCGTGTTTTCCATGTGTTGCGATTTTTCTGTGTAGCAAAAATGACAGATTACGAAGAACAAAGCACGAACATCAAATTTTGCTTTAAACTGCAACGGAAAACAATGAAATAATAAGAGGAGCTTATGGGGAGGAAGTATTGGACAAAACTCAAGTATTTTAATGATTTTCGAAATTTATGTGATATCTGTTAGTGATGCCCATCTTTCAGAGCGACTCTGGATATCAATATCAGGTGAGGGTAATGGTCTTAAATAATAGGAACATTACAATAAAAGAACTTTCTGATTCATTTTGGAAGTGTTCAAAATACGAAAATCAATTTGTACATGAGGAGATTGCCATCAAGTTCGTGCTCCGCCTGCTTTCAAACGAACAATAGGGATGCTGTGTGATTGCCTGCACAGATCTTAAAGTACAGCTTCAAAATAACACAGAGCTTATGGAGAGTATTATTCATGCAGGGCCTGCAGTAGATTTACTTATTTTCTCATTGTTTGTTAAATTTGATACCGAGAATAGCATTATGATGATTTTTATCATCTTCTTGCAATATAGCGGCACCTGGTAATGAAACTTGGATTTATGGGTAGATCCAGAAACAAAGCAACAATCTTCACAATGACAGAGTACTTCATCTCCACACCCCAAAAAGGCCAGACAAGTTCAATCCAATGTGAAGTCAATGATGATTGTGTTTGTTGACATCAAAAGCAGTACATAAGAAATTTGTAACACAGGGTCAAACAGTGAATCAAGGGTTCTAAAACAAGTGCTGCAAATATTAAGGGGAAGTGTGTGACGCAAACGGCCAGAGAAATGGAGGAATGATACCTGCTCATGACAATGCGCCCGCGCACAAAGCCTGTTCTGTTCGCCAATTGTTGGATAAACATAGGATGAATACCTTTCTTCGCCCTGCCTATTCTCCAGATTTGGCTCCTGCGGACTTTTTTCTTTTCCCACGACTTAAAATGCGGCACCAAGGGCACAGTGATGAGGACATTGATCTCATCCATTGCGAATCGCAAAAGGCTCTGAACTCATTTAAAGATGATGACTTCCAGAGGAGCTTCCAACTGTGACAGAAGCGCTGGGACAAGTATATCAACTACCAAGATACCACTTTGAGGGTGACAGTGTAAAATAAACAAACCAAATTGATGTGTAGTGTTCATATCATTCCGGAAACTTTTTGATCACACCTTGTATTGCTTCAGAACTAAAGGCGTACCATGCCGACATTGGCAGCGCTGCTAATCGTAAACGTTTATTGCAGAAATCCTGGTCTGAGCTTTCTATCCAGACTGTGTAACTTGTGACAGGAAATCCCCTTTTGTTGGTTGAAGAAGGCGATTTGGTGTACAGATGATCCCAACCAGAACCAGGGCATCAATCGCCTGCTCTAGGTACGATACCCTGAATTCGCAAGTGATGAGGATTTTATTCACGTGTCATATTTTTCTTTAATTACAAAAGTATATGTGGACGGCGGTTTTAGGAGTGTAGAGCGTTTTGTTTTGAAACTTACATTACCCGTACCTCTCAAGGAAGCTAATATTCTCCAAATCCTCGGAGATAGATTGTCACATCTGGTTTACAAACCTGGGAGACGAAAGATTCCTTTGTCTCTCCCTGGGTTTGATGCGACTTGGTCGGGAAGCTTTTTGAGTATGTTTTGGTGGGCTCTGGCATTCCTGTTAATCTACTGATACTCAGCACCAGAGCGGGAAAAATGGATACTCTAGAAGGATGCAACGGTGACAACCAACTATAAAGACATCGGAACATTAAATGTCATTTTTGGTGCGTGAGCAGGAATATTGGGAACATCTTTAAGAATCTTAATTCGAACGGAACTATGACAACTTGGATCCTTAATTGGAGATGATCAAATTTATAATGTTATACCCCAATACGGATCCACTCGGGAACTATTCTTCCTCCTTTGGAACTCGGGCCCTTATGTTAATTCTGGAGTACAATGACTTCCCATTTGGGAAAAGTAGATATAAGTATTCGAAAATTTAAACCAATAACCATCTCGGATAAGATTACATCCACCAAAAATTAAGTATTTGCCTCAAATATATAAAAGAAAAAATAATAAAATTATTTTAATTAAATATAAATGAATTTAAATCAGAACCAAGATACATTACGCTTATTAATATACTTATAAATAAAATACTATAATATTCACTTAAAAATTAGTGATAAATTGTGTTTTAGACGAGGTCTACATTATTTTGTGCAGTAGGATTTAATCTATAGTTTATCAGCTGCACAAAAATCGCTAAGAATGAAGGGTACTTCTGAGGCTATCCATGAAATTTCAAGACACACATTTTGTTTGTCATAACAATATCTTAAACATATGATAATTTAATAAAAACTGTAGACAGCGAGGCACACACACACACATACACACACGCACACACACACACGCAGACACACGCACACACACGCACACGCACACACACACGCACACACATACACACACGCACACACATACACACACACGAACACACACATACACACACACGCACACACACATACACACACGCACACACATACACACACACGAACACACACATACACACATATACACACACGCACACACACATACACACATACACACATACACACACATACACACATACACACACATACACACATACACACATACACACACATACACACATACACACACATACACACATACACACACGCACACACATACACACATACACACACATACACACACGCACACACACGCACACACATACACACACATACACACACGCACACACACGCACACACACACGCACACGCACACACACGCACACACACGCACACACGCACACACGCACACACACGCGCGCACACACACACGCACACACACACGCACAAACACACTCACACGGTCGTTTTTCTAAAAATACATTTGTTTTTGTTAAGGTGGCCTCAGAACGTATTTTCTGTGAAATTTCAACGTCGAATTTTGGATGAAAATGGTCCTTCCGTAACTTATTAACTCGGTTTGACGGAATAGATGTAGGCGTTCCTGACGTAAAATGTATTTGTTCATAACATTTGCAACAACTTACCTCACAATACTGTCACATGTATTTCACATCTCTGTATCTCTTATATTTCCAGCACGTTCTTTGTTTTCTTAATTTCTTTTCACTTTCTATGCCACGTATATATAATAAGTAGTTAAAATATTACATTCCACCCATAAATTTATATCTAGATTTCACCAAAAATACACGCTTTGAGATTTCCTGAATAAAGAAAAACATTTTCAGCAAAAATGTCAGTGCGCGTGCGCATGTATCTGTGCCTGAATAGCATGGCCTTAAAAAGAAAATCTGGTATTTAAATTCAGCATCCTCCAAATATATTTCATGAAGAGTTTTCAAGAAAATCTCCAATCTCAAAGTAGCTTTTATATATATATATATATATATATATATATTTTTTTTTTTTAAATCGTGATATTCTCAACTATGGCTCAAATGAATATGATTAAAATGCTATATATTTAATATATGTTCCTGAAAACATAAGTCTATATATTGAAGTTTGCGGAAACAGCCCCTGAAGTCCTATTCATTCATATGACTTTTGTATAACTGGCAAACCGAAAGAGATAGACAAAACCTTACTACACAAAAATTGCAGACCTCGCTAACCCACCAATTTGATTTTTCTTGTGGGCTGGGGGAGAATGAATTCCGAGATATTTCTTGGTATTGGTTTGAACTTTAATTTTCTAATTTTATACTAATCTTAAATAACTATTTTTTTTTCTTTTAAGGCCTCCTAGTCTTGCAAAGAAAATTTCAAAGTTATCACATAGCGACTAACTCTAAAAATGTAACTATCGCTTATGTGTACCGTATCCACCTATTCCTTTGTATCTATAAGGACATATGCAATAAAGCCACTTCTGCAACTGATTATCGTGGTTAATATGAAGTAAATAAAAAAGTTTTTAGTATAGTTTTTTTAAAGAATTGGCACAGACGATCATTGGAATGTAATACATCAGTTTTCTATACTTAGACAGGAATGAGAAAGTATATACAGTTTTTTATCGTTCTTCATTACATTATAACATTTTGAAAAACATCTTATGTGTTCCATTCACATGCCTTTCTCTACATCTCTGCAATAAATTATTGTTATAAAGCTTAATTTTCCATTTACTTCATGCTAAACGAGAAAAATCAGCAGAAATTGTCTTATTACTTGCTTACTTGTAAGTATGAAGCGAAATAAGGGAGTAACATAGGTTTAAGAGATAGTCAAAAGCTGGTTTCTATGTGACAAGTTCCTTTGTTTCTATGGACAGGAGTTGATAAATTCCTGTATGAGAAAATTGTAAGCTTTTCAAAGCTGAAACCAAAAAACAAAAGATACCTCAAAAAAGTGTATATGACATAAATTGTGTTATAAAGTGCTCTACATTTTTGTGTAGTAAGTTTTTATCTATCGCTTACGGTTTAGCAGTTATGCAAAATTCCGTAAAATTCATCCAGAACAAAGTAGTCTTCAGAGGCTATTTCCAGAAAATTCAAGATATACATTTTATTTGTCAGTACATACCTTTAATATACGATATTTTAATAAAAATCGTTACATCCATTTTTTGAGAAAAACAAAATGTTCGAAAAAAGTTCCATGTAAAGGATAGTTTGCGGTGGGGGGGGGGGATTTGTCTCAAAATCTTCGTGTCGCATCCCTGAAAGATACTAAACTTGAATACCAAGTTTGATACCTTACCGACTTTTCGCTTTTGAGTTATCGTGTTCAAAGACACACGGACATGCACGAACATTTTTCTGAAAATGCTTCTTTTGGATACAGGGGACCCTAAAACATAAATTTCCGGTGAAATCTTGGTATCGAATTTTAGGAGGTCGTTGGATTTACCATATATGTGTAAATTGCATGTAAAATACTTTTAGCCCAAATCCTAGTAACGTTGTAGAACAAGAACAATCAAGAACACTTTGTAATATAAACAATTTAACCAATTATTGTATTCGTTGCTCCTTAAAATATATTATGAATAGTTGACATCATTAAATGGGAACGGTATCTTATTAGGAAGTTAACCTTGTTGACCCTAAACTATGGCCTTTCTGGGAATCCCTTCCTCATTCAAATTAAAAACAAAGTGAGAGTTCGTAAACAAAATAGTACCATGATGCAACAACATGCTGTCTCTATATATAAACTGAAAGTATTTGAACGCGCCTTTATTAAAATACAGGGATGACGTAGTTTATTAATCACTGCATAATGATACTGCTATTGTTCAGTAACAAAATTCCATCCTTGCAAATGGCCGTACTTAGTCTTTCCCAAGCACCACGAGCTGCAATGCAATATCAGTAGGAATGGTGATTTTATAACATTTTCATTTGTGCATTTAGCGTGTGGTAGCATTGATAAACAGACATCGTCTCATGAAAAAGCTATAAAGTGACATTAATAACACATCAGTAAACGGGAACTGAACTCTCAACAATAACAATGACACTGACACAACAATAACAGAATAATAAGACATTGTTGATATAAACAGTAAGCATATGAGGCAAAAATCATGTTTCAATAATGTATACATAACGCCAGGATCCTCATTCGAGACCATGATTCTTATTTTTTGGATTCAAATTTATGCACATATTCTTGTAAATAAAGTAGAGTCCCTTTCTTTAATATGCGTTAACAAGGAAATATGATTGTTGTTTAAATTTAATAACTATGCAGTTGATTTATTTCTGTATGCCAAGTTCAGATTTATAATATGTATTTTACAAACAGATGAGGGAATTAGTTCCTCATTCCAGATCAGTATGGTGGACAAGTGTGTCAAAATTATAAACATTCCAAGGGTGCACAAACTCATCAGATGCAATTTCTGGAAGCAAATATTTAGAAGCAAATAAATAAATAAAATTTAAAAAATCTGCGATTTTGCATTTATATCGCATTTTCAAAACACATTAAAATGTGATTTGAGGTCGTGAAAAATGAAAATACGAGAGTACAAGACTTTATGAACATTTCGCGCTACATCAGGTAACATCTGTCGCTTACATCCGGGAGATGCCAGAAGACCGCACACTCTGACCATGGGTTTTTCGTGGATTTCTCAGATCGGACTTGCCGCAGTGCCTAAGCCTCATCTCAGCATGCTAAATGTCACTATAAAATAAGCAGTGAATAGTTACACTAAAGAGACCTCACATTGTCGCAGATTATTTGGTTTAAGGTGATGCTTCTATGGAATTTGGAAAATCCACAGAATATAAAACATCTTACTGAAATTTATACTAGTTATTATGCATAATAATAGTGATATTTTTCCCATATATCAAAATTATTGCTTAAATTGCTATTTAAATAACAACTGTTTACTGTGTAAATTCATTATGTCACGTAATGCATTTTTACTTTCTCTATACGTACTATGTATATATATATGTACATAGTACGTAGAGAGAAAGTAAAAATGCATATATATATATATATATATATATATATATATATATATATATAAAAGGTATTGTATTGCACCCAAAAATTCGATACCGAGATGTGTGTGTGTGTGTGTGTGTGTGTGTGTGTGTGTGTGTGTGTGTGTGTGTGTGTGTGTAGCATGGCTCAAAAACGAAACGTCCTTTGAATAACAACTTGGTATTAAAGTTCAGTATTTTCCCAGGATGCGACACTAAGATTTTAAAGAAAATCTCCCCACCCCCAACTACTCTTTACATGGAACATTTTTCGAATAATTTTGATCTTCTCAAAATGACTTAAACGACTTTGATTAAAAAGAGGTATATTAAAGGTGTTTACATGTATATCTTGAATTTTCTGGGAAGAAAATTCTGAAGTCTACTTTATTCTGGATGAATTTTACAGAATTTTGCATAACTGGCAAATCGTAAGAGGTAGACAAAAACGTACTACATAAAATAGTAGATCACAATAAAAAACAAATTTATATTATTTACTTTTTAGATGGAGATGATCGTTTTTGAAATATTCCTTGTTTTTGGTTTAAGTTTTAAAATACTTATACTTTTCTCATACAGGAATTTGTCAACTCTTTTCCATATAAACAAAGGAACTTCAGTCACTTAGCAGCCAGCTTTGACTATCACTTTAACCTATGGTACTCCCTTATTTCGCCTCTAGTTACATGGAAGCAAGTAATAAGCCTATTTCTGCTAATTTTTCTCAATTGGCACGCAGTAAATAGAAAAACAAGTTTTTTAACAATAATTTGATGTAGAAAAAGTCATTTGAATGTAACACGTCAGATTTTTTACTAAAAAAATCTGACGTGTTACACGTACATGAGTTTCTCTAGCTACTCTATAAGTAAACTTCTTACAAAAGATAATTCTTCTTTCTACACCATCACATTAGCAGAATTGTATTACTTAGTTCCTTATAAGTAAGAGGAACTAGGCTAAAGTGTTAGTCAAATGTTTTATTAGCTGTCGTTATGCGATTGTCATTGCAAATCGCTTCTTTGCTTGGCCAGGAGTAGAACAAAAGAAAAACGGACACTTCCGTCTGAAAAAAGTATAAGTACTTCACAATTGAAACTAATATCAAGGAATACTTCGAAAACAGTAAGCTCCACGAAAAAATAATAATAATGTTAATGATATAACTTGTGTTTTTTAACAAGCTCTACATTTTTTGTTCAGTAAGTTTTTTTCTATCTCGTAAGGTTTAATAATTATGCAAAATTAAACTAAATTGAAGTGTTAAGAAACTATTACCAGAAAATTCAAGATATACACTTTATTTCTAATAGTTTTAATTTTTGGGATTTTAATGAAAATCGTTGCAGCCATTTTTAAGAAAAATAAAATGTTCGAACATTTTTCCATGCAAAGAGTAGTTAGGGGTGGGGGATTTTCTTGAAAATCTTCGTGTCACATCCTTGGAAATTGCCAAACTTAAACACACACACGTGCGCGCGCGCGGATCTTTTCCTGAAAATGCTTTTTTTTTTTTTTTTTTAATTCAAGGGGTCCTTAAACATGTATTTCCGGTGAAATCTCGATATCGAATTTTTGGGTGGAATAAAATACTTTTCTATCCCTATGTACATTGTAAAAACAGTGTTCTAATTTTTCACAATTTTGGTCAAATTTCACCTTGGGTAAGATTTAAAGGTCCATATTGTAGGTCAGTAGGTCAGTAACACACATCTCCGCCTCAATCATGAGGGCCATCTAGATGAGGTATATTGTCCTGTCAGATAGAACCCTGTAGTGCTTGCTATCTTATCGGGCACATGACGTCATGGTTAATGAACAGTTGGGTGTCCACAGACTCACGTCACACGGTATGTTGGGAACTGAAGGACAAACATTCTCTTCTTTTGTTTGCCAAGCTAACTATCCTTACGTCATCAACTCAGTGTCCAAGCAAATTCATATAAGTTAAACAAATAATCTGATGTGTTATACTCACATGACTTTCTCTACATCTCTGCAACGAATTATTATTAAAAAGTTTATGCTTCTATTTACTTCATGCTAATCGAGAAAAAATTAGCAGAACTAGTCTTATTACTTGTATCCTTGTAAGTAGAAGCGAAATAAGGAAGTACCATAGGTTAAAGTGATAGTCAAAAGCTGGTTACTATGAGACTGAAGTTCCTTTGTTTGTTGACAACTTCCTGCTTGGGAACAGTATACGTTTTTTAAAGCTGAAACCAATAAAAAGGAATATCTCAAAAAAGACCAACTCCACGAAAAAAATGTATATGATATAAATTGTATGCTTTATCGTGATATACATTTTTTCTGTAATTTCTTGTCTATCTCTTACGGTTTACCAGTTATGCAAAATTCAATAAAAATCATCCGGAAGAAAGAGGTCTTTTGAGGCTATTCCCAGAAAATTCAAGATATACCTTTTGTTTAGCATGTAAATAACTTAAATATAAGAGATTTTAATCAAAATCATTAGAGGCATTTTTGAGAAAATGAGCATTTTAGAAAAATTTTACATGTAAAGGGTAATTAGGCCGGGGAATTTTCTTGAAAATATCCGTGTCGCATCCTTGGAATATACCAAATTTAAATACCAAGTTTGGTATGTAAGGGTTTTTTCGTTTTTGTGCTATTCTGTCCACAAACTACACGAACCTTTTTACAATTTTTTTTTTTTTTTTTTTTTTTTTTTTTTTGGATTCAGGGAAATTTCTGTCCACGTCAACGGCAGCTATAAAAAGCGGAGCTGCAAACCACGCAATTGCGCGAGAGAGGAGTGAGTGAGAGAGAGAGAGAGAGAGAGAGAGAGCGAGCGCGCGCGAGAGCGAGAAGCGGTTTACTGCTGGGATATAAATCTGACGTGTGCCATTCACATGCTTTTCTCTACATCTATGCAACAAATTATTCTTAAAAAAACGTATACTTCTATTTACTTCATGCTAATCAGAAAAAATTAACAGAAATAGTCTTATTACTTGCCTCCTTGTAAATAGAAGCTAAATAAGAGAGTACCATTGGTTAAAGTGATAATCAAAAGCTGGTTGCTATGTCACTGAAGTTCCTTTGTATGTATGGACAGCAGTTGACAAATTCCTGTATGAGAAAAGTATAAGTTTTTCAAAGCAGAAAACCAAAAACAAGGAATGTCTCAAAAACGATGAACTTAACGAAAAAAATGTATATAGCATAAATTGTGTGTTTCAAGGTGCTCTACATTTGTTGTGTGGTAAGTGTTTGTCCATTTCTTAAGTTTTAGCAGTTATGCAACATTCCATAAAATTGACCCAGAATAAAGTAGTCTTCAGAGTCTATTCCCAGAAAATTCATGATATACATTTTATTTGTCAGGTAAATATCTTTAGTATACGAAATTTTAATAAAATCGTTAGAGCCATTTTTGAGAAAATCAAAATTATCGAAAAAAGTCCATGTAAAGGGTAGTTGGGGTGTTCGCGGACACACGGACACACACACACGCGCGCGCACACACACACACACACACACACACACATACACACGGACCTTTCTCCGAAAATGTTCTTTTAGATAAAGGGGACTCTAAAACAAATATTTCTGGTGAAATATCCCATTTTTGGGTGGAGTGCAATACCTTCTCTATACACTATGTACATAGTGCGTAAAGAGAAAGTAAAAATTGTATTGCAGAGTTGTGAAAACAGCGGAATAAAAATTATTTGCGATCAGTTTTTAAAGCAATAATGAGTTATTTGTTAAAATATTTAGATAACGGTATTTGCAGCTCTCTCTGTTTATTTATTTGTTTATTTATGTCCTTTTCTTTCTCCTGCTTTCTATGTGATTTTTTTTTTGTGTTTGTGAACAGCGCAACTCAAAAAAAAAAAAAAAAAGGAAAAAAAAACCAGATAAATACGGAAAAAAAATGTCGTTTAAGTTAGGCGTCTTTCAAAGATGCAACACAAACATTTTTTAGAAAGCTCCTAACCAAAAACCAGCCTTTATATCGGACAGTTTTCTTTATATTTTACTTTTAAAACTTATATCTAGTGTGTTATGATCTTTACAGGAGAAATAAAATGTATATGTTGATCTTTCTGTGAGTTTTATCCATCAGCCATCGTGAGCTGTGTGTAGTGGAAAGAGCATAGAGAGGTCTCATGTAGTAATCCGCTTTTAAATATTGGCTGTTGCTTTGGATTCTTTTTTTCTTTTGGTAGTGTTTAACGCCCGCTTTAACTACTTATGGCACCGCAGGCGGTGACACTGGTGATACATGAATGATGATGGAGCACCGGTGGAATGCAATGGCGGGGGAAACATAAGTACCCGGAGAAAACCCGCCCCAGCGTCGCTTTGTCCACCACAAATCTCACTCCGGCCGTCTAGGGGCTTTGGATTCCTGTGTCCACCTTGTGGTTAACGAAATTTAGAATTACATTATTTATGTACTTGTTTATTTCTTTTAACATGTAGTAGACAAAAATAAGCCATTTTAATATTACTTTGTTTCAGATATACAGAAATAAACGTCGAGTAGCGAAATATGTCTTATGTAACAAATGAGTTTATGCATATACATAAACATACATACCTACATGCATACACACAAAACATACATGCAAAAGCGATAGACAAAACCTGGTTGCTTTGTGGCTGAAGTTCCTTTGTTTCTATGGACACGAGTTGACAAATTCCTTTATGAGAAAAGTATACGTTTTCAAAGCTGAAACCAAAAACAAGGAATATCTAAAAAAGATCAACTGTACGAAAATATATATATATATATATATATATATATAACACAAAGTGTGTGTATTAACGTGCTCTGCATTTGTGTGTGTTAAGTTTTTGTCCATCTCTTACGGATTAGTAGTTAAGTAAAATTCATCCAGAATAAATTAGTCTTCACAGGCTATTCCCAGAAAATTCAAAATAAACATTTTATTTGTCAGGTAAATAACTTTAATATACGATATTTTTATGAAAATCGTTAGAGCCATTTTTGAGAAAGTCAAAATTTTCGAAAAAAGTCATTGTAAAGGATAGTTGGAAGTGGAGGGATTTTCCTGAAAATCTTCGTGTCGCATCATTGGAAGATACCAAACCTAAATACCAAGTTTGGTTTTTAACGGTCTTTACGTTTTTGAGCTATGCTGCCCACACACACACACACACACACACACACACACACACACACACACACACACACACACAGACACATACGGACATTTTCCTAAAAATGCTTTTTTTGGATTCAGGGTGTCTTAAAACATGTATTTCCGGTGAAATCTCGGTATCGAATTTTTGAATGTATTACAATACCTTCTCAATATACTGTACATAGTACGTGTAGAGAAAGTAATCATATGTTTGTTAATGACACTGTAAATTGTCAGACCCATATCAGCCTGGATTTCGTACCGCAGAAGTTAAATACAACTAGTGTATGGGTTGTGGCTTTAAGCACACTTAACAACCTCCGTGTATGGGTTTGAACCCACGGCCTTGAGATTAAAAAGCCAAGATAAAAATGTAAAAATTATGGATCATCATAATATATTGGCCCAACCTCCTTGTTAATCTTCAGTTTTTACGACTTGACAAATTTATTTCGTTATCTACACGTACTATGTACTAGTATATAGAGAAGGTATTGTATTCCACCCAAAAATACATATGGAGATTTCACCGGAAATGGATGTTTTAGGTCCCCCTGAATCCAAATAAAAACATTTTTGGAAAAATATCCATGTGTGTGTGCGTGTGTGTGTGTCAAGAAAATCCCCCCTCCACTACTCTTTACATGAAGAAAAAATTCAAAAGTTTGTTTTTCTCAAAAAAGGCTCTAACGATTTTGAATAAAGTCTTTTATATCCTAAGACATTTACATGTCAAATAAAATGTATATCTTGGATTTTCTGGGAATAGCCTCTAAAGACCTCTTTATTTTGGATGATTTTTATTGTATTTTACATAACTGGTAAAACATAAGAGATAGACAAAAACTTGCTGCACAAAAAATGTAAATCACAATTCATGACATATACTTTTTTTCGTGGAGTTGATCGTTTTTCTGATATTTCTTGTTATTGGCTTCAGCTTTAAAAAAATTGTACTTTTCTCATGCAGGAATTTGTCAACTCCTGTTCCTACAAACAAAGGAACTTCAGTCACATAGCAACTAGCTTTTGACTATCACTTTAACCTATGGCACTCCCCTTTTTCGCTTCAACTTACAAGGAAGCAAGTAATAAGACTATTTCTGCTAATTTTTCTCGATTAGCACGAAGTAAATAGAAGCATATGGTTTTTAACAATAATTTGTTGCAGCGGTGTAGAGAAAGTCATGTGACTGGAACACATAAGATTTTTTTTCCTTAAGTTTAAATTAAATGTCGACGATAATAAAAAAAAACAGATGCTGTGATAATATAATTGAAATAAGAAAACAACTCTTAAAAGTTCCGTTCAAATGTCATTTATAAACAAACAGGGGGCAAATAAGTGGAGATACAAATATTATAATTTTAGTAACAATTGTCAGCGTTACTGTTCCAAATATACTAGGTCTTATTATTTACACTTATCCTTAAGATCAAAAATCTGATGTGCTGCATTGACGTGACTTTCTCTACATTTCTGCAACAAATTATTGTTAAAAAGCTTAAATCTCTATTTACTTCATGCTAATCGAGAAAAAAATTAGAACAAACAGTCTTATTACTTGCTTCCTTGTAAGTAGAAGCGAAATAACGGAGTACCATAGGTTAAAGTGACAATCAAAAGCTGGTTGCTATGTGACTGAAGTTCCTTTGTTTGTATGGACAAGATTTGGCAAATTCCTGCATGAGAAAAGTATACGTTTTTTTAAGCTGAAACCAAAAACAAGGAATATCTCAAAAACGATCAGCTCCACGAAAAAAATGTACATGACATAAATTGCGTGTTTTATCGTGATCTGCAGTTTTTGTTAACTTAGTCTTTGTCTATCTGTTACGGTTTACCAGTTATTCAAAATTCAATAAAAAACCATCCAGAGCAAAGAGGTCTTAAAAAGTATTCCCAGAAAACTCACCATATCATTTAATTGTCATATAAATATCTTAAATATAAGAGATTTTGATCAAATCATTAGAGCCATTTTTGAGAAAATCAAAATTTTCGAAAAAAGTTTCATGTAAAGTGTAGTTGGGGTTGGGGCGATTTTCTTGAAAATCTTCGTTATGCATTTTTGGAGAATACCAAACTTAAATACCAAGTTTGGTATTCAAAGGTATTTTCGTTTTTGAGCTATGCTGTCCACACACACACACACACACACACACACGCAATTTTTCCAAAAATACTTTTTTGGGTTTCAGGGGGACCCAAAACGTAAATTTCCGGTGAAATCTCGGTATCTAAGTTTTGGGTGGAATGCAATACCTTCTGTATACACTATGTACAAGTATGTGTAGAGAAAGTTAAAAGCCCAATGCTATTCAGTATTCTCAGTTCGGTCTTAGCAGTCTAATTTGACCTCTCTCTAGCTACTCGTGGTTCTTTGTTTCGTTTCTCCCTTTCTGTGTCTGTAATCAGTCAAGCCGGCAATTCCATAATGTAGAATTCAATAATGTAAATATTGATTGCTAGTTATTACCTCCTCATCTCACGTTATTGGAAATCATCATTGTAACTTAGTTAACTGTTTTCCACACAAGCCATGGATAGGTAGAGCCAGACTGAAAAATTCAATGTCATAGCCGGGATTTGAACTACGGATCTCCGGTCTCTAGCCAGTTGTTCTAACCATTGAGCTACCATGGCAGCCTACCGAGAGGGAATTATTCAATTTTTACTTTCTCTACATGTACATAGTGTATACAGAAGGTATTGCACTCCACCAAAAATTTCGATAACGAGATTTCACCGGAAATATATGTTTTAGAGTCCCTGTATCCAAAATAAAGTATTTTCAGAAAAAGGTCCGTGTATGTATGTACGTGTGTCTGTGAACGTGATAACTCCAAAACGAAAAATCGGTAAAATTCCAGACTTGGTATTTAAGTTTAGTATCTTCCAGGGATGCGTCACGAAGATTTTGAGAAAAATCCCCGCACCCCAATCTACACTTTACATGGAACTTTTTTCGAAAATTTTGTTTTTATCAAAAATTACTAACGATTTTGATTAAAATATCGTATATTAAAGATAATTACCTGGAAAATAAAATATATATTTTGAATTTCCTAGGAATAGCCTCTGAAGGCTACTTTATATTGGGTGAATTTTACGGAATTTTGCATAACTGCTAAACCGTAACAGATGAGCAAAAACTTACAATACAATAAATATAGAACACATTAAAACACACAATGTATATTGTTTACATTTTTTTCGTGGAGTTGAACGTTTTTGAGATATTTCTTGTTTTTGGTTTCAGCTTTGAAAAACATAAATTTCTCATACAGGAATTTGACAACTGCTGTCCATACTAACAAAGGAGCCTCAGTCACATAGCAACCAGCTTTTGAGTATCACTTTTGCCTATGGTACTTCCTTATTTCGCTTCTATTTACAAGGAAACAAGTTATAAGGCTATTTCTGCTAATTTTTTGTCGATTAGTATGAAATAAATAGAAGCATAAGCTTTCTAACAATAATTTGTGGTAGAGATATAGAGAGAGTCATATGAATGGAACACATAAGATTTTTTATATTTTATCCGGTTAAAATAATAGTTATACAATTAATGTAATTAGGAACAAGGTATTGTTAAAAAGCTTATTCTTCCATTTCTTTCAGGGTAATCGAGAAAATAATTTGCAGAAATTCCTGTATGAGAAAAGTGTAATTTTTTTCAAGCTGAAACCATTTACAACGAATATCTCAAAAACGGCCAATTCCATGAAAAAAACTTTATAACATAGATTGTGTGTTTTAACGAGCACTACAAGTTTTTTGTAGTAAGCTTTTGTCTATCTGTTACGGTAAACCAATTATGGAAATTCTGCAATCATTCTTCCAGAATAAAGATGTCTTCAGAAGATATTCCCAGAAAATTCAAGCTACACATTTTATTTGTCAGGTAAATATAATATTAATATGCGATATTTTAATCAAAATCGTTAGAGCCAATTTCGAAATAATAAAAGTTTTCGAAACTTCTTCAATGTAAAGGGTAGTTTGGGTTAGGGGTATTTTTCTCAAAATCTTCGTGTTGCATTTGTGGAAGATATTAAATTAAATACCAAGTTTTGTATTTTACTTACTTTTCGTTTTTGAGTTGTCGTGTTTACAGACACACTGACACGAACACATACTGGCCTTTTTCTAAAAACACTTTTTTGGATACAGGGCAACCTATATCGTCTATTTCCGTTGAAATCTCGGTATGGGATTTTTAGGTGGAATGCAGTACCTTCTCTATACATAGGATGTGTAGAGAAAGTAAAAATTAGGAAGATGATAGCAAGTAATAAAATAGTAAAGAAAAAGGTAGACGTGAAGAAATTATTGGATCAAATCCACATTCAAAGGAGAATTAATTCTCCTCAACTGACCCGCATGTTTCCCGGTAAACCACAAGGTGATCTCAAATTATTTTGAGATGACAACCCCGATGGCGACTTACAATGTTGTTAGTACTTCATATACCCGGCAAGTGGTTTATCGGGAGATATGCGAGTCAGTTGAATTTAATGCCGTGTCGGATGTTGGCATGATAGCTCAGTGCTTAAAACAACCGACTAGAGTCTAGGAGACTCGTGGTTCAAATACCGGCTATGGCATTGAATTTGTCAGTCTGGCTCTATCTATACATCTTTAAAGCATATTTATTTCATTTCCCATGATGGTAAGTTTGTGAAATGTAACAAAATACCGCAAGGGCTCAATGCATAATTAAATTTGACTGTCCAGAAGATTTTCAATGAGCCTTTTTACTTTCTCTACCCGTACTCTGTACATAGTGTATAGATAGAGAAGGTATTGTATTCCACCCAAAAATTCGATACCGAGATTTCACCGGAAATACATATTTTGATGTGTGTGTGAGTGTGTGTATGTGTGTGATTCGAAATTTCGTTGTCTTTGCTGGACCGGGATAAAAACGATTAACGTTTCTATTTAAGAAAAGCATAAGTATTTAAAATTCGAATCAACAAGTAAAATAAACCGAAATTATTAACTCTTGAAAAAAGTACATGCATGATGAATGCAAAGATTATTGTGAGAAAATTCAAACATTTATTCCATTTGTCATGAAAATTGCATTTTAATTCGTGGAAACTATTTTGGAGAAATTTAACATTTAAAAAAAGCATGTAAAGAATGCCAAGGGGTGGGGGTTTTATTTAACATCTTCGTATCACATTCCTGAAAATGCTGAACTTATATATAAAGTTTTACTTTACACAGATGTAAGCACACACACACACACACACACACACACACACACTTGTGATTTTTGAATTCAAGGGACATCAAAACATAATGACAGAATGTTTGCGTGAAATGCAATACTTAACCCATTTGCTATACCTAAAAACATGGACAGTAACATGCCTGAGGAGTTACAGCTTTAAGAATTGATGCGGCAGTTAGAGGTCTCGTGTTTTTATAAAATTTGAAGATCGGCAGGTCGTTATGACGCTCAGAGGTAGATTGTCAGCAAGCATGCTTACGTCATGAAGATTTATTGCTAGTAAATTACCCGGAATCACTGTAGAAAGAAAATAAAAAGAAACCCAGAGGGAGTTTGGTCAGGTAATATAAGCCACGCAAAATCTCAATCTACACAAACACCTTACCTCAGCTCCAAGATGAGGAGTGTCATGGTCATCATCAACTGGCATTTAAACAACCCTGATTAAAAATCACTCAAGCATGCGAGTTTAACATAAAGTTATACCCAAATTACTCATGCGCATAAGACCATTTTTTGTGTGGTTGTGATCGTCAAGAAAACATCATTCTTCATGCAGACTTGATTGTATGTTAACCATTTTCATCATTCCAGTTCATTATCTGTTAAGGATCACCCAATGAACTTTACTTCCTAAGCCATGATATTTATTGCTAGCTAGAGAAGTATTGTATTCCACCCAAAAATTCGAAGTCAAGATTTCACCGGAAATATATATTTTGAGGTCCCCTGAGTCTAATTTTTATTCTCTGTATAACGTACTATGTACATAGTGTATAGAGAAGGTATTGCACTCCACCCAAAAAGTCAATACCGAGATTTCACCGGAAATGTATGTTTTAGGGTCCGCTGTATCAAAAAAAGCATATCCAGTAAAAGGTCCGAGTGTGTGTGTGTGTGTGTGTGTGTGTGTGTGTGTGTCTGTGAACACGATAACTCAAGAACGAAAAGTCGGTAAAATGCCAAACTTGGTATTTAAGTTTACTATCTTCCAAGGATGCGACAAGAAGATTTTCAAGAAAATCCCCCCCAACTACCCCTTACATGGGAAAAATTTCGAAAATGTTTATTTTCTCAAAAATGGCTCTAATCTCTTATATTTAAGATATTTACTTGCCAAATAAAATGTATATCTTGAATTCTCTGGGAATAGCCTCTAAAGACTTCTTTATACTGAATGATTTTAATTGAATTTTTCATAACTGGTAAACCGTAAGAGATAGAGAGAAGCTTACTGCACAAAATATACCGCATTAAGCTATTGTTAAAAAGCTTATGCTTATGCTTCTATTTACTTCTCCAAAGCTGGTTGCTATGACTGAAGTTCCTTTGTTGTATGGACAGGAGTTGACAAATTCCTAGATGAGAAAAATAAAAGTTTTTCAAAGCTGAAATCAAAAACAAGGAATGTCTATAAAAATGATGAACTCCAAAAAAACATATATTACATAAATGGCGTGTTTTAACGTGTTCTACGTTTTTTACGCTTTAGCAGTTATGCAAAATTCCTTAAAAAATCATTCAGAATAAAGTAGTCTTCAGAGGCAATTCCCAGAGAATTCAAAGTATACTTTTATTTGTCAGTTAAATATCTTTAATATACGATATCTTAATCAAAGTCGTTAGAGCCATTTTTAAGAAAATCAAAATTTTCGAAAAAATATCCATGTAAAGGGTAATTGGGGTTGGGGGAATTTTCTTGAAAGTCTTCGTGTCGTATCCTTGGAAGATGCCAAATTTAAATACCAAGTTTGGTATTCAATGATCTTTTCGTTTTTGAGCTATGCTGTCCACAGACACTCGCACACACACACATGGATCTTTTCCTGAAAATGCTTTTTTTTGGATTCGAGGGGACCCAAAACATGTATTTCCGGTGAAATCTCGGTATCGAATTTTTGGGCGGAATGCAATAGCTTCTCTATACACTAAGTACATAATACGTGTGGAGAAAGTAATAAAAAGGATTGCTGATAAAGTAGAAAATTATAACAAATACGGATTATAAAATGAACGCCTAGGAAACATTTTAATGTTGGTTTGCAAACCCAGATGTTCACGAGATTTAAATGGCAACACCGAAATTACAAAAAAAAAAAGAAAAAAGAATCTAACGTGTTCCATTCACATGACTTTCTCTACATCGTAACAAATTATTTTTAAAACCATAATCTCTTATCTACTTTTTTATAATCGAGATAAACATTAGCAGAATTTCTCTTAATTACTTGCTTCCTTGTAAGTAGGAGGGAAACTAAGGGAATGCACTAGGTCAAGACGATATATCTTTTAAAAGCTGGTTGCCATGCGGTTGAAATCCGTTTCTATGCAGGGCCAGGAGATTACAACTTTCCGTGTGAGAAAAGTTTAAGTATTTTAAATCTGAGACAAATAACAAGGAATATCTCACAAATGGTCAGTTCCACGAAAAAAAAAAAAAAACGTATATGACATTATTCTGCGTTTAATTTTGATCTACATTTTCTATATAGTAAGTTTCTGTCTAACTCTTACGTTTACCAGTTACGCAAAATTAAACAAAATTCATTCAGAATAATGAGGTCTTTAGAGGCTATTGCCAGAAAACTCAAGATATACATTTTATTTGCAATATAAATATCTTTAATATGGGGTATTTTAATCAAAATTTGAGAAAATGAAAATTTTCGCGACGTTTTTTCCATGTAGTAGTTTGTGTTGAGGGGATTTTTCTCTAAATATTTGTGCCGCATCTCTGGAAGATACTAAAGCTTAAATACCAAGTTTTTTTTGCCGACTTTTCGTATGTGAGTTATCGTGTTCACACACAGACACACACACACACACTCACTCACGGATTTTCCCCAAATTTTTTTTTTTGATACAGAGGACCCTAAAGCGTGTATTTCCGTAATCTCGGTATCGAATTTTTGAACACTCTGTACATAGCACGTGTAGAGAAAGTAAAAAGTATGAATGAAATAATGTAAAGAATATGGTCTTACCAAGGCGTCATTATTTCAGAATTGTAAAATAATGTATTTGTACTTCAAAATGTTTATAATATGCCATGTATTTAATATTGATACTATAATATAAAAAATGCTGTTTTGAGAAAACTGAATTTAAACATACAAATGTTCTAAAAAAAAGCATTATATAACAACTTTAAAGAAATGCAGACTTGCATTTAAATTATATTTAAATTGATTAAAATCCTCTTAACCCTCCAAAAGTATACATTTTCGGAAACTAAAATTATAGAGGTTTTATTAGTGTCTAAAACAAAAAATGTTATTTTTTTACTATTTTAGAATACTTTGTTCCCATCAATAAAATGAAGCAACCTGAGCAACCGCCAATCTTACGTTCGTCAACAATACCGATTTAAAAACCAAACGTACAAAGCAGGTATACCAACAGAACTATCACATGGGGCTGATATCAGTACGCAGGCTCGAATTTAGGACCTCTGACGCCCCTAGGCACAAAAAAAAAAAAATTGTTGCCCCCCCCCCCAACTTGCAATACATATATTACTTATATTTTCACAACATAGAGAATGGTTTCAAATTTGGATACTTAAGTATGAGTGGCAAATACCATACCTAAGTGACTTTATTAAAATTTAAGTAGTTACACTAAAGAGGCATCACCCCATATTAGATGTCAAAACATATACTGTTTAAATAACAAGAGGCTTCCTCCTTGTCCTGTCATTTGTAAACAAGTTTATGAGTTCGTCATAGTCCTTAACGTTAGAAAATTAACGTTAATGAATAACAACACACACTTCTCGATCTTAACAATTTTTTGCGTGTGTTAATCGATTCTCACTATTGGAATGCGTTTCGCTTTGTCTCCGCTACGTGCGCATAGCGTGCAAACTAATCAGCATAGCCAACACGCGAGTGGCAAATTTAAATGAACTTGACGTTTCATGTCTATGCTTATTTTGCAGCTTTTCAGTAATTTTGCCGCCCTGAGCAGTTGCCCGCTTTGCCCTGCCGTAAATACGGCCCTGTCAGTGCGTATTAAGCTAATTTACCATAACTTGTAGTCAACCAGTGGTACCAACTGGCCACAAGAGGTGCTACAACTACAACGGACAACACCTTTCATCATCTCATCATATCGCAAGCCTCCTAAATCCCGCTACACATGTTGCAACAACGTGGGTTATCTTCACAGTATCCAGCTCTTAAATCCTACAACACTGGCCTTAAAAATCCCATACTCTTACCATGACTGCGAGAAACAATAAAACCCACGGGACTTTAAAAGGCAAAAGAATGACTATTAATTGCGGACATTTCGGAAATGGTTGATACTACAAAAAGTTATTAAATAAATTGTGCATTTAAATATGTCTACATTTCTTGTCTTGTAGGTTTCCTCTATCACTTGTTTACCTGTTATGCAAGATTTTATAAATTTCCTTCCAAATAAAGAAAACTTCAAAGTATTTCCATAAAATTCATGATATAAGGTCATATCGTTGTCTGTAGGTTGCTTTACGTATGGTTTAAATCATTTTATGTTCCTCAAACATGCACGCATTCACTCTCACATACATTTTTCCAGACTCTGTGGGGAATAGGGAATAATTCTGGCTAAAGAAAAATTCCCCACCCCAGCCAGGAATCGAACCCGGGACCTCCAAGTGAAAGGTCAGCTCGCTGACCACTAGATCACAGAGGCAGGTTTAGCTTGTTAATTTACGACAGTATAGTCAAAATCGTTAAAGCTAATCTTCAGGAAATTAAAAAAAGTATACTTTTATAATTTTAGCAATTTATAAATTGAATTAGGTGTTTTAGATCCCCAATGTCTGTCAGAAAGAATAGTGCTTTTCAATGGTGAAAGAATTATCAAAATTGGTTGAGTAGTGTTTGAGATTACTTTAAATACAAACACACACATAATTTTTTCTTGTCTTTACAATACCTATTAGTGTAGATATATATTTTAAATTCCAATGCATTTGTACTTATACTTGGGATAGTAATTTGTATTGCACGATTAGCGTTTTAAGTTGTAAAACGACTCGTTTTATCAAAGTAGGTAATCTACTTTCTCAGCGGAATGCCTCTCCATACCAAATGAGTTTTCGGTGAGCTGAAGGAAAAAGCAATTCCTCTCGCCATTTCGAAAGGGATGGACAGCTGTCCTCTTCTCCCCCTCAGCTCGTGCCCTCGCCCGTTTTGACGGCGCTTACCACTTCTCTTGAAGCTCAAGTGGCTCTGCGCATGCGTAAACAAATATGTGTAAGTAGGTTTCGATTTGCGAGTAGTGTCAGCATTGTCTACCATTAGGCCGGAAGCCTTCCTCAGTACTAGTGAGTGACACTTGCATTTGCTCTGCAGGAAAACCTCGCATAGCCTACTTTACTGCGATGCAAAATCTTGCGCGTTTCGTACTTTCAAACAAATACATTCTTGTAGAACAGTGATAGCCAAATGGCGGCCCGGGAATGAAGGTATGATATATTCCTTTTTACTCTCTCTACACGTACCATGTACAGCGTATAGAGAAGATATTGCATTCCACCCAAAATCGATATAGAGATTTCACCGGAAATACATGTTTTGGGTCCCCCTGAAGCCAAAAAAAAAAAAAAAAAAAACAACACATTTTTACGTGTGTGTGTTGCGTCGGTAACGTTTGGGCCATGTATGTGACGTTCCCCACTATGTTAAATAAGTGTGTATACTCCTCTACCCAATCACTTGTCCACGTACCACTCTCCACGTACCTGTTTGTAGCGACGAATGCTATAGTTGCCTCAGCTCCGCTCAAATCTCCGATGACGTCGGCCGGTGAACATGAAATTGACTCACTCAGGGTGGAGTAACAATGAGGGTAGTTAGGAGTATACTTATGAATATCACAACACACTTTCAACTTGTATATCTAAATTTAATTGTGACTAGAACCTTCAAATATCACGACCAGCACTTTTGCCACACATACTAAAGTTAGTTTCCTAGTACTCCCTGCAACTTACAACATAAAATGTGCGGCTATCCGACAACTATGCCTATTACTGATTATAACCGTGCGTATCTCACAACTGATCCTTAAACTGAGCGTTACATTGTATATCCCCGATAACTAAACATTACTTTGTGCCTCTAGCAACTGAACATTACGATCTGAGCCCAAAACTGTCTTCAAGCTGCCACTTAAATATGGTGTCATGGCTGCTTTATTTCTATTGGTTAAAAAGACCGCGAACTTGGTGTCTATGCGTCTCATAATGAGTTTTTTTTTTTATCCACAATGCACTATAAATACCTCGTGACTGCATTTATGCAATGGAGAAAATCTCATTTCTTGTACATAAGAGACTTCCCCCAGCTCACTTTCACTTGCTACTCTATTGCACGCACATGCCTAAAGGAATACGTGACTTTTACCAATTTTCTATCTTAACAAAGAATCTTTCCCCTTATGCAGTAACAACCCTGTTTCGTAAACACCCTAATCTGCGCTTCCTAAAAGCTAGCTTTCTACACATATTGGGAAATATTTTATTTGTACATTAAATAATAACCAATAATTAATAATAATGATAATAATCATAATGACGAGGTCAACTAACGGTCTCAGTGTGTGTGTGTGTGTGTGTCTGTGTGTGTTTGTGTGTGTCTGTGGACAGCATAGCTCAAAAACGAAAAGACCGTTGAATACCAAACTTGGTATTTAAGTTTGGTATCTTCCAAGGATGCGAGACTAACCTTTACATGGAGCTTTTTTCGAAAATTTTGAATTTCTCAAAAATGGCTCTATTTTTTTTATTTAAAACATCGTATATTAAAGATATTTACCTGTGAAACAAAAAATATATCTTGAATTTTCTGGTAATAGCCTCTGAACACTACTTTATTCTGGATGAATTTTAATATATATATATATATATATATATATATATATTTCTCTTACGGTTTAGCAGTTATGCAAAATTCTATAAATTCCATTCAACATAAGGTAGTCTTCAGAGGCTATTCCAAGAAAATGCAAGATAGACATTTTATTTATCAGGTAAATATCTTTAATATACGATATTTTAATCAAAACCGTTAGAGCCATTTTTGAGAAAATAAAAATTTTCGAAAAAAGTTCCATGTAAAGGGTAGTTGGGGGTGGGGGGGATTTGCTTGAAAATCTTCGTGTCGCATCCTTGGATGATACCAAACTTAAATACCAAGTTTGGTATTTAACGGACTTTTCGTTTTTGAGCTATGCTGTCCACACGCACACACACGGACGTTTTTGCAAAAATGCTTTTTTTTTGGATTCAGGGGGACCCAAAACATGTATTTCCGGTGATATCTCGGTATCGAATTTTTGGGTGCATTACAATACCTTCTCTATACACTATGTACATAGTACGTATAGAGAAAATAAAAATACTTTTTTTTTTGGGATTCAGGGGGACCCAAAACTTGTATTTGCGGTGAAATCTTGGTATCGAATTTTTGGATGGAATGCAATACCCTCCCTATACACTATGTATATAGTACGTGTAGAGAAAGTAAAAAATAAATGGGTGTAAATCTCATGCTGCAGGGAGTTTACTTTCTCCAGTACGGACATTTTGAGTATAATTTGAAAATTTACGAATTCGATTTACTCTGAAAGCTAATAATTAAAATCTGAAGATATTTTAATAAAAATGATTGCAATGCAAGTGAGTAAATAAATGATAGAATACTTTCTGTGTTAAGGTTTTCTTGATTGGGAAGGAGATTCCATGAAAGTTTTTCGCTAAAAGCTGCAGGTGAAAAAGGGAAGTTTGAGTCCCAACGAATAACATCGCTAAAAGAAGATGGTAATGAAGAAATAAGGGAAGAATAACACCCCAGTAATAATGGAAACTACGCGTGATACCCCGCAAATTAAATACCCGCACCCAAACGTCGACAATAACGCAAGAGAAGACTGACCGTCCACATCGAGAACACCAACTCCAGAGATACCGAACACATTAGCCACCATGACTGCTACTCAACGATCTACGGAACAACCACAGCTGACACACATCGAATGGGCACCCGCAACAGCCCATCGCATTTCAACTGCCTGTACATTTCTTCCTAGACCGGGTCCAGGTTCTCTGGCCTGCTATAGTGAAAGCCATCAGAATCCACAACCATTGAGGACCGACGCCGCTCATTCGACTGGTTACCCAGAATATAGAAATATACCGAAGCCATTAACTCTGAACTGATATTCCTTAGACGAGATGTACGGATAGAGAAAAGCCGTACAAATTGGACACCGCCAAGTAGAAGATGCTGTCAATATGGAAACAGCTCAAAACATTGTTCAACTCCTCGCTGCCACTACTGTGGGGCTCCAAACCTGACATCAACCTAGGTTGATGTCAGGTTCATCAGAAGCCGTTAATACTGCGCAACATGTCACGGATATAATCACTATATTGGCCAGATTTGCTGTTCATACTACCCTAGAGATGTCACACTCAACAGAATTACCACTGAGGACAAACATTGACTGACAACCACCACAAAGAAAATTTACAACCACCACCACCGCATAGACCAAACGTATGCGGCAGTATTGTTAAATGTCACAGTTGGTATGATTATAGTTTCCTTCCACTGTTGGCTTACCTGTAGTTGGCAGTAAAATTGTCCCACTCCGTCTGCATCAACAATTTAGTTTATTTCAGTAGAATTTTCACCTGGGTTCATTGTGGTTAAGACTCAGCTAGCTGTATGAAGATTAGTAAATTTATTTGCATAAGTAGAGTCAGACTGAAAAATTCAAAGTCAAAGCCGGGATTTGAACCACGGATCTCTAGCCGGTTGCTCTGCCACTGAGTTACCATGCCAGCATGCCGGCATAGCATTGAATTTCTCAACTGACTCACATGTTTCCCAGTAAACCATAAGGTGATCTCAAATTATTTTGAGTTGACAACCCCAATAGTGACTCACAATGTTGCAAGTACTTTAGATCCAGGATTCATAGTATAGCCAACTATTATGGTCAATTGGTATTGGATTATTTGTTTTTTCACATAAACTGTGTGTAGGATAGGAGTGGATAGGTAGAGTCAGACTAAAAAATTCAATGCCATAGCCAAGATTTGAACCACTGGCAGAGCAACCGGCTAGAGATAGGGAGATCCGTGGTTCAAATCCCGGCTATGGCATTGAATTTTTCAGTCTGGCTCTACCTATCCAATTCCTGTTCTACACACGGCTTGTGTGAAAAAATAATTAATCCAATAGTAAATTTATTTGTTTTATTGGTACCGTGAAAGTTTTCTCAAAGGCAATGAATAAAGAGATAGACAATCTGCCGAAGTTATAAGGTAAGATTTCTTTTCAAATGTATTTATTTCGTTTCGGTTTGATGCGAACGCAAAGTGGCTTTATCACAGTATAAAGCAAGTTTAATTTTCGTTTAATTTTACACTTTCTCCATTACTTACCTGAAGTTCATTACATATGTTGTATACTTACAATGTACACATATTAATTACATACACTTTTTGTTATATAACTAGCTTTTGCGACGTAAATCAATGTAGCGTCGGTTTTAAAGCGCACATTCAACGGTAGCTTCCTCCTAGCGTGTCTTCATCAGTTCAATAAATCTGAATAGCTTCTTATGTTGCTATGGAACAAAACAAAACAAAAAATCTCTTTTATAATGAAAGCTCATTTCACTGTCTGATCTTATGAATCCTTTTAGCCTAAGAATACCCTTAATTTATAAATGTGTAGATATAGTTATTCTGACTACAATTTACAGCATAATTATGCTTCCTTTTGGGGCGTTTTTACACTTGAAAATAACTCTCGTTCATACAGTTTCTGATTTAACCTAGATTTTTCCATGTTTGTTTCTGCTTGATGAGGATTATATACAGAAGTAAACATTCTAATTCGACATTTTCCACGCATAAGCAAAATATGTAACAAATATTCATATAGTCATTTCTCTGACTTATGCAGGGTAATTTAAACTTCCAATAATATTCAATTTTAATTAATTCTAACTGATAATATTTAGAATTCTTGTCTATGTGGATTCTTTCGTTACACGTCCCAAGGCCAACATTGAATTAAAGAAAACCAGCGCCGACATCGCAAGCTCCACAGCCAACCACAACTGAGATACCGTGCAATATCGTAAAGCGTCATTCCAGTACAAAAGAAGTACACAAGACACTTGGGCGATTATAACGGACATTCAGGGCGCAATATCTTGCCTACATGAAAGTGTACAAGAACTCAGTAAAACAATTAAAAAAATAACGAAGAACTGAAAAAATGTACCGCAAAATGTTCTGAAATTCTGAAAGAATTCATCTTAACGTCACAGACCCGCAGAAATCGACCACTCAAAACTTCAGATACACGAGAATCTAGTACATGAGAATTTACTAAAGGCTTCAACAAGATTATCAATGGAATCAACGTGATAATGGAAGACTGAAACCAAACCAAAGACTGCAAGAAACCAAAAGGAGAGCAAAACTATAAATTTGGCTGAAGAGGGAAAATCTCCTGAAACAGCTATGGGTAAAATCTCTAAATCCCGGTGTCCGTCCATCCAGCGAAAAAAACTAAAGATAGAATTCTGACGCTAGATGAGGTTACTTACGCAATAAAGGGCTGCACCAAGATAAAATTGAAAGTGAACAAATAAGAAAGGAATTAAAAGTAGAGATGTTATATACCAAAGTAATGAATCAAAGAAAGAAATAGATTGAGCAGAGTGAGTGAGAAGAGATACTATCTACTAGCAGGAACAACCAAGCAGAGGACGACGAAATGTTGGACGTCATTGGAAGAGCTGACCTGATGTTTTATGAAGCCGGAAAGGAAAATTGCCTAATCTTTGTGACAATGATGCAGATGATGAAAATCTGCAGACTGAAATGTACTTTAGGGGTTTTCCCAAGTCCTCATGAGAATGACTCAGTTCCTGAATATCCTATTCCTCCATATTGTTCCACTGATCATTTCATTAATTCCTCACTCCTTTTGGATCCACTTCAGAATTGGAAGTGATGATGGTGTTTCGGTGAAGCGTGGGATGAAAAAGGATGCAATCCACGGGATTTCCTCCGTCTCGCAGTCTATGGCTGATACAGGAGTATATGGATCGCCCCCTTCGGGAGGCGTTGGATTCGGGGCAAGGGGTCCCGGCATGTCTGAGTAACTCCTGGGTGCCACAATCTGTAAACTGCAGGGACCTTGTCATCGTTGTTCCGTCACTCCTGATTCTTGCCCCACAGTGTCTCCTCACATCTCATCTTTCGCTCCCTGGGCGTCCCTTCGGGGCCGTATGTGCAATATCCTGAATGGTTAGTTGTCGAGTCCCGTCCAAAAACGCACTAACCCTAAATATTCACAGAGATAAACATAACAAACCTGCGATATCGAGTTTTTGGATGTGATGAATACGTCCTCTACTATAGGAAGCTACAGAGGAAGTACATAGTAAATAATATAATGCACAAAGTAATCAGATTCAGAATAATGTCTTTGGTTTTAACAGGAACATATTCTGTGGCTTAACTAGGTTACCTGCGAACATTGGTAAATTTGTGAAGAAAATAAATTTGTTACATGTATAAATAACAAATACGTTATTAATAATCCTGGTATTTACATTCTAGTCTGTTGTTACAGTATAAAATAGGCTCCTTGCGATAAAAATCAAATCTGTTCGTAATATATTGTAACTTGTCTTCTCAGGCGGAAGTAGCATGACTGACCGACGTGATATAGTGGACATATTCGCGGGAAGAGACGTGAAGGGGAAACGCGCTACAAATCCCCTAAAGTACTCTTTTCCCAGCGAATCATAATAACTGATGAGTTCTAAAACAGCCAAAACAACTCCCGATACGAGTTAGAGTAGCAAGTACTGATTTTTACTTTCTCTACACGTACTACTTAGTGTACAGAGAAGGTATTGTAACGCACCCAAATTTGTACATTTTTTGTGTTGTTTCTGTCCATCACTTACAGTTTAGCAGTTATACAAAATTCCATAAAATTCATCGAGAATAAAGTAGTCTTAAGAGGCTATTCCCAGAAGATTCAAGATATACATTTTATTTGACAGGAAAATATCTTTAATATATGACGTTTTAATCAAAATCGTTAGAGCCATTTTTGAGAAAACAAAAATTTTCGAAAAAAGGTCCATGTAAAGCGTATTTTGGTGTGGGGTGATTTTCTTGAAAAATCTTCGTGTCGCATCCTTGGAAGATACCAAACTTAAATACCATGTATGGTATTTAATGTACTTTTCGTTTTTGAGAAAGGTCCGTGTATGTGTTGTGTGTGTGTGTGTGTGTGTGTGTCTGTGAACAACACAGCTCAAAAACGAAAAGACCGTTATATACAAATTTGGTATTTAGGTATAGTATCTTCCAATGATGCGACACGAAGATTTTCTGGAAAATCCCCCCTCTACATTCTACCCTTTACATGGAAAAATTTTATGTACAGACACCCACGGACCTTTTTCCAAAAATGCTTTTTTTGGATTCTGTGGGACCCAAACCGTGTATTTCCGGTGAAATCTCGGTATCGAATTTTTGGGTGCATTACAATGCCTTCTCCATACACTATGTACATAGTGACTGTAGAGAAAGTAAAAAATTGGGTAAATAAGCATAGTCGAATGCGTCATCTACCATTTGAGAACTAATGTATTACAATTATAACCTGATAAAATCTCCCTTCTTGTACATTATAAATGATTAATAGACTATTTCACTGAATCCAACTGGTGTTTTCATTTCTCAGGACACCGCTTCGGTCCGGTCGTGAATTATCGACAAGATGAAACACCCGTTGTATTACTTATCATACTTTTCATTAAATCCGGAATAAAAAGTAAACATAATTTGCAAAGAGAAGAACAACAATTAGCCCAAAATAGCAGCATTTTTGGAAAAAGGTCCGTGTGTATGTGGACAGCAAAGCTGAAAAACGAAAAGATCGCTAAAAACCAAACTTTATACGAGGTACGTCCAGAAAGTAAGTTCCGTTTCAATTTATCTCCGCTGCAGCGCTGCGATCGCAGTTCCGCACATGCGCGGTAGACGCTCTGTATCAAGGAGAAGAAACGTGCGCCATTTTGAGATCGCTGTCAGCCACATACGCTTTGTTATGCTTGTTTACAATGTCGGTGTTGATTGAAAATCCCGCCGCTTGTGAAATCAGCTCTGTGATTCGTTTTCTGAATGCTAGGAAAGTGAAACTAATTGAAATTTATCGGCAAATTTGCGAAGTTTGCGGACAAAATGCGACGAGTGATTCAATGGTGAGAAGATGGGTCCGACAGGTTCAGTGAAGGACGTAGTGAAGTGCACGATGAAGAACGAAGTGGGCGTCCATTTTTGGTTACAGAAGAACTGGTTCACGCGATTGATGACAAGATCCAGGAAAACAGCAAGTTTACAATTAGTGCTCTCGCTATGGAATTTCCCCAAAGCTCACGATCACTAATTCATGAAATTGTTACCGAAAAACTGCAATTTCGTAAACTTTACTCACGTTGGGTACCAAAGATTCTTACTGAGCAACACAAAACAAAACGGATGTGTAGTGCACTTCAGTTTTTAACCCGTTATGATGAAGACGGCGAAGAATTTCTGACACAGATAGTCACAGGATATGAGACTTGGGTTTCTTACGACACCCCTGAAAGTAAGCGGCAATCAATGGAATTGAGGCACACTTCATCCCCAGCAAAGGTTAAGCCGAAACAAATCTTGGCACCTCGAAAAATGATGTGCACAGTGTTCTGGGACTGGAAAGGCATCTTACTCATTGATTTCTTACCGCGTGGTCAAACAATCAAAGCAGGTGTTTATTGCGAGACACTTAGGAAAATGCGCCGCGCAATACAGAATAAGCGTCGAGGATTGCTGTTGTTTTTCTTCACGACAACGCACGACCACACACTGCAAATGTGACGAAAAACCTCCTACAGGGATTTGGCTGGGACGTGTTTGACCATCCTCCGTACAGCCCTGACCTCGCTCCTAGCGACTTTCATCTGTTCTTACATCTCAAGTCTTTCCTTGGCGGTCAACACTTCAACAATGATGAAGAGCTGAAAGAAAATGTTTCCAACTTTTTGAAGACACAGGCGGCAAACTTCTATGAAGAAGGTATACAAAAACTTGTGCCACGCTATGACAAATGCCTGCAAAATTTCGGCAGTTATGTGGAAAAGTGGTTTAAGAGTTTAGAATTTTGTGAAATAAATAATTATTCTGTATCTGTACACAATTTAATTTTATTACCAAACGGAACTTACTTTCTGGACGTACCTCGTATTTAAGTTGAGTATCTTCTAAGGATGCAACACGAAGATTTTTAAGAAACCCCCCCCCCCACTCCTAACTACCCTTTACCTGGAAAAAGTTTCGAAATTTTTTACTTTCTCAAAAATGGCTGTAACGATTTTGATTCAAATCTTTTATATTTAAGATATTTACATGACAAATAAAATGTATATCTTGAATTTTCTGGTCATAAGGTCTGTTAAGTCATAAGAGATGGACAAAAACTTACCACACAAAAACAAGTAGAGCACGTTAAAACACACAATTTATGCTTTATCCATTTTTACTTTCTCTACCCGTACTATGTACATAATGTATAGAGGAAGTATTGTATTCCACCCAAAAATTCGATACCGAGATTTCAACAGAAATACGTGTTTTAGGATCTCTGAATCAAAAAAAAAAAAAAAAAAACGTTTTTAGAGAAAGGTCCGTGTATGTGTTGTATGTGTGTGTGTGTGTGTGTGTGTGTGTGTGTGTCTGTGAACAACATAGCTCAAAAACGAAAAGACCGTTATATATAAATTTGGTATTTAGGTATAGTATCTTCCAATGATGCGACACGAAGATTTTCTGGAAAATCCCCCCTCTACATTCTACCCTTTACATGGAAAACATTTCGAAAATTTTGATTTTCTTAAAAATGGCTCTAACGATTTTGATTTAAATCACGTATATTAAATCTATTTGCATCCCGAATAAAATGTATATTTTGAACTTTCTGGAAATAGCCTCTGAAGACTGATTTATTCTGGATGAATTTTACGGAATTTTGCACAACTGTTAAACCGTAAGAGATCGACAAAAACTTACTTAACAGAAAATGTACAGCTCGGTAAAACACACAATTTAGGTTACATATATACCATTTTTTCGTGGAGTGGATCGTTTATGAGATATTCCTTGTTATTAGTTCAGCTTTAAAAAACTTATACTTTTCTCATACGGGAATTTCTCAACTCCTGTCCATACAAACAAAGGAACTTCATTCCCATAACAACCAGCTTTTGACTATCACCTTAACCTATGGTACTGCCTTATTTTCCTTTGTAATGAGACTGTTTCTGATAGTTTTTTCTCGATTAAGTAAATAGAAGAACAAACTTTTTAATAATTTGTTGCAGAGATGTAAGTCAGTCTTGTGAATGGAACACATCAGATTTTTTTTTTTAATCCCCTCAAATGTCCAACGAAAGGGTTGAGGCAAAAATTTGGAATGTAAACTTCTATTAATTTTTTCTGAATTGTTAAAAGAAACTGATGCTATATATTTTCTTCCGTATTCGACTTCAAACGCTGAATTACTCGTGTAACTATCGATACCTCTTTCACATTCTTCAGGCAATGTTTAGTCTGCCGAAGTCCGCTGAGACATACACATACGACTGCCTGGTTTTATTTGTGAGGAAGTGGGGGACATCAAACATTATGTTTTAGGAAAACAGTGTGGCCTACCTTCAATGCCATCCCCCCCTCTCCAATCCACACAACCCGGAAAAATCGATGTTTATCGCAGCATGTTGAAGCAGTTCCGTGCTCGCTGGCGGAGAGAGCGTTTGTTAGCTATATCTTTAACAAATGAAGCTCGTTTGCTTGCATATCGTGCGCATAGTGACCTTGGCATTCTCGCTTTGCCGGAGAAGAGATAAAAGTAAAAACAAGGGAATTTAGAATTTATTCGGGGCCAACGGCGATTCGTGACTGAAAATAAAGAACACAAACAGGTTCCATGCCAAACGAAGACATAAGAATTCTAAGTTTTATTTGCATAGGGTGGAATTCCCTATTGCGATTTGGTTAAAATGCCAACATGCTTATACCGATAGAGGGGCAATCACGGAAGCGCTCAGCTCCCTCCGACTCTACTGTTCTTTATTTATTAGTATGCAAATACGCGCAGAAAACATTCGAAATACTGGATGTGGAGAGAGAAATTTAATATTTGAACTTGTGTATTCTAAGCATACTCTGAGACGTTAATTACTTTCTCTACACGTACATAGCGTATAGAGAAGGTATTGTAATGCACTCAAAAATTCGATACCGATATTTCACCGGAAATACGTGTTTTGAGACCCCCTGAATCAAAAAAAGAGCATTTTTAGAAAAATATCCGTGTGTGTCTGAGTGTATGTGTGTGAGTGTGTCTGAGTGTATGTGTGTGTGAGTGTGTCTGTGGGCAGCATAGCTCAAAAACGAAAATTCGGTTAAAAACCAAACTTGGTATTTACGTTTGGTATCTTTCAAGGATGCGACATGAAGATTTTCAAGTAAACCCCCTCACCTCCAACTACCCTTTACATGGAACTTTTTTCGAAAAATTTGATTTTCTCAAAAATGGCTCTAATGATTTTGAATAAAATATCGTGTGTTAAATATATTTACTTGACAAATAAAATGTATATCTTGACTATTCTGGGAATAGACTCTGAAGACTTCTTTATTCTGGATGAATTTTACGGAATTTTGCATAACTGCTAATTCGTAAGAGATGGACAAAAACTTACTACACAAAAATGTAGAGCACGTTAAAACACACAATTTATGTCATACATATTGGAGTTGATTGTTTTTGAGATATTTCTTGTTTTTGGTTTTAGCTTTAAAAACTTATACTTTTCTCATACAGGAATTTGTCAATTCCTGTCCACACAAACAAAGGAACTTCAGTCACATAGCTTTTGACTATCACTTTAACCTATGGTACTCCCTTATTTCGCTTCTCTTACAAGAAAACAAGTTATAAGATTATTTCTGCTACTTTTTTCTCGATTAGCATGAAGCAAACAGTAACATAATCTTTTTAATAGTAATTTCTTACAGAGATGTAGAGAAAGTCATGTGAATGGAGGACCTCAGATTTTTGTTATTTATTCAGTTGGGCCTAAAATCATATTTCCACTTAAATTTGGACATCGAATTGGATCACTTTCCTTCTCCAAATTAGTTATGATGTAAAAAGTGCATAGGTAATAAAAAAAGCAAAAATATCAGTTTTACTCAACCGGACGGAATTGTACCTTTCCACATTTCTTGAAAATATTACGTTATATTTTCTTGCTTCTTACCATTTACATTCTTCAACTTACTGTTCTTCTTCAGTTCCTCATAAGAATTTTTCATTGTCAGCAGTTTAATCGAGAAGAACACATAATTTGCTTTCCTCCGCTCCTGTTGTGACGAATGTCTGTAAAATTAGTTTTCTTTCTTCGTTTTAGATATGCTATTTGAACTGAAATAATGAGAAAGTAATTGTTTTTCCATGCCGTAGCAGAATTGCCTTTATACATGACGGGAATTTCCTTCGATATTTCCCAGAAGTCCTACTTTGAACGGTAAATCAGTTTTTCACTTAAAATTCAATATGCAACAACACGAAGATTTGTATCTCCTGAGCTCCCTACCGTTAGCCATACAGTACGAGTATTAACATGGTAAATATTAACGTGTTTGTCAGAATATACTAATTCAGCATACCTAGGTAACTGTATATATTTTCACTTTTTTCTGACACACACACATACACACACTCACACACAGTATAAATATGTACATTTACTAGCTGACCCGGCGAACTTTGTTCCGCCTTATAGTCGCCCTCCGTGGTGTAATGGTTACCATGCTGACTTTATACACCCTCTTTTTTTTTTACTTTTTTTTTCTTTTTTATCTTGTTTTTCTGTATTATTACTGGATTGCTGTTTTCTTACTGTTACAACACACACATAAACACAAACATATAACACCCATGCCTAAGGCGGGACTCGAACCCACGATCCCCAGCGCTACGAAGCACCAAAGCGGGACCGGCTTTCCTTCGGAAGGGAAGTAAAGCCATGGGTCCCGTGTAGTAGATTTACGGCACGTAAAAGAACCTCAAGCCTGATAGAGAGGCCTCTGAGCAAAATTAAGCGGTCTTTCACGCCAAATTTAGAATGGGACGCTGAGAACCACAGCACTTAATGAGCGTCCATAAATAACACGCCATTTTTTCCGCATTATAGGCAATAAATGAGCAGATTTGGGATTTTATTAAGTTCAATTTTTTATTAGGATAATAAATATAAATAAAAGAATCAAATATTTTAATGGTTCTTTATTGGCCATGTATTTTGGGGCATGGGTTGCACTCTTCAGCGAAGCACCTTGTGATAGACGACATTTCTTGTTTTATTAAGAGGTGCAAGAACAAATAACGCAGATGGTCTTCCGACCCGTGAACATGCCACATATAATTGACCATGGGAAAAACATGGATTTTCTAGATTCCGACCACAAACTTTCAAGGATTGGCCTTGTGATTTGTTAATGGTCATGGCGAATACGAGACGGATCGGAAATTGAAGTCGTTTAAACTCAAACGGCAAACCGGTTGGGATCATCGGGATCCTCGGAATGAGAACTTCCTCACCTTCGAATTTTCCTTTGAGTATCGTCGCGTAAATCACATTGTTCATCAATTTTCTTAGCACTAAACGCGTTCCGTTGCACAGTTTTGGTTGGTTTATGTTTCGAAGTATGATTACTACGGAGCCAACCTTTAATCGTAAATTGTGCGCTGGTAAGCCAGGCACATCCAAAGAGTTTAAAAATTCTATTGCATAGTTGGTGACTTCGTCTTCATTTGTTACACAGTCAATAGAATTGAATGAATGCAGCGTGCCAATGATCTCTTTCTGAATTATGTAGTTTAAGTCATCTATATCTTTATTCTTAGCCGCCAAAATTGCTCGCTCACTCAACCATTCATTATTTTTGTGGTTAGTAATGTTGTTTGGGAATACTTGGTTGATGAGTTCGCCTTTCGATGAGACAAAGTCACAGAAATTGTGAGGAAATGAACTCAATCCGCTCGATTCGTCGACCATTACCCATAGTCAGCAATTGCCCAGAGAACTCTTCAGCAGTATCGTTCGGCAATGCAACTCTCATGTTTGTTGTCAGCTGAAGGTTCTTCACATAGCGCCATAGATTCGATGATTTGAGGCAAGCGTTTATTTCGTCGGCAGCAGTTGATCTTGGCATTACTGGCAGTGTTTGACGGAAATCGCCAGACAGTGTGCAATCAGTAATCGAAACGGTGCTCGATTCAAATCAGAACTTGAGACATTTCTTCTTGTGCGACGAAAATTATCTAGTTGATCTCTGAGGTTTGCTCGCAATGCCAACCGAGGCGTTTCATGGGCTGCCTCGCTTTGCTCTTGTGATTGAGAAGCACGAAGTCGAGCCATACTAACACGGCGCTCCTCACGTGCAATTTCTTGTTCTTCTTCAGTCCTTTCATTTGCAATGTTTCGAATCCTAGTTGCATTGCGGCTTTGTCGGGAAAGATTCGATCGTCTTGGTCACGGCATTGTTAATGATAATATCAGCACAGTAAGCTAATAAGAACTCGAAACAAACACATCAACCGGTCAACTTCAAAATTTCAACCATATTAACCATAGACAACACTAGGTTTAGCTGTCAGTTGCGTTTTGTTATACCATTTTTAACAGATGAATGGCTAGACTGATGTTTTGACTGATCAATTTTTCTTTTTTCTGTCTGTTGCGTTTTGTTATACCACGTTTTATGTCATGTCCTACGGAAACGGGATAAAAAGTATTCCTTTTTTCTTTTTTTGATAGTGTTTAACGCCCACTTTAAATACTTATGGCACCGCAGGCGGTGACACTGATGATACATGAATGATGATGGAGCACCGGTGGAATGAGATGGCGTGGGAAACCGGAGTACCCGGAGAAAACCCGCCCCAGCGCCGTTTTGTCCACCACAAATCTTACATATGGTGAGAGGCGAGTGGTCTAACCACTCGGCCACGGCGCGGCCTAAAAAAAAAGTATCCTACACACACACACACACACACACACACACACACACACACACACACACACCCACAGGATGTTAATGAACCATACCGAAATAATTTACGAGATTGTGCACGTGACTGATATAAGTAATTTGAGATCGGCGGTGCAGGTCCCCGGATAAACATAACGCAACTACATAGCGTTAAACGTGTTGCTTATAAGTCGGTGTAAAAGCAAACAGGTTGACAAAAATGGCTTAGAATGTCTTTAAAACTGCTACCCGAGTATAGAAATATCGGTTTTAGCAGCTCGTTACTAGCGTTCTCAAGATTTAAAGTCGCAGAAATCTGTAAAATCTCGAACTAATCACTTGACAGTGCGACACTGAGCATTCATTAACTACATTCTTAAGTTATGTGTCCTACTCTGGTGGCTTAATGCGTAACGCGGGAAGCTGCTATTCCAAAGGTCATGAGTTCGATTCCTGACAGAGTAAATGTTTGTTATTATTTTTTTTTCATTGCAGACGAAGTGCCGCGATACGTGAACGAGACCCGAACTCGGAAACTATCTTTCACTTGAAAGCCAGTATCATAACCACTACGCTAGAGAGGTACGCTGTAATATGTCCCTTCGGTTTTTGTGTTATGCTCTCGAATGGTTGATAAATTAGCCAGTGGCGTACTGGTACTTCAGAAACTTATAGCCGTTACTTCGAAATTTCAATAAACAGGCCATAAGTCTCCTATCTCAAATTACTTATTTAAGTAACCCACATATTCTGTGAAATTATTTCGGTGTAGTTCATTATATATATATGTGTGTGTATGTATATATAAACTTAGCTCCTTAGCTACTCACATGCAAAACGAATGTTTCGCTGTGCAATAGTCGATATAAGATTATTACAAAAACACATGACGTCTACAATGAATAACAGAAAAAAATTCGATATCGAGGTTTCATCACAGGTTTTGGGGATTCCTAAATTGAAAGGGGAGACGAGTTGGGAAAGCAAAATGTCTTATGTATTCCATTTTCATGACTTTCTCTACATCTCTGTAACAATTTATTGTTAAAAAGCTTATTCTTCTATCTATATCATGCTAGTCTGATAAATATTAGCAGAAAATGTCTTTATTACTTGGTGCCTTGTAAGTAGAAGAGAAAAAATCTACATGAGTTCCATTCATATGATGTCTGATTGGCAAACAAACATTTTATTCAAAACATTAATCTGTTATCTATATCAAGCTAATCAAGTTCACACAGAATTAGTCTTGTTACTAATAAGAAGAAGGAAAATAAACCACACAGGCTAACGCAATAGTATTTTCCTTTTAAAGACGGTCGCCATGTGAAACACTTGAAATTCTAACCTCTTTGGTTGCCAGGAGTAAACAAAGGAGAAACGAGAAGAAAGATGTCTTCCGTTTGAGGAAAGTTTAAGTGGGTAAAACTGAAACCAATAAAACGGATTATCTCAAAATCGGTCAACTATACAAAAAAGAAAATGTATATGGAATAAATTGTGTGTTTTAATGAGATATATCTTTTGTGTACCTAGTAAGTTTTTGTATATCGCTCACAATTTTCCAGTTATACAAAAGTCATTCAGAATGAAGATGTCTTCAGAGGCTTTTCCCAGAAAATCCGAAATATACATTTATTTTGTCATAAAAATAGCGTATACATAAGTCATTTTAATCAAAATCGTTAGAGCCAATTTTGAGAAAATCAAAATTTTCGAAAAATGTTCCATGTTAAGGGTAGTTGGGGTGGGAGGATTTTCTTGAAAATATTCGTGTCGCATCCTCGGAAGATACCAAATACCAGGTTTGGTATTTAACGGCCTTTACGTTTTTGAGTTATGCGCCCACAGACACACGTACACACAGACATTTTTTCTAAAAATGTTTTTTTTTTATTCAGGGAGTCTCAAAACATACATTTCCGGTGAAAGCTTGGTATCGAAGTTTTGGGTGTAGTAGAATACCTTCTCCATACGCTATACACGTGTAGAGAAAATAAAAAGAAACAAAAGGTCTTTTAGAAAAACGTCCTAGCGCCCTCGTGCGTCTCTCTTGTGAAAAGCTAAACTCAAAAATGAAATGATTTCACAAGGATGCGATACTGATGTTTTGAAAAACATCTTCAAATAAACTACTCTTTGCAGAATGCTGTTCCAATTCAACTCGTCTGAACGGCAGTACTCGTGCCTACGAAACTCGGAACCCGGCTAGAGGGGAAGGTAATAGCCAATAATAGGGCGAAGGTCATAGCGCTTTGACTCAGCGGAGACGACAGGTTGCCGTCAGTGATGAGGCGTATTGCATACTGCGGGCATACTCCTGTAAGTGAATACCTCGCTGCTCAATTGCGCTCAGTGAAGCTGGAACAGCGATCTAAATACTGAAAAATAAAACAAAATAGAGTTAAAAATCTTCGAGAAAAAAAATAATAAAAATTGCTCTTCAGGAAAGGCATACTTGTCCCAGGGAGTACCAATATGAAATGTAAAGAGCTTCACATTCAGAATGCTAATGTATCCTGGGCACAGAACAGTGCAACAAAATCATAGAAATTATGGATAAACTGGAGCTACAAAAATAAATACATTTTTTTAATCAGTAATCACAAAATGAGAGTGATGTTACAAATAAGAAAGAATTGACGATCTCCTGGCACAAAATGAAGTTAAGGTAACATAAATAGAACCAACTGCACATAACTGTTCTGCCGAATCGAGCGAAAGCTTCCATAAATATCGAGGGCGAAGCATTCAGTTCTCATCGTGGGAATACCATTATTCTTGTAGCACTCTCTTTTAAAGTTCAATAAGTCGTATTTTTGGGAGTATCGATCCGGGCTCAACTGTCGCTAATGTTGGAATGGGAGGGGCAATTGTGACGTTTCTGTTTAAAGGGGGAGGTTCAGTAATGGCGGGAGGGAGCAATAGTGGGGGTAGAATACCGCGGAAGGGTCATTAAATATAAGATTAATGCCTGCTCACGACTTCCAAAGTGTCATAGACTAATTTCCCATCCTTGCCTAAAATTAGTTCATTCTTAATGCTTTAGTTCCAAGTAAATGTGTGTTCCATTCACATGACTTTCTCTACATCTCTGCTACAAATTGTTGTTCTAAAGCTTATGCTTCTATTTACTTCTTCTAATCGAGAAAAAATTAGCAGCAATAGTCTTATTACTTGCTTCCTTGTAAGTAGAAGCGAAATAAGGCAGTACCATAGGTTAAAGTGATAGTCAAAAGCTGGTTGCTATGTGACTGAAGTTCCTTTGTATGTATGGACAGGAGTTGACAAATTCCTGTATGAGAAAAATATAAGTTATTTAAAGGTGAAACCAATAACAAGGAATGTTTAAAAAACGAATTAACTCAACGCAAAAAATGAATGACAAATTGTGTGTTTTATCGTGATCTACATTTTTGGTGCAGCAAATTTTTGTCTATCTCTTGCGGTTTACTAGTTGTGCAAAATTGAATAAAAATCATCCAGAAAAAAGATGGGGTCCTTAGAGGCTAATACCAGTAATTTCAAAATATACATTTTATTTGGCATGTACATTTTTAAATATAGGAGATTTTAATCAAAATCGTTAGAGCCATTTAAATCAAGTTTTGTATTCAATCGTCCTTTCGTTTTTGAGCAACGCTGTCCACACCCACTCGGAGACACACAAACACACACGCTCGCGCGCGCGGACTTTTTTCCAAAAATGTCTTTTTTGGATTCTGAGGGACCCAAAACATGTATTTCCAGTAACATCTCGGTATCGAAAATATACGTTTTGAGACACCCTGAATAAAAAAAAGAAAAAAAAAAACTTTTTAGAAAAAAGACCTGTGTAGCATATTTTTCGAAAAGTTTTGATTTTCTCAAAAATGGCTCTAACGATTTTGATTAAAATATCGTATATTAAGGATATTGACCGGACAAATCAAATGCATATCTTGAATTTTCTGGGAATAGCCTCTGAAGACTACTTTATTCCAGATAAATTTCACGGAATTTTGCTTAACTGCTAAACCGTAAGAGATAAACAAAAACTTACCAAACAAAGATGTAGAACACGTTAAAACACACCATCTGTGGTATATACATTTTTTTCGTGGAGTTGAACGTTTTTGAGATATTCCTTGTCTTTGTTTCACTTTAAAAACTATTACTTTTCTCATACCGGAATTTGTCAACTCGTGTCCATACAAACAAATGAACTTGTCACATAGCAACCAGCTTTTGACTGTCACTTTAACTTATGGTACTCCCTTATTTCGCTTCTACTTAAGAGCAAGCAAGTATTTCTGCTAGTTTTTTCGCGATTAGCATGAAGTAAGTAGAAACATAAGCCTTTTGACAGTAATTTGTTGTAGAGATGTAGAGAATAGCACACATCAGATGTTTGTTTCTTGTGCTCTTTGGATTTAGGAATGCTCAAATTGTGTAATTACGGGGAAAACTCGGTTCCGAATTGTAGGGTTGAGCGCAAAAAGGAGACTTTTATATAATTTAATTAACGGATGCCAAAAGATGGGTGAAATGTCATGCAGACGGATTATAGATATCGTTAAAATGTAACATTAGTTGTATATTTTGTACCATTATTACTTTCTCTGCACGTACTATGTACATAGTGCATAGAGAAGGTATTGCACTCCACCCAAAAATTCGATACAGAGATTTCACCGGAAATATATGTTTTGGGGTCTATTGTATCCAAAAAAAGGATTTTCAGAAAAAGGTCCTAAGTCCGTGTGTCTGTGAACACGATAATTCAAAAACGAAGAGTCGGTAAAATACAAAGTTGGTATTTATATTTAGTATCTTCAAGGAATGAGGCACGAAGATTTTGAGAAAAATACCCCCACCCCAAACTCACCTTTACATGGATTTTTTTCGAAGATTTTGATTATCTCAAAAATTCCTCTAACGATTTTGATTAAAATATCGTATATTAAAGATATTTACCTGGCAAATAAAATGCATATATTAAAACACACAATTATATTATATACATTTTTTTAATGGAGTTACGCTTTTGAGATATTCCTTGTCTTCGCTTTCAGCTTGAAAAATTTACACTTTTCTCATACAGGAATTTATCAACTCCTGTCCATACAAACAAAGGAACATCAGTCACATAGTAACCAGCTTTTGACTGTCACTTTAACCTATGGTACTCCCTTATTTCGCTTTTACTTACAAGGAAGCAAGTAATAAGACTATTTCTGCTCATTTTTTCTCGATTAACATGAAGTAAATAGAAGCATAAGCTTTTTAACAATAATTTGTTGCAGAGATGTAGAGAAAGTCATGTGTATGTAACACATCAGATTTTTTAATATGATACACGTTGTTTAGTTTATCATCAACCGATGCAATAATATGTTATTATGATAACAGTATAGAGCGGAATTTTAAATATTTGAGCGTGTTCTTCATGATTCCATCATCTGTAAAATGGGCATAACATAGTTTTGCAAAACATGAATTCTGTTGACCGGAAGCGAACAGAGAATCAAGATTTTTTAAAAAGTAACTCAGAAAAAGATGAAAAAAAAAACCAATCTGATGTGTTCCATTCACATGACTTTCTCTACATCGCTGTAACAAATTATAGTTAAAAAGTGTGTTCTTCTGTCTGCTTTATGATAATCGAGATTAACATTAGCAGAAATTGTCTTAATTGCTTGCTTTCTTGTAAGTAGAAGGAAATACACTAGACTAAAACAATTGTTTCTTTTTTTTTGAAAGCTGGTTGCCATGTGGCTTAAATCCGACTTTACGACTTTCCGTTTGACAAAATTGAAGTATTTTGAATCTGAAACAAATAACAAGGAATATCTATTAAATTATCAATTCCACAAAAAAGTATATGAAATATTGAAATATATTGAGAGTTTTAATGTGAGCTTCTTTTTTTTTTTTTTTTTTTTTTTTTTTTTTTTATAGGTAGTAAGCTTTTGTCTCTCCTACGGTTTTCCAATTACACAAAATTCAGCAAAGTTCATTCAGAGGCTATTACCAGATCATTCAAGATATACATTTATTTGCCATATAAATATCATTTTAATCAAATTCATTAGTCATTTTTGAGAAAAACAAAATATTCAAACTTTTTTCCATGTACAGAGTGGTTTGGTAGGGGTGAATTTTCTCAAAATATTTGTGTCACATTCCTGGAAGATAATAAACCTAAATACCAAGTTTGGTATTTTATCAACTTTTCTTTTTTGAGTTATCGCGTTCCTCAGACACAGGATCTTTTTATAAAAATTTTTTTTTTTAAATACAGGGGCCCTAAAATGTACATTTCTGGTGAAATCTCGGTATCGAATTTTTAGGTGGAATGCAATACCTTTTTTATACACTATGTACATTGTACGTGCAGAGAAAGTAATAAATTGTGTGATTCTTAACACATAAAATGTGTAGGATTATGTTTTGTAATATTTGAAATGATTTTTGCAGCGCTACTGCATTACTTCCGTTGTAAAAAATTGAGCATTAAAATCAATACAATGAATGTTTCGGAAATAGTTATAAACAGGTTTGACAGAAATTATATTTTGAGAACAAAACCATGCTAACTCAGCCCGTGTATTAGATACTACTGTCCTGCAGGAGTAGGAAGTTGCATTAGCGACCCCATTTAGTGTTTGTCCAATGGCGTTCCTCTTGTAACCTATGGTAGCGTACTGCACTTCAACTCTACGTGAAGTTGGACTCAGTTCACGATTCAGAAGTTGCTACTGTCGTGTGGAAAACGGGGAAATGCGACCTCATTTAGTGTTTGTTCAGTGGCGTTCCTCTTGTAACCTATGGTAGCGTGCTATTATAAAAGACATCTACACTTCAACTCTACCAATGGAGCGCAGTGGAGTAGATGATAGTAACTTAGGTAGAGTCGCAACTATACTATTCTACGTCCAGCCTTACTTCACTGGTAATGTAATCAAAAGCAATGGCTATGATTGGTTGCTGAACCTTACTCCATCACAAGTTCTTCTTAAATTGCCGAGTGAGTACAGAAATATCGTATTAAACTATGTAATATTGTCAAAATAGTATAGTATGAATAATTAAGGAACAGAATTACTGATCATTTAACCATTATTTCTTTATGTAGCAATGCATATCCGTTGTGCAGTTCAACGGCTGCTTTTAGTCAGCAAGAAATGGCGGAAACATGTAATGTCAGTGTGGAGCAAGGAAAAGATTATTCCTAGTGTATGTAATAAGTTTTGTGAAAAGTAGCTTACTTTCGCATTAACCATATTCTTAGCTGAGCGGCAGAATTTACTGGTGTTTCCGAAAGCAGCATAAAGTGTGCAAAACTCTTAAATTAGCCGAGGTGCGACATCTTGTGTAAGCAACTTTCAACAAGTGACAACCGAAAATGCAGTGAATGTGTATCAGACATTGTTCGAGCAAAGCAAACAGAGTGAAATTTGGCGGGAATGCTGGACATTGTCGTTGACGGACTAATTATTATTATTAATCTCTGTGATGATTCAAACAGTTCGTTTTAGAGTTGGGTCGAGTGATTCATATTCAGTAATCGATTCATACGATTCGTTCATCCAATATGAATTGATTCATACGATTCGTTCACGATTCATTAATCGTCGGCATGCCTATTCTGTGTTGACTTATATTATACACGGGGATGACAGTCATATGATAAGCTCCTTTAGCATAAAAACAGTAATTTATATAAAAACGTTCTACTCTTTTCCATCGATTGCAAACATACTCTGTAAAATTTCCTCCATTATTAGAAAAAAAAAAAAAAAAAACAACATAAAAAGTGTATTTAAGGCCAAAATTGCCACCTAAATTTCGATTGTATGGCGGTATTTGTGTAATGTTAATATGCAGAGTAATTATTATTTATCGTTGTCGCGGTTGCACGGCACTAAGTCATGTAATGTTTATAAATACGTCTTTATAAAGCACAGCTAGTAACCAGAATCATTATTTTCTTCAGGAATATTCGAGGTAATTTTAATGCTATGTCCTATACCTTATTATGTTGGAGTATAATTGCTTTATTTGTCGTACAATTTTGTTTCTGCAATTATATATCTTGCTAATGCAGTGACTATTTAGCTGTACATATATTCTATTTAAGATACTGCAATATAATATATATAAACAGTTGTAAATTCTAACATTTCCTTTCTCATGTGCAATAACCCATTCCTAAACAATGGAGACGTTCGTGGTGGCTTCGGCAATGATTGACAGTGTTCGTTTTCTTATGTATATTGTGCATTATATATAAATATTTATATATTTTATATATTTATATATTTTATATATTTTAAATATTTAGCCTCCTGGCCTCAACACTATTTATTTTCTCAATAAAATAAATGATTATAAATTCCTATACACATCGTGCACACTCGGCAGTCTTCGTCGAAGCTCGGCTTGGTACTTCGAAAGATGGAAGCAAAAGAAAAAAAATCTGATGCGTTCCATTCACATGACTTTCTCTACATCTCTGCAACAAATTATTGTTAAAAAGCTTATGCTTCTATTTACTTCATGCTAAGTGAGAAAAAGTTAGCAGAAATAGTCTTATTAATTGCTTCCTTGTAAGTAGAAGCGAAATAAGGGAGTACCATAGGTTAAAGTGATAGTTAAAAGCTGGTTGCTCTGTAACTGAAGTTCCTTTGATTGTATGCCCACGAGTTGACAAATTCCTCTATGAGAAAATAAGTTTTTCAAGGCTGAAATCAAAAGCAATGAATATTTAAAAACGATCAACTTCATGAAAAAAAAAAGTATATAACATAAATTGTGTGTTTTAATGTGCTCTACATTTGTTGTTTGGTAAGTTTTTGTGTATCTCTTACGGTTTACCAGTTACACAAAATTCCGTAAAATTCATCCAGAATAAAGTAGTCTGCAGAGGTTATTCCCAGAAAGTTCAAGATATACATATTATTTGTCAGGTAAGTCTCTTTAATATACGATATTTTAATCAAAATCGTTAGTCATTTTTTAGATAATTAAAAATTTCAAACATTTTTCCTTGTGAAGGGTAGTTGGGGTGGGGGGATTTTCTTGAAAATCTTCGTGTCTCATCCTTGGAAGATACTGAACTTAAATAATAAGTTTGGTATTTACGGTGTTTTCGTTTTTCAGCTATGCTGCCCACAGACACACACACGGACATTTTTCTAAAAATGCTTTTTTTTGGATTCAGGTGGTCTCAAAACGTGTATTTCCGGTGAAATCTCGGTGTCGAATTTTGAGTGCAATGCAATACCTTCTCTATACACTAAGTATATAGTACGTATAGAGAAAGTAATAAACCCCAATACCTGATCACGTTTCTGCAAATCTGCAATTCTTTTTAAACGACAATACCTGCTATGGGTGACACGATTCATGCGATTCTTTTTGAACGATGATTCATGATTAGACTATCACGATTCATGCGATTCTTTTTGAACGATGATTCATTATTAGACTATCAAGATTCTCGCGATTCTTTTTGAACGAAGATTTATGCCAAGATTGACACGATTCATGCGATTCTTTCCTTGTAGTCATTCATATGAACGATTCGTTCATGAATCGCCCCATGTCTAGTTCGTTTGCGACTGTAGCACATTTTTTTTGTAGTGTTTAACTCCCGCTTTAATTACTTATGGCACCGCAGGCGGTGACACTGATGATACATGAATGAAGATGGAGCACCGGTGGAATGCGATGACGGAGGAAACCGGTGAACCCGGAGTAAACCCTTGTCCAGCACAAATCTCAAATGCGGTCGCTTGGGATCGAACCCGCTAGGTGAGAGGCGAGTGGTCTAACTACTCGGCCCTGTGTAGCAGATTACTCGTATCTTGAAAGAGTGTGGCCATTTCACCTTCGGATTTGCTCTTCTGGTAAGTCACTGCATTGTGACACTGTATGAAAGAAATGTGCAGTGTTGGGATGTGCTCATGTGAATGCTAAAATTCGCAAAAAAAAAAAAAAAAAAAAAAAAAAACCTATTGGGAGTGATGAACGTATGAAGTACTTCAGCAAACTTTCAAAACATGTCTGCATTTTATAATTTTTTGGGAGAATTTTGCGAGGATCACTCAAAAAGAAATGCACACTATTTTTTTTAATACAGTTTTTATCCTACATGTTTGAAATTTTTACTGTGTGTAGATACGTCCTTTAGGAATAATATTTCATTTCTCCACATAATCCCCATCCTTCTCAATTGCCTTACACCATCTTGGAACCAACGTCTGTATACCTACACGGTAAAAGTCTGGACCAGCATGTTTGGCAACGTGCACGAGGAGGTCGTCATCTTCAAACCTCGTTCCACGAGGAGATTCTTTCAGTCTCCAAAGATATGATAGTCACATGGAGCCGGGTCAGGACTGTAAGGCCGATGTCCCATGGCCAAATATTTTGGTCCAATACTCTTCAAACTACAAATTGGATCGTGGGACATCGGATAATTTCATTGTATACAATTTCCGTCCTAATTTTTGGTTGAATTCCGGTTGGCTACAACAGGATACAGCTGTTTCTAATTTTTGGTCCAAACATATGAAATCAACCAATGAGCGACCTGGTGGTAATGACGTAGTAAGATGGCAGCTAGCACTGGGTCTTCCTTCCTGATTGTTTGTGTTAAACTTTGATGTATCTTGTAGACTTTGTCCTAAATTATAGAGGTATAGTAGCTGAGCTATGGTTGAAATACACGTTTTTTTGTGCGGCAGAGATTTATGAAAAAATAGCTCGGAAATTTATAACCACTGCAAATGTATTTTATAGGATCTATTTGTATCTAACCTTCTTTTCTCAATAACATATAAATACGCTACCTTTGATTTGCTGGTATAGACTGCCTCATATTTGTGTCTTCGCGAGTGAATTTTGCCTCAACTAAGGACAACAACTTTCCAAACAAATTTTCGTCCATTCTAAGGAAGTTAAAATAATTTACAGGGTCAGAAACGAGTTCATTTTGCAGCACATGCAGTACACCTCTTCCTTGGCCTGCATTTCTACGTTCCAGCCATGGTCTAGTCCACCAGCGCCTCTTTATTGAATTTTTCTTTCCATTATAATATGCTCTTGCAATGGATATATAAACGTAAATAACTGTGGATCAGCAACCTCCACCATTTTCTATCAGCTGTTCATGTGCATGCGAGAAACATTTGGACCAATACACACTCCGTGGGAATGGAATGCAGAAATTGTACACAACGTTCACGTTGTATAAAACATTTTGTACCAAATTTTGACCGTGGGATCCAAGTTTTCTGATCGCTTCCATGGTTTTTTGACTGACATGTGGCCGTGCATTGTCGTGCAACAGCAAAACATCCTGCTTTTGCCGATGTGGTCGAACACGGCTTCAGTATTCTGCAAACACTTGCTTCCCCTATTCCAACGTAGAGTGACAATTCGTTCACTGTGATGCGTTTGTCAGCAGACAGCTCTGCACATTGTCAGGAGTTGCAGTGAGGGGCCTGTCGCTGCGCGGAGAATCCTGAGTATACCGCGTCGCCTTCATCACGTAATCTAACTGTACTTGATCGACAGCAGCATCTCCATACACCTTTGCCAACCTCTTGTGGATGTTTCCCACTGTCTCGTTTTCACGACACAGGAATTCTAGGACAGCACGTTAGACATGGGGCGATTCATGAACGAATCGTTCATATAAACGACTACAAGGAAAGAATCGCATGAATCGTGTCAATCTTGGCATGAATAGTCGTTCAGAAAGAATCGCATGAATTGAAAAGAATAACATAAATCGTGTCAACCATAGCAGGTGTCGTCGTTCAAAAAGATCGCGAGAATCGTGCCAGTCTCAACATGAATGTCGTTCAAAACGAATCGCGAGAATCGTGCTAGTCTCAACATGAATCGTCGTTCAAAAAGAATCGCATGAATCGTCGTTCAAAAAGAATCGCAAGAATTGAAAAGAACATCATGGATCGTGTCAAACCATAGCAGGTATCGACGTTAAAAAAGAATCGCAGATTTGAAGAATCGTCATCAGATATTGGAGTTAGTTTTTCTTTTGCTTCCAGCTTTCGAAGTACCAAGCCGAGCTTCGACGAAAACTGCCGAGTGCGCACGATGATGTCTACAGGAATTTATAACCATTTATTTTATTGAAAAAAAAAAATAGTGCCGAGGCCGTGAGGCTAAATATAAGAATATATAAATATATAATGTACAATCTATAAGAAAACGAACACTGGCGATCATTGCCGAAGCCACCACGAGCGTCTCCATTGTTTATGAACGAGTTATTGCACATGTGAAAGCAAGCGTTAGAATTTACAACCATTTTATATTTATTTATTTATTTATTTTTGCAGTATCTTAAATATAATATATGCACAGCTAAATCGTCACTACATTAGCAAGATATATAATTGCAGAAACAACATTTTACCACAAATAAAGCAATTATAAATAGGTTTAGAAACTAATGCACTAAAATTACCTCGAATATTCCTGTAGAAAATAATAATTATTCCAGTTACTAGTGTTGCTTTGTAACTATTGATGACTATTTATAAAAGGTACATGACTTAGTGGCACGCAACCGCGAAGTGCTGAATAATAATTACTCTGCGTATTAACATTACACAAATACTACACACAGTCGAAGTTTAAGTGTCAATGTTAGACTTTCACCAAATATATTTGCAATAGATGGAAAAGAGTAGAACGTTTTTATATAAATTACTGTTTTTATGTTAAAGGATCTACCATATGACTTATCACCCCCCTGTACAACATTAGTCAAACAGAAAAGGCATGGCGACGATTAATGAATCGTGAACGAATCATATGAATCGCTTCATACTGGATAAACGAATCGTATGAATCGATTACTGAAAATTAATCGCTCAACCCAACTCTACAGCACGTTGCTTCTGACGAATGTCAAGTTAACCGCCATCTTAAGGCTGCTGTGACAGCGCCACTCACGGGAACAGGTTGAACCAAATTTGAACACAAGCGGAAAGGATGTATTTACACACAGTAAACATTTCAAAGATGTAGCATGAAAACTGTATTTTTTAAAAAAATAGTGTTCATTTCGTACTGAACATATAACGACTCGCCTACCTGTTTTGTCGTGTATTAATTATTATACAATTAATAGAGTTAATAATTATTTGTGAACATTGAAAGTACTTAGGTACATATTTTCCTGCTGAACATCGAAACGCGGTTGTACGGCAGACGAACCAGCTTAGCACCACGAGGTTTACTCGTGCGTTCGCGGAAGAATACATTCTGATTTGTTTACCTCGCCGGTGAAGCAAGGATGGACAGATACTAGGAGTGTCTATTTCTTGCAGTTTAGCAATTGCGTAAAAGTAATTTATAATGAAGAGGACTTCGAAGGCTCTTCACAGAAAATTCAAGATAGGTATACGTTTATTTTGCCATTCAAACTCTTTAAACTTAGTGGTACATAAATCCTTAGAAACTTTTTGAGTAAATCAGTGTAAAGGATAGTTTGGATTAGGGAATTACCATGAACATCTTCATGTTGACTCCCCCGAAGATGCTAAACTCATTTAACTAGTTTGTTATTCACGCGACCTTTTTGTTTTAGGGATTTGCTTGTTTCATACAGCCAAATGGATTCTAATTGTCTATTTCTATCACATTCTTAGGTTTTTCCAAAAATGCTTTTACAAAGGGAGCTTCAAAGTGTGAATTTCCAGCAAAATCATTCCTGTACTAACATTTGGGAGTTCCCGGGTTAGATCCACGGCATGAGCCCAATTTGACCTTTGGGTACTTTGTTGATCCCTGGGATTCGAAGGCGAATGCCGGGGTGGGTCATAATCTACTACGACTTTTGTGTTCATTGCTTCCTGTACCCATTGCTTCCTTGTGGTGTTTCAGGGTTGCAGGAACAGGTGACTGTGGTAAGTTGGTTGCGGCTGGACGGTGACTTGAAGGATTGTAAGGTTCTTCGGTCACAACCTGTTTTCGAAATAATTCGGGTAGACGCTCCTTATCAGTGCTACTTGTGGAAGTGCTCCGGGCGACGTCGGAAGCGTTCCATAAGTTAACGTTAGGGATCCCGTCCGTACTTGCGCCCGCCTTCATCCGTATCAGGTCTGTCCCCTTATCTCTCGCTCTCGGGGGTCACATTAGTTGCAAAGGTCCACAGGGGCTTAACCCTCTCCAGCCCAATGGTGCCATATGGCATCCTTGCCTTATTTGTTGTTCGAGGTGAGTAAAATTTAAAAGGTTAACGTTCAGTCATAATCTACCTCTATAGGTGTATATTACTTTCTCTATACGTACATGTACGTAGGGTATAGAGAAGGTATTGCACATCACCCAAGAATTCGATACCGAGATTTCACCGGAAGTATGTGTTTTAAGGTTCCATGTATCCAAAAGAAGCAATTTCAGAAAAAGGTCCGTATATGTGTGTGTCCGTGTGTCTGTGAACACTATAACTCAAAAACGTAAAATCGGTAAAATACCAAACTTGGTATTTAGGTTTAGTATCTTCCAGGGATGCGACACGAAGATTTTGAGAAAAATTCCCCCACCCCAAACTACTCTTTATATGGAACATTTTTCGAAAATGTTGATGTTTTAAAAAATAGCTCTAACGATTTTGATTAAAATATCGTATATTAAAGATATTACCCTGACAAATAAAATGTATATCTTGAATTTTCTGGGAATAGTCTCGGAAGACTACTTTATTCTGGATGAATTTTACGGAAGTTTGCATAACTGCTAAACCATAGGAGATGAACAAAAACTTACCACACAAAAAATGTAGAGCACGTTAAAACACACAATTTATGTCACATACATTTTTTCATGGAGTTGATCGTTTTTGAGATATTCCTTGCTTTTTGGTTTCAGCTGTGAAAAACTTGCACTTTTTTCCATACTGGAATTTGTCAACTCCTGTCCATACAAACAAAGGAACTTCAGTCACATAGCAACTAGCTTATGATTATCACTTTAACCTATGATACTCCCTTATTTCGCTTCTACTTACAAGGAAGCAAGTAATAAGACCATTTCTGCTATTTTTTCACGATTAGCATGAAGTAAATTGAAGCATAAGCTTTTTAACAATAATTTGTTGCAGAGATAAAGAGAAAATCATGTGAATGGAACACATCAGTTTTTTGTTGTTGTTGTTGTTGTCATTTCTTTAAATTTATTCATATTATCGAGCTTAAATCAGGCAAAACTGAAAAAATCACTTCAAGTATAATTCTTTCTAATTCAGATATGGAAATATTCAACTAAATGTCCAAAACTACTTATACATGTCTATCAGCGATTACTTTACCTGGGCCCACCCTTTCCTTTATCATATTTAGTAGCACTACAGCGAAGATTCCAAGCTGTGTTAACTTCTGATTTAAAACTATTCATCAGTGATGTTCGGTGCTTTAGAGTTTAGACATGTGAACTACCTATAAGAGATCAGTGAGACCATCCTTTTAAGGCCACAAGTATTCATTCTATGCCATCAGTTTCCAAAAAATAATTTCAGCCGAAAATAAATCGAGCTGAAGAGGGTTAAGTGCACTTCTATACCCAAGCGGTTGGGGGAGCCGTCCAAGATAATTCTAATCTTTGACACCTTACTCTACATTCTATTGAATTGTATGAAAAATCTGATGTGTTCCATTCACTAGACTTTCTCTACATCTCTGCAACAAATTATTGTTAAAAAACTTATGCTTCTATTTACTTCATGCTAATCGTAAAAAATTAGCAGAAATAGTCTTATTACCTTCTTCCTTGTAAGTAGAAACGAAATAATGGAATACCATAGGTTAAAGTGATAGTCAAAAGCTCATTGCTATGTGACTGAAGTTCCTTTGTATGGACAGAAGTTGCCAGATTCCCGTATGAGAAAGGTATGTTTTTTAAAGCTGAAACCAAAAACAAGGAATATCTCAAAAAGGATCAGCTCCACGAAAAACATGTGTATAACATAAACTGTGTGTTTTAACGTGCTCTATAATATTTGTATAGTAAGTTTTTGTCCATCTTTTATAGTTCAGCAGTTGTGCAAAATTCGGTAAAATTCATCTAGAATAAAGTAGTCTTCAGAGGCTATTCCCAAAAAATTCAAGATATACATTTTATTTGTTACCTAAATATCTTTAATATACGGCATTTTAATCAAAATTGTTTGAGCCATTTTTGAGAAAATCAAAATTTTCGAAAAAGTTCCATGTTGGCTGGAAGATACTGAACTTAAATACCAGGTTTGGTATTTTACCGACTTTTCGTTTTTGAGTTATCGTGTTCAAGGACACACTGACACACGGACCTTTTTCTGAATTCTTTGTTTTTGGATAAAGGGGATCATAATACATATATTTCCGGTGAATTCTCGGTATCGAATTTTTTTGTGGAGTGCCATACCTTCTCTATACACTCTGTACCTACATAGCAACGTGTAGAGAAAGTAAAAAGTGAGTTCCCTTCTTATATTGAAACCACTCTCTGAAACTCTAACAATGTCCAGTCGTTAAAATGCAGTCTGTCTGAACCCTTCGCCTCGATTAGCAGCAGAAAAGTGTAAACCTTGTGCAAACTGAAGTTTGTCCCACATTTGCATGAGAGCCAAGGATCGTGATGAAGCGTAGCTGGGTTTATGAAATGAATATGCTTTCCGCATATCTGCAGCATCACATTCTACTGCTCTTTCCTGCGTTCTCTGCGATATCCAATTTGTGGTACATATATATTCATTCCTTTCCATATTAATAAATCTATTTCTTGCGACGGCAGTCCAATATTTGCGAGACGTTCTTCATTCATTCCATAGGATTTGTGATGGTATATAATTGCAGTTTTTCCCTTATTTCCTTCAGTACCGCGGATGGTACCTTTTTCCCCATCCGTCTTATTTAATCCTTTTTGAATTATTACCTTCATTTGCTTTTCACTTTCTCTATACTATATAGAGAAGATATTGCACTCCACCCAAAAATTCGATACCGAGATTTCATCGCAAATATATGTTTTAGGGTCCCCTGTATCCAAAAAAACGTATTTTCAGAAAAAGGTCCGTGTGTGTCTGCGTGTGAATACGATAACTCAAAAACGAAAAGTTGCTAAAATACCAACGTTGGTATTTAAGTTTAGTGTCTTCCAATAATGCGACATGAAGATTTTCAAACAATCCCCCCACCTCAAACTACCCTTAACATGGAACTTTTTTTCGAAAATTTTGATTTTCCCAAAAATGGCTAATGATTTTGATTAAAATATTGTATATTAAAGATATTTGCCTGACCAATAAAATGTATATCTTCAATTTTCTGGGAATATCCTCTAAATACTACTTTGTTCTGGATGAATTTTACGAAATTTTGCATACCTGCTAAACCGTAAAAGATGGACAAAAACTTACCACATAAAAATTGTAAAGCACGTTAAAACACGCAATTGATGTTATATATATTTTTTGTGGAGTTCATCGTTTTTTTAAAATATTCCCTGTTTTTGGTTTCAGCTTTGAAAAATGTATACCTTTCTCATACAAGAATTTGTCAACTCCTGTCCATACAAACAAGGAAACTTCAGTCACAAACTAACCGGCTTTTGACTACCACTTTAATCTATGGTACTCCCTTATTTCGCTTCTATTTACAAGAAAGCAAGTAATAAGACTATTTCGGCTATTTTTTTTTTTTTCGATTAGCATGAAGTAAATAGAAGCATAAGCTTTTTAACGATAATTTGCTGCAGAGATGTAGAGAAAGTCATGTGAATGGAACACATCAAATGTTTTCCCTTATTTCCTTCAGTACTGCGGATGGTACTTTTTCCCCCATCAGTCTTATTTAATCCTTTTTGAATTATTACCTTCATTTGCTTTTTACTTTTCTGCCGACTAGCTAGAGTAGGTAAGAGAATCAATGCATTCGATGTCGAGATTAAGAACTGGTAAGTTGCATTTAGATGGCTTCCTCTGTCTTTCATTTCACTAGACAACCATTTCCTTTCAACGCTTATTATTTTATCTACCCCGTATGTACAATGAATGTATCTACATTGTGGTTAGAGAAGGTATTGTATTCCACCCAAAACTTCTATTCCGAGATTTCTTCGGAAATACATGTTTTAGAACCCCCTGAATCCATAAAAAATGCATTTGGTATTTAAGTTTGATATCTTCCAATGATGCGACACGAAGATTTTCAAGAAAACCTCTCCCCCTCTCCCATTTCTAACTATCCTTGACATGGAAACATTTTCGAAAATTTTGATTTTCTTAAAAATGGCTCTAACGATTTTGATTAAAATACTATATATTAAAGCCGTCTCCATCACAAATTAAACGGATATCTGGAATTTTGTGAGAATAGCTCCTGAAGATCTGCTTACTCTGGATGACTTTTGCTGAATTTTGATTAACTAGAAAACCGTAAGACAGACAAAAACCTATTACACAAAACATGTATATCTCGTTAAAATACACAATTTATGTCATATATAGGGTCTTTGACCTTAAAAAACGTTCTATACATGATAGAGGTTTATTAATTTTTACATTTTTCTACACATACTATGTACATTGTGTATAGAGAAGGTACTGTATTGCACCCAAAAATTCGATACCGAGATTTCACCGGAAATACATGTTTTGGATCTCCCTGAATCCTAAAAAAGCATTTTTGGAAAAAGGTCCGCGCCTGTGTGTCTGTCGACCACATAGCTCAAAAAACGAAAAGACCGTTAAATACCAAACTTAGTATTGCGACACGAAGATTTTCAAGAAAATTCCCTCAGCCCCAACTACCCTTTACGTTGAGCTTTTTTCGAAAATTTAGATTTTCTCAAAAATGGCTGTAACGATTTTGATTAAAATATCGAACATTAAAGATATTTACCTTACAAATAATAATAATAATAATAATAATAATATATATATCTTGAATTTTCTGGAAATAGCCTCTGAAGACTACTTTATTCTGGATGAATTTTACATAACTGCTAAACCGTAACAAATGGACAAAAACTTACCACACAAAAAACGTAGAGCACATTAAAACACACTATTTATGTTATATAACTTCTTTTTCGAGGAGCTGATCGTTTTTGAGTAATTCCTTGTTTTTGGTTTCTGCTATGAAAACTTATAGTTTTCTCATATAGGAATTTGTCAACTGCTGTCCATACAAACAAAGAAACTTCAGTCACATAGCAACCAGCTTTAGACTATCACTTTAACCTATGGTACTCCCTTATTTCGCTTCTACTTACAAGGAAGCAAGTAATAAGACTATTTCTGCTATTTTTTTCTGATTAGCATGAAGTAAATAGAAGCATAAGCTTCTTAAGAATAATTTGTTGCAGAGATGTAGAGAAAGTCATGTGAATGGTACACATCAGATTTTTATTCCTTATTCTCTCTTTTATACTATCATCCTTTTTTTGATATGTTTCATCAGTTACTCTAGAATTTTTCTAATATATCATTCCTGTATATTAAATATGAGGTAGGTGTTCCCCTTAGAATTTCCTTATGCCCTAAAAAGGGTGATTTTTGTATATACATTAACAATCTTCAGAAAATGCGTATGATTTAGAAATGATTTACTTTATTCTTTCTGACGTTTTCTTGTTTTTGTGCTTCCTATTATTTCTGCTCATGTTTGCATTTTGATTGAGGAAATAATTTCGTCTATTCTATGATTTTGGAGAATTCTGTTTTGAAATTTCCTTTGGTTTCTTTATCTCTCCGTTATTCTTTTTCCTGAATTTTCGTTTTATGTTCTAACGCCTCTTTGTTTGCATATTTTACTTCATGAGTAACTAATATATTCTCCTGTTTTTTCTTGGCCGTATCTACTTCTGGGGAAATTTTTTCCTTTCTGCTGTTTCCGATTTGCATATTTCTTTAGCTCGAAAAATTAATTTCTTCTAGCATATCTCCCTCGCTCCTTATTTACTAGAACAATGAATCTCGCTCTGATTTCCTTATCTTACCACCCTCTCACCCCTCTGCCTTTCTCTCAGTGCATCTCTCAGGGTTTCTTTTCGTGGAGGGTTTATTCCTCCTAATACTTTTGCTTTTTATTAAAGCCCTCTTTCTTGAATAATTTATTCATCTTCCAGTTTATCTTCTTACTCCTTTGAGGATTTACAATTTCTCTTGCATTTATCCTTTATTAAACGTCTTTCTTATACAATATTTTTAGGACATGCTTTTCTTTCGTCTTAGTACTCTTTGAGTTTATCTTCTTTTTTACTTTATCTACACGTACTATGTATATAGTGTATAGAGAAGGTATTGTAATGTACCCAAAAATTCGATACCGAGATTTCATCCAAAAAAAAAAAAAGCATTTTTAGAAAAATGTCTTGTGTCTTTGTGTGTGAGTGGGGGGAAGCATAGCTAAAAAACGAAAAGACTGTTAAGTAACAAACTTGGTATTTAAGGTTGGTATCTTGCAAGGATGCAACACGAAGATTTTTATGAAAATCTCCCACCCCCAACTAGCCTCTAAATTGAATTTTTTCTTCGAAAATTTTGATTTTCTCAAAAATGGATCTAACGGTTTTTAATCAAATCTCTTACATGCCAAATAAAATGTATATCTTGAGTTATCGGGGAATAGCCTCTGAAGACTACTTCATTCTGGACGAATTTTATGGTTTCACATAACTGCTAAGCCGTAGGAGGGATAAAAACTTACCACACAAAAAATGTAGAGCATGTTGAAACATACAATAATTGCTATATACTTTTTTTCGTGGAGTTGATCATTTTTGAGATATTAGTTGTTTTTGGTTTCAGGTTTTTAAAAACCTATACTTTTCTCATACAGGAATTTGTCAACTCCTGTCTGTACAAACAAAGGAACATCTACATCTCTGCCAAAAATATTATTAAAAAGCTTATGCTTCTACTTACTTCATGCTAAGCGAGAAAAAATTAGTGGAAATAGTCTTATTACTTGCTTCCTTGTAAGTAGAGGCGAAATAAGGGAGTACTATAGGTTAAAGTAATAGTCAAAAGCTGGTTGCTATGTGACTGAAGTTCCTTTGTTTGTTTGGACAGGAGTTGACAAATTCCTGCATGAGAAAGTGTAACTTTTTAAAGCTGAAACCAATAACAAGGAATATGTAAAACACAATCCACTCTACATAAAAAATCTGATGTGTACCATTCACATGACTTTCTCCATATCCCTGCAACAAATAATTCTTAAAAAGCTTATACTTTAAGCTAATCAGAAAAAATTAGCAGAAATAGTCTTATTACTCGCATCCTTGTAAGTAGAAGCGAAATAAGGGACAAACGTAGGTTAAAGTGATAGTCAAAAGCTGGTTGCTATGTCAATGAAGTTCCTTTGTTTATATGGATAGGAGTTGACAAGTTCCAGTATGCGAAAAGTATACGTTTTTCATAGCAAAAACCAAAAATAAGGAATGTCACAAAAACGACGAACTCCACAAAAAAAAATGTATATACCATAAATTGTGTGTTTTAAAGTGCTCTACATTTTTTGTGTAGTAAGTTTTTGTCCATCTCTTACGGTTTAGCAGTTATTCAAAATTTAGTAAAATTCATCCAGAATTCAGAGGCTATTCCCAGAAAATTCAAGATATACATTTCATTTGTCAGGTAAATATGTTTAATATCCGAAATTTTAATCAAAATCGTTAGAGCCATTTTTGAGAAAATCAAAATTTTCGAAAAAAGTTCCATGTAAAGGGTAGTTAGGGGTGGGGGGATTTTTCTCAAAATCTTCGTGTCGCATCCCTGGAATATACTAAACTTAAATACCAAGTTTGGTATTTTACCGACTTTTCGTTTTTGAGTTATCGTGTTCACAGACACACGGACACACGGACACACACACACACACACGGAACTTTTTGTGAAAATGCTTATTTGGATATTGGGGAGCCTAAAACATATATTTCCGGTGAAATCTCGGTATCGAATTTTTAGTGGAGTGCAATACTTTCTCTATAGACTATGTACATAGTGCGTATGGAGAAAGTAAAAATGTACCTATACAACATAAATTGTACGTTTTAACGTGATATACCTTTTCTTTTAAGTAAGTTTTTGTCCCTTACGGTTTAGCAGTTATGCAAATTTCCGTAAAATTCATCCAGAATAAAGTACTATTTAGAGGCTATTCCCAATAAATTCAAGATAAATGTTTTATTTGTCAGTTAAATATCTTTAATATACGATTTTTAATCAAAGTCGTTAGAGCCATTTTTTAGAAAATCAAAATTTTTTAAGACAGTTCCATGTAAAGAGTAGTTGGGGGTGGGGCGATTTTGATGAAAATCTTCGTGTCGCATCCTTGGAAGATACCAAACTTAAATACCAAGTTTGGTCTCTATCGGTCTTTTCGATTTTGAGCTATGCTACACACAGACACACACACACACACACACACACGGACTTTTTTTACCCTGTATTCTTATCGCTAATTATTACATTTATGATTTGTTAATTTGAACTACTGTACAAAACGCGCCATACACTGCACAGAATGTTGAAACTTGTCACTTTTCTACTACCTGGCGGCCTTGAGGACGGAGTGCATTAATGATGGTCCGAGTGGTGGAAATCTTGCCACAGTCATACTCTCTCAGTATCAGCCATAATTGTGCTGTTCCTGTTCTACTTATTTTCTCGCAGTGAATTATGTGAAATGTGCCGACATTTTTCGCCGTCCTTGCTTCGCTGGCTTTCGTACAGCTCGGATGTTGGGAAACGAAGGATATCTTTGCCGAGTGTGAAGTTGGACATTTAAGCACTGCCATCTTCCGTGTGGAATATATTGCTATCTCTTTCTACTTACGATATTTCAAGTTAAAGCAGCACATCATATATCCCTGCCACAGAACCTTAAGTTGACTGGCCATCCATTTTTACTTTCTCTACATGTACTGTGTACATAGTGTATAGAGAAGGTATTGCATTCCACCCAAAAATTGGATACCGAGATTTCACCGGAAATATATGTCTTGGGTCCCCCTGAATCAAAAAAAGAGCATTTTTACAAAAAGGTCTGTGTGTGTGTGTATGTATGTATGTATGTATGTATGTATGTACGAGGGCCGTTCAGAAAGTAGCCTCCGGTCACAGTGCGGGTAGTGGGGGGAGTAACGACGCCATCTGTGCATTCACGCACTCAGCAGGTCAGTCGGCATCAAGCCGTGGTCGAGTGAAAGTCGTACCTGCGCTAGTTTAGTGTTTGTGGCCGTTTGAAATGTGTACTGCAATAGAAAACCCCGCCAAATGTGAAGTGCGTGCTGTTATAAGGTTTTTTACAGCCAAAGGATATTCTGCAGCAGCTATTCATCTTGAGCTTTGTGCCGTGTACGGACCAAGAGTTATGAGTGAAGGAGTGGTCCGTGAATGGGTACGTTTATTTAAAAGTGGACGAGAAAACGTTCATGATGAAGAGAGGAGTGGTAGACCATCATTGGTCACGGACGAACTCGTTCAGACAGTTGATGCAAAAGTTCGTGAAAACCGACGTTTGACAATGTCGGAGTTGTCTACTGATTTTCCACAGATTTCTAAGACTCTCTTGTACGAGATAGTGACAGCAAGATTGGGTTACCGTAAGTTCTGTGCACGATGGGTGCCCAAAATTCTTACCGACCACCACAAAACTCAAAGAATGGCCTCTGCATTAGACTTTCTGTCACGTTATGAGGCCGAAGGTGAACCATTGTTAAACAGAATCGTGACCGGGGACGAAACCTGGATTAAGTACGTGAACCCTGAGGCAAAAGAACAATCAAAGATGTGGGCACATTCAAATTCGCCTACCAAACCAATAAAAGCCCGGCAAGATTTTTCTGCCCGAAAATTGATGGCAACGGTGTTTTGGGATGCAAAAGGGGTGTTGTTGGTTGAATTCATGGAACGTGGGACGACCATTAATCAAGACGTGTACTGTGAAACACTAAAACAATTACGACGGGCTATACAGAACAAACGCCGTGGTATGCTGACTTCCGGTATCGTTTTTTTGCACGATAACGCCCGTCCTCACTCTGCTCGCAGAACAACAGCCCTTCTTGAGTCCTTCAAGTGGGACGATGTCAACCATCCACCTTACAGCCCAGATCTGGCGCCAAGCGATTATCACCTCTTCATGCATATTAAGAAATGGCTCGGGTCCCAGCGGTTTGATGACGACGAAGAGCTCAAAGATGCGGTCACAGGCTGGCTCCAGGCACAAGCGGGTGATTTTTATGCAGAAGGAATTTCAAAGCTTGTGAACAGATACGATAAGTGCCTCAATCGTTATGGAGACTATGTAGAAAAATAGTGCAAAGATGTAGTTGTAAGATGTATATATTAAAATATTTTTATTTAACTTGGTGAATTTCTTGCAATCAACCGGAGGCTACTTTCTGAACGGCCCTCGTATGTATGTATGTATGTATGTATGTATGTATGTATGTATGTATGTATGTATGTATGTATGTACAGCATAGCTCAAAAACGAAAAGACCGTCGAATACCAAACTTGGTATTTAAGTTTGGTGTCTTCCAAGGATACGACACGAAGATTTTCAAGAAAATCCCCCGAGCCCCAACTATCCTTTACATGGATTTTTTTCTCAAAAATTTTGATTTTCTTAAAAATGGCTCTAACGATTTTGATTAAAATATCGTACATTAAAGATATTTTCCTGACAAATAATATGCATATCTTGAATTTTGTGGAAATAGGTAGCCTCTGAAGACTACTTTATTCTGGATGAATTTTGCGGAATTTTGCTTAACTGCTAAACCGTAAGAGATGGACAAAAACTTACAGCACAAAAATCTAGAGCGTTTACGTCCTTTAACCTGGTTGTTTATATCGGACGATGAATGAAATTGGTGAAATGATATTCAAATGATCTCGGGGTCCATGGAGCTTGAAGTTAGTCGACATCCTTCTTTTCAGAATAAGGGAAAACCCGGAAAAAATCATTATCCGGGTAACTCACCCTAAGCGAGATTCGAAATCACGACCTTTTGAATATGAAGCAGACACGCAACCACCATACCACCCAGGCGGGCTTTTATTTTATTGTTAAGTATCAATATAATATGAAAATAAAATATGGCTAATCGTTGCCAAAAGGATTGCAACTAGTGGATAAATATAATCCTCTTTCTTATAAGCAAGAACTTATTGTGAAAATTACTAACAGCGTTTGAGAATAGGGAATTCCATTTAATGTTTTGTACAGCGGCAGAAAGTGTCACGTGAGACGTACTCCTAGCGTAGAGTAGACTTTATTGTCCACCCCCGGGGGCGAGACAGGCAAGATACCGGCCAACATCCCTGAAAGCCCTTGTAAGTAATGCGGTATGCATGTACCTGAATGACCCCGTCGAGATGCGGGTAATGTTTGCTGAGGATAAGGGAAGCACCTGCGGAGCACAAAACATCGCCAAGGTTCTCCACCTGCTTTCCGATCTGGCGTGTCCTTCCGTGAACCCGGGGACACAGTTAACACCGCCATCCTCAAGAACACACAAGAGTTCCGGAATTAATGCCGTAGCATCGATCATAATCTTCATATTTTTACTTTCTCTACACGTACTATATACATAGTGCATAGAGAAGCTATTGCATTGCACCCAAAATTTCGATACCAAGATTTCACCGGAAATACATGTTTTGCGACTCCCTGAATGTCCGTGTGTGTTTTTCTGTGTGTGCGTGTGTGTGTGTGTGTGTGTGTGTGTGTGTGTGTGTGTGTGTGTGTCTGAGTGTCTGTGGGCAGCATAGCTCAAAAACGAAAAGACCGTTAAAGCCCAAACTTGGTATTTAAGTTAGGTATCTTCCAAGGATGCGACACGAAGATTTTCAAGAAAATCCCTCCCACCCCAAACTACCTTTTACATGGAAAAAAATTTTGAAAATTTTGATTTTCTTAAAAATGGCTCTGACGATTTTGATTAAAATGTTGTATATTAAAGATATTTACCCGACAAATAAAATGTATATCTTAAATTTTCCGGGAATAGCCCCTAAAGACTACTTTATACTGGATGCATTTTACGGAATTGTGCATAGCTGCTAAACCGTAAGAGATGGGGAAAAACTTACTGCACAGAAAATGTAGCTCACGATAAAATACGCAATTTATGTCATATACATTTTTTCGTGGAGTTGATCATTTTTAAGATATTCCTGGTTTTTCGTTTTAGCTTTGAAAAACTTATTCTTTTCTCATACAGGAATGTCTTAACTCCTGTCCATACAAACAAAGGAACTTCAGTTACATAGCAACCAGCTTTTGGCTATCATTTTAATCTATGGAACTCCCTCATTTCGCTTCTACTTACAAGGAAGCAAGTAATTTGTATTTCTGCTAATTAGCATGAAGTAAATAGAAGCATATGCTTTTTAACTACAATTTGTTGCAGAGATGTAGAGAAAGTCATGTGAATGGAACACATCAGATTTGTTTTACTTTCTATAACACGTAAGTACCGCGTACATAGAAGGCATTGTAATTCACCCAAAAATTCGATACCGAAATGTCTCCGGAAATAGATGTTTTCAGACCCCTGAATCCAAAGGTTAAAGTGATATCGACTATGGTTGCTATGTGACTGAAGTTCCTTTGTTTGCATGGACAAGAGTTGACAAATTCCTGTATGAGAAAAGTATAAATTTTTCAAAGCTGAAACCAGAAACAAGGAATAACTCAAAAACGATCAACTCTACGAATATACCATAAACTTTGGTCCATCTCTTCGGTTTACCAGTTATCCAAAATTCCGTAAAATTCATCCAGAAAAAAAAAAGGGTCTTCAGAGGCTATTCCCAGAAAATTCAAGATTTACATTTTATATATCAGGTAAATGTTTCTAATATACGATATTTTAATCAAAATCATTAACCATTTTTGAAAAAATCAAAATTTTCAAAACAAGTTACATGTAAAGGGTAGTTGGGCGTGGGAGGATTTTCTTGAAAACCTTCGTGTCCCTTGGAAGATACTAAAGTTAAATACCAAGTTTAGTATTCAACGGTCTTTTAGTTATTGGCTTGCTCCGTTTTTAATTAAACATGTGCTTCATCTTATTAAACTTCATACTTGACGATATACTTTAGACATATTATATTTTAATATTTTCTTTTTAGTTTCTCTACCACGCATATACTAGGTTGAGGAGGTATTGTATTCCACTCAAAAATTCAGATCAATATTTCACTGGAATTAAGGTTTTGAAGACTCCTGAATAAAACGAAACATATATAAGAAAAGTTCCGCGCGCGCGCGTGCGTGTGCGCATGCGCGTGCCTGTGTCAGTGCGTATTTCTGAACAGAATAGTTGAATGATACAAAACTTGGTATTAACGTATATTATATTTTAAAGACGCGACAAAAATATTTCCAAGCAAATCAACAACCTCCAACTACCTTAACGAAGAAGAGTTTTTGAAACGTTGCTATCCCCAAAAATGGTTTTAATGATGTGATTAAAATACCCCATATTAAAGAAAATTTCATGAAAAACTCTTTTTACTTTCTCGATCACGTACATATGTGCAATGTACATAGTTGGCAGAAAAGGTGCTGTGTCTCACCAACTACTCTTTAAGTGCAACTTTTTCGAAATTTTCGATATTCTCAAAAATGCCTCACAATTTTTTGATTTCAATACCGTATACTAAAGATATTTACTTGGGAAATAAAATGTTTACCTTGAATGTTTAGGGAATAACCCCTGATGACCTCTTCTTTCTGCATAACTGGCAAACTGTAAGAGATGGACAAAAACTTTCTACACAAAACATGTAGATCTCGTTAAGACCAATTCATACCAGAATCAAATTTTCTTATGTGTAAAGTAGCCACTTTCGAGATATTTGCTGCCATTGGTTTCAATCTTAAAATACTTTAACTTTTCTAAAACGGGAAGTCTTCATCCGTTTCATATCTCTTTTGTCCTACTCCTGACCATGGAAAGAGGACAGAATTTCAAAGACAATCACATATCGATAGCTTCTAAAACATTTAATTATTGCTTTAGCCTAGCGTATTTAATTATTTCACTTCTACTTATAAGGAATGATAATGTTTATCTTGATTAGCATGATGTAGATAAAATTATAATTCTTTTACTCTCTACACGTACTATGTACATAGTGTATAGAGAAGGTATTGCACTCCACCAAAATTCGATACCCAGATTTCACGGGAAATATATGTTTTAGGGTCCCCTGTGTACTTAGCATATAGAGAAGGTATTGCACTCCACCCAAAAAATTCGATACTGAGATTTCACTGGAAATATATGTTTTAGGGTCCCCTGTGTCCAAAAAAATAAAAAAAAAAAAAGGTTTTTCAGAAAAATGCCCGTGTGTGTGTAACTGGTATTTAGCTTTGATATGTTCCAAGGATGCGCCACGAAGATTTTCAAGAAAGTTCGCCCACTACCAACTACCCTTTTCATGGAAAAATTTCGAAAAGTTTTATTTTCTCAAAAATGCCTAAAATCTTTGATTAAAATATCGTATATTAAAGATATTTACCTGACAAATAAAATGTAAATCTTGAATTTTCTGAGAATAGCCTCTGAAGATTACTTTATTCTGCATGAACTTTACAGAATTTTGTATAATTATCTATCGTAAAAAATAGACAAAAACTTAGCTAACAGAAAATGTAGACCTCGTTTAAACACACAATATATGCTATATACATTTTTGTGGGGTGGGTCGTTTTTTGAGATATTCAGCTTTGAAAAAACGTTTACTTTCCTCATGCGGGAATTTGTCAACTCGTGACCATACAAAAAAAGAACTTCAATCACATAGGAATCAGCTTTTGACTACCACTTTAACCTCCCTTTATACCCTTATATTTGCATGGAGGCAAGTAGTAATACTATTTCTGATTAGCATGATGTAAAATGAAACATAAACTTTTTAACAATAATTTGTTATAGAGAAAGAAAGTCACGTGAATGAAAGACATCATTTTTCTATTCAGGTGTATTTCCGGCGAAATCTCGTATACAATTTGTGGGTGGAATACAATGCCTTCTCTTTTTCCTATGTGCACTGTTGGTACACACACAGGTGCTAGGGAAAATAATAAAAGTACTCCCATATATTAAGCCAGGAGATGTTGGAAATACCTTCCTTCGTTGTTCAAACACTTCTGGTACCTGCTTAGGAAATTGCAAATTTCTCATTTAATCCCCCCCCCCAAAGAAATAAACCCGAAGTTGTTAAAATGGGGGAAAGGAACTCGCAGATCCAGTATGGACATATAAATCGTAAATTGAATACTCTTTGGGGAAGACAATGCTGGTACCGAAAGACCACTTCACGTAATACTCAATACACCGTGTTGTATCAGCTAACAAACTCGTACCACGTTTATATGAGTTCAACTCATGTCGAAGTCTCACGCTTCGGGTGTGAAACCTAGCGTGCCATCCATCCATATAGTACTCCATGCTACTACTACTAGTACTACTGCTACTACTAGTACTACTGCTACTACTAGTACAACTGCTACTACTAGTACTACTACTACTACTAGTACAACTGCTACTACTAGTACAACTGCTACTACTACTAGTACAACTGCTACTACTAGTACTACTGCTACTACTAGTACAACTGCTACTACTAGTACTACTGCTACTACTAGTACAACTGCTACTACTAGTACTATTGCTGCTACTACTAGTAGTACTATTGCTACTAGTAATAGTAATATTGCTGATATTACTAGTACTATTACTAATGCTGCTGCTACTAGTACAACTATTACTGCTTCTACTAATAGTACTGCTATTACTGCTACTACTACTGCTAGTACTGCTACTGCTAGTACTGCCGCTGCTGCTACTGCTAGTACTGCTGCTACTAGTTCTACTATTACTGCTACTACTAATACTGCTGCTACTGCTAGTACTGTTGCTGCTACTATACTACTATTACTGCTATTACTAATACTGCTGCTGCTACTGCTAGTACTGCCGCTGCTGCTACTGCTAGTACTGCTGCTACTAGTACTACTATAATTGCTACAGCTAATACTGCTGCTACTGCTAGTACTGTTGCTGCTACATTACTACTATTACTGCTACTGCTAGTACAGCTGCTATACTACTATTATTGCTACTACTAGTACTACTATTACTGCTACGGCTAGTACTGCTGCTACTAGTACTACTATTATTGCTACTGCTAATACTGTTGCTGCTACTATACTACTATTACTGCTACTGCTAGTACTGCTGCTACTAGTACTACTATTATTGATACTGCTAATACTGCTGCTGCTACTGCTAGTACTGTTGCTGCTACTGCTAATACTGCTGCTGCTACTGCTAGTACTGCTACTGCTATTACTGCTACTACTACTACTGCTAGTACTGCCGCTGCTGCTACTGTAGTACTGCTGCTGCTAGTACTACTATTACTGCTACTGCTAGTACTGCTTCTGCTAGTACTACTAATGCTGCTACTAGTACTACTGCTGCTGCTACTGCTAGTACTGCTGCTACTGCTAGTACTGCTACTACTAGTACTACTATTATTGCTACTGCTAATACTGCTGCTACTATAATACTATTACTGCTGCTGCTACTGCTAGTTTTGCTGCTACTACTACTACCACCACTACTACTACTACTACTACTACTACTACTACTACCACTAGCTCTAGCATTTGCACTACCACTACCACACCATATCTATGAGAGAAAGTATGTGGAAGACTAGGAAAATAACATTTTTCACCAAATTGCTCTGTGAGAGGCAACAAAGACAGCCAGTGAACCAATTAAAATTAGCCCACAACCTGCCCGATCTTGCGGTTTGAATATCCATTTCACCTTTCCGTTAAATTGCTAAGACAAGCCTTAGGATGTTTCTTTACAGTAATACCTGCAAAAATTACTGTGGACGGGGAAATCTGCGGTTGGACGATTAAACATTTTTGTGGTAGTTCAACAACCTATAATGACCATGCTACAATGCCAAGAGTGGTCTAGGTCTTTGCTTTGGAATGTATCGAACGCGAACATTTTGGTATTTAAAAGTTATCTCTCCCACGTTCCTTGTTTCGAAACAAAACGGAAACGTGATCGGGCTATTTTATAAATTGTAATAGAAATAAAGCAGCACAGCGTGTAAAGGTCTAGATGTAACACTTAATAAAACTTGCGGCATGAGAAACCAAAATGTGTGTTTGATTTATAAGTTCCTAAAAACACCAAAAAGAAAAATAATCCTCATATTTTTTTTCACTAAGAAGAGCTTATCAGCAGAATGATACTGGGCATTTAATTGCGCATAGTTATCGCATAAAGCAAAACATTACAGGCTGTTTCGAGACGACACTGAAGAAGATGTGGACGTTGTTGCTCAGATCCTATGATACCAAAATATAGTGTTCAATGTCAACAAATGTGCATCAACAAAACGCAACGAGCAGATGGCAGGCTGAGGGCACCCCGATGGAGTGTTAGACGTGTTCCTATTCTAACAAGAACAACCAAGTTCTGACGGGAATGTGGGATTTACAGGATGGCGGTTGAGAATGAGGTTGGAGGCAAGTTGTGCTCCTCAACGGTTGCCAGTCATGGTGCACCACTGGTGTAATGATTTTGCAAAAAAAAAAAAAAAAATATTTTGGGGGTTGTAAATTTTGATGTCCAAACAACTATTGAAGGATTGTAAGGAGCTTAGCCTTAGCAGCTGTTTGTGGTGCTCCTTTGTTACCGGGGATGCCCGCAAGTCATGCGGGGAAGCCGGTATCGCCAGAATCGGCGGTTTCTACGATTATAATCCCCAAGAGACCTAACGAGGGCCCTCCGATGGAATAGTAACCCTTCGTTGAATTTTGTTGCGCGACCCCTAATCTCTCCTCTAGGTATGGTAGACCAGAGGCTTCGTAGGAAATCCAAGAGGTTCAGAATAGATGGTCCGAAGGCATCTATTCTGCACCCGTTGAAGCAACAGCAGACTGGAGTCTGCCGCCATGCCCCAGATCTCGCAGGCGTAGATTAGCATGGGAACCATGAGAGCCCTCAAAAGGCGCAACTTAAGGGGATGCGGCATCGTGGACTTCAGCATCGGGTACAAGGAGGCCGCAGGAGGCCCCAGTGCTCCGACACCTCAGTTCCCTGATGTGCTCCCTAAAACTGACGCCCTTATCAAGCTTCACCCCCCAAGTAGGTGATGGTGAACGTCCACTCGATCCTTCGTCTGAGATACGTGAATGAAGGGAAATTTTGCGGGAAAGCGGCGCTTGGTGAAGAGGATAGCGTGACTTTTCTCCGGGTTGATGGACAACCGCCAACGCTCGCACCATTCTTGGAGGAGGCGGAGGTGTCTCTGAATGGGGTTGAAGGTCCTGCGTGGGTTCAACAAAACGCATCAGATCGGAGTAGATTAGGCAGTTACCCAGGAACAAAGCCGCTTGACTGGTCCACTTATCAGAGGTAACTTAGATAGGATGGGAACTTGTTTTCTTATAGATACCGACAACTAACATTAAGGGTGGTCAGCTAACATTACGGGATTCCTTGTCTTATGAAATCCCGGTAAGGCACCTACATCTTTAAGCTTGAATTAAAAATATTTTAATGAAGCTTTGGTGGAGTATATATTTTTGTTGGAAGATAATAATGGAATGAAGGAGAGTAAATTGATTATTTGTTTACTCTTTCAACATAAAATGTCATCATAGCGGATAATTCAATTAAGGAAGTGGTTGGGAAAATAAGCTGGGATATTATCTCTTGGGCAGTTTAATGGTCAAAATAGAGGTAAGGAACTGATGAAGACAAGAGAGACGAGATCCTAACAGAACCAACAAGGATTGTAGATTCAGATAAAGAATAAACTCCTTTTGCAATGAGACAAGAAGTTTATTTTACTGGTTTTAACTCGCAATAACACATTAAACGTTTGTACAGCAAGTTCTTGCTGTTATATACATTTGAAGAAAAGTTAACTTCACATTTGGCAGTGGTTGAAAATATCTGATGTGTTCCATTCACATGAGTTTCTCTACATCTCTGCAACAAATTATTGTTAAAAAGCCTATGCTTTCAATACTTCATGCTAATCGAGAAAAATTAGCAGACATAGTCTTATTACTTGCTTCCTTGTAAGTAGAAGCGAAATAAGGGAGTACCATAGGTTAAAGTGATAGTCAAAATCTGGTTGCTATGTGACTGAAGTTCCTTTGTTTGTATGTATAGGAGTTGACAAATTCCTGTATGGGAAAAGTGTAAGTTTTTCAAAGCTAAAACCATTAACAAGGAATACATAAAAACGATTAACTGCACGAAAAAAAAAGTATTTAACATAAATTGTGTGTTTTAAAGTGCTTTACATTTTTTATGTGGTAAGTTTTTGTCCATTTCTTACGGTTTAGCAGATATGCAAAATTCAGAAAGATCCACCCGGAATAAAGTAGTCTTCAGAAGCTATTCCTAGAACACTCAAGGTACACATTTTGTTTGTCAGGCAAATATCTGTAATATACGATATTTTAATCAAAATCGTTAGAGCCATTTTTGAGAAAATCATAAGTTTCGCAAGAAAATCCATGTAAAGTGTAGTTTGGGGTAGGGAGATTTTTCTCAAAATGTTCGTGTCGCATCTCTGGCAGATACTGAACTTAAATACAAAGTTTGGTATTTTACAGACTTTTCGTTTTTAAGGTATGGTGTTCACAGACACACACCTTCTTCTAAAAATGTGTTTTTTGTTGTTTTTTGTTGTTTTGGATACAGGAGACCCTAAAACATATATTTCCGGTGAAATCTCGATATCGACTTTTTGGGTGGAGTGCACTATAGTACGTGTAGAGAAGGTAAAATAACTAGAACTTGATAAACTGGAATCCAGCTTTCTGATAAGATTATAACCTTAACCTAATGACGCGTAATCTTATGATCACATCATTCTAAGTATTTCTTTTTTCGGGATCATAACAGCCGAGGTACCTGAAAACCTCTTCTAGCAGCAACAAGGACTATAATAGCAATAATTGAATTTATTAAATTCTCCTATGAATTTAACAAAAAACTTATGTTTACATTGTGTAGTAGGGGAATTTAAAGGTACAATAAACGTAACAGACTGAATTAATAGTGGAAGAAGCAGTCCTGGGATGTAGTTACTCTTCCTGCTTATTTGAGGGAAAGAAAAGGACATGATCAAGCAGTAATATTTCACTAGAACCGCACATATTGCCGGCGCAAAACTTCTGGAATCGTGACCCTGACCGCCAACCCAGCTACCGAGCCTAGCTTATCGGAGTTGGTGATGTGATACTTTGCTTACTTAAAGTCACAACGAGCAAACTTTGTACAGGCTGTATCGAAAGTGTTCCGCATATGTTTGTATTCAAAGTAGGCAGTAAATAGCGTTCATTTTATTTATTTTATTTTTTTAACCATGGCTCCTACGTTTTCAAAATTAAAGTGGCAAGGTTTTACTTAGTCAGAGCAGAGAAATAATTGCAAATGTCCTTGACTTCATGAAACAAGAGGCAGATATGCAGGAAGAAAATGTATATTCCCCGAGTTATTCAAAAGCCTGTAGAAAGTTAATGAAAGAGTAGCCAAGGCAACTCATATTTCACTGAGTTCCGTTTCCACGGTTCTCAAAGATAAGAAAGAAAGAAAAATAAAACTTGCTCTAGATGTTCTCGGGCTTCAAGCCGGATGAAGTAGGGAGGGAGAGTGTACGCTCCCGAAACTTCGATGCCTTCACATCTCACCTGACTTGATGCCCGAGAACATCTAGAGCATGTTCGTCGCCAGGAAAGCTTCAACTCTTATTTCAAAATAAGACTTAATATATCACTTTTATATTAAAAGATGTGGAACAGTTTGTCGCCAGCGAATTGCAGATATTGGCAGGCCATAATAGGAAAATGTATGTCGACATGTTGAGAATGTTGAAAAACATTAGATAGAATTGCAGAAAATAAAAAAGAATTCTAATCCAGGATAATGGTGCAGAAAGTAGCGATAGCGTTGATGATGACAATGACGTGAGCGAAAATGAAGGGCTGTCAAGTGTGGAAGAATTGGGGGCAGACGATTGACTGTTTATATAGTAGGTCATTTGTTTAGATGTTGTGTATGAAAACACATGTTTATCAGTGCAGCGTCGTATAGTGCAGGTACATAAGAGGTGACAGATATTTGACATTGACTGTGGCAGGCACTCTTCCAGCATGCATGAATCGACTGGTGAACTGCTTATCTGAAAGTACAACGCTTCCTAGCTCTCATTAAGTTTTTCACATGTTGTACCAGTTTATACATTCTTCCTCCATCTACTCCCGGGTGTGTCAAATTGCGCTCAAGATAATGGTCACATCTATGCTTCTACCTACTCGCCTGCCTGTCCCTTTACTTTGTTTTTAAACCAATGAAAGGATCTATCATCTTGCTTTGATTATTGCTAACACTTGTAATAGTTTTTCTTGAATATCCACAGTGACGTAACTTATTTGATTTTAAAAATGAAAATCAAGACAAATCCTTTACAAGAAGTGAAACGAAAAGTTTTTCCTTTATATAGTGTATTGTAAGAGGGGATATTTGTGTCTAGAATCTGTACACACAGTTCTGCTCAAACATAACACAATTTTATTAGTTGCTTTGATATTTTTTATTAGTCTGACTTATAAATGAGTTTGCCTTGTGACACAGAAAATACAAAACATATTTTAACATACGTTATAATAGTTATATAGAGTTAAGTTATGAGAACAAATTGTAACAAAGATTATAAAAGATGTGCAACAACAATAAAAGTTATAACATTAAAAGAGGGAAAAAACTACAAAAATAAAGCGATTTATAAACCATAATATCTACACTTTATGTTCTGTTTAAACCATACAAATGATTTTGAAAAATGGCTAAGGAATGTTTTCTGTGATTGCTTGCTACACACTTCTGTTAATTTTAAATTTTCTCTCCATTTCACAAACATATTTGTAATTGTTCCTCGAGATCCAAAAAATAGGCCTACTATTGTTAATTTTCTGAGATTGCATTGTTGTTTAAAATATTGTAGGCTCATATATTTTCTGTTTTTCCTGATGAACTTCTTGAGGTTGGTCTTTATTCAGTTCAAAACGGATGGTTGGGTCTATTATATAATACTTGCTAATTTACTGAGGGATGCCACAATGGAAGAAAATTATAACACTATATATATATATATATATATATATATATATATATATATATATATATATATAATGCTTTTATACACGAAATAGGAGAAATAAATCCGTATGATTAGTTTTATGTTACAAGAATGTAACTCACAGATGAGCTCATTTCAACACACAATTATTGTTGTAGCATTTCCAATGGAACAAGCTGTGGAATAGCAGTTGATAAACATCTTCAAAACAATAACAGTAAATAGGAGCGAGTTGCATTATCTCAAGGAAACATACACGATGTTTGTGTGTTTCCTATACATCTTTTTTTATTGTGTCATTTATATAACCCCCTTTAACATTTAAGATCATATCGTTGTCTGTAGGGTCTTTACATTTGGTTTAAATAATTTTATTTTACTCAAACACACACTCTTCCAGACTCTGTGGGGCATAGGGAATAATTCTGGTTAAAGAAAAATTCCACTCTGCAGACGGGAATCGTACCCGGGACCTCCGGGTGAGAGGTCAGCTCGTTGATCACTCGACCACGGAGACAGTCAAATTCCTACATATTGTTTTTTTTTTTTTTTTTTTTTTTTTTTTTTTTTCCACAGGATCTTAAAACAAAAATCTTGTTTCTATCAATTTGAAGTTAAAACTTTGCAGAAAGGCTGTCAAACATATTTCGTTGTATATACTATAGCGATTTAAATGTAGAAGCAATGGTAAATGTTTAAAAAGATCGCTTCTACATGATCAATTTGATATCCTGTGCCAGTGATGGCCAAATGGCGGCCCGCGAATAAATATTAGATTTATTCCTTTTTTAAACGTCGTGCATAGATCTCATTTTAGAATTTGATGGTAGGTTTCAAGATTTTGAAGTATTTCGATCACCGATGGAACTTTTCAACAATGCCGGGGATCTACAGTTAGAAATGTGATCTCCAATTTGATTCATCTCTTCAAACAACAGAGGCAACTGGTGTTGACTTTTGGAAACTCATTTCAAAGGAGCGTTTTCCATATCTTAGAAACTGGGCTTTAAAACTTACTTCCATATTTGGTGGTACTTACATAGTGAAACTGCCTTCTTGCTATCAAACTAGTGAAATCAAAGTACAGAAACAGATTAACTGATTCAATGTTATTCTTAAAATTGCAACATCAGAACTGGAAGTGGATTTTAAATCTTTTGTAAAATATTTTACAAACTTCATTGTTCTTAGTAAAAAGCAATGCTTGTTCCTTTACTGTGCATGTAATAATATTAAAAATAATGTGCTCTTAAGTTACCATTGTTTTATTTGTATTATAGTTATACCATTAACTTTCCTGGCCCTCAAGTAAGGTCCTTATATTATTCTGGCCCTCGGTGCATTACTAATTGGCCATCTCTGCACCAGGCTAAAGAAATAATAAAATGTTTTAGAAGCGGTCGCTGTTTGATTGTCATTGAAAGTCTGTTCTGTTTCCACGGCCAGCAGTAGAACAAAAGAGATATGAAACAGATATGGACCTCCCGAATGAGAAAAGTCCGAGTATTTTAAAATTGAAAGCAATAACAGCAAATGTCTCGGATATGGTTAGTTCTACAGTAAAAATGAAACAATAAAAAATCTGATGTGTTATATTTACTTGACTTTCTCTACATCTCTGCAACAAATTATTGTTAAAAAGCTTATGCTTCAATTTACTTCATGCTAATCGAGAAATCATAAAAATAATCTGGCATTGCGTTAATCGATATAAGCTCTCCGATTAATATATGTACAATATTTATCGTAAGCAAAGAGAGTGTACCAGTGAGTGCCATAAAAGTGTTCATCCTCTATCTTCAATTTCTGGTATGAACGGCTGGCTTCAAAAGAAGTCTAAAAACATTTAATTCAGCTTAGCTGCGTAAATTGAATGTAAATAACACAAATATGCTTGTCTTGAATAAAGACTAATAGCTTTACTGTCCACGTTATTTTAAAATAGTTTAGCAGTAAATGACTTTTCCGGACTGCTGCTGTCGGTATGTGGGGTACATATTTTCGCCGTTGGTTTAATGCTTTTTAGACAATACTTACTTTCTCTACACGTACTGTCATATGTTCATAGTGTATAGAGAAGGTACTGCACTCTACCCAAAAATTCGATAACGAGATTTTACGGGAAATAATTGTTTTAAGGTCTCATGTATCACAAAAAGTATTTTCAGAAAAAGGTCCGCGTGTGTGTGTCTCAAAAACGAAAAGTCGGTAAAATACCAAATTTAGTATTTAAGTTATATATTTTCCAGGGATGCGACACGAAGATTTCAAGAAAAATCCCCCACCCCAAACTACCCTTTACATAGAAAGAAATTCTAAAATTTTTATTTTTTCAAAAATGACTAACGATTTTGATTAAAATACCGTATATTAAAAATATTTATATGGCAAATAAAATGTATATCTTGAATTTTCTGAGAATAGCCTCTGAAGACCTCCTTATTCTGAATGAATTTTGCTGAATTTCATGTGACTGGTAAACCGTAAGAGATAGACAAGAACTTAGTTCACAAAAAATGTAGATCACGTTAAAACACACAATTTATGTCATATACGTTTTTTTTTTTTTCGTGGAATTGACCATTTCAGAGATGTTCCTTGTTATTTGTTTCAGATGCAAAGTGCTTAAAACCTTTCTCACACGGAAAGTTGTGAACTCCTCGCCCTGCATAGAAATGAATTTCATCCGCATGGCAACCGGCTTTTAAAAATTTTGAGTATCGTTTTAGCCTAGAATATTCCCTTATTTTTCTTCTACTTACAAGGGAGCAAGTAATTAAGACAAGTTCTGCTAAAGTTTATCTCGATTATCATAAAGTAGATAGAAGAATATGCTTTTTAAAATAATTTGTTACAGAGATGTAGAGAAAGTCCTGTGAATAGAGCACATTAGATTTTTCAAAACAATAACAAAAATAAAGAATTGTAAGTATATAATTTACTTACGTTTTAGAAATGACATAAATCTGTGTAAATAGTATCTAACACCAATGATAGCAAAATAAGAGTAAATGTATATTTTACCACGTATACCAAGTCGTATAATTCTAATTTTTGGCCCATTTTGTATACTTGCTTACCGAAACGTAGGTATTTTTAAAAATCCCTGGAGGGAATTTTTCTAAAACTCTGTATGTCTCTTGTCGAATAATGTAAGCTAAGATTACGTAACTGTTTTGCTAATATAGAAATCTGATGTGCCACATTCACATAGTTTTCTCTAACTATGCTGCAACAAGATTTCCTATAAAAATTTATTTTTACTTTCTCTACACATACTATTTACATACTGTATAGAGGAAGTATTGTATTCCATCCAAAAGTTCGATACCGAGATTTCACCGGAAATACATGTTTTAGGATCCTTTTAATCCAAAATAATACATTTTCGGAAAAAGGTCCGTGTGTCTGTCTGTCGCTCTGTCTGTCTCTGTGCCTATGGACAACATAGCTCAAAAACCAAATGATTGATAAATACCAAACTGGATATGTAGGTTTGGTATCTTTCAAGTATGCGACACGAATATTTTAAGAAAATCCCCCCACCCCAACTACTCTTTATATGGAAACATTTTCGACAATTTTGATATTGTAAAAATTGGCTCTAACGATTTTGATTAAAATCCCGTAAATTTAAGATATTTACATACAAGTCAAACGGATATCCTGAATTATCTGGGAATAGCCTCTGAAGACCTCCTTATTCTGGATGAATTTTGCCGAATTTTGCTTAACTGTTAAACCGTAAGAGATAGACAAAAATGTACTATACAGAAAATGTAGATTACGGCAAAACACAATTTATGTCTTTAACAGCTTTGTTGTAGAGGTAACCGATTCCGATATATTCCTTGTTATTGACTTATATTTTTCTCAGACAGTATCTACTCTTGGCCAAGCAAAGAAGCGATTTGCAATGACAATGGCATAACGACAGTTTTTAAAACATGTGACTATCGGTTTAGCCTGGTGTATTCCCTTATTTTCTTCCTACTTATAAGGAACTTAGCAATAAGAACATTCTGCTAATGATTATCTCGATTAGCAAGGTGCGGAAAGAAGAGTAATCTTATGTAAGAAGTTTGTAGAACATCTAGAGAAAGTCATGTGAGTGTAACACATCAGGTTTTTTCTACCTTTTTCGTGCTTATCAAGATTGTGATATTATGCAAGAGAAATACAGAGACCGTTTTAATGTAAAGCGATAATAAAATATTTTAACATCCAGTCGCTGTGGATAGTTTTGAAATGCCGTTCTCTTCTTACGACAAGGAGAAAGAAAAAAGAATAGACTTCCCATTTGAGAAAAGTTTAAATTGCCAAATTGAAAAAATAACACGAAAATATCGGAAACAGTTAATTTCACAAAACATGCAATTTAATATAAATTGTGTTTTTGTCGAGATCTATACGTATTTTAGTGTAGGCAGTAGGGAAGTTTTTATATATCTCTTACAGTTATGTGAAAGTCGTCCAAAATGAACAAGACATCAGAGGCTATTCCTAGAAAAGTCAAGATAAACAGTACTCTAAGCATATCTTATTTTAATCATAATCATTACAATCATTTTTGGGAAAATCAAAATTTTCAAAAAATGTTTCAGTTGTAAATGTAGTTCTGGGTGCGGGAGCTTTCTTAAATCATCATGTTGGATCCTTGGAAGATGTAAAACTTTAACATCACATTGGTATATAAACAACTTTCACACTTACATTCTTTTGCTCCCTCTCCCTTTCTTTCTCTCTCACACCGATCTTTCCAAAAATTCGGGGGTCTCGAAACATGTATTTCCGCAAAAAATGTCGATATCTAATTTTTCGGTGCAATGCATTACCTTCTCTGAGTACACTGTGCATGGCAAAGAAAGTAAACATAGGTTGAACTGTGTTGCAAACATTATGCTTTCAAAAAAGGAAAAAAAGTTTCAAGAGTCCAATTTCGTTGTAAGAACAATCCAAAATGTATTACAATATATAGGCAATATGTAGAAATTAAAGTTATGTCGAACCATAAACGATATGAAACTTATTTCGCCCGCCTGGGTAGTGCGGTAGTAGCATGTCTGCCTCACATTCAAAAGGTCGTGAGTTCGAATCTCGCTTAGGGTGAGTTACGGATAAGGTTTTTTTTTTCCTGAGAAGACGAATATTGATAACTTTAAGCTCCATGGACCCCGATAGCATTTGAGCATCATTTCACCAATTTCATTCATCATCTGATATGACCAACCAGGTTAAAGGACGTTAAGCTACAAAAACAAAAAAAAAAAACAAAAAAAAAAAAACTAATTTCATTGTTTTATTGTTACATTTATATAGGCCGCTTTAACATCGTCATATTGGGAGCTTTGCATTAGAAACAACTCGTCTGTAGGTTCTTTACGTTTATTTTCCTTAAACACACACACATTCACTCTCTCATACATATTTCCAGACTCTGTGGGGGATAGGGAATAGTTCTGGTTAAAGAAAAATTCCCCGCCCCTGCCGAGAATTGAACCCGGGACCTTTCGACGACGGAGGCAGTCCTTATTTCGTTGTGGGGGCATGGAGAATTCCATTTCTGTTGGGGTTAAGGAACTTTTAGCTAAGGCTACGTCAATATTTAATTTGTAAACCGCATTCCATATATTGAACCAGCAGCAGAACAATAAATAATTCATTTACCATGGCTAATAGTCTTTTCTGCTCCCAAACAATGCCACACGGTTTCATTGACCACTACATCCGCAATTCTTTGTAACAACAAGCATTGGCAAATTACAACAAAGAATCCAAATTTTTGCCTCCATAAACTCAATTTAAAGCCACAGTCTGCTGCATGAAATGTAAACACTATTCTGTGTAATGTTGTTCATTGTCGCCAGCTTTTCAACTCATAACACAAGGTCAGCTGCCATATACGTGGTTCTTATTAAAGTTGGGTCGAGCGGTTCATTTTCAGTATTCGATTCATACGATTCGTTCATCCAATATGAATCGATGCATACGTTTCGTTCATCCAGTATGAATCGATTCATAAGTTTCGTTCATCCAATATGAATCGATTCATACGTTTCGTTCATCCAATATGAATCGATTCGTACGATTCGTTCACAATTCATTAATTGTCCCCATGCCTTTTCTGTGTTTGACTTATGTTGTACACGGGGATGATAGTCACGTGGTGGTTCCTTTAGCATAAAAACAGTAGTTTATATAAGAAAACGTTCTACTCTTCCATCTATTGCAAACATATATGGTAAAATTTCCTCATTACTCCAAAAAAAAAAAAAGTCTAAAATTGACACATCAACTTCGACTGCATAGCGGTATTTTTGTAATATACGTAGAGTAATTATTATTCATTAATGTCGCGGTTGCGCGACACTAAGTCATGTAATTTTTATAAATACGTCATTATAAGAGAACGCTAGTTCAGGAATATTCGAGGTAATTTTAGTGCATTAGAATAGTATGTTTCTATACCTATTTATAATTGCTTTATTTGTCGTAAAATTTTGTTTCTGCAATTATATATCTTGCTAACGTAGTGTCGATTTAGCTGTGCATATATTATATTTCAAATAATGCAAAAAATAAATAAATATATATATATAACATAGTTGAAATATCTAACGCTTGCTTTCTCATCCCTAAACAATATGATGACGCTCGTGGTAGTTCGGCAATGATCGCCAGTGTTCGTTTTCTTATGTATATTGTACATTATATATTCTTATATTTAGCCTCATGGCCTCAGCACTATTTATTTTCTCACAATAAAATGAATGACTATACATCCCGGTACACTCATCGTGCGCACTCGGCAGTTTTCGTCGAAGCTCGGCCTGGTACTTAGAGGTGGAAGCAAAAGAAAAACAAACCCCAATACCTGATCACGATTCTTCAAATCTGCGATTCTTTTTGAACGACGATTCATACTATTCTTCCCTTGTAGTCGTTCATATGAACCATTCATTCATGAATCGCCCCATCTCTAGTTCTTATGGACTATGCCGCATGCGTTTGTTAGGTTGTTACTACCTAGAGAATCTGAGAATGCTAAACATACGAGGTACGTCCAGAAAGTAAGTTCCGTTTCAATTTATCTCCGCTGCAGCGCTGCGATCGCAGTTCCGCACATGCGCGGTAGACGCTCTGTATCAAGGAGAAGAAACGTGCGCCATTTTGAGATCGCTGTCAGCCACATACGCTTTGTTCTGCTTGTTTACAATGTCGGAGTTGATTGAAAATCCCGCCGCTTGTGAAATCAGATCTGTGATTCGTTTTCTGAATGCTAGGAAAGTGAAACCAATTGATTTATCGGCAAATTTGCGAAGTTTACGGACAAAATGCGATGAGTGATTCAATGGTGAGAAGATGGGTCCGACAGTTCAATGAAGGACGTAGTGAAGTGCACGATGAAGAACGAAGTGGGCGTCCGTCTTTGGTTACAGAAGAAATGGTTCACGCGATTGATGACAAGATCCAGGAAAACCGCAAGTTTACAATTAGTGCTCTCGCTATGGAATTTCCCCAAAGCTCACGATCACTAATTCATGAAATTGTTACCGAAAAACTGAAATTTCGTAAACTTTGCTCACTTTGGGTACAGGCGGCAAATTTCTATGAAGAAGGTAAACAAAAATTTGTGCCACGCTATGACAAATGTCTGCAAAATTTCGGCAGTTATGTGGAAAAATAGTTTAAGAGTTGTAGAATTTTGTAAATAACTATTCTGTATCTGTACCCAATTTAATTTATTACCAAACGGAACTTATTTTTTGGACGTACCTCGTATTTTCAGACAGCGGGCATAAAAAGTAAAGCTTTCGTATTAGAACCTTTCTTACAAAAAGTTGAACACCAGTGAAGGCAAATGTGTATAGCCTTCCCCTTACGACCCTTATTTCTTGCGATGTATTAAATCGTGTATTTTTACTTTCTCTACACGTACTATGTACATAGTGTAAAGAGAAGGTATAGTAATGGACCCAAAAATTTGATACCTAGATTTCACCGGAAATAGACGTTTTAGAGTCCCCTGTATAAAAAAAATGTTTTGAAAAGTCTGTGTGTCCGTGTGTCTGTAAACACGATAATTCAAAATCGAAAAGTCGGTAAAATACCATACTTAGTATTTAAGTTTAGTATCTTCCAGGGATGCGACAAGCAGATTTACAGAAAAATCCTCCTACCCCAAACTATCCTTTAAATGGAAAAATCAAGAATTTTGATTTTCTCAAAAAATGGCTCTAACGACTTGATTAAAATACCGTATGTTAAAGATATTTATATGGAAAAGAAAATGTATATCTTGAATTTTCTGGGAATAGCCTCTGAATGCATTTTGCGTAAGTTGTAGACGTGCGACATAGACAAAAACTTGCTACACAAAAGATGTACACCATGTTAAAACACACAGTTTATGTCATATGCTTTTTTTTCGTTGAATTGGCAATTTCTGAGGTATTCCTTGTTATTTGTTTCAGAATCAAAGTACTTAAACTTTTTTTGACACGGAAAGTTGTAAACTCCTGGCAGCCCTGCATAGAAAGTATTTCCTCCACATGACAAAGATTTTACCATCGTTTTAGTCAAGTGTATTCCCTTATTTTCCTTCTACTCACAAGGGAGCAAGCAATTAAGACAATTTCTGCTGATGTTTATCTCGATTATCATGACGTAGAGAGAGGAATATGCATTTTAACAATGATTTGCTACAGCAATGTAGAGAAAGCCATGTGACTGGAACACATGAGATTTTGTAAGTCATGACGGACTATTATAATGAAACGGACATTCAGTAGAACCGTAGGGATATGTGCCAAAGACGTCGAGACACATTGCAAGTGATCATGTTGTCAGCACTGCTGATATGAAGGCCAAACAATAGCAGGCTAGAGCTTACGCAATACAAAAGTAGACTGATATTTTGACACAAATTTCAGTTGCATACTTCATCATTTAATATTCAGGATTATCTAAAATATAGTATTTTGACAATAGGGGTGCAGACCCTAAAACTGGCGATTCCAACCAAATAAGTGACTACCGTCATCACATGATACCTCATAGCACCTCAATCAAATCTGTTATGTTACTGGTCTGGGATAACAGATGCTTAGGGGTGGACATAGCCTCAGGCTATCGGGTTTTAAAATTATCCTACGATTAAACTAATAGTAGGAGACGGGACGTAGCCGTATGGGTAATCCCTTCTTGAAATCAGATGCTACGAGAGAGGTACCTCTAGGTAATAACTAAACTCTATTTACATTGTTACAAGAAATGATGAGGATGAGCTTTTCACACGTTGATTATGATAATTAATTTAGATTGTAGTCAACTTACCTTTTACCCGCGGAGCGTGATGACCTTAACGCATCGCGGAAGTTCTTGAAATTTTCGAAAAATGTTTCAGTAAAGGGTAGTTGGGAGATACCGACTGAACTTAAATACTAAGTTTGGTATTTACCCGTCTTTTCTTTTTTGAACTATGCTGCGCAACAAACACACACACACACACACACACACACACACTCACACACACATTGGACGGCCGCGCCGTGGCCCAGTGGTTAGACCACTCGCCTCTCACCAAGACGTTCGATCCCAAGCGACCGCATGTGAGATTTGTGATGGACAAAGCGGCGCAGGGGCGGGTTTTCTCCGGGCTCTCCGGTTTCCTCCGCATTTCACCGGTGCTCCATCTTCATTCCAATATCATCAGTGTCATCCTCTGCAGTGTCACAAGTAATAAAATCAGGCGTTAAACGCTATCCCAAAACACACACACATAGAAAACCAGAAACACACGGACATGTTTCTAAAAATGCTTTTTTTATTCAGGGGGTCTCAAAAGATGTATTTTTGGTGAAATTTCTATTTATAATTTTGAGTGGAATACAATAGTTACGCTATCGACTATGTAGATTGTACGAGGGCCGTCTTTTTATTTTTTTCAACCTACGATAGGCTATAAATAAAAGACAAGCTCATAGAAAACAATTATTTTATTACTAAAAGTTTTGTACACTTATGGCTACTTTTCAACATAATCACCAAAGAGATTGAGACATTTGTCGTACCTGTGCACAAGCTTTGCAATAGCCGCTTCAAAAAATGTTGCCGCCAATGATTTCAAATGAGCATTGACGTTGTTTTGGAGATCTTGAGCAGTTATCCAAAATTCCGAAAAATTCATCCAGAATAAAGTAGTCTTCAGAGGCTATTTCCAGAAAATTCAAGATATACATTTTATTTGCCAGGTAAAAATATCTTTAATACACGATATTTTAATCAAAATTTTCGAAAAAATTTTATGAAAAGGGTAGTCGGGGGTGGGGGGATTTTCTTGAAAATCTTCGTGTCGCATCCTTGGAAGATACCAAACCTAAATTCCAAGTTTGGTTTTTAACGGACTTTTCGTTTTTGAACTATGCTGCCCACAGACACACAGGCAGACACACACACACACACACACACACACACACACACACACACAGGCAGACACACACACACACACACACACACACACACACACACACACACACGGAAATTTGTCTAAAAATGCACTTTTTTTATTCAGGGGGTCTCAAAATATATATTTCCAGTAAAATCTCGGTATGGAATTTTTGGGTGCATTACAATACCTTCTCTATAAACTATGTACATAATACGTGTAGAGAAAGTAATTATATGTGTTTTCAGCTTTCCAACATACAAAGCTCCAAGGCTTTCAAATCACGAATATGATGGGACACATTCGTTCACGGTCTTCTGGACTATTATCGAAATTGTGTTGTTTGACATAATTATGACGGTCTACGAACTTGAAATCACATAATTGCTGTTCAGTTGCTGCCGCAAAATTAAATGCTAAATATTGCTAAATGCTAAAATTTTTACTTTGTCTAACCCCGTATGTACAATGTACATAGCGATAAAGAAGTATTGCTTTCCAACCAAAAATTCGATACTCAGATTTCACCGGAAATACATGTTTTGGGTCTCCCTAGATAAAAAAAAAAAAAAAAAATTTTTAGGAAAGGGTCTTTCTGTGTGTGCGTGTGTGTATGTGTGCGTGTGTGTATGTGTGCGTGTGTGTATGTGTGCGTGTGTATATGTGTGCGTATGTCTGTGGGCAACATAGTTCGAAAAGGAAAAATTCGTTAAAAACTAAACTTGGTATTTAGGTTTGGTATCTTCCAAGGATAAGACACGAACATTTTCAAAAAAATCCCCTCACTCCCAACTACCATTTACATGGAACTTTTTTCGAAAATTTTGATTTTCTCAAAAATGGCTCTAATGATTTTGATTAAAATATCGTATATTAAAGATATTTACCTCACAAATAAACTGCATAGTTTGAATATTCTGGGAATAGCTTCTGAAGACTATTTTATTCTGCAAGAATTTTACGGAATTTTACTGCTAACCCGTAAGAGGTAGACAAAAACTTACCACACAAAACATGTAGATTACACTAAAAACACAATTTATGTTATATACATTTTGTTCGTGGAGTTGATCGTTTTTTTTTTTTTTAGATATTCCTTGTTATTGGTTTCAGCTTTAAAAAAATATACTTTTCTCATACAGGAATTTGTCAACTCGTGTCCATACAAACAAAGGAACTTCAGTCACCTAGTAATCAGCTTTTGACTGTCACTTTAACCTATGGTACTCCCTTATTTCGCTTCTACTTACAAGGAAGCAAGTAATAAGACTATTTCTGCTAATTTTTTCTCGATTAGCATAAAGTAAATAGAAGAATTAACAGTAATTTGTTACAGATATGTAGAGAACGTCTTTGGAATGGAACACACCAGATTTTTGATTAAGTAATGTTGTATTTGGTCGTCTCCTTAGCGCGGTGGTAGCGCAGCTGCCTACCAAGCGGGAGATCTGGGTTCGATCCCCCAGTACCGGCGTGGGGATTTTTCCCCCGCTGGGAGACCTGGACCGGGGTGCACTCAGCCTCGTGAGGTCCCTGGGGGGCCAATTGAGGAGCTACTTGATGGAGAAGTAGCGGCTCCAGGTCGTGAGGACCGCATTAACCGGCCGGGAGGGGCTCGAGGCGCTGACCACGTCTCACCCTCCAATACTGCACCCCATCCATGACGTCTGTAGTGGACCGAGATGGGGGACGCAGCGGCCGGGCGGTAGGCCAAGGTTCCCCGTGAGCTGTCGTGCCATGGAGTTATTAATGTTGTATTTTGTTAGTGATCTATGTCAGTACACATATTATTAACAGAAAGTTTCTTGCACAGTTAATGGAAGTTTACTTGATGCATAGAAAATGAATAAACAAAAACTTACTATGCAAGTGATTGTTGATTATTTTTGTCCTGACTGGAACACTACCACCAGGGGATATAATTGGTACATGATTACAATTTTGTTCCGATGACTCCAGGGGATTGTGAAATGTAACAGAAATTTTGAATGAGACTTTGCATTTCATTGTCGATCGAAAATTTTACAAATTGTTGTTAAAAGATGCAAACGTGTCGAATATTTTTAACATACTTGGAGATTGTAGCATTTCACACACAAATAATTCATATTACCATTAACTAAGTTTCTGTTGCGTAAAGTTCAATGCTGTTGAAATGGTGTGTGATGATTTGTATGTGTCGTGTATTCTAAGCTCCCTTCAACTTGCTCTGATAGCAAACCAACTACCCGTTCCTTTAAAAAGTACCCTCTCCTAAAACATTTTTATTTCTCTACACATACTATGTACATAGTGTGTAGAGAAGGTATTGTAATGCACCCCAAAATTCGATACCGAAATTTCACTGGAAATACATGTTTTAGGACCCCCTGAATAAAGAAAAGCATTTTTTGGAAAAAGGTCCGTGTCTGACTGTGGACAGCATAGCTCAAAACGAAAATACCGTTAAATAACAAACTTGGTATTTAGGTTTGGTATCTTTTAAGGATGCGACAGAGGCCGCGCCTGGTCAGACGGCCCGGGTTCCATCCGAAGCCACCGCATGTGAAATTTGTGATGGACAAAGCGGCGCAGGGGCAGGTTTTCTCCGGTTTCCCCCACCACCGGAGCTCCATCTTCATCAGTGTCATCGCCTGCGGTGCTAGAGAAGTAAAAGCGGGCGTTAAATACTACCAAAAAAAAAAAAAAAGGATGCGACAAGAAGATTTTCAAGAAAATTCACCCACCCCAACTACCCTTTATATGGAACTTTTTACGAAAATTTTGATTTTCTCAAAAATGGCTCTAACTATTTTGATTAAAATTTCGTATATTTAACATATTTACCTAACAAACAAAATGTATATCTTGAATTTTCTGGGAATAGCCTCTGAGGACTACTTTATTCTGGATGAATTTTATGGAATTTTGAATAACTACTAAGCCGTAAGAGATGGACAAAAACTTACATCACAAAACTGTAGAACACGTTAAAACACACAATTTATGTTGTATACTTTTTTCGTGGAGTTGATCGCTTTTGAGATTGAGCGTTAGGCCGATTTTTTTTTACATAAAACCAAAATGACCAGCATTTTGCTTTTCCACAACAAAATGTCCAAATGCTAAAATACACTATATACATATACAAGATAGCACCCGAGATAAACAGTATACACTTTTATCGCAGGATGAATATTACGTATTTCAAAGGAAAATTGCTGTTCCTAAAAATACATAAATTGGTTCACCACCAGCACAAAACTAGAACAGAATCTGAGGTGCTTCCAGGAGGGAGGGATGAGGTGAGACACTGGGCGGCCGGCGACACAGCAATGAGAGTCTCCACAGCTACCAGATAGAGCCACTCCGACAGTCGGGCAACGTAGGCCCTGAAGCATGAGATCCTCTTCCCATTCGCGCTAAATTTGACTAAAAGTCTACTCGCGTTTTTGTTGGGCTTCACAGACCCAGACTACCTGGTGACTTCTTAAATAACAATTCACTAGGATTTGCTTTGTAGAATTGCAGTTTATTTTGTAATCATTTCGTACAAATCTAAAGTGATGCTGCAATCGCTCGATGTAATTATGCGCTTTGTTGAATGTTGTAAATATTTGTGCGCATATAATTCTACTCAAATACATTAATGTACGCCTAATCACCAAGTGGCTTTTTCCATACTTGTGAAAAAGCCTCTTTCTTTTTGATAACTGGCTTCACAAGCAAGAAAATCAACACGTAACTATGATAAAGTAATAATAAACATTAGCATCCAGCGATTTTAACTTTGGAATGCATCAGAACAAAAACATTTGAACATCAAATGTTACCAAAATGACATGAAACACGCAAAAGGCCTGCAGATTTTGTGGTTAAGATACAAATATTGCCTCAGTCCAACGGCTCTAAGGGACGGTCGTCATATTCCTCTACCCAGCTGAAACTCGAGGTACAATGTGCGTTCCATAGTATACTTTTCCCCCGCCATGCCCCATCGAACCACTATCGCCAATATTTCAAACCTTGAAACACACCGGGCGAAGGATGAATGAAATGAGAACTGAAACGACATGATGTTACAAGAATTCGGATGAAAGAAGACACTCGAGCATTCGCCTTTCGACCCGCGAAAACGCCTTAAAAACGCATTGATCTATGTGAGCGGCAGTCGGGGATCCAACGGACCACCGGATGCGAATCACAAGCCTTACCCTGGCGCTACCTCGCTCGGCTTGTTCTATTAACCATCACGATAATATAATTGCTTTTGAACTTAATCCTATAGCATGGTGTTCACATTTAACGGAATATGATATGCCAAACCTGTAATATATTCAAATATGTTTTGGTGTTATTACTTTCTCTATACGTACTATGTACATAGTGTATAGAGAAGGTATTGTATTGCACCCAAAATTCGATACAGAGATTTCAACGGAAATACATGTTTTGAGACTCCCTGAATAAAAAAAAAAGCATTTTTAGAAAAATGTCCGTGTGTGTGTCTGTCTGTCTGTTTGTCTGTGTGTGTGTGTGTGTGTGTGTCTGTGTGTGTGTGTCTGTGGGCAGCATAGCTCAAAAAACGAAAAAACTGTTGAATACCAAACTTGGTATTTAAGTTTGGTATCTTCCAAGAATGCGACACAGAGATTTTCAAGAAACCCCCCCACCCCCAACTACCCTTTACATGGAAGTTTTTTTTTCGAAAATTTTGATTTTGTTAAATATGGCTCTAACGATTTTGATTAAAATGTGGTATATTAAAGATATTCACCTGACAAATAAAATGTATATCTTGAATTTTCTGGGAATAGCCTCTGAAGACTACTTTATACTGGATTAATTTTACGAAATTTTGCATAACTGCTAAACCATAAGAGTTGGACAAAAACTTACCACACAAAAAATGTAGAGCACGTGAAAATACACAATTTATGTTATGTACTTTTTTTGTGGAGTTCATCTTTTTGAGATATTCCTTGTTTTTGGTTTCTGCTTTGAAAAACTTTTCATACAGAAATTGTCATCTGCTGTCCATACAAACAAAAGAACTTCAGTGACATAGCAACCAGCTTTTGAGTATCACTTTAACCTATGGTACTCCCTTATTTCTCTTCTACTTACAAGGAAGCAAGTAATAAGACTATTTTTGCTATTTTTTCTGATTATCATGAAGAAAATAGAAGTATAAGCTTTTTGAGAATAATTTGTTGCAGAGATGTAGAGAAAGTCATGTGAATGGTACACATCAGATTTTTTTTTATATTAAACTGCCGATTAACAATAAAATCAAACTATTTGTATATGGTTTATATCATAAATGTATTAATTTATCCCAACATTGTTGTGGTATTTCTTTTTAAGTATAAAAAGAAAATTCCATATAACTACAGTCAAAAGTAACCCAGTCGTCATCCAATGTGGCATCACACCGTTATTTTACGTGGGTTCCCCCATCTTTTATCACTGGCACATTTGACTGCAGTTGCTGGGGTTCCTTACTCAGGTTATTCGAACCGCTTACGTTAAGGTTATATATATATATATTACCTTAACCTAAACCTAAGTGGTTTGAAAAGTTCTCATTCTTGGAAAGCAATATATGCTTTCAAAGTAGTTTTATTTATCAACATAATGTCCTCTAATACCAATATATTTGTCCAGCGGTGTTCGAACGCCATTATCCGCTCTCTGTAGTGTTCCTCTGGAAGTGCAGCAAAGTACACACTTACAGCCGCAATTGCTCTTTCATTGCACGACAAGCGCTTACCAGCGAGGAGTTTCTTCAGTTTTGGAAACAGATGGAAGTCTGAGGGAGCCAAATATGGATGTTCCAGCACTTCATAGTGCAGATCTCTCAATTTCTCCATTGCCAAAACACTTTTGTGGGCAGGTGCACTGTCCTTAGGGTAAACAATTTTTTTCTTTTTTAACCCGGGTCTGTTTTCACGAATGCTTACATTAAATTTGGTTAGAAGTTGAGAGCAGTGTTCTCCAGTAATAGCTTTACCTTTTTCGAGCTAATCACCAAAATTCCTTTGGCATCCCAAAACACTGACGCCATGATCTTTCCCGCCGATGACACCATCCTCGCCTTCTTTGGAGTTGAAGAACCAGCTTCTGTCCACTGCTTCGACTGTTGCTTGGATTCGGGTGTGTAGTGGTGAATCCATGTTTCATCCATTGTGACGTATCAGCGCAAAAAGTGACATATTCCTGTATGAGAAACGTATCAGTTTTTACTTTCTCCATACGCACTATGTACATAGTGAATAGAGAAAGTATTGCACTCCACCAAAAAATTCGATACCGAGATTTCACCGGAAATATGTTTTAGGGTCCCCAATATCCAAAAAAACATTTTCACAAAAAGGTCCGCGCGCGCGTATGTGTGTGTTTGTGTCCGTGTGTCCGCGTGTCCGTGTGTCCGTGTGTCTGTGAACACGATAACTCAAAAACGAAAAGTCGGTAAAATACCAAACTTGGTATTTAAGTTTAGTATCTTCCAGGGATGCGACACGAAGATTTTGAGAAAAATCCCCCACCCCCAACTAACCTTTACTTGGAACTTTTTTCGAAAATTTTGATTTTCTCAAAAATGGCTCTAACGATTTTGATTAAAATTTCGTATATTAAACATATTTACCTGATAAATAAAATGTATATCTTCAATTTTCTGGGAATAGCCTCTGAAGAGTAGTTTATTCTGAATGAATTTTACTAAATTTTAAATAACTGCTAAACCGTAAGAGATGGACAAAAACTTACTACACAAAAAATGTGGAGCACTTTAAAACACACAATTTATGTTATATACATTTTTTTCGTGGAGTTCGACGTTTTTGTGACATTCCTTATTTTTGGTTTCTGCTATGAAAAACGTATACTTTTCTCATACAGGAACTTGTCAACTCCTATTCATATAGAGAAAGGAACTTCGTTGACATAGCAACCAGCTTTTGACTATCACTTTAACCTACAGTTGTCCCTTATTTCGCTTCTACTTACAAGGAAGCGAGTAATTAGACTATTTCTGCTATTTTTTTTCTGATTAGCATAAAGTAAATAAAAGTATAAGCTTTTTAAGAATAATTTATTGCAGGGATATGGAGAAAGTCATGTGAATGGTACACATCAGATTTTTTAAACTTGAAACCGATAACAAGGAATATCTCAAAAACGACCAAATCCACGAAAAAAAAATGTATATAATATAAATTGTGTGTTTTAACGTGCTCTACATTTGTTATGTGGTAAGTTTTTGTCCATCGTTTAGCAGTTATCCAAAATTCCGTAACATTCATCCAGAATAAAGTAGGCTTCAGAGGCTGTTCTCAGAAAATTCAAGATATAAATTTTATCTGTCAGATAAATATCATTAAAATCATTAGAGCCATTTTTGAAAAAATCAAAAAGTTCGAAAATTTTTCCACGTAAAGGGTAATTTGGAGTAGAGGGATTTTTCTCAAAATCTTCGTGTCGCGTCCCTGAAAGATACTAAACTTAAATACCAAGTTTGGAATTTTACGAAATTTTCGTTTTTGAGTTATCGTGTTCATAAACACACAGACACACACGCACGGACCTTTTTCTCAAATTGCTTTTTTTGGATTCAGGGGTTCCTAAAACGTGTGTTTCCGGTGAAATCTCGGTATCGAATTTTTGGGTGGAATACAATACTTCGTCTATACACTATGCACATAGTACGTAAAGAGAAAGTAAAGATCTGATGTGTTCCATTCACATGACGTTTTCTAGTTGTAGCACAACTAAATTTGTCTTACAAAAGACTATCTTATTATACGTCATACTAATCGAGATAAACTTTAACAGAACTGATCTTATTACTTCAAAATCTTTTAAAAACCAGTCGGTAATTGAAATAATTGAAATTCGCTTAAGTTTACATGCTAAGAGTAAACAAAAGAGAGATGAAAAGGAAGATGTCTTTCCGGTTGAGAAAACTGAAAGTAGTTAAATCGAAAACTAATAACTCGGAATACCTTGAAAAAGGTTAATTCTACAAAAATGTATATGACACTAATTGTGTGTATTAATCTTCATTTTTTTTAAGTAGGTTTTTGTCTGTCTCTTATGTTTTACCACTTATGCAAAGTTATACAAAAAACATCCAGAATGAAGAGGTCTTCGGAGGCTATTCCCAGAAAAAGCAAGATATACATTTCATTTGTTATGCAAATTACTTAAACATTTTAATAAAAATCGTCGGAGTCATTATTGAGAAAATCAAAATTTTGAACATTTTTCCATTTAGAGGATAATTGGGATGGGAGGATTTTGTTGAAAATCTTTGGAGCATTTGAATTAAATACCAACTTTAGTATTTAACAGACTTTTCGTTTTTGAGCTATGCTGCCCAGAGACACACAGACACACACACACACACACGAACATTTTCCTAATCTTTTGTTTCAGGGGTCTCAAAACATGTACATCCGGTCAAACCTCGGTATAAAATTTTTAGGTGGAATACTATACCTTCTGTATCCAATATGTACGTTACACATACTGTTAAAGAAAATAAAAATTCATGTGCTTTTCGTGTGGTGATATTTCAGTTCATACCAAAATTGTTTATTATTGTTCTCTGAGAATAAAGGGAATTTAATGTATTGTCAGTTTTATTTTATCAATGTACTGACTTTTTTTGTACAAATGTCGTTTTTTTAAACATTTTGATGCTGTTTCATTTGAATTAAGGTGCTTAGCGCCTGTTTAGGTACATGTTTTAAACGCGTTTTACTTTCTCTACTCCGTATGGTAAGAAGGGAAAGAATTGTATTTCACCCAAAAATTCGATCTCAAAATTTCACCAGAAATACGACTCTAATTCCCTGAGTGTTTGACCAGCATACCTCACAAACGAAAGCACGTTGTATATGCCTATTTGATATTTAAGTTTTGCATCTTCCCAGGATGTAACTAAGAAACTCCTGGCGGCAACATTTTCTTTTGTCGAAAATTTAGATTTGTTTTCTTCAAAAATATTATAACGACTTTGATTTATGACATACGTTTTAAATAATTACACGATAAAAGAATTAATGTATTTCCTTGAATTTTCTAGGAATAGCCTATTCTGGTTGACTTTTGCATAACCGATAAAGTGTGAGATAGACTACAGACGAGATGTAGATCTCGCCAATATAGTCAGTTTTGTGACATATAGTATATCTATAATTATTATTATTATTTCGCTGATATTATTGTTATTAGCTTCAGTTTCCTCAAATTTGAAATTAATATTCGTTTAACGTTCTTATGGTCAACTAAAGAGAACGGAATTTCGAAGGAATATCATAGCGATCAGAACTTAAACGGTTAGGCTATAGAGTAGGAGTAGAAATAGTAGTAGTAGCGGTAGTGGCAGTGGCAACGTCAGCAATGGCATCCACAGTGACAGTGGCGGCAGTGCCAGCGGAGTAGTAGACGTAGTAGTGCTACTAGAGGACGAGGTGGTGGTTGTGGTAGTGGTAGTTGTTGTGGTAGTGGTAGTTGTTGTGGTAGTGGTAGTTGTTGTGGTAGTGGTAGTAGTGAACGTAGTGGTGGTTGTGGTGGTAATAGTAGTAGTAGTGGTAGTGGTAGTAGTGAACGTGGTGGTTGTGGTGTTATTGGTAGTAGTAGTGGTAGTGGTAGTAGTGAACGTGGTGGTTGTGGTAGTGGTAGTAATGAACGTGATGGTTGTGGTGTTAATGGTGGTAGTAGTGGTAGTGGTAGTAGTGAACGTGGTGGTTGTGGTAGTGGTAGTAATGAACGTGATGGTTGTGGTGTTAATGGTGGTAGTAGTGGTAGTGGTAGTAGTGATGGTTGTGGTAGTGGTAGTAGTGAACGTAGTAGTGGTTGTGGTAGTGGTAGTAGTGAACGTGGTGGTGGTTGTGGTGGTAATGGTAGTGGTAGTGGTAGTAGTGAACGTGGTGGTGATGGTTGTGGTGGTAGTGGTAGTAGTGGCGGTTGTGTTACTGGTAGTAGTGAACGTAATGGTGGTTGTGGTAGTGGTAGTAGTAGTAGTGGTTGTAGTAGTGGTAGTAAAGGTGGATATGTTAGTGGTAGTAGTGAACGTACTGGTGGTTGTGGCAGTGGTAGCGGTAGTAGTAATAGTGGTTATGGTAGTGGTAGTAGTGGTGGTTGTGGTAGTGGTAGTAGTGAACGTAGTGGTGGTTGTGGTAGTGGTAGTAGTGAACGTGGTGGTGGTTTAGGTGGTAGTGGTAGTGGTAGTAGTGGTGGTTGTGGTAGTGGTAGTAGTAGTGATAGTAGTGAACGTGATGGTGGTTGTGGTGGTAATGGTAGTTGTAGTGGTAGTAGTGAACGTGATGGTGGTTGTGGTGGTAATGGTAGTGGTAGTGGTAGTAGTGAACGAGGTGGTGGTGGCTGTGGTGGTAGTGGTAGTAGTGGTGGTTGTGGTAGTGGTAGTAGTAATAGTGGTTGTGGTAGTGGTAGAAGTGGTGGTTGGGGTAGTGGTAGTCGTAGTTGTAGTTGTGGTGGTGGTGATAGTCGTAGTAGTGGTGGTAGTGGTGATAGTCGTAGTTGTAGTAGTGGTGGTAGTGGTGATAGTCGTAGTAGTGGTGGTAGTGGTGATAGTCGTAGTAGTGGTGGTAGTGGTGATAGTCGTAGTTGTAGTAGTGGTGGTAGTGGTGATAGTCGTAGTAGTGGTGGTAGTGGTGATAGTCGTAGTAGTGGTGGTAGTGGTGATAGTCGTAGTAGTGGTGGTAGTGGTAGTCGTAGTTGTAGTAGTGGTGGTAGTGGTGATAGTCGTAGTAGTGGTGGTAGTGGTGATAGTCGTAGTTGTAGTAGTGGTGGTAGTGGTGATAGTCGTAGTAGTGGTGGTAGTGGTGATAGTCGTAGTAGTAGTGGTAGTGGTGATAGTCGTAGTAGTGGTGGTAGTCGTAGTTGTGGTGGTAGTGGTAGTGGTTGTCGTAGTTGTAGTTGTGGTGGAGGTGGTGATAGTCGTAGTAGTGGTGGTAGTCGTAGTTGTGGTAGTAGTGGTAGTGGTGATAGTCGTAGTAGTGGTGGTAGTCGTAGTAGTGGTGGTAGTGGTAGTGGTTGTGGAAGTCGTATTTGTAGTAGAGGTGGTAGTGGTGATAGTCGTAGTAGTGTTGGTAGTGGTTGTGGTGGTCGTAGTAGTGGTGGTAGTGGTTGTGGTAGTCGTAGTTGTTGTGGTGGTGGTGGTGGTGATAGTCGTAGTAGTGGTTGTAGTGGTTGTGGTAGTCGTAGTTGTAGTTGTGGTGGTGGTGATAGTCGTAGTAGTGGTTGTAGTGGTTGTGGTAGTCGTAGTTGTAGTTGTGGTGGTGGTGATAGTCGTAGTAGTGGTTGTAGTGGTTGTGGTAGTCGTAGTTGTAGTTGTGGTGGTGGTGATAGTCGTAGTAGTGGTTGTAGTGGTTGTGGTAGTCGTAGTTGTAGTTGTGGTGGTTGTGGTAGTCGTAGTAGTGGTGGTAGTGGTTGTGGTAGTCGTAGTTGTAGTTGTGGTGGTGGTGGTGATAGTCGTAGTAGTAGTGGTGGTAGCGGTTGTGGTAATTGTAGTAGTGGTGGTAGTGGTTGTGGTAGTCGTAGTTGAAGTTGTGGTTGTGGTAGTCGTAGTAGTGGTGGTAGTGGTTGTGGTAGTCGTAGTTGTAGTTGTGGTGGTGGTGATAGTCGTAGTAGTGGTTGTAGTGGTTGTGGTAGTCGTAGTAGTGGTGGTAGTGGTTGTGGTAGTCGTGGTTGTAGTTGAGGTGCTGTTGGTGATAGTCGTAGTAGTAGTGGTAGTGGTTGTGATAGTCGTAGTTGTAGTTGTGGTGGTGATAGTCGTAGTAGTGGTGGAAGTGGTTGTGGTAGTCGTAGTTGTAGTTTTGGTGGTGATAGTCGTAGTAGTGGTGGAAGTGGTTGTGATAGTCGTAGTTGTAGTTTTGGTGGTGATAGTCGTAGTAGTGGTGGAAGTGGTTGTGATAGTCGTAGTAGTGGTGGAAGTGGTTGTGATAGTCGTAGTTGTAGTTTTGGTGGTGATAGTCGTAGTAGTGGTGGAAGTGGTGGTGATAGTCGTAGTAGTGGTGGAAGTGGTTGTGATAGTCGTAGTTGTAGTTTTGGTGGTGATAGTCGTAGTAGTAGTGGTAGTGGTTGTGATAGTCGTAGTTGTAGTTGTGGTGGTGATAGTCGTAGTAGTGGTGGAAGTGGTTGTGGTAGTCGTAGTTGTAGTTTTGGTGGTGGTGGTGATACTCGTAGTAGTGGTGGTAGTGGTAGTCGTAGTGGTGGTGGTGGTGGTAGTTGTGGTAGTCGTAGTTGTAGTTGTAGTTGTGGTGGTTGTGGTAGTCGTAGTTGTAGTTGTGGTGGTAGTGGTAGTCGTAGTGGTGGTGGTGGTGGTGGTAGTTGTGGTAGTCGTAGTTGTAGTCGTAGTAGTGGTGGTTGTGGTAGTCGTAGTTGTAGTTGTAGTTGTGGTGGTTGTGGTAGTCGTAGTTGTAGTTGTGGTGGTAGTGGTAGTCGTAGTGGTGGTGGTGGTGGTGGTAGTTGTGGTAGTCGTAGTTGTAGTTGTAGTTGTGGTGGTTGTGGTAGTCGTAGTTGTAGTTGTGGTGGTAGTGGTAGTCGTAGTGGTGGTGGTGGTGGTGGTAGTTGTGGTAGTCGTAGTTGTAGTCGTAGTAGTGGTGGTTGTGGTAGTCGTAGTTGTAGTTGTAGTTGTGGTGGTTGTGGTAGTCGTAGTTGTAGTTGTGGTGGTAGTGGTAGTCGTAGTGGTGGTGGTGGTGGTAGTTGTGGTAGTCGTAGTTGTAGTTGTAGTTGTGGTGGTTGTGGTAGTCGTAGTTGTAGTTGTGGTGGTAGTGGTAGTCGTAGTGGTGGTGGTGGTGGTGGTAGTTGTGGTAGTCGTAGTTGTAGTCGTAGTAGTGGTGGTTGTGGTAGTCGTAGTTGTAGTTGTGGTGGACGTGATAGTCGTAGTAGTGGTTGTGGTAGTCGTAGTAGTGGTGCTAGTGGTTATGGTAGTCGTAGTAGTGGTGGTAGTGGTTGTGATAGCCGGAGTAGTAGTGGTGGTGGTTGTGGTAGTCGTAGTTGTAGTTGTGGTGGTGTTGATTGTCGTAGTAGTGGTGGTAGTGGTTGTGGTAGTCGTAGTAGTGGTGGTAGTGGTAGTCGTAGTTTTAGTTGTGGTGGTGGTGATAGTCGTAGTAGTGGTGGTAGTGGTTGTGATAGCCGTAGTAGTGGTGGTAGTGGTTGTGGTAGTCGTAGTTATAGTTGTGGTGGTGGTGATAGTCGTAGTAGTGGTGGTAGTGGTTGTGGTAGTCGTAGTAGTGGTGGTAGTGGTTGTGGTAGTCGTAGTAGTGGTGGTAGTGGTTGTGGTAGTCGTAGTAGTGGTGGTAGTGGTTGTGGTAGTCGTAGTTGCAGTTGTGGTGATGGTGATAGTCGTAGTAGTGGTGGTAGTGGTTGTGGTAGTCGTAGTAGTGGTGGTAGTGGTTGTGGTAGTCGTAGTAGTGGTGGTAGTGGTTGTGGTAGTCGTAGTTGCAGTTGTGGTGATGGTGATAGTCGTAGTAGTGGTGGTAGTGGTTGTGGTAGTCGTAGTTGCAGTTGTGGTGATGGTGATAGTCGTAGTAGTGGTGGTAGTGGTTGTGGTAGTCGTAGTTGCAGTTGTGGTGGTGGTGATAGTCGTAGTAGTGGTGGTAGTGGTTGTGGTGGTGATGGTGATAGTAATAGTGGTAGTCGTAGTGGAAGTCGTAGTGCGAGTTGTAGTGGTAGTCGTAGTAGTGGTGGTAGTGGTTTTGGTGGTGGTGATTGTAATAGTGGTAGTCGTAGTGGTAGTAGTAGTGGTAGTGAATGTGGTAGTCGTAGTAGTGGTGGTAGTGGTTTTGGTAGTCGTAGTTGTAGTTGTGGTGGTAGTGGGGATGATCGTAGTAGTGGTGGTAGTGGTTGTGGTGGTGGTGATAGTAATAGTGGTATTTGTAGTGGTATTTGTAGTTGTAATTGTGGTGGTAGTCGTAGTTGTAGTAGTCGTGGTAGTGGTTGTGGTAATCGTTGTTGTAGTTGTAGTGGTGATGGTGATAGTCGAAGTAGTGGTGGTAGTGGTTGTGGTAGTCGTAGTTGTAGTTGTGGTGGTGGTGATAGTCGTAGTAGTGGTGGTGGTTTTGGTAGTCGTAGTTGTAGTTGTGGTGATGGTAATAGTGATAGTCGTAGTGGTAGTTGTAGATATAGTGGTAGTGGTAGTCGTAGTTGTAGTAGTGGTTGTGATAGTGATAGTCGTAGTAGTGGTGGTAGTGGTTGTGGTAGTCGTAGTTGTAGTTGTGGTGGTGATAGTCGTATTAGTGGTGGAAGTGGTTGTGATGGTGGTGATAGTAATAGTGGTAGTTGTAATGGTAGTCGTAGTTGTAGTAGTGGTGGTAGTGGTTTATGGTAGTCGTAGTAGTGGTGGTAGTGGTTGTGGTAGTCGTAGTTGTAGTTGTGGTGGTGATAGTGGTAGTCGTGGTGGTAGTGGTTGTGGTAGTCGTAGTTGTAGTTGTGGTGGTGGTAGTAATAGTGGTAGTCGTGGTGGTAGTTGTGGTAGTGGTAGTCGTTCGCAGTGGTGGTGGGAGTAGTCGTAGTGGTAATGGCAGCAGCAGTAGTGGTGGTAGGTTTTTTTTTTTTTTTTTTTTTTTTTCCCTTTTTTTTTTGTCTTTTGGGGAAAAAATCTTTCAAATCCGCCACTCTTTGTGGTGAGCTGGATTTTCACCAACTAAAAAAAAAAGCCTAGCTACTACTATTATCAAAGTGGAACCGCTTATATCAAGCATACTTCCGCATGATACTTGTCTGTATTATACAGCAGATGCTCTTTCTTCTTTCTCTTTTTACTCTAAAATTGATTTAGCTAAATCTGTCACTGTATTCTAAGACTTACGGTTCGTCATCCTTACAGATACGAGATTATCAGCAGTGAGTACTGAGCCTAATTTTCATGTGCTCCTAATCTGAAGCGTTTCCATTTTGGACACTGTAAGAAGGCATATTCTGCAGAGTCCTGTCCTACACAATAACGACACCTGGCCGAGTCTATTTTACCAATCTTGAGTGCGTAATTACTGAATCTATCATGCCCGTTTAATATCTGTGCCAAAAAATAATCTATTTGTCTATGTGTGCATTGAAGCCACAATTTTATATCTGGGATGATCTTTTTGGTCTATTGTCCCACTAACGTGGTTTCATCCCACCTTTGCTGCCATTCGGTGATTATTTCTTTCCTAATTTCAGTCTTCTGACGCTTAAAATTATCCTGGGCTTTTTCATATATGAGATTTCGCTCTTTTACTTGCAGGTCAATTGGAATGGCTCCTGTTATCACTTGCAGTGCAGTTCTGTACGCATATATAGTCCTCAAAAGCATCTTTCGTTGTATTTTCAATAGTGCTTCAACATTTTTTTTCCTCTTTAGGGCCGAATGCCATATTGATGATGTATATAATAAGATGGAGTAGACCTCTTCACATATTATTTGCCTTTTCAGAGATTAAGGACCTCCCATATTTGGCATCAGCCTACGCAATTTCGATGCTTTTCTTTCTGCTTTCTCGATTATCATTCTGATATGTGCATTAAAAGTAACACTTTCATCACTCATAATGCCTAGATACCTAATTGCCTTAACTAGATCTATTTTTGTGTCTTTGAAATGAAAACAGATATTAGGTCTTTTCATTATGACGCACTCTGTTTTCTGAGCTGCAAGTTTTAATCTGTTGTACTCTATCCACCTATCAATGCGTCTAAGGGATTAGTTTCCTCTAAGTACAAGTTCGTCTTCATCACAAACACTGCCAGATCATCAGCACAAGCAACCGAAATTACACGTTCGGGCAATTTTATCTCCAAAACTCCATCATATAAAGTATTCCATAGTATCGACCCAAGGATAGATCCTTGAGGTACTCCAGCTGTAACTTCCATCTCGGTCTTATCAATTTCTATTTTTCGATCTTCAAAATAAGAAATTAGGCTATTTACCAAATATGTAGAGATATTTCTTCTTTGGAGTTCCTTGATTATTAGGCTCCATGACGCAGTTTTAACATCGAGCGTATTAGTACAATCCATTTTGCTCTTGTCTCTTCGTAATTTTCATCATTGTCTAAATAGACTGGATCGTATATTTGCCTTTCCTACAGCCAAACAGATGGCTACTTAGTCCTCCTCTTAACACTAATTCTCTCTCTGATCTTATTCTTATTAATCCTTCATAACACTTACTAATCGTGTTCAGAAGACATAAAGGTCTGTATGCGGGTGGTAGTGGGTCTTGAACGCAACTGCCTCCTTTTGATAAAAGAACCATCTTAGCGTACTTCCATTGTTGCGGGAAATTTTGCTCCATCAACAATTTGTTCATTATAGATAAGATCCAATCTGGCGCGATCTTGTAAGCATTTATTATGGCTTCTGGAGAGATGCCATCTATTCCCTGGGTCTTTCCTGTTTTCATACTTGCTATCACCTCTTCTAATTCGACTGTAGTGAATAATTCTACATCCGGAACATACACAATAGGGTCCAGCTTATCTTCTCTATACGGGAAGAGGGCCCTTGCAATATCTCCCCTTTTTGCGGTTGTCAAACAGGCATCTTAATCGTCAGTCGGTCGGTAACAATTTTATATCCCAGCCCCCAGATGTCATCATTTAATATCCAGTGTAATCGTTTTGATTGCTGTATAGATTTGACCAGCTTTTTTTTTTTACTTAATCTATAGTCATTTCTCAATTCCTCCATCTCATTTAATCCTAAATTTCCTCGATTAGCTCTAGTTAGAACTCTTCTTTTCCCAATACATATGCACCTATATGTCTTAATTTCATTGTTCCTCCAATATGGTGTTCGACTCCTGGTTAACATTTTATTCCTTTGACTTGTCTTACACGATTTCTGCAATGCAGAAACAACTTCATCTACATTACCACAATCAGCGCCTTTTGACTTCCATTCTAATGTCATTTTAAAAACTTGCCAATCATATTCGACTTTCGTTTTTTCTGCATTTCTGATTTTGCAGTTTCTTGAACCTTTAAGTTCAAAGTAAATGAACTTATGGTCGCTAAGGGTTTCTTTATCCATGACTTGCCATTCAACAGTTTTCTTTGCTATTTTCTGCGTGGAACACGTTACGTCTATAGTATATGACTCATAATCACCTCTTTGGAACGTATCCTGTATTATTAACTACTAATTCTAAGGTTGACATCCACACAGTAAAATATTCACCTCTTCGGTCAGAAATCGGTGATGTGTGGATTTGATATTAAGATCTCCTTATATGATACACTCTACCCTTATATCTCTACTATCTTACATTAATTTATCTATATTTGTTATAAATTCACTTAAAGGAATATTCGGTGAACTATAACAGCAAAAGATATAACATTGTTTTAAGTATATCATATATACCCACCCTTGTTCTGCTCTTAATTTAGCACACCACCACATGCCCTCTCTTGTCCTTAAACCAATCGCTGTCGGCCACCTGTTTTTTGTTTGGTTCATTACAATCACAATATCTACTGACGTTTTAATTGCTGTTGCTAAAAGCATATCATAGCATTTGCTTGAATTATACGGATTACTTGTGTATCCATTTTGTACATTACATTCGTCTTGCTCTTTCATCTAAAACCATCTTTCTAAAAGACGGACATTTTATTTGGTATACATATTTATTTGTATTTGTATTTATATTTAATACAAAACGAAATTTTATAACATTTTTAACGTTATGCCCCTGCTCCCCACAATTTAAGCAATTATTGGACCTGTCTTCCTTGCTTTTACATTGATGTGCTTTATGTCAAAACACTTATAGACTCGTACTTGACAATATGTCCACCCAATCTTAACTTGTCTCTTTCTTATTAACTGCTTAGATAACTCCTTGGACATGCTTATAGTAGCATTTTGATTTCCAGATCTTCCTGGTCTCCACCTAGTGACATTTATATCAGTTCGTTTTTCACCTGTTTCAGCGCTTTCTCGTACATAGTTGGATCTATTCCATATAACAGAAGAGAGATTCCACTTTTCTTAGTACTCACCTCCATTTCTTTTATATTTTTCTGTATTTCCTGTTTCAAGGTAGTAGCTTTGCCTTCTCCTTTTACAGGAAGTACCAACTCTTCATTTTTTGTTTTCTTAATATTTTCAATTTTCACCCCAATCTTTTCTGTATCCACTTTCTGTTTTAAAGTCCTAAGGATCTCAGCAAACGTTTTACTGCTTGACTTATTCATGACTGTCTCTTTCATATCTTTCTTCACTTTTCCTTAATTTAGGACACTCTTCAGATCCCGGTTTCTTATTTTCTAATCCATAAGAATTACTCGGTAGCATATATTCAATTTTACAATACTATTCCTAAAAGTCCATTCAATTATTTTCCAAATATAATCCCTGTTCATTTCATCTGTAGAGGCAATGTTTACATTTTGTCCCCCATGCTGCTCTACCATATGTTTCCATTTAAATAAGGACTTATGTAAATACGTCCTCTAATTTCTGATCTAATAAATCAAACATAGTCACAATTCCCTCCTTCAATTTCTTAACTAAACCCTGTCATCAGTGCTTGTTGTTCCTCTTCTTTTAAACTAACTGGATTTCCCATTTTAAGTTCCAATCTTGGTCTAGTACCGTTTGAAATTCCTAAAGGTCCTAGCGTCCGCAATTACATCTATCAGCTTCTCAACCTCGTTCATGTCAATCTCAGTGCCTTTATTGTTTAGTTGCCTAGGGCTCGAAATATCTTCTTTGCAGACCTGCACTGTAATTGTATTAGTTTCTCTTTTCTTGGAGTACATTCCCCATTCGGAGTTTCCTTTACAATTAGCTATAAAGATTTGCACATTTCTTCAATTAGTTCACTATTTCTCCGAGGTCATCTCCCTCGCTAGACTGTTCAGATACTTTAATATTCCTTCCTCTGTGTGATAACTTCTGCTCCTTTATCATGTGGCATAAATTCCAACTCTTTACTCCCCTTTTGCTCGGCAGTGGGTTACTCTATTCTTTTCCTCTTTTTTTATTCTCTACCAACTTACACAACTTCCTTGTGTGATTCACTCACATTATCCGGTACACTACTCGTTCTACAAATAGGAGAGTCTCTCATAGGGGAACGGAGCACCTCCTCTGATCCGAAGGCGGTGTTCGTTTTAGGACACGTCTTCTCTCAAAAGGGTCTGTCTCCACTATAGTTTCCTGGGTTACTGTATCTCTTAATGCTGGTTCCATCATAGTGGCGGTTGCAGAACAGTCGCTTGTTGCTGACTGTCGGGGAAGCCTGCCCTCCTAACACTCCCAATTCCGACCGGTTCTGGGGATCCGACGCCCCTGTCCCGTAAATTCATAATATATATATTCCTTTTATCCATCATTAGTTTATATTAGATCCATAAACATAGCAGGGGCGACATCAGTATCAGCATGAGGAAAGCATCATGGAAGGAAGAGGGAAAAGGAAAAGAGGAATCTCATCCGGAGGGGAAGAAGAAAAGTGAGATACCAGCTCGGACAGCCCGGGTGTGCCAAACCCGTACCTGCAAGCCGCAGGCCCCTGGGGTAAGTGGTGGTAGTGGTAGTAGCAATAATGGTGGTGGTGGTAGTGGTGGTAGCAGTAGTGGTAGTGGTGGTATTAACAGTAGTGGTAGTGGTAGTGGTAGTAGCAATAGTGGTGGTAGTGGTACTGGTAGTGGTGGTAGCAGTAGTGGTAGTGGTGGTAGTAACAGTAGTGGTAGTGGTGGTAGTGGTAGTAGTGGTAGTGGTGGTAGTGGTAGTGGTGGTAGCAGTAGTGGTAGTGGTGGTAGTGGTAGTAACAGTAGTGGTAGTGGTGGTAGTGGTAGTAGTGGTAGTGGTGGTAGTGGTGGTAGCAGTAGTGGTAGTGGTGGTAGTAACAGTAGTGGTAGTGGTGGTAGTGATAGTGGTAGTAGCAATAGTTGTGGCAGCAGTAGTGGTAGTGGTGGTAGCAGTAGTGGTAGTGGTGGTAGTAACAGTAGTGGTAGTGGTGGTAGTGGTAGTGGTAGTAGCAATAGTGGTGGTAGCAGTAGTGGTAGTGGTGGTAGCAGTAGTGGTGGTAGCAGTAGTGGTAGTGGTGGTAGCAATAGTGGTGGTAGCAGTAGTGGTAGTGGTGGTAGCAATAGTGGTGGTAGCAGTAGTGGTAGTGGTAGTGGTGGTAGCAGTAGTGGTAGTGGTGGTATTGGTGGTAGTTGTAGTGGTAGTAGCAATAGTGGTGGTAGCAGTAGTGGTAGTGGTGGTAGCAGTAGTGGTGGCAGTGGTAGTATTGGTAGTGGTAGTGGTGGTAGTAGTGGTAGTGGTAGTGGTGGTAGCAGTAGTGGTGGTAGTGGTAGTGGTAGTAGTAGTGGTGGTAGTAACAGTAGTGGTAGTGGTAGTAGTAGTAGTAACAGTAGTGGTAGTGGTGGTAGTAGTGGTGGTAGTAACAGTAGTGGTAGCAGTAGTGGTGGTAGTAACAGTAGTGGTAGTGGTAGTAACAGTAGTGGTAGTAACAGTAGTGGTAGTGGTGGTAGCAGTAGTGGTGTAGTAACAGTAGTGGTAGTGGTGGTAGTGGTAATGGTGGTAGTAGTAGTGGTAGTGGTGGTAGTAACAGGAGTGGTAGTGGTAGTAGTGGTAGTAACAGTAGTGGTAGTGGTGGTAGCAGTAGTGGTGGTAGTAACAGTAGTGGTAGTGGTGGTAGTGGTAGTGGTGGTAGCAGTAGTGGTAGTGGTGGTAGTAACAGTAGTGGTAGTGGTGGTAGTGGTAGTGGTAGTAGTGGTAGTGGTGGTAGCAGTAGTGGTAGTGGTGGTAGTAACAGTAGTGGTAGTGGTGGTAGCAGTAGTAGTGGTGGTAGCAGTAGTGGTGGTAGTAACAGTAGTGGTAGTGGTGGTAGCAGTACTGGTAGTAGTGGTAGTGGTAGTGGTGGTAGTAACAGTAGTGGTAGTGGTGGTAGTAGTAGTGGTAGTGGTGGTAGTAACAGTAGTGGTAGTGGTGGCAGCAGTAGTGGTAGTAGTGGTAGTGGTAGTGGTGGTAGTAACAGTAGTGGTAGTGGTGGTATTGGTAGTAACAGTAGTGGTAGTGGTGGTAGTAACAGTAGTGGTAGTGGTAGTAGTGGTAGTGGTAGTAGTGGTAGTGGTAGTGGTGGTAGTAACAGTAGTGGTAGTGGTGGTAGCAGTAGTGGTAGTAGTGGTAGTGGTAGTGGTGGTAGTAACAGTAGTGGTAGTGGTGGTAGTGGTAGTGGTGGTAGCAGTAGTGGTAGTGGTGGTAGTAACAGTAGTGGTAGTGGTGGTAGCAGTAGTGGTAGTAGTGGTAGTGGTGGTAGTAACAGTAGTGGTAGTGGTGGTAGCAGTAGTGGTAGTAGTGGTAGTGGTGGTAGTAACAGTAGTGGTAGTGGTGGTAGCAGTAGTGGTAGTAGTGGTAGTGGTGGTAGTAACAGTAGTGGCAGTGGTGGTAGCAGTAGTGGTGTAGTAACAGTAGTGGTAGTAGTGGTAACAGTAGTGGTAGTGGTGGTAGCAGTAGTGGTGTAGTAACAGTAGTGGTAGTGGTAGTAACAGTAGTGGCAGTGGTGGTAGTGGTGGTAGTGGTGGTAGCAGTAGTGGTGTAGTAACAGTAGTGGTAGTGGTGGTAGCAGTAGTGGTAGTAGTGGTAGTGGTGTAGTAACAGTAGTGGTAGTGGTGGTAGTGGTGGTAGCAGTAGTGGTGTAGTAACAGTAGTGGTAGTGGTGGTAGCAGTAGTGGTAGTAGCAGTAGTGGTGTAGTAACAGTAGTGGTAGTGGTAGTAGCAGTAGTGGTGTAGTAACAGTAGTGGCAGTGGTGGTAGCAGTAGTGGTGTAGTAACAGTAGTGGCAGTGGTGGTAGCAGTAGTGGTGTAGTAACAGTAGTGGTAGTGGTAGTAACAGTAGTGGCAGTGGTGGTAGCAGTAGTGGTAGTGGTGGTAGCAGTAGTGGTGGTAACAGTAGTGGTAGTGGTGGTAGCAGTAGTGGTAGTAACAGTAGTGGCAGTGGTGGTAGCAGTAGTGGTAGTAGTGGTAGTAACAGTAGTGGTAGTGGTAGTAGTGGTAGTAACAGTAGTGGTAGTGGTGGTAGCAGTAGTGGTGGTAACAGTAGTGGTAGTGGTAGTAGTAACAGTAGTGGCAGTGGTGGTAGTAGTAGTGGTGTAGTAACAGTAGTGGCAGTGGTGGTAGCAGTAGTGGTGTAGTAACAGTAGTGGTAGTGGTGGTAGCAGTAGTGGCAGTGGTGGTAGCAGTAGTGGTGTAGTAACAGTAGTGGTAGTGGTAGTAACAGTAGTGGTAGTGGTAGTAACAGTAGTGGCAGTGGTGGTAGCAGTAGTGGTGTAGTAACAGTAGTGGCAGTGGTGGTAGCAGTAGTGGTGTAGTAACAGTAGTGGCAGTGGTGGTAGCAGTAGTGGTGTAGTAACAGTAGTGGCAGTGGTGGTAGCAGTAGTGGTGTATTAACAGTAGTGGCAGTGGTGGTAGCAGTAGTGGTGTAGTAACAGTAGTGGTAGTGGTGGTAGCAGTAGTGGTAGTGGTGGTAGCAGTAGTGGTAGTGGTGGTAGCAGTAGTGGTGGTAACAGTAGTGGCAGTAGTGGTAGCAGTAGTGGTGGTAACAGTAGTGGTAGTGGTGGTAGCAGTAGTGGTAGTGGTGGTAGCAGTAGTGGTGTAGTAACAGTAGTGGTAGTGGTGGTAGCAGTAGTGGTAGTGGTGGTAGCAGTAGTGGTGTAGTAACAGTAGTGGTAGTGGTGGTAGCAGTAGTGGTAGTGGTGGTAGCAGTAGTGGTGTAGTAACAGTAGTGGTAGTAGTGGTAACAGTAGTGGTAGTGGTGGTAGTGGAGGTAGCAGTAGTGGTGTAGTAACAGTAGTGGTAGTAGTAGTAACAGTAGTGGCAGTGGTGGTAGTGGAGGTAGCAGTAGTGGTGTAGTAACAGTAGTGGTAGTGGTGGTAGCAGTAGTGTTAGTAGTGGTAGTGGTGGTAGTAACAGTAGTGGCAGTGGTGGTAGCAGTAGTGGTGTAGTAACAGTAGTGGTTGTAGTGGTAACAGTAGTGGTAGTGGTGGTAGCAGTAGTGGTGTAGTAACAGTAGTGGTAGTGGTAGTAACAGTAGTGGCAGTGGTGGTAGCAGTAGTGGTAGTGGTGGTAGCAGTAGTGGTGGTAACAGTAGTGGTAGTGGTGGTAGCAGTAGTGGTAGTGGTGGTAGCAGTAGTGGTGTAGTAACAGTAGTGGTAGTAGTGGTAACAGTAGTGGTAGTGGTGGTAGTGGAGGTAGCAGTAGTGGTGTAGTAACAGTAGTGGTAGTAGTAGTAACAGTAGTGGCAGTGGTGGTAGTGGAGGTAGCAGTAGTGGTGTAGTAACAGTAGTGGTAGTGGTGGTAGCAGTAGTGGTAGTAGTGGTAGTGGTGGTAGTAACAGTAGTGGCAGTGGTGGTAGCAGTAGTGGTGTAGTAACAGTAGTGGTTGTAGTGGTAACAGTAGTGGTAGTGGTGGTAGCAGTAGTGGTGTAGTAACAGTAGTGGTAGTGGTAGTAACAGTAGTGGCAGTGGTGGTAGCAGTAGTGGTAGTGGTGGTAGCAGTAGTGGTGGTAACAGTAGTGGTAGTGGTGGTAGCAGTAATGGTAGTAACAGTAGTGGCAGTGGTGGTAGCAGTAGTGGTAGTAGTGGTAGTAACAGTAGTGGTAGTGGTAGTAGTGGTAGTAACAGTAGTGGTAGTGGTGGTAGTAACAGTAGTGGTAGTGGTGGTAGCAGTAGTGGTGGTAACAGTAGTGGTAGTGGTAGTAACAGTAGTGGTGTAGTAACAGTAGTGGCAGTGGTGGTAGCAGTAGTGGTGTAGTAACAGTAGTGGCAGTGGTGGTAGCAGTAGTGGTGTAGTAACAGTAGTGGCAGTGGTGGTAGCAGTAGTGGTGTAGTAACAGTAGTGGCAGTGGTGGTAGCAGTAGTGGTGTAGTAATAGTAGTGGCAGTGGTGGTAGCAGTAGTGGTGTAGTAACAGTAGTGGCAGTGGTGGTAGCAGTAGTGGTG